>CM062818.1:476309098-477033456 GCA_031772625.1 Pinus tabuliformis | reverse complement strand
ACAGATCAGCTCTCTTGCTGATTAGGCAAGAAAGTGATCCTTAAGCTGATCTGGGGCTCAGCCAAGCCACGACTAAATTATGAATTACAATTAGCCTAACTTATTCTAACCTAACTAACTTTATGGTATTAAGTTAATATTAATTGTTAATCCTATATGATACTATGATAGTGCTATACTATTGTTCAAGTCTTTATGTTAAGTATTAAAATACTCTTATTTATCTCATATGTCAAATCTAAACTAATATATCCTATGTTATAATGCTAATTACTAACTATGCTATGTAAATAACTATACCTTATACTATAATATATTCCTAAATATCACTAATATAGTTCTAATAATAATTCTAAATATTTAATCTAGTTTATTATGAGATATAATATATCTATGATAAAATTAAAAATGAATGTTAATAATGTTTATTATTATTATGAGAAAAACATTATTAAGATCTAGTTAAATACATTACCATAATTATTCTAATTACATTAGGCTATTATTAAATATTAAATATTAATTAATAATTAGTATGCTAAAAGTTAATTCTAAGAAATCTATGGTAACCTATAAGATGAAAGTTTTAACTAAATAATATTATTGTTCTTCTCAATAAACTATTAATAAAATCTTAGTTAACTTATATTACCTTATTAAAGTTAAAATTGTTCTAATTACCTTAAGTTATTATTATTTATTAAAAGTAAATGTTACAAATTAATGAGTAATTAGTATGTTAAGGCTAACTCTAAAAAGAAAAAGAAAAATGACTTCTAATGTTAATTGTTATTATTAAATGAATTAATATACACTATATTACATTAATCCTCATGATTGATTTTTTAGTGTTTTGAATAAAGATTAAAATCAGTCAAGAAGTTTGATTGATATAAAGGCTCAATCATGCCACTAAGGACTAGGATGTTTTCCTCTAAAGAAAGAGGACTTTATGTAGAATTAATTTACAAATACAAAACTGATTTAAGATGAAAATCCTATCTCGAAATAGAACGGGATAGCCCTCTCCTATTTCGAGAGCAAATGAAATAAAACAAGGGGAAAGACAGGTTTATGAGCGAATTCCCCATGTGATTTCCATTAACCAAAAGAAATAGTTCATATTAATTAATGGAATAAAAAGCAAGATACATTTGCGATTAAATGATAAATAGTTATCATTTATCTCATATATACCTCAATGAATTCATTATAGATTCAATCTAGTTCTGCTTCTTGGAGATAGCTCCTGTAAAGCTTTAATAACATATCAAAATTGAACCAACAATAGTGTTAGATATCAACAATAAATACTATTTAGAATAAAGATCGAAATCAATTACAAAACTTGGACAAAAATAAAAATAAAAATTCAGCATTCAGGTAATAGTACACATGAATGGAAATTCATTTAAACAATGCCACAACTTATTACAAAATATGCAGTCTTTGAGAATTTCAGAACTATGATCTTACTCCCTGCAATAGTACAAAGCAATTAGACATAGCCAACAAAACCTTCTCTATTCCCTCTATAATCGATCCCTCTACGCCATACAATAGTGCGATAGCCCAGATTGAAAGATTACCGAACTCCCCCTGTGTGTGATCGGGACCTCCCTTTCTGCGTGGATCTGGATTGCCCTCCTAATCGTAGAGCAGTCCCTCCTCTTTCTATGCTAGATTAATGTTCTGTTTAAATAGATTGTGATGTACTTCGAGGTTCTTTTCCCCTTTTCCGAATTCTTCCAGCATTCACCTTCTTAGAGGTAGAGCGATATCTCCTCCAAATTCTTTGTGCATTGTTACATATTTGGGGTCTGGCGAAAATTCTTCTAAAAACTTCTTGGGTTTCCCATAATAAAAACTTGTTTTGAAATTACATATGCCTCATTCCAGTCTTGAATCTTGGAATGTTTCAATGTTTTAGTCAATTGCTGAGTGGTAAGCTTGGAATCTTTTCCAATTTTGGATACGACAAATCTTGGTAGTTATGATTGAATTAATTCTTTCATGGTCTCTTTTGACTAATCACAAAATGCTCCACAATTACCTGCAATCAGAACAAACTGTTATAAAATGTATTGAAATCAGAATAAAATCAAAAAATGAATGTTTTCTTTTCTTTTCCTGGAGAGCAGTGCTTCTAATCTAAATTGGACAGCGTTGATTTTGATGAATTCAACGCAAATGTGAGCAAAGATAAATGGGATTGAGATTTTATTTCATTTTCCATGCATTAAATTTAATTTCAATTCCATTTTTTTCAGAGCAAAAAAAGTTGAATTATATTATATAAGATATATAATGGGAAAAAATACATCATGTAAGCTTGAGAAAGTTGGTCCATTCTATATAGAATTACCAAAATAGTATGGAGAAACATAGAGTTCCACAAGAGGGACATAATAGCCTATACAAATAGTCAGACAGTAGTTGCAAAGTGTAGATATCACAGCTTCAGAATGGAAATAGAAACCAATGACCAACCGCTATTACCATATGTGACATTTTGCCACTGCAGCGGGTATCAGTGGAAAAAAACATAAGCACAAAAATTTTAGAAAACTGGAAGATACAAAACAAAATGGACATACCTAGGATCAGCAATGGAAATAGAACCTAAGAACTAGGGAAGGAAAATTCCTGTATGAAGAAAAATTTTCCATCCGATATTACCTCCATGTTCCATATACCTAGTGAAGATAGAAGTCCTTTCTTAGATAATGAGTCAGCTTGTTGATTCTAAGATCTGTAGAAGTGTTGTATAGAGAGATCCTCCATCCTACTCCAAAGATACATGATTTTGTCCATCCAGCCGATAAGATGTGGCTTGTTGATATGGTTCTTGCCCGCCAGTGATTGAGTACTGGCTAACACTGATTTGATTGTATTGATTCACAGGAGAAGTTTCACAGGAGAAGTTTCTTTTTTTGAGGCGAATTTCTAGCCTTGATTGTGTCGGATTTCTTGGTTACATTGTCAAGAGTGCTGGGATATTCGCATTAATGGCCAAGCCACATGGTGAAATAATCAAATATTTCTAAATTTGTCACACAAATGCATTAGATTTAACCTTCCTTCAAAGAGTAAAGGTCTAAATATTGATTATAAGCTTGCTATCCATCCATTACGTTGATGGTCTATTTTGCAGGGATTATGAAATTAAATGAGAATTGAAGCTGGCGTCTATTTTCCGCGATAGAGGGTAACTAAAACCATAAGTGTGTGAATATTGATCTGGCACGACATTTTGCAAATTTGGCGCTCAACTATGTAGTGAGGTTTGTTGATGTGAAAGTCAAAGCTTAAATCGCGCATTAATTATGTAAACAAAAACATTTTTTGTTTTCCTTTGGTATGTGCTTGGTCATGAGATGTTTGAAATGAATTTATATTTGGGATCTTTAAATAATAATACAAAAGTTTATTATTATTACAATGTCAAATGTTTAGTCTTACATTATAATGGTTTTCACAATGTTATTTTATTTTGTTTTTGTTTTAATTGTTAATGTGGAATGTTTTAAATAAATAAAAATATAATCAATCTAATGTTTTTACAAATTATTAAAGTTATGAAATTATATTTATTTATGTACAAAAATGGAAAAAATGATAGATTAATTATTTACTCCTTTATTTATGGATATGTCAAACCAAGTGAAGGAGATAAACAATCGATGTGGAATGTGAAATGATGCGCTAAGTCATGTGGAAGAAATGCCAACTAGTGCGATCAAATGCCAAATGTGAGGTGATGTGACAATCAAAGGTTCCTCTTTGTGTTTAATTGATCAATGTGAAAATATTTCCATGAATGCGAAAGAAAGTAAGGGGGGTGCCAAAACATACGATCAAAGCCATGAGGCACGTGATAAAGTTTCAAGAAGTTAAGAATTCTTTCAAAATGCCAATAAGGAAGGGAGTTGGAAAATGAAGGATCCCTAAAACTAAACAAATACAAAAAATAAAAAGCCTTCAAATAAGTACATTTCATAATGACTAATCCGAATGAGGTCAAAACGAATTAATATAATCAATAAGAACAAATTGAACCCATTTAGATCTTTCCTCACTTTCAATTTCTATAGTAGTACTATCAAGTTGATCTTTTAAAAGGGTCCTCATTTTTCATTTAAAATTGAAAAATGGGGGGGGGGGGGGGTTGTGTTTCACCACAACAAGACTATTTTATGGAAAAAGAAAAATCTTATTATGACTTGGATTGTATGGGAATGGATAGGATTCAAGTCGAGCTATAACTTTCTAGAGGATTGGTTGACTCTAATTATTTGAAAGAGACCTACAATTTTTCCCAATCTATTGATAATGAAAAAATTATGTTCAAGTGTTATAGGTGCCACGATTATGGGAATTTTACCAAGGATTGTCCCCTCTTGAATATAATGAAAATTTGGTTTCACAAGGATCTTCGAGGAAACAAATAATTGGACTAATTTCCAACAAGGAAGGCCACCTTTGGGAGAACCCTGAAGAAATATTTGAAAGGAAATTTAATGTTGATGACATTAACAACAGAGGAAAATGGTTAAAAAGAGGTGCACACCATGCAACAAGAGAACAGGATTGATCACTGATAGTATTTGGGAAATAAAATTTCTCCTCCTACTCATGCCTTTAAAAAAACTTCTAAAAAGTTGATTTTTCTCTTGGGGTTTGTTGGCGAATACCCCGCACAATTTAGAAAGTATGCCTAAGGTTCAATCTAATGATTTCCACCTATTATTTCATGGTTTTATATTCCCTGGCCTCCCTTCTCATGCCATTGGAGGGATTCAGAGGGTGTCAAAATAATTGGCCCAATTTTCAAGATAAACCTAAAAGCTCTCTAAGAAAGATAACTAGAGTAGACACACAATAACTCCCAGTAAAACCAAGGATTAGGGGGACATATATTTTCTTAGTTATGATTGTTGGAGGTATAATGGTTTCTAGATTAAAAAGATATCAAAGTGGCTCATAGAGGTAGAACATCTCTCAAAAGAAAGCAAACTCTTAAGTTAAAAGTGGAAGACAACTATCTCTAATGAGGGAGCTTAGAGAAAATTCCCCTGGGGACATTTCCAAATGATTTTCTTGACTTTGAACTATATAGAGCTAGCCATTTACTCAAAGAAATTGGATATTAAAAGGGTAATTAAATTTCACAATCCATCTATCATATTCCTAAGAATGATGTTAGTGTAACAATCTATCATCTTCCTAAGAATGATGTTAGTGTAACACCCCTTGTACTAGCCCCTGATTTTGTAATGACAAATGATGACTATGACTATAAAATTAATTTTATATTTGGCTAGCCGAGGGTTGTGAGTGGTGTTGACTAGCATAGCAATGTACCCACCACTAAACAACTAGCTAGAAATGTTGGGCAGAGGAGATGCACACATTCCCTACTTCAATAATGTGAAGGGAAGGGGAAATGAACAGTCCCACATGAGGAAATGAAGAGCTTGGAAGCAAAAGAAAGAATGGTAAGAAAAATAGGGGACTTGAACAATAGAATGCTAGACAAATAGAGTGAGAGAACACTGGAGAAGGAAACAAGTGTGGAGAGCAAGATAAAGGGTGCTCCATGCTGGATAAAGTCTATTGATATTGATGGGATGTAATTATAAACATAGATGCATTAGAGCTATTTGATTGTGTGTGTACAAGCTTGAAATATCAGTGGGAGGCTAAGAGGAGGAATTGGGTGATGAGTGCTTACTAAAAAGGGTTGATAAGCCACTAAGTGCTTGCTAAGGAAGTTGATAAACCACTTACTGCTTTCCAAGTAAGTTGACAAAGCACTCATTTTCTTGTTGTAAGCCACTAGGAAGGGTGGAAATCCACTGGGATGCTTGCTAAAAATGGCTAATAAACCACTGAGTGCTTGTCGAGGAAGCTAATAAACCACTCAATGCTTGCCAAGTAAGTTGATAAACCATCCATACAATGTGCTACAGGTTCATGCAGTGCTTGCCTCGAAAACGGAGTTCATAAACCACCTATAAAGAAACCCATACTTCTAGAAAATTGAACAATACCTCAACTGAACCTAGTTGGAATCCCTGAGTGTTGACACCTAATCCTTGTGATTGGGTAAATATATGTAAATAAATAAATGAGAAATGTGAACAGTCATCGGGAGATGAACTGAACAGTCTCTCCCTCACGTATATAACAGACCTACCTGATTGAATGAATAATACGAATCATTTTTTCTGCCTAATGGAGTTACTGCCTGGCCTGACATGGAATCAGAGCCAACTCCTTTTTTAGCTCTCATGCTCCTTGTAACTCCTCTGTCTGTCTGCCATATTCCTTTTACCTGGGATCTCTGTCAGCTAGAAGGTGTCTTTCCATGAATGTTTGTTGTTCTACCATATTCCATTTATAAAACCTGCGCTTAGCATTAAACCGTCGCCTGACATTCATCTGACATGCGTTGGAAATTCTGCTAAACATTGGTCGCCTGAAATTCAACTGACGGACTCTTATGAAGCTGGTGGATATTGAGGATTGTATCAATTTATGATAATCAAAGGATAACATTGCAGCGATTATCTGATTTCTTCAATAGTTTAACTTTGTATTCGAGTCCGAACAGGGACTGTTGTCTTTAGCGCATGCAAAAATATATAACCTTTAAACTATTAAAACACCCATCCTGGAGGATTCGAATAGCCGCTCGCCTGTTATATACTCCTTACCAAATTTTCACCCGCTCTTTGTTCTTCCACCTTCCCGTTGTTGTTCATGGCAATGCCTTTACCAACCGCACTTGATGTTGAATGTAATCTTACGTTATCTTTCAAGTGAGGGTTTAGTGTTCTCACCGAGCCAAGACCATTGGACAGAGATAAAAATGAAGGCATAAGCTCTACAACGCGCAGTTGCGCCTGTTATATACTTCTTACCGGATTTGTCCCGCAGTTGCGCCTTCTTGCCTTCTATCCTGGAGGGTATGTCTTCTGATTGTAGTTGCAATAACCTTGTCTCAATGTATATGCAAATAACCTTGTGCGTATAGCGTATTAACTACAGATTGATATATATTGTATGACTGCCATTGCTGGGAATTGGATAAGAACTGTGGGTGACTGCCATTGCTGGGAATTGGATAAGAACTGTGGGTGATGCGCACCGTAAAAAGGATTTTTGTTTCTTGGTTTACAAAATGCAAAGATAGTATCCTCTGAATGCCATTCTAGAGGATCTCTTAGTTCTTTGGAAATTAAATTTGGAGAAGCGCTTAAGCTTTTTTTGCAGTTTTGTGGCGTATTTCATGTGGCTTAAAATCAGAGATACATCTGTCTCAAATTATTCTAAATACTTCTCTGCATGACACAATATCTGAGAGTCCAAATTCGTCTGGACTACATTCTTCAGTTTTTCTTTGGTGAACGCAGTGCTGTTGAGGGTATTTTATACTGCCATATGTTATGCTTTAACATTGTGCAGAAGCATGCAAATTTATATTTGAATCTGTTGTCCCATTATATCAGGACCATATTTTTTCATTAAGAGTAAAAGTTTTGCAGTCAAAATTTTATTTGCTACAGTATGCATTCAATCATATCTATGGTGGGAATAGTTCTCACTGGCAAGGAGAACTATCCTGAATGGTCCCGGATGATAAAACACACCCTCATTTTTAATGAGTTGTGGAAAGGAGTGTGTGTAGGAGACGGAGACAATGATCCAATGCAACCTACCTCAGACAAAGAGCTCGTCATTTGGGAAAACAAGAACAACAAAGCTTATGCATTAATCGCAGCATCTGTAAATGAAGAGGTGAGTTGCCATATTTCGTCATATTCGATTGCCTTTGAAGCCTTACAAAAGCTGAAAGAACTCTATGACTCACATTCTGCACTTGAAGTTGTCCAACTCATGATTAAACTCTTCACTCTTGAATTGCAAAATAATGATCCTCTTGCTCTTGCATTTGAAGTAAAGTCTATAATGCATGATATCAAATCTACTAAGGTTGAATTGGATATTCCTCTTATCGCTTTTCTCAAGGCACTTTATCCTACTTACTCCAATTATCTTGAGTCATTGCAAGCAAATGTAAATCTCAAAGATATAACCTTTGACTCTCTTGTGAAAAAGTTTGCTGAAAGAGAGAAAGCTTTTGGAAAGGAGACAACCCCTAAATCTTCTGAAGAGACTGTGCGCCTTGCTCATAAAGAAAAGCATCCTGCTCATGATTCTACAAGAGGAAGAGGTGGACGAAGAGGAAGAGGAATATATTTCAGAGGCAGGGGGGGCAGACATTCTCAAGGAGAAAAGGCAGATTTGCACTGCATTCGCTGCAAAAGAAATGGATCACATGATGCCTCTACATGTAAGCTACCATGGGACAAAATTGAGCAGAAAAGAAACCAACAGAAAGGTAAAACTGATGATACAGACAAAGGTAAAGCACCTGAATCCGCTCACTAAGTTGAGGCACAATGGAACATTGGAGTAAATGAAGATTTGTTTAATGCTTCACTTGCTTCATGGAAAAATGATTGGTTTCTTGATTCAGGAGCAACCTGTCACATGACTCATAGAAAATATTTTTTTGAAGATTTCACTAACAATGTTGATGGAGCAGTATACTTTGCAGATCAATAAAAAATCAAGCCATCAGGGCTTGGCACAATCAGGGTTAAACTGCTTGGTCTTCCAGACTTTCTTCTGGATCATGTTCTATATCTCCCACAGCTCAAGAGAAACTTGCTGTCCTTGGTTCACATCTGCCAGCAAGGTCACTCCATTCATATGTTTGATGGCAAGCTTGTGGTAAGAAAAGCATCTGACCACTCACTTGTCATGAGTGGAATAGAAGAAGAAAGGCTTCTCAAACTGCAAGGAACCTCTGCTCATGCACAACATTTCTCATATAATTCTCATCATGAAGAAGGTACACTTCCATCAAGTTTATTATGGCATGATAGATTTTGACATTTGAACTATGACAGTGTCCGCTTGTTGAAGAAAAATGGTGTTTTGGTTTGTCTACAATTCCTAGGAAACTTAAGCAATGTGATGCTTACATTCTAGGAAAGCATAGCAAACAGTCTTTTCATGATTCACATTCAAGAGCACATAGGAAACTTGAACTCATTCATTCAAATTTATGTGGTCCAATGCATGTTCCTTCTGCAAATGGAAATAAATATATCATGACATTTATTGATGACTACACCAGAATGTGTTGGGTTTATTTATTGAATAACAAATCTGATGCTTTTCAAACATTCAAGAATTTTCATAAATGGATTGAAAATGATGCACAATCTCATATTGGGTGTATTCACACTGATAATGGAAAAGAATACACATCAAATGAATTTGAAAACTATCTTCGCCAACATGGGATCAAACATCAAACAATTGTGCCTTATAATCCCCAACAGAATGGTGTAGCTGAAAGAATGAACAGGACAATCTTAAATATGGTACGATCCATGCTCTTCTTCAAAAATGTAAAGATAATGTTTTGGGTTGATGCTGTTCTATGTGCTACATATATAAATAATAGATTTCCATCTAATGCTATAAGAAACAAGACTCCTTATGAATTGTGGTATGGACATGTTCCTTCGGTAAAACATCTCAGGGTCTTTGGTTCCACCTGTTATGCTTTGATACCAAAGGTACATAGAAAAAAACTTGGTGCTAGAAGTCGTAAGTGTATCTTCCTGGGGTACTCAAACACCTCCAAAGCATATTGCCTCTATGATGAAGTAAATAAAAAGTTTGTTGTATCTAGAGATGTAATTTTTCTTGAATCATCCAAAACTGACAATGTTGTTGAGAGACAACTTGATCGCTTGGATAGATTCGCAAAAGCAGAATCATTTCAAGAATTTGATAATCAGATTCCACATCTTGAAGGGGGGATTCCTATACTAGATCAACATGTGGAATCTTCTTCTGAAGAGCACTCTCCCCCGCACAAAACTCCAACAACAGATGATGCTTTAAGTGATGTAATTGATAGAATTGGGAGACTCAATCTTGATTCAGTCCCAACTCAATCAACAGAGTAGCTTGGACCATCTCAGAAAGGTCCCCCAAAGTGGCTGACAAAGACACTTGAAATTGTTCATCCTGATGAAGTTGGAAAGGCAGGCAACAGAAATTCAAACCGGCAAAATGGAGGTGATGTAGATGACTCTAATTCACCTATTGATATGGATGTTTCTTATGATTGTGAATTGAACTTGTCTACAGATTTTGAACCAACTTCCTTCAAAGAAGCTGCTTCTCATGATGAATGGAAAGAAGCGATGCAAAAGGAGTATGATGCCCTCATCAATAACGACACTTGAAAGCTAGTTGATCCTCCATTAGGAGCCAAACCAATTGGCTGCAAGTGGGTCTACAAGAACAAGTATAAAGCTGATGGCTCACTTGACAAGCACAAAGCTAGGCTTGTGGCAAAAGGTTTTGCATAGAAGGAAGGGGTCGATTATGAGGAGACTTTTGCCCCCACAGCAAAATGGGCTACCATCCGAACACTCTTTGCACTAGCAGCTCAGAACGGTTGGAAAGTCCATCAAATGGATGTAAAAATTGCTTTCTTGAATGAAGATCTAAAAGAGAATGTTTTTATGTCCCAACCTGAAGTATTTGCTGTGAAAGGACATGAACATAAAGTATGCAAACTTGTGAAGTCCTTGTATGGCCTCAAACAAGCACCGTGAGCCTGGTATAAAAAGCTAACTGAGCATCTTCTGAAACTCAATTTCAATCATTTTGATCTTGATGATGCAACTTTATTTGTCAAGAAAGTTGGAAAAACAGTTGTATATCTTGTGGTATATGTAGATGACCTTTTAATGACAGGGAACAATGAAAGCTACATTGCATCCATAAATAAGGAATTGGGGAAAAGTTTTGAAATGACTGATTTGGGTTATGTTCATTACTATCTTGGCATTGAAGTAACCCAACATCCAAAGTCCATATTTCTTTCTCAAAAGAAATACATTGGAGATTTGTTGAACAGGTTTGGCATGACAGAGTGCAATCCTCTTACTACTCCAATGGAACAAAACTTAAAGCTCACATCTATTGAAGGAAAGGAATTTGAGGATGCAACAAAGTACAGACAACTTGTAGGAAGTCTCAACTACCTAACTACAACCAGACCAGACATTTCATTTATTGTTGGAATCCTCTCCAGGTTTATGCAAAATCCTTGTGAGGGACATTGGTCTGCTGCAAAAAGAGTTCTAAAGTACTTGAAGGGAACTCAAGACTTTGGAATCAAGTACACACAGGTGGATGACTTCAGCTTGATCGGATACTCTGATTCAGACTTCGATGGAGACAAAGAAACTGGGGTATCTACTTCAGGATATGCTATGAGTCTTGGATCAGGAGCTGTCTCCTGGAGATCACGCAAACAATAAGTTCCAGCAGATTCCACAACAAAAGCAGAATACGTGGCAGCAGCTAAAGCAACAAAAGAAATTGTGTGGCTCAGGAAAATTCTTGAAGATTTGCAGGTAAAACAAGTACAATCAACTCCACTCATGATTGACAACACCTCTGCAATAAAGTTGGAAAAGAACCCAAAGTTCCATGATCGAACAAAGCACATCAATACTAAATATCATCTGATTCGACATCATGTTGAGGCCAAAACAATCCATCTCCGTCATTGTTCCACAAATGAGCAAATTGCAGACATCTTCACCAAAGAGCTTGGAAGAGAAAAGCTTGAACGATTCAGAATGATGCTTGGACTCACCAACATCCCTTCAGATTAAGGGGGGGAATGTTTACACCTAATCCTTGTGATTGGGTAAATATATGTAAATAAATAAATGAGAAATGTGAACAGTCATCGGGAGATGAACTGAACAGTCTCTCCCTCATGTATATAACAGACCTACCTGATTGAATGAATAATACAAATCAGTTTTTCTGCCTAATGGAGTTACTGCCTGGCCTGACACTGAGAAAGAAATCGCTTAGATTGTGGATCTGGCTTGAGGGTGGGAAACTAGAAGAAAGGTTGTGGTGTATTTGGCCTATGGTTGGGTGGAGAGTTGAAGTACCAACTTGAGTTTCCAACCATCTCTATGCATTAGGATATTTAAGAAGGGTGTTTTCTGAAGAAATGGCATGGTGGCAGTATGACATGGCGGGAGAAACACTAGATTTTGAGCTACGTGGTAGAGCCATATACACCTTTTGGCATTGCTACGTGGACATGCTCATTTATGTGATAAGGAACAATGAGAAAATATTCAAATGGACATGACTTTAAATCCAAGAATTTGATTGCGATAAAATTTATATCGTTGGAATGCTCTTGATGAGATGAATACGATGGTAATATCTATTTTGGATTATGGCAAGACTGGGAAAAGAGAGTTTTGTGACCCCATCTTCATAATAAACCTTGGAGATTGGTTAAATTTTGATGTAACACCTTCCACTACCCGAGAATAACCCAAAGGGGTGGGTGAGTGTGTTACTAAGTGGTATTAGGGTGAAGGTTCAATAGTAGACCTGAAGAGGTTCTCATGCACACACCTAGAATGAGTATCTAACTTGCTAGCTCTTTTATGCATACAAATGTGTGTTAATTTTAAATTATAGTCGATATAATGTTTGTTTTGACATATTACTGATTGGTTATTTTATCTTTAAATCAACATACTAATTGAGATTTGATGTTTCAAATGGTTTCACATCAACATGCTTATTGCAAATAAGCCAATATGATGGGTAATTGTGTTTATTTGTATTTTCAGCTGGCTAACAACTATGTGTGTGTAAAAACACATAAGCAAACATAAAGGAACAATAAGAAAGTAGAAAGTATGAGTAGCAAAATGGAGCAATATGGCACAAATAAATCTCAACATGATCAAGAAGAAGATTCAGTTGCGAAAAGGAAAGAAGAAGACTCTCCTGATTAATGGACACCCTTAAGAGCCTAAGAGTTTAACTGAGAAGCTGCAAAGTAGATAAATAAAAGATTTTTGGAGCACAAGAAAGGCAGCAGAGGTAAACACGATAATACTGTAGATCCTATCAGACTTGGAAAGGAAAAAACAACAGGGGCTTCATGCCAACCATCTAGACAGGCACAAGTCCAAACCTATCCCATTAGAGGTCCAATGGCAAGGGTTGGATACTAATAGGGCAGGAGGTAGAAAGTCAAGGAAAAGACATAGACATGTAGATGAAAGCATAGTTCTACTCAGCACTTCGGAAAGAGATTCAAGCAACCCCGACTGATCATTGATACTACAATTAAGAAACATCGTCATTAAAGAAGTAATAAGAGTTGAATATCATAGGAGTTAAAAAAGACTCCTACCTTTGCTGAGAGATAAAGAAGGCTGAAGATGCAGAGGATTCGTTTTTTGGAATGAAGAAATACTTTAGGGTGAATGACTACTCTAAGAACATGAAGGCCAACGTAGCTATTTCAGTTTCAAATGAAAAGTTGATATATGGTGGGAAGATTTGAAGAATGTTAAATACATCAGGGAGACAAAGTTGTCATGGAGAAATTTCGAGAAATACTTCTGGGATAATTCCCTATCTAAGAGGTACTATGATAGAAAGGTCAAATAATTCCATGAGCATAAGTTAGGGTAGGTCACTACTAATTAATACACCACCATATTTATAGAATTATTGAGGTATGTATCATATATTAGAGATGAGAAGGTGAATATTCAAAGGTACCTCAGTGGGTTATTGCAAGCTTATCTAGATAGGATTAAATTTGATGAACCAAGAACACTAGAGGACACCATCTTGAAGTCAAAATATTGCTATGAATAATCCAAACACAAAATTGAAGTTCAAACATATTGGAAGAAGAATGATAAGTTAAAATTCAAAGGAAAAGGGCCAAAGTACTTAGGCTATAAGCAAGGAGGGAAGAATGGGAAGTTCACCACTTCTGCCACGAATGAGCATCATCAAAATTCCATAATGATAAGTAGAGAAGAACCCTCAATATCAGCAAAAGAAGAGGCTGGAGGATCCAGGGAAGGGCTTGTACAGTGTTGGACTTATGGCGAAAACCATATGTGGAGGAACTATCCTCAAACATACTAGACTGGCACAAAGTTATCCAATATACAAGAAGCAATAACAATGAATGATTGGCCCAAAATTATGATAGCCCCGTCACCTCTCACCTTTATAAATGTTGTAATATTTTGAAAGAAAATATAGGCACATGGGTTGAGGAAAAGGGACATTGATTCTAGAGCTAATGAGGATTTTTCTTGGGGCATATTTTAGGTTCTTACTACAACCATGAGGACTAAGGAATGACGAGAAAAGGGTAGGTGACATCATAGGGATTGGCTTGCAAGACTTGGTAGGCATACACAAAATTAATCAACAATGACAAGGCCAACTAACATAAAAATAATCTGAAACATAATGAAAAAGTGGGATGCATTTGATTGGCTAATACATTTTTTGGCCCGACTGGAAAAATAACATAAAAAGGAAGAATTCGAGCCACTATAAGAGAGGTTGGAGGAGGATTTAATGAGGGAAAACAAGTAACACAGGGAGGGAGTTAAAGAGTAGGGAAACCCAAAAAAATAGGGAGATGACATTGTTGGTGTGTGTTCGACTGGAGGACTTGTCCCTGTACCCACTAGAATTCTTGGATCAATTGGCAGCTTGGGCTTTGTCCTTGGAGCAATCTGTTGGGTCCCCATAATACTAGTGATTACCCCATTACTATTGTAGTTATACCCCTTATTAATATTTTTGTGCCCCTATTGCCCCCATATTGTTATTACTATGCCCATAGAATCCCTCTATTGTTATTTTTGTGGCTTTATATTATTATTGTTAGGTCGACTAGATTATATTGTAACTCCTTAGACTCCTATATATAGAAAGGAGGTTTTGTCATTTGAAGCATCCAAGAATTGTTCATTTATGTAATGTAAAGGAGGTTGCCCCCTTGAAGAGGCTGAATTCTAAGGCGTTGATCTATCTTTTCTATCTTTTCTTGAGCTGGTTTCATAACATTTGGTATTAGAGCTTTGGATTCTAGGGTTTTGCTACTCCAAACAGGTCATCGTGGAATTTTCGCTTTAACTTCTTTTCTGCGACGTTTCAGAAGTTTAAAAAAAAACCCCATTTGAGAAGAAATTGTGCTGAACCTCAGGTCCAAATTTCGGAGCTTTTCGCGCTATATTTGAGGAGATATGATCTGAGGAAGTTGGTCTTTTTGCAGACTCCTGAATTACATTCCAAACATGTGACCTGGGGAAATATTCATAACTTTCTTTCTGAGCATCGGATTGAAATTTCGAAAGAAGTTACAGAAAGAGGATGGACTGTAGTTTTCTTGTATATATTTTTCAGAGTCAAAGGTCGGAACAGTGACATGTGGCACTTCATACAAGTTCACTCTAATGAACTAGTCTACAATTATGTCACTGCGGGAGATTGTGCATAACTCTTTCTTGGAGAATCCAATTTGGATTAGACTAGTGGCATTGGAAAGAGGACACAGAAGGCTACTACAGGTCAGAATTTCAGAACTGGATGATTCGAAATTACAGAGATACATCAAATTCAATATCAGGCTTCTACAAAGTGAAAAAAGGTGTGTAGTTTTTTTTTTTTAAATTTTTGCGTAAGCTTGGTTTGAAGGAATTCAAAGGGCATAGTAAAGCATTATTATCGGTAATTGATGCCCCAAGGAAAGAAAATGCAAACACCTAGTAAGCAACCTGAAAGCTCTAGCATGACTTATGAAGAAGAGGAAGAAATGCAACATGATATAGCAAAATTACGAGACCAAGTGTCACTTGCACAAAAAGGAAAAAAATCTAAGATGGATGGTTTAAAGAAAGATGTAGAAGCTAAGATGGATGGTTTAAAAAAAGGCGCAGAAGCTAAGATGGACGATTTGAAGATGGATTTGAAGACAGACATGGAAGAATTGAAGAAGTTGCTACAAGAAAGGGTCACTAATGGTGAAAGGGTAGTAAAGGAAACTCATGATGAGAACAAAAGAAATGTTAATCATGATTCCATATACTCTAATGTTGGATTGAAGACCCACCATATTCCAAAAATCGATATGAGGAAGTTTGATGGCAAGGATCCCGCAACATGGATATTACAGATGGAGCAATTCTTCGATCTCAATAATGTGCAAAACACACAAAAGGTACGTATGGAAACTTTATATTTGGAACCAAATCAGTTTGTATGGTATCAATGGCTTTGCTCTCGTAAACAATTTATCACTTGGGCAATTTTTACGGAAGAATTGATAGCACATTATGAGGATACAAAAAGCAACACTTTTTTTAGCCAATTGATAAGTCTCAAACAAAAGGGTTCAATAATGGAGCACATTGAGGAGTTCCAAAAATTGAACATAAGGGTAAAAGATATTCGAGAGGAGCATAGGATTGATGTGTTCATAGGGTCTTTAAAGGATAATATCCAACATGATGTTCGCCTTTGGGAACCTGATTCATTAGAGAAGGCATTCAGGTTAGCAAGAAAAATGGAAAGAAAATTATGGCAACCAGGAAACATACCACTCACAACTATAAAGACGGAAGTGTTGTTGCCCCTAGTCTTCCACAACCTATAAGGTTGACACCACAACAATTGGAAGAAAAAAGAGCAAAAGGGCTTTGTTACAATTGTGATAGCAAATACACTAAAGGTCATAAGTGTGCTGAGAAGAAATTATTCTACATAGATTGTGAAGAGGAAGAAGAAAAGGAGCAAGAAAGGTCAAAAGAAGAGGATATACTCCAGGAACAAAGCCTAGATGAAGAACAAATAAATCCGACCATATCTTGTAATGCATTGGCGGGAATTACCACTCCTCAAACCATCAAGATAGAAGGACAAATCAAGAAGAAAAAGGTAATAGTGTTGATTGATTCAGGAAGCACCCACAATTTTATTCATTTTAAGGTAGCAAAAGAATTGAATTGCTTCCTATATCCAGCACCAGAGTGTCAAGTGATGATTGCAAATGGAGGAACAATAAATTGCTCTGGAAAGTGCCATAATATCAAGCTATCCATGGGAGAATATGTATTGACTAGCCCAATGCTTTCCATTCCAATGGGAGGTGTTGATGTTGTACTAGGAGTCCAATGGCTACAATCCTTGGGTACAATAGCTTTTAATTTTCAAGAAATTTTCATCAAATTTTCTATGGAAGGAAAGGAAGTTGAATTAAGGGGTATTGCAGGGAAACCAGGAAAGATAATCAGCTCTAATGGTATGACAAAGCTTCTAAAAAAGGAGCAAAGAGGTGTAATTGCACAATTATGTTCGCTAGATGTTTCCACATCGGAATCATCTATTTCTCCAGATCTCCAAAAAGTCCTGGACAATCATTCCAAGGTATTTGAGACTCCCAAAGGTCTCCCACCTATGCGTGATCATGATCATGCTATTCATCTGATTCCAGGAAGTGTTCCTCCAAACATCAGGCCGTACAGATATCCCTATGTCCAAAAGAGTGAAATTGAACGTATGGTTGCAGAAATGCTAGAGGCTGGTATAATTCAACCGAGTCAAAGTTCTTTCTCTGCTCCAGTAGTATTGGTGCACAAGAAGGATGGATCATGGCGCATGTGTCCGGATTATAGGGAGCTCAATAAGCTCACTATTAAAGATAAGTTCCCCATTCCTGTCATTGATGAATTACTGGATGAATTGCATGGGTCAATTTACTTCACCAAGTTGGATCTTCGTTCAGGATATCATCAAATCAGAATGAAGATTGAAGACATTCCGAAAACAACATTTAGAACTCATGAGGGTCATTATGAATTTTTGGTCATGCCTTTTGGCCTTACCAATGCACCTTCAACATTTCAAGGTTTGATGAATTCAATTTTCAAACCATTCCTTAGAAAATTTGTGTTAGTATTTTTTGATGATATACTAATCTACAGCAAGTCTTGGAAGGATCATGTTGAACATGTTGATAGGGTGCTACAACTATTGGAGGAGTTATATGCAAAGAGATCCAAATGTTTCTTCGGAGTCCAGGAGGTGGAATATCTGGGTCATATTGTATCTCATGAAGGAGTTAAGGTAGACCCTAGCAAAATTAAAGCCATTAAAGAATGGAAAATCCCCACATCCATAAAGCATCTGCAAGGATTTCTTGGGTTGACAGGGTATTATCGCAAGTTTGTTAAGAATTATGGGAGAATAGCAGCACCTCTAACAACATTATTGAAGAAAGATACATTTTCATGGACTCCGGAAGCAACAAAGGCCTTTGAACATCTTAAAGAGGCAATGTGCCAAGCACCGGTCTTAGCTACACCGGACTTCACAAAAACCTTTATTGTGGAATGTGATGCTTCAGGAAATGGAATTGGTGCTGTTCTAATGCAAGATGAAAGACCCATTGCTT
Source organism: Pinus tabuliformis (assembly GCA_031772625.1). Lineage (NCBI taxonomy): Eukaryota > Viridiplantae > Streptophyta > Pinopsida > Pinales > Pinaceae > Pinus > Pinus tabuliformis. The sequence continues at coordinate 477,015,032 of CM062818.1, read as the reverse complement.
TTGAAAGTCATCCAATCAAGGGAAAGTTTTTAAGAAAAGCTATTTATGAGAAGGAAATGTTGGCAATACTCCATGCACTTAAGAAATGGCGACCCTGCCTAATGGGAAGACACTTCAAGGTAAAAACGGATCATGATAGCCTTAAATACTTTTTAGAACAAAGATTATCCTCTGAAGAGCAACAAAAGTGGGTCACAAAGATGTTGGGTTATGACTTTGAAATCATCTAAAAAAAGGGAAGCAAAATGTGGTGGCAGATGCACTCTCAAGAAAGGATGAGGATGTGGAAGCATTGTTGTGCGCCATTTCTATTATCCAACTAGATTGGATAAATGAAGCAAGGGAGGAGTGGAAGAATGACGAAGAAGTGTGGGCACTTATTCGAAAGTTACAACAAGATTCCATTACGTTTGATACATTTAGCTGGAAAAATGATTCGTTATGGTACAAAGATCGCTTATACCTCTGTAAGAATTCCCAGCTAAAACAAAAGATTCTTATGGAATTGCACACTTCTCCCTTAGGAGGGCACTCAGGATTTTTAAAAACTTACCACAGGGTTAAGAAGGAATTTTTTTGGGATGGCCTTAAATCAGATATTCAAAAGTTTGTGGCGGAATGTTTGGTTTTCCAACAAAATAAAGTTGAAACAATTAAGACACCGGGTCTATTACAACCTTTATCCATTCCAAGCCAACGTTGGGAAGAGGTTTCAATGGATTTTATCACAGGTTTACCCAAGTCTGAGGGAAAGAGTGTCATCATGGTGGTAGTTGACAGACTTACCAAGTATGCACACTTTTGTGCATTATCACATCCATTTAAAGCCAATACAGTTTCTACTGCATTTATGGAAACAATTCAAAAGCTACATGGAAACCCAAAGATTATTGTAAGTGACAGAGATCCCATTTTCACTGGAAATTTTAGACAGAATTATTTTCTTGTCTTGGTACTCAGTTAGCTCATAGCTCATCTTATCATCCTCAATCTGATGGGAAAATTGAGTTAGTAAACAAATGTTTGGAAGGATATCTTCGTTGCTTTGTATTTGATAAACAAACACAATGGGTCAAATGGTTGCCTCTGGCTGGTATAACACTTCCTTCCATACAACAACAAAAATGACCCCATTTATGGTACTTTATGGGTATCAACCACCATCCATCACATCATATTTAAGAGGAAATTCTAAGGTTCAGGCAATGGAACATCACATTGAACATCAACAACAAGTCCTCCAACTCTTAAAGGATAACCTCGTGTTGGCACAGAATAGAATGAAACAACAGGCAGATCAACATCGCAGTGAAAGAAGTTTTGATGTAGGTGATTGGGTATTCCTACGCATACAACCATATAAGAAAATGTCCCTCAAGCAAGCTAAGAAAGATAATAAATCATCACCGAAGTATTATGGTCCGTACAAGTTGTTGCAAAAGATTGGTACTATGGCATACAAATTGTAGCTTCCTGCAGCTTCTCGATTGCACCCAGTTTTCCATGTTTCATGTTTAAAGAAGGTTATAAGCGACAAGCTACTATTTCAAACAATATTGCCGGAACTTGACGAGGAAGGAAAAATTATATCCGAACTGGAAGCAGTCAGAGAAACAAGAACTCGACAGCTACGAAATCGATCAATTTCAGAGTATCTTATCAAGTGGAAGAACTTATCCACTGAAGATTCCACATGGGAGGATGAGAATTTTATGCAGAAGTATCCAGAACTACTCAAGCGTTGAGGACAACACTTTTTTGAAGGAGAGGGGCATGTTGGGTCCCCATAATACTAGTGATTACCCCATTAGTATTGTAGTTATACCCCTTATTAATATTGTTGTGCCCCTATTGCCCCCATATTGTTATTATTGTGCCCCATAGAATCCCTCTATTGTTATTTTTGTGGCTTTATATTATTATTGTTAGGTCGGATGGATTATATTGTGACTCCTTAGACTCCTATATATAGAAAGGAGGTTTTGTCATTTGAAGCATCCAAGAATTGTTCATTTATGTAATGTAAAGGAGGTTGCCCCCTCGAAGAGGCTGAATTCTAAGGCGTTGATCTATCTTTTCTATCCTTTCTTGAGTTGGTTTCATAACACAATCCCCTTATGCCTTGGAATTTGGCTTGGGGAGACATCTGCATAAGAGGTTTTATCATAGTTAGTAAATGGTTGGGAGCTAAGTTTTGTCACTAATTCATTGCCCATCCTAATTCAAGATATAAGTTCTCACATGCTAATGGCATTACAAATTACTATTATTGTTGAATTCACACTGGATTGTGTTTGCCTATGTAAGTTTGGAATATATTATTAGTTGATGTTCTGAAATATTAATAATGTATAATGTGAAGTTCCATGTTATGCATGCAACATACTATGTATAATTATATGTTTTGTGTATAGAGGGTTTGGAATGCTTACAATGCGTTGAAATTCAATGATATGTGGCCTATGGAATGCTTATAGAATGATCTACGAGTAATGGTCAACATTCCTTTTAGTATGTTGTGTATCTGGTATGTTGTATGATGTGGGTGTAAATATAATTGGTTTCAATGCTTGTCCTCTAATTTTTACACCTGCAGTGCCATGGTTCATCATCATGCCAACAACGAGCATATTTCATTATGCTCACAGTGCAGAGCTTTACCACCTAACTGATTGTGGGCATGGTTCTTCATAACTACAGAGCCAAATCTCCCCATTGAGCCAACTGTGAACAAAAGACTTCCACTGGCCTCCCGTTTGGGCACTATGTGTGCCAATCTATAAATTTATTCTCTAGCGATCTATAAAGGCGATTCAATAGGACCTCATTGATTCAGACACTGTGTATATGCACTTGGGCACCTATGATGTGGATTATGCCTAGTTTGGGCTACCACATGAGAATCAATGCCACTTTGGTTGGGGACCCACTAACTAAGAGAATGGTTGGGTCATCGGGTGAGGGTTGGGCCATGGATTCGGTCACCCTAACGTGTATGTTGATTTCTGCCCCAATGCTAGGTGTTCCACCAAGTTGACGCAACACATAACCTAATATTATAATAATTAATCATTCATTAATATAATTCATTTTTTGTAGGGACGTTAAATAATTCAACCGCTCAATATGTAGTGTACATGGATCAGTCAGACCACCAAACTCTTATTCTAACAATCCTTTCATGGCATAGAGGATGGTAATGTGACTCCAATCCCAAGTTTATGCTAAAATTATGACTAAAGGTTCTTCACTATCTTTTGGAATGAGCTTGGAAAATGTTACATGAGGCTTCAAACCTATAGGAAAGTTTACATGTACACACATTTTCTCGTACTTCTTGCCATTGTGATTGGATAGGATGATTTCATTTTTGACTAGGCTGTGTGGAGTTATGATTGATTAAAAATTGTTGTCATTGTCTAAAGTACTACCGATTTTTCTTGCTTACTGGATTTTTTGTATTAGAGGGTGTTGAAAATAGCAACAAGAAATGATAAAAATAGAATCCAAAATATTCCAATTTTAATTTGTCCTTGAATTAAAATTGTAAATTAAAATTCGAATTTAGTCTCACCAGCTATTTGAAAAATAATTAATTAATTCATCTTGAGTTAATTAGTTGGAGAAATTTGAGCTAGAAGTCTTTGTGAAGTCATGCAACAATTATCCCCTAAATTAAGGAGATTATACCTTAATTAAGGAGATAAGATTGAGATATATTTGAGTTGTAATTAGTTAGCTCAGTTTACTGAGTTAAGTCCAGTTAAATTAGTTCCAAACTATTTGAGGAACTAATTGTGAGTTATCAGTCAATTGATGCATGCATGCACTTGTTGGACACCTAATCCTCAATGGGTTAGTGTGGAAGCCGAATGGACAAAAGGAGTCCAAGAGACCTTGGGATGTGAAACCCAACGGTCACCACATGTACTATAAATTTATATCTCTTGTGAATAAAAATTGTACTTGGATGTTTTATCTTTCATATTTCTGGTTGCCCATGTGTGTTTAACATGGTATCAGAGCAGGTACCTCCCTGACCTACTCAAATCTTGTGTGAGCCACAAGTTTTGTGGCATTTGTGTGCATTTCATCTCTCCCATCTATTACTTTACTGCCATTCTCAGCCTGGCATGAAAAACACTTAGAGCGGCATGTGAATTCGTGCATTTCCATTCGTGACCCATCGATTCAATGCATGATAATCTATATTCCTTTGAAATAGAGCTGTGACTCCCAAGGGGAGATTGTTTCCTCTTGTTCCCATAATATGTGAAGTGCAATACAACTGTTAATGCCAGCGCAAATCCTCCACTGGAGCAACCTATTATAATGGCGTACTTCTTTAGACCATGGGGAAAATGTTTGCTACGAGGTCCATCGTTGCAATAACATACCAATGGCTCAGTTGAATCTGAAACATTGTAACCGCATATCCCTCCACTTGCAGCCAAATATTAAATCCACCAGACATCGAAGTCTGATCATATTCTGTATTTGGAGAGCACAATTTGTTCGAGGAAGCACGTCCGTCTGGAATTTCAAGATTCATTGTCTCCCTAGTTCTTTGCCACCTCTTCATCTTTGTCCACTGGGGTGAACTGCCTTTTCTACGCAGATGACAAAATGAAGGGCTTTTGCTCGAAAAAATTGCTATTCTAGTCCCTAACAATAAAGAACTTGTTGGTATGACAAGAGAACTTCAATATTGTGTAATTCCCGTCATGAATCGCAATTACTGGACTTGAGTTATGTTTACAGTAAATCTGAAAGTTGGGGAGACCGACCGCATCCATGATTCCCTATACTGAAAGGATACCAGATAGCCTTGGTGACATTGGCACAGCGAAAGCGTGGAGACCAAGCAGTGAACATGAAAAAGTTTGAAAGTTGTGGAGGATTGAACGATGGTGCACTTAGGAGTGATTGTCGAAGGCTCAAAATAAGGTAATATCGCTCCTCCTACGAGCATGGATTACACATTGTTGGCCTGACTGTGTTTTGGAAAACCATCATTGTTCTGGCATCGTGGCATCAAACCACCATACCACCCATCGTGGCTCCACCGAACAGTTTCTACCAGTCTACAGTTTACATAACCCCAATACGCTACTCTCTGTACCTGTCAGATTGCAGGACCTAAATTTGGCTCTGCCCTGCGAAATCCTGGTATATACGTTGGATTTCTCTGTGCGTTATACATTGGCTATTGTCAAATCTCATCATTAGCTGAATTAGGCGTTACTTTCGCCTGATGCAGACAGTCGCTTGAGGCATTCATATCCTTTTTAAACCCTCTTCTACTCTAAATACTCTGTTTGTTACAGACCAGGGTCCATCTCAAAACTCGTGGACGTAGTTCACACTCGCACCATTTTGTGTGACTTGAGTTCTAGACTATGTAAGACTTAAAGAACATAGGCCAATTTTTTGAGTGTCAAAGTCATCCAGCGGAGCAATAAATTCCTCACGCAGCACCTCTGTTCGACCAAAGTCATTCTGGGGAGAGCTGAACATCTTTTACGACATTATCAGCACCAGTGCCGACCAAAACGGCATCGGTGAGACCTAAGTTAAATTCTGGGTAGAGTTGAACATCTGTTACGACATTATCAGCACCAGTGCCGACCAAAACGGCATCGGCGAGACCTGAGTTAAATTCTGGGTAGATTTGAACATCTGTTACGACATTATCAGCACCAGTGCCAACCAAAACGGCATCGGCGAGACCTGAGTCAAACCCGACTCCCAAATCCAGGCCCGCTAATTTCTGCAAAGATGCTGCCATAGTTGGATCCGAAGTCGAGACTGCCTTTCTAACGACCATATCACATACGGACTCCTTACATAACCTCCATTCTCAGGTTCAGTAAAGCACCATGTACAACAATGAAAATAAAACAAAACAAAATCTTTGCAGGTAAGCATCGTATTAAAATCATGTATGCACTCCTCACTAGTAGGTCGTAGGTTCAACAAATGCCGCTATTTGCTGCATATCACAATATGATAGCAGGTATCTCATCAATATGCTTCGTGTGGCAAATGTGCATGTTCCATGGTATGTTGAATGCAAAGTTGAATATTTGAACGTAATATGTTGGTTATATGGTGTGAATACCTGCATTGAATGATCAAACCTGCTCTTTTAATCTATGTGCATTGGTCGTTGAGTATGTATGTTAGTTTGGCATAAGCATTGGTTGGAGAAATATTGGTGGACATGCAGGCATAGTTTTTCTCAGAATTTGTTATCTTGGATTCGAATTCTCTCTAAGCGTGAATACGTAGCGTCCATAACGCATTGAACCGTTGGCTCCCAGTGCTGTTCGAAGAATGATGGCTTAATTCATTTGATACACAAACCCTTATCTTCGATGTATTGATATTGAGCTGGTCTCCAAGATTTGTCATAAAAAGGATGTATTGGTTTGTATAGATTGTACTTTTGCAACGCCTGTTAACTAGAAAGCGTTAGCACTCAGCGCAGATATTGTATGGCATTTGGTAACTAAATATATTGCAGGTCATAATGATGTTCTTGCAGGCAGTTTGAGTGGTTCAAACAAGGTTATTGACACAGTACGTGCTTTGCACAATGTCTTGGGAGGTGTATTAAGTCCAAATGCAACGTACTTGTTTCTTCGTGGCATAAAGACCCTGCATCTTCGTGTACAGCAACAAAATTCAACAACTTTAAGGATTGCCCGCACTTTAGAGGCACATCCAAAGGTTTCTCATGTCCATTGGTATTTCGAAGATTTCCATCCTCATCCATTCCATCAAAGAACTGAGACATTTCTATTAATGTGGTCTGAGCTGTTAAAAGGGCACCCTCATCAATTGGAGGATTAATTGGAACGACAGAGTTCAATGTTCATAAGCATTGGGGGCTGTCTATATTCTTTAAAGTTGCGGTTATTTGGCATTGTGTGAGATATTTGTGCAACATTGTCATTAAATGGAGGAAATTGATGATGCATTACAGTTATTAAATAGTCTAATATTTTCCACTGTTGATGGGACAGTCAAAATCAGTAAGTATTTTCTCTCAGAAATTCAGACATGTCTACAAAATGCACAGGAAAAGATTGATTTTTTGCAGCTTGAATCACAGCTACAACAAGAAGAGCTACATCAAAATAGACATCATTCTGAACCTGTTTTTGTTTAGAACATTGATACAACCACCCATCAGCAGCAAGTCAATAATGTTACTGTTCATTCAAATAAAGCAGCAGTTGTACAGGCAGATGCAGAAACTCAGTCTGCACTTCCCAAGCCCATCATTAGACCTTGGGAACAGCTTGTCCACAACAAGCACAGAACTGGTCTTGGATATGACAAGGACTTGTCCTTTCATATTCCAGACTACTCAAAGCATATTCAGTTTCAGAGTGCTGGATTCATTCATGACAATTCACCTGCTCCTCATGACAGTTCACCTCCAGCTGTTCCAGACTCTGCCTCTCTTCCACAACAGCAACAACAACAGATCGTGAAATGCCAACACTGTGACCGAGTTGGCCATTTGAAAGATCACTGTTTTGATCTTCATCCATTTAAGCATTGTCATAAAACCAATCATTCTTCACATAGATGCTTCAGAAACAAACGTCCTGCAAGAACAAAGATTCATCTTGGATGGATCGCTTCTTGGCAATGGGCATCAACATCCAAGAAGATATTCCAAACACATGTCAGAACTTGTTCCAGAATATTGAACAGTCTTGCAGTTGAGTTTCCTCCATCATCTCACCTTGTATCTGACAGGGGGGGAAATGATGGTCATCTACAAGCTTCAAAGTCACATCAAGCGAGCCTGAGCCACAACCTGCCACACCAGTTTCAGAGTTGTAGCCAGAGACAAATATGCCCGTGAACATGCCTTCAATTGGCAATCTGGGACACTTCCTCTAGCAGAAGACTTCAGCTTCTTGCCAGTTTCGAAAGCATTTCAGGAACACAATTGAGAACACTTCCTCTAGCAGAAGACTCTAGCTTCCTGCCAGTTTTGGAAGAGTTCCAGGAATTGCATTAAGCATTCCAGAGTTGTTGGTCATCCTTAAACCATCACAGGTTGAGACTTCCCTTTTCAGGTTGAAGTTCTCCCTTTTATGTGGGGTGAGACCTCCCTTTTATGCTTGAAGGTTTCCCTCTTTAAAAAAATAGGATCACTTCCTCTAGCAGAAGACTTCAGCTTCTTGCCAGTTTTGGAAGAGTTCTGGGAACTGCACTAAGCGTTCCAGTGTTGGTGGTCATCCTTAAACCACTGCCCTTTATACCAACATTTCATAGAACACATTCAGCCTAGTGCTGCCATGCATTTTTTGCACATTTTGTATTACAACTCTCTTCTTGGACTCATACATAACCCTTCGGATTAAGGGGGGGATTGTTGGACACCTAATCCTCAATGGGTTAGTGTGGAAGCCGAATGGACAAAAGGAGTCCAAGAGACCTTGGGATGTGAAACCCAACGGTCACCACATGTACTATAAATGTATATCTCTTGTGCATTAAAATTGTACTTTGATGCTTTATCTTTCATATTTCTGGTTGCCCATGTGTGTTTAACAACACTCAACAAGTGTACTTCAGATAACTGAATATTCTCTCATCAGAAACTCATGCATGTTTATTTTGAGAAAGACCCAGTTGAGCTAAATGTCAAGGACATTGTACTATCAGTTGCATGTGTTTTCCTATAAAGGGAACTCATGCATGCATAAGGAATAAGGTTCCTTGAGGATTGCACAGTTCTGACAGTGTGTTAGAGCAGTGTGTGAGAGCAGTGTTACACTGGGTGAAGGAGATCATCTCAGGAGAAACTGCGCAAGGAAATAGGAGACTTGGAAGGCAGAGGAGAAGGTTTATGAGAAGCCTTGTTTTCCTATGAGCATCCAAGATGATTGTACTGAGAGCTGTCGAATTTGAATAATATAACACTTATTCACAGAGATTATCCTGATTATACACTATTTGTGGAATGCATGCATAATACATAACCTCCTCTACCATTGATCATCAATTTGCGGAATTATAAAAAAAAATCGCATGCGCACATTGAAACATAAATCACACATATCAACACAGTATGTAATGGGGAAAGCATACAGCTGAAAACCCCCAACTATATGTATATTATAATGATAGAGAACATGTAAAAATACATAGTACAATACTCCTCACAAGTACTCAGTACTATCTCCACATGCTACACACAAACTAGCTCTGATCTGAACAAGTCACGAGTTCAAATCTCCTCCACTGTTTGCCTGCCTCTACTGCGAATCCAAGTTGAGAATAGATCAGATCCAAGTTTGAATTTCCTTTGATTGTACTGTGCAATCCTCATTGGCAATCTCAATCAATGATTGTGCAAATCTCATGCACAGCTATAGTCACAACTGATAGTAGTCTCACCCTTTCACCCACCTCTAACACTTGTCTCCACTGCACTGTCCATGCACTGAGTTAACTCATGTATTCTTTAGTTGATTTATGAGTTAATAATTAGTGAATTAATTAATAATTAATTCACATCACTCATCACTAGTGTATTTGGTAGTTAGACTAAATACAACTAGTTCAATTAAGTCAAACTGAACACAACTCCATCAACTCCTCAATCAACTTCACCAAACTCAATCACTTGAGTTCTAACTGAAGTCCATCATGCAATAGCTCAACTAACCCATAGGAAAAGCATATTTCCTTCTAGCAGTTGCATGTGCCACATTCGTAGCTCGAACTGAAGTGTTGCAAAAGGATAAGATAATGTTTATAGTCCAAATATTATTAAGAGCTAATAATATTTGACTGTTCTATTTTTAGACTGGCAGTCTAAAAATAGACTCCGCCCATATGTCTAAAAATAGAGGTCCATCTATTTTTACCAACATGACCAATCATCCATAAATAGCATCCTGCAACTCATAGACCATGATCCATATGTCTAAAAATAGACTTTGCACCAAAAATAGCCTGTCGGCCCACTTAGTGAAGGCGACTTCTTTTCACTAAGATCCATCATCTTGTCGCATTTTCAACAAGAGCTGGTTAGCTGTGAGAGCTAAGGCTTTGTATTATTCTGATATATTTACACCTTGTATGATAATACAAATAGTGGGGTTTTTAGCTGAGGCTTTCCCCTAAGTATTTTTTGTGTTTCAGGTGCATTGATTCTTCTTCTTCTGGTTATATGTGTTCAGCCCGATCTTGCTCAATCTTTAAGCTTCTGCAAAGAAAATTGATAGAAGAAGTAGTTTATAGTATTTTTCTTTGGTATATTGCATTATTGGGTTAATCTACAGTCAGATTTTCTACATAGTCTTAAAATGAGATTTGTAGAGAATTTGCAGAATTTTTACATGGTATCGGAGCTAACTGTTCTATAGAGAAATTTCTACATGGTATCAGAGGTGGGTTTATCAGAGCTGTGAATAGTATATGGAGAAGACAATTCAAAGTTTAAAGTTCGGGGTTGTAGGTGCAAATTGAATTCTTATCATACTTCAAGGTTGGCCAATGGTGTTCTATGGCTTGAAACTCGAGTATGCCTTGGAAGGTAGCTTGAATTACATAGCATGGCAAGATCGCATGGAGGATGTATTAGAAGACAACGGCTTGAAGGATTTCATTGATTAAGAAATCCCAAAGCCAGGTTCAACTAATGCACAAGAGTTCGCTAAGTGGAAGAAGTGTGTGGCGAGGGCGAGACAGATCATCCTTGAGGGAGTTCGAGACCATATTGTCTCGAGTCTCCATGGGAAGGATACTCCATATTCAATGTGGAAGATATTGAAGGACCTCTACCAAAATAGTAGCGACCAGAGGAAATTGGCACTCAAGGATAAGCTTCGAAGAATCAAGATGGAGAACGGTGAAACTATTTCCACATATCTAAACAAGATCACCACTTGTAGAGATGAGCTTATCAGTGTGGGAATAACTACTTCCAATGATGATATGGTGAGCCTTGCTCTCCTTGGCCTTCCAAAGAGCTGGAATAGCTACCAGGACTCTGTGAATGGAAGGGAGAAACTGCCGAATTGGGAACGACTGTGGTCGGATCTAATGTAGGAGGAGATCGGGAGGAGCACTTGAGATGGTTCTTCATCCAAGGATGATGATGAAGAAAACCTGGCCTTAACAAGTAAGGCAAGGAAAGGGAAGGAGAGGGATTCTCATTCCAAATCGAATTCTTCTCATGGAGGGAAGAAGGTTGACAAATCTAAAGTGAGATGCTTTAATTGTCACGAGATGGTTCATTATGCGACTAATTACCCATCGAAGAAGTCCAAGAAGGGATCCTCAGAAGGATCTGAAGGTGAGGCATTAGCCTCTCAGTTCGAGATGGAATTCACCCTCATCGCATGCATGGTGTCATCGATTATGGTTGTGGTTGGTTTCTTGACAGTGGAGCCTCATTCCACATGACCGGTGATAAAATTTTATTCAGTACCTTGGAGGAGAAAGACCTCAAGATGCGCATAGAGATGGGTGATGATGAAAGGTATAGTCTTTCAGGGGTGGGCACAGTTGCTTTTAAAAGGGAGCATGGAGCTCTTATCACTATGACAGATGTGAAGTATGTGCTTGGAATGAAAAAGAATTGGTATTCATTGCGATGTTGGAGGACAAAGGCTACGATGTTGTCTTCAGTAAGGGAAAGGTTTTCCTTAGACACATCACCACGAGACAGGTGAAACAGATTGGTTCACGAGTTAAGAACCTATATGCTCCTGAGGTTCAAGATGCATGCAAAGCCTTGAGGAGCGAGGCACATGTTAGAGACTTGGTGGTTGAGAGGGAGAGTAAATTACCTCTCAACTTGCAGTCCTAGAAGAAATCTCAAACAATTGTGGAGGAGCCACAATTGGAGATGCTAAGAGGAGACCGAGTGGAGGCATCCACTCATGCAGAAACCTCCATTAGGGGGGAATTTCCAGCCAATTCAGAAGAGGTATCACATGCAGCCATACCTCCAGGTGTGAGGTGGGGCGATGTGAAGTGATAGTCTCAAGAAGACTGAAATTGGGCAGGGTCCATTGAGAGGCTTTATCTCATGGATCGTACCTTGCTACGGGAGCCCAAAGTACATAGTAGCGGGAGGAATCTGTGGGATTGATGCAGTCAGAGATCAAAGTCGACAGACGCAATAGTAGTCAGAGAATTTGACGACAGATGCATCGTTCTGATTCAGTTTGGATGTTTTTTTTTTTTTGTTTCTGGAGATTGCTGGAGCAACAACACTAGATAGAAGTGTTGCATGCAGAACATTCCAAAGGTTCAGGAATGGGATCGAGTTGAATTCCTTTATTGTTGAGAAGGAGTGTTGAAAATAGCAAAAAGAAATGATAAAAATAGAATCCAGAATATTCCAGTTTTAATTTTTCCTTGAATTAAAATTTGAATTTAGTTTCACGGCTGCTTGAAAAATAATTAATTAATTCATCTTGAGTTGATTAGTTGGAGAAATTCAAGCTAGAAGTCTTTGTGAAGTCATGCAACAATTATCCCTTAAATTAAGGAGATTATCCCTTAATTAAAGAGATGAGATTGAGTTATATTTGAGTTGTAATTAGTGAGCTCAGTTTACTGAGTTAAGTCCAGTTAAATTAGTTCCAAACTATTTGAGGAACTAATTGTGAGTTATCAGTCAGTTGATGCATGCATGCACTCAACAAGTGTACTCCAGATAAATGAAGATTCTTTCATCAAAAACTCATGCATGTCTATTCTGAGAAAGACCCAGTTGAGCTAAATGTCAAGGACATTGCACTATCAGTTGCATGTGGTTTCCTATAAAGGAAACTCATGCATGCATAAGGAATAAGGTTCCTTGAGGATTGCGCAGTTCTGACAGTGTTTTAGAGCAATGTGTGAGAGTAGTGTTACATTGGGTGAAGGAGAACATCCTTGGAGAAACTGCGCAAGGAAATAGGTGACTTGGAGGGTAGAGGAGAAGGTTTGTGAGAAGCCTTGTTTGCCTGTGAGCATCTAGGAGGATTGTATTGAGAGCTGGTTAGTTGTGAGAGCTAAGGCTTTTTATTATTATGATATATTTCCACCTTGTATGATAATACAGATAGTGGGGTTTTTAGCTGAGGCTTTCCCCTAAGTATTTTTGTGTTTCATGTGCATTGATTCTTCTTCTTCTGGTTATATGTTTTCCGCTCGATCTTGCTCAATCTTTAAGCTTCCGCAAAGCAAATTGATAGTATAAGTAGGTTATAGTATTTTGCTTTGGTATATTGCATTATCGGGTTAATCTACAATCAGATTTTCTACGTAGTCTTAAAGTGAGATTTGTAGAGAATTTGCAGAATTTTACATGGTATCAGAGCTAGTTGTTCTATAGAGAAATTTCTACATGGTATCAGAGGTAGGTTTATCGGAGCTGTGAACAGTATACAAAGAAGAGAATTCAAAGTTTAAAGTTCGGGGTTGCAAGTGCAAATCGAATTCTTATCATACTTCAAGGTTAGCCAATGGCGTTCTATGGCTTGAGACTCAAGTATGAATTGGAAGGAAACTTGAATTACATAGCATGGAAAGATCGCATGGAGGCTGTATTAGAAGACAACGGCTTGAAGGATTTCATTGATTAAGAAATCCCAAAGCCAGGTTCAACTAATGCACAAGAGTTGGATGAGTGGAAGAAGTGTGTGGCGAGGGCGAGACATATCATCCTTGAGGGAGTTCGAGACCATATTGTCTTGAGTCTCCATGGGAAGGATACTCCATATTCAATGTGGAAGACATTGAAAGACCTCTACCAGAATAGTAGCAACCAAAGGAAATTGGCGCTCAAGGATAAGCTTCAAAGAATCAATATGGAGAACGGTGATACTATTTCCACATATCTGAACAAACTCGCCACTTGCCGAGATGAGCATAGCAGTGTGGAAATAACTACTTTTGATCATGATATGGTGAGCCTCGCTCTCCTTGGCCTTCCAAAGAGCTGGAATAGCTACCATGACTCTGTGAATGGAAGGGAGAAACTGCCGAATTGGGAACGACTGTAGTCGGATCTGATGCAGGAGGAGATCAGGAGGAGCAATCGAGATGGTTCTTCATCAAAGGATGATGATGAAGAAAATCTGGCCTTAGCAAGTAAGGCAAGGAAAGGGAAGGTGAAGGATTCTCATTTCAAATCGAATTCTTCTCATGGAGGGAAGAAGGTTGACAAGTCTAAAGTGAGATGCTTTAATTGTCACGATATGGGTCAATATGCAACTAATTTTCCATCGAAGAAGTCCAAGAAGAGATCCTCGGAAGGATCTTAAGGTGAGGCATTAGCCTCTCAATAAAATATGGACTTCACCTTCATTGCATGCATGGTGTCATCAATGATGGGTTGTGGTTGGTTTCTTGACAGTGGAGCCTCATTCCACATGACCGGCGATAAAATTTTATTCAGTACCTTGGAGGAGAAAGACCTCAAGATATGCATAGAGATGGGTGACGATGAAAAGTCTAGTGTTTCAGGAGTGGCCATGGTTGCTTTTCAGAGGGAGCATGGAGCTCTTATCATTTTGATAGATGTAAAGTATGTGCCAGGACTGAAGAAGAATTTGGTATTGATCGTGATGTTGGAGGACAAAGGCTATGATGTTGTCTTCAGTAAGGGAAAGGTTTTCCTTAGACACATCACCATGAGACAGGTGAAACAGATCGGTTCGCAAGTTAAGAACCTGTATGCTCTTGAGGTTCAAGATGCATGCAAAGCCTTGAGGAGCAAGGCACATGTTAGAGACTTTGTGGTTGAGAGGGAGAGTAAATTACCTCTCAACTTGCAGTCCCAGAAGAAGTCTCAGACAATTGTGGAGGAGCCACAATTGGAGATGTTGAGAGGAGACCGAGTGGAGGCATCCATTCATGCAGAAACCTCTAGTAGGGGGAAATTTCGAGCCAAGTGGGAAGAGGGATTACATGCAGCCATACCTCCAGGTGTGAGGTGGGGTGATGTGAAGTGATAGTCTCAAGAAGGCCGAAATTGGGCAGGGTCTATTGAGAAGTTTCATCTCATGGATCGTACCTTGCTACGGGAGCACAAAGTAGATAGTGGCGGGAGGAATCAATGGGATTGATGCAGTCAAGATCAAAGTCGACAGAAGCAATAGTAGTCAAAGACTTTGATGATAGAGGCATCATTCTTATTCAAGTTGGATGTTTTTTTGTTTCTGGAGATTCCTGGAGCAACAACACTAGAGAGAAGTGTTGCAAGCAGAACATTCCAAAGGTTCAGGAATGGGATCGAGTTGAATTCCTTTCTTGTTGAGAAGGAGGGTTGAAAATAGCAAAAAGAAATGATAAAAATAGAATCCAGAATATTCCAATTTTAATTTTTCCTTGATTTAAAATTGTGAATTAAAATTTGAATTTAGTTTCACTAGTTGCTTGAAAAATAATTAATTAATTCATCTTGAGTTAATTAGTTGGAGAAATTCAGGCTAGAAGTCTTTGTGAAGTCATGCAACAGTTATCCCTTAAATTTAGGAGATTATACCATAATTAAGGAGGTAAAATTGAGTTATATTTGAGTTGTAATTAGTTACCTCAGTTTACTAAGTTAAGTCCAGTTAAATTAGTTCCAAACTGTTTGATGAACTAATTGTGCGTTATCAGTTAGTTGATGCATGCATGCACTCAACAAGTGTACTCCAGATAAATGAAGATTCTCTCATCAAAAAATCATGCATGTCTATTTTGATAAAGACCCAGTTGAACTAAATGTCAAGGACAGTGTACTATCAGTTGCATGTGTTTTCCTATAAAGGAAACTCATGCATGCAAAAGGAATAAGGTTCCTTGAGGATTACACAGTTCTGACAATGTGTTAGAGCAGTGTTACACTGGGTGAAGGAGATCATCCTAGGAGAAATTGCGCAAGGAACTAGGAGGCTTGGAGGGTGTTGAAGCCCGAAAATCGGGTCGATAACAAGGGGGATACCCGCCCGGTCCGGACCTTGGTTGGCAGCTCCTTATCTATTTGGTATAGCAGGTCCGACTGGGGATAATGAGACCAGTTTCACAATCTGTGAGTGTTTGTGTGTAGAATTTGATGTTGCTAATCTAATAGTTCCTATTTAAAGATATTCTAATTCAAACTTTAATCTAATTCTATGTTGTTGTAATCTAATAAACAGTAACATCTAAGTCTATACTAACCTGGGATGAGATTCTTCTATTATGCGATAGAAAGAGATTTCAAATAACAACTGGTAATAAAGATCATTCAGCGATTATAAGAAAGGAAATCAGTAAAGATGAACCACTTTGCATAAAAAGTTATACAAAATAGTTGTGAAAAACATATCGCATACTGAGCTGTTCATATACTAAGCATAAATAAATAGCTACCACCGTACAAAAGTGCCAAATGATAACTCAGGCATTCATGCAGTAATACATAAACAACTAAAAACTGTATATCACTTTAACATATAAGCAAAAATGGTCAAGAGATAAAA
The DNA here is from genome assembly GCA_031772625.1 of Pinus tabuliformis. Classification (NCBI taxonomy): domain Eukaryota; kingdom Viridiplantae; phylum Streptophyta; class Pinopsida; order Pinales; family Pinaceae; genus Pinus; species Pinus tabuliformis. The sequence continues at coordinate 476,998,548 of CM062818.1, read as the reverse complement.
GTACCATTTATGACCAGTCCTACTCATAAGCTTCAAGTGACAATGATTTATCTCTCCTTGCTCTAACATCCACTAAGAGTACAGAAGTGCAACATCAGTAGCAGATATCAAATGCAAACATCAATAAATATTGATCCATTCATTCACCAAAACCTCCTCTAATGGTGCAAAAGTGCATGTTCTAAGGACAAGTTTTTGATAAATTTCTGGACCCTTCTCTAAATGCATGAGAAGGGTTTAAATACTACTAACTAAATAACTTAATTACACAGATTCAGGGTACGGTTTAAATGACCCCCTTTTTCTAAGCAAAACTATTTCTAAAAATTAAATCTAATATCTAACTATTTCTGCATTTGCTCCTTAATGCTACGAGCATTCAGTATTTGCCTGGGCAGAGTCGGCTGACTGTCTTTCACTTTTGGTTTAGCTAAGCAAACATAAATGGTAAGAGCTGGCACCATATTTTCAGCAAAATCGATGATAGACTCAAGAGTCATCTTCTGACTATTTGGTTTTACTGCGTAGGCCCAGTAATAATCCAAGTGCAACTTTGGTTAACCTTTTGCATCGGTTTTGCCTTTTATTTTAGCTTTCTGTTTCCAATTTGTTCTTTACCATTGCTTTTTTTCATTTTTCGGGTTCATAGCTAACTGTGCAGTTAGAGGCTTTGCTTCTCGAACAATTTTCTCAGCGATGCGCTAGGCGCTAATCGCACATCGGAAACTGCCTCCGTTCTCTGATCCGAGCTTCTCTGATGCGTTTTTTGCCTTTAGCTCCTTTTCTTCACCGAGTATAAAACTTCAGAATTTTGTGAAAATACTGCTTTCGTGTGCTTTTGACCTTGAGCATTAAACTGCCTGTTGATATTAGCATCATTCAATACTCATTCAAACATGGTTGTAAATGAAAGGTCTGAAATGGATGGATCAGTAGCATTCTATGAATCTGCGACTCTGTTGCATGCGGGCGTCTTTTCTCTGTCTTTGAACTTTGTAGTTTTACCCTTTTTCCTCATAGCTTCCTGCACATTGCTTTGTGTAGCTTCAGTTTTTCGTTCCTGCAGTTCACAAATGAAGAAAGAGTAATGACAATAAAAGTTGACAGGAAAGCTTTAAACTCTACGGATGTACAAAAACATGCCACCTGACGTGAACTGACTCTTCTAACAACAAAAAACCATATTTTCTAACAACTGGTATATAATTCATTAATTATCATTAAAGCGCGTACCCAGTTCTTGGTTTATGGAAAACTTTCTTGAATATTGAGCCAGGAAATTTGCGATGGAATGCTTCTGCGATTTGTATCGCAGCATTGCGTTTCACTGTATCGCAAGGTCGGTTTATCGCGATGTCGCAAGATCGCGGATCGCAAAGATCGCAGATCACAGTATCGCAAGATCGAAAAAATCGCAGATCGCAGCATCGAAATATCGCAATATCGCAATATCGTAGATCGTAGTATTGCAAGATCGCAAAATCGCAGATCGTTGTGATCGTTAAATCGCTATGTGTCTCTCATGCAATTTTGCGATCTGCGATATCGCATATCGCATATCGGTGATTTTTAAGGTTTTCCATTGTGAGCGTTTGTTAATTTATGCGATGCGATGGAGTTCGTGTCACAGTCTCACAATTTATCAATTTTACTCATAAGGAAATGTCCTATCATTGTTTACGCGATGCGATGTTTCTTAAGGAGTAAAATACACGAGCCTTGATTGATTTTTTGAATTTTTTACTAAGGGTCCGCTCTCACTTAGTGTTATTGCTAACACTAAATGAAGAGGGGGGGTTGTTGGTGGCCACAACAATTGGCGATTCACTTGGAAGAACCAGTTATCTCTGTTTTTCTATTGAATTTTCTAAACTTCCAAAACAGAAATTTTTTCAGAAAATTAAACCTTATTATGGAAAGATAAAGTACATTATACTCTAAACTGTCAATGATATTTTCTTTCAACTATTTTCTACTTTGATTATTTGCTTCCTCTGGCTAGTCCTTGTATTTACATCAGCCATTACTTGGTTTTATAAAGATAAAACAAAGTCTCCTCTGTAAACTAGTTTTAAATATGCTCATTTGTCGTAGGTAGAGTCTTTGCTACCAGCAGGCGTTTATAGCCTCGACAGGGTTACCTATTACCCAGCAATGATCCTATATCTTACTTAAGGCAGCCTACAACTTTCAAAGAAAAATCCATATCCACACTTATTTCTTTGATTTTATTTCTATTCTTAAAGAACAATGTCTTGGTTTGGTAGCCAAATTATGACACAGTCATTCACTTGATTTATAACTTTGCTGAACAAGCTGGCTCGTGATGAGACCCCTTGTCTTTTGATTGCAACAATCTTGAGTCATTGCCTTGTTGTGGTGTACAGTTTTGGCAAAGTTAGCAAGTTATAATACCTGTGATCATGATAAGCCGGCTCGTGATGAGACCTCTTATTCTTCAAGATAAAGTGTATCCTTGGGTTGTTCCTCTGAAGCTGTGATTTCCTTAGTAGGGAGGAAGTCATTGTTTCCTTAAGATAGCTCTGGACGACAATAATAGAGTTTTTGGAAATAGTTGTTCTACAGAGAATCTTTATTTTGTTATTGATACCTTTCATTGTACTGAGATAAAACAATTTCTTCACTAAAGGTTGTTTTCATCAAACTTTTTTAAAGTTGAAACTAGTATCATATCTAGGCTAGAGCCTTTAACTGTATCTATCAATAATAAAGATAAATTTTCCAAAATATTTGCTATTTATACAAGCAAAAAGTTCAAAATCTGAAAGAGAATTGGTGTCTTTTTCGTAAATGCCTAATCTAACTACTGACAACTGGTTTTATTATGAGAAAGAATAACAACTACTCTACAAAAATAGAAGAATAATCTTCTATGGAAAATACTTCTTGAGAATTTGTCCATTAACAGGCAAAGGATCCCTCTTACCTGCTAAATCCTGTAACACAAACGTTGATGGGCCTATGACTTCTACAATTTGAAAAGGACCAAGCCACATTTTTTGAAATTTTGTATGTTTGCCTTTCTCTTCATGAGCCTTGTCCCATTTTAAAACTAAATCTCCCATCTGAAAATATTTTCTAGTCATTATGTTTAAATCAAAAGAGGATTTTACTAGTGCTTGATGATGAGCATGCGTTTTCCTAGCTTGTTCTCGTTGTTCTTCTAATTTAAATATTTCCATTTGTCTCTGCTGTAAAGAGGAAGTGGGTACTTCATCGATGTATTGAACCAAAGAAAAAGAGGGAATCGCTAAGTGGGTCGGAAGAACGACTTCTTTCCCATAAACTAAATTAAAGGGAGAAGTGCCGATAGAAGCTTTCTTCGTTATTCGGTCTGCCCATAAAGCATATGTCAAAGCCTTGTGCCAATTCTTATGATTTTGGTCAACTATTCTTTTAATAATCTTGATTAGGTTTTTATTTGTTGACTCAACTAACCCATTGCCTTGTGGGTAGTAATTGGCCGAATATTTAAGTTTGAATCCTCTTTTAAGTGCGAGTTCATTCATTGCATTTCCAGAAAAGTATGATGCATTATCAAACATTAAAGCGGATGACAATCCAAACCTGGTGATTATAAATTGATCTATGAACTCAATGATATTTTCAGAATTAGTTGTCTTGAGCGGAACTGCTTCTACCCACTTAGTAAAATAATCTGTTGCTGTGAGGATGTATCTATGCTGCTTAGAAGAGTGAGGAACGATCTCACCTATTATGTCCAATCCCCACTGACTGAAAGGTTGCTCGATGTTTACCGGTTGTAGTGGCAAGGATGGCTTCTTTTGTCTTCCAGCAGTAGTTTGGTAGACTTGACATCTCCTCACGTAATTGTGTGAGTCTTTGAATAACGTGGGCCAGTAATATCCTGCGCACAATATTTTATGTGCAGTAGCATCTCTAGAATAATGTCCGCCTGCTGGCCCATCATGGAGTTCCTGCAAAAATTTTTCAGCTTCAATTTTCTCAAGACACCTAAGAAGAACAGAATCATAATTTATTCTGAAAAGAATATCATTTACGAGCTGATATTATTTGGCTTTCAACCTTATAGCTCTTTTCTTAGTATGATCGAGGTGTGAGGGAGCATACCCATTCTTAAGATAATAAATGATATCAGCGTATAATGACTCTGCATTGTTTAGGCTTACCTCGCACATTTGTACCTATTCAAATGGAATTTCAGAAATTTGAGATGCTCCAGCCAGCATTTTGCAGAAGCCTTGGCCTCTCACAATGTTTGCTGGTTTAATCTCAATGTCATATTCTTGCAAGGCGGTAACCCAATTGGCCCTTTTCTCACCCACATCCTTCTGTATCAGAAGATTTCTTACCGCTGGAAATGGTACTATGATTTTAGTATGGGTTTTAAGCAAGAAAGGTCTGAAGTATTTGACCGCTTTGAAAACGGCATAAGCCTGTTTCTCCACGTCTGAATAATTTAATTCAGCACCCTGTAAATTTGAACTAAAAAATGCAATTGGAGCTTCCGCCTTTTCATGATTTGCTTGAGTTAATATCGCAACATATGACTTATCTGAGGCAAATGTGTATAAAATAAAAGGCTCTGAAAAAATCAGAGTTGCTAAAGATGGAGCATTAATAATAGCTTGTTTGATCAGGTTAAATGCTTCATGTTCATCTTGGCCCCATTTAAAATTAGAGTTCTTTTTTATCGTAGTTTTTAAAGGAGACATGATTCGTGAGAAATCTGGAACGAATCTCTTTACAAAGTTGATCTAACCAAGGAAAGATTGCATGGCTTTTTTGTTATGAGGTAAGGATATTTCAGAAATTTCTTTGATTTTTTCGGAATCGATGTGAATGCCAAATTTTGACACTATGAATCCTAGAAGTTTCCCTTCACTTAGTGCGAAAAAAGATTTCTTTGGGTTAAGTGAAATCCCATACCTTAAACACTGTTGAAAGATTTGTTTCAAGTCTTTGAGATGGTCGCTTCGTTCCTTTGAATACACTGTTATATCATCCAAATAAATTACTACAAATTTATTGACTAAACCTTTGAATGCGATGTCCATGGCTCTCTGAAATGTAGCACCAACATTAATCAAACCAAATGGCATTTTTCGATATGTGTATGTGCCCCATTTAGTTCTGAATGTGGTTTTCAATTGATCATCAGGATGTACCAACACTTGATTGTATTCTAAAAATCCATCCAAGAAAGACATTAATTCTGAGCCTGCAACTGCCTGCAGTATCTGTTCCATAGGTGGTAAAGGAAAATTATCCTTTTGGCAGGCCTTGTTAAGGTTTCGAAATTCAATGCAAATCCTTATATCTCCGTTTTTCTTTCTAACATGTGCCATATTGGAGACCCATTTAGAATGTCTAACGAGAAAGATTATTCTGGCTTTCAATAACTTATTGAGCTCAGTTTTTATCTGATTTTCTAAGTTTGGGTGGATCTTTCTCAGCTTTTGTTGGACAGGTTTTTCATTATTGATCATGGGAATAGTACGTTGGATGATATAAGTGTCGTATTCTTTGAGCTCATCATAATTCCAGGCAAAAACATTTTTATATTGTCTCAAAAGACGAATATACGCTAGTTTTTCTTCAGGGGTTAGGCCTAGGCCTAGATTAATGTTTTGTGGTTTAGCATCGGTTCCTAGGTTTACTAATTCATAGTTCAAGGTTGAAATTTGGAGTTTTGAATTGGTAGACCTATTAAACCGATCTTTCAAATCGTACAAGTCTTCTAACTTGACCACCGACTTAGGTATAGCATTGTTAGTGCTATCTTGTTGTAACTGTCGATCGTGTTGGTCTTCATCTATTATCTGATTGGAGTAGGATCCTTCAGATGTAAGGAAATTTACAATATCGGGATCATCATTAAATACTCTCCAATTCATGATGTTATCAAGGATGGATGGTCTAAAGATTAACTCTATTGAGAATCTATCTGGACTAAAATCTTCAGAAGGAATAAGCTTAGAAGCTATGTTAGCAAAAAGGTCTGCACTTGCGTTCTGGAGTCTGGGGATTGAAGAAATATTAAACGCTATGAAATTCTCAGTCAGATCTTGTATTAATGATTGATAATGTTTTAAATGACCAGACAAGCAATGTATAGTGTTACGTACCTGTTTAACCACAATCTGAGAGTCTCTGAAAACTTGAAGATACTTGACATCTAACCCGATCGCTTTGTACAAGCCTTGGACCAACACCTCATATTCTGTTGTATTGTTGGTGTAATCAAATTCGAGTCTGCATGTGAGCATGGTTTTTTCTCCTTCTGGACTAATCAAAATGCATCTTGTTCCTGCTCCTTCATTAGATCTAGAACCATCAAAACATAATTTCCAAAACAAAGATTTATTTACAGGTTTATCTTAAAAATTAATACATTTCGAACTATCAGTTCGAGAAAAATTTTCGACTTGGGACAAGACAGAGTGTTCCAAATAGGGTGACGCATGAGCATTGAAATTGTCGAGGAAAGAATCTACCGAGTAATTTCCAATAATGCTGTTGTTATATGCTACTGGTTCATTCTCCCCCTCTAGCTCCGTTACTATGTACTTCTGGTGTAGCTCTCGTTCAACTTTTATTTGATTCGGTTTACCGTTGTAGGGAAGCCACATGTGTGACCAGTCGATTGCGAAGTATTCATGGAGTTTTTCTGACCAATCCCTGCTAAGAATTAAGCCATAGAATTCAGGAATATCAACAACTAAAATGTCAATGACTTGACATACCTTTGGGTTGGATGACAACCTTATGGTCACTTGATTCAGTTCGTCGATCACTTCGACTTGAGATTGATCTAGCTGAACTATATGCACAACGGATTTCTGTGGTTGAATGTTTAACTTGGCACATATGGATTTGGGTAAAATATTCGATGAAGCACCAGAATCTACCAAACAATTGTGCACATTTTTATTGAAGATTTCATAAGTAAGGAGAAACGGGGGAGTGTGAGATCTTGATCTTCCTCCAATTAGAGCGATGTCATTTGGATCAATCTTACTGATCGCATTAGTTGGAGGTCTTCCCATGTTATGGGAAGCTTGAGAAAGTACAGCGGCAGGTAAAGGTGCAACTGGCACGGCGTGTAATTCTTTCATCATTATCTTCTGTTGATGCTTTAACTTGCTCAGCTCGTAAAGGGTGATATTAGCCCTAGTCTTTTTCATGTCATCTATAATATTGTACTCCATTTCATCCGACACAATAAGTGTTTTAGATGGAGTTGTTTCATCTGCTTGGACTGGGCTGGTTTGAGTCACTTTAGATGTCATTTTCTTTGTTGCGACTTTATCTTTTATTGCAGAGCTTGCACTCTTTTGCTTAGGGGTAGTTTGGGGAGGATCAAGCTGATTTTTGCTTCGTGTGCTAACTAGGAATACTTCTTGATCTTCTTCTTGTGGGAGGATGAAATCCCACATTCCTTGTAATTCCACAACTTCTTCATCATCAGTCTGCCCTTCAGTGGCAATTTCCTCTTCCTCTTCCTCGGATTCAGCATTTGAAATGGCATTGGGTGGCTTTGAATCCTTTTGATGGACCTATTTTAAAAGCTCTGTAGGGATTTTTTGAAGAAGTTTCTACTACTTGCTTTTTTATGTCGACCATTTCATTGGACATGGTCTTTAGAACTTTCTGCAATCCTTCCAAGTCGAATGGATCCTTTTCTTGTTTCTTCTTGGAGTCTTCCTTGAAGGTGACTTTTTTGGATTTACATTCCTCTATTGCGGATTTCTTTTCGAAGGCTATTATTCGTTTCTCTACTACTATTGCTTCTTTCATGTTATCAGCTAAGGTTGTTTTATTGGCCCTGTCTACGAAGATTGCTATGTTTGATGGTAGCGATGACATACCATTCACATCGTACTTCTTCGTTGGGCTGGGAAGCAGTAGGAATTTTGTTGAAACGTAAATTGAAGTCCTTGATAGGCTCTCTAGTTTCGGCTCTAAGGTTGGATAGGTCATTGATTAACATTGCCGTAGACCTGTCATCACCAAACTTGGTTAGGAATTGCTCCTGGAAGATGTCCCAACTTGTGATGGATCCGGAGGGTAATGAAAAATAGCATGACCTGGCTGTTCCTTGTAGAGTATAAGGAAAAATCCTAACAACAACATCTTCGTTAGTAACCCCATTAAGATTAATGGAAAGCATGAAGTTGTTTATGTGCTCTTATGATAGCATGCCTGCCTCGAGATTAAATTTAGGCAGCCATTTCTCAGGATAGGCCGGTATTTGACTCAAGGGTGCAGGCATTAAGACTGCCCCAGGGTTATTCCATGGAGTTTGAGCCATTGTTGAACTGCTAATAGAGGAAAGTGCAGAAGATGATCCCTGTGGCTGGGAGGATGAGGATACTACAAATGTAGATGATTGAGGAAGAGTCGTGGGGGTTCCTGTGGATGGATGAACGATGATCTGGAGTGGTGGAGTGGATGGTTGACTTCGCGGTGAGGAAGTTGAGATGGACGATGTTGACGAAAGAGTCTCGCTGTCGGACTCTTTAGGCGATTTCCTTGCTCTTTTCCTGGTGGGAAGAGGTAATTCGGTTGGCTGAAAGCCAAACTTTTCACTCTTTAGCCGGGTCAGGGGATGAGCAGGGTTAAACTGTGAAGTCACGCTACCTTGAGATTTTTCAGACATTTGAGGAGAAATGGAAAATCGTTGAAGTTTGTGAATCAGAGATTCGACTTCAGGAAGTTCAACTGTAGATTGTTCTGAAATGTCAGGGTGAGTAGTAGCGGTTGATACTCTAGCGACTTCTAACTCTGGATTTAAGTGTAATGGAGAAGTCGAGGGAGATGGTGAGGGCGATTTACTCTCAGAATGGTATTCAGATTTGGATTTACTTGCCATTCATAGTTTAGGCCCTCCTTCTAGCGCCAAATATGTTGAAGCCCCGAAAATCGGGTCGACAACAAGGGGGATACCCGCCCAGTCCGGACCTTGGTTGGCAGCTCCTTATCTGTTTGGTATAGCGGGTCCGACTGGGGATAATGGGACCAGTTTCCCAATCTATGAGTGTGTGTGTGTAGAATTTGATGTTGCGGATCTAACAGTTCCTATTTAAAGATATTCTAATTCAAACTTTAATCTAATTCTATGCTGTTGTAATCTAATAAACAATAACATCTAAGTCTATACTAACCCGGGATGAGATTCTTCTATTATGCGATAGAAAGAGATTTCAAATAACAACTGGTAATAAAGATCATTCAACGATTATAAGAAACGAAATCAGTAAAGATGAGCCACTTTGCATAAAAAGATATACAAAATAGTTGTGAAAAACATATCGCATACTGAGCTGTTCATATACTAAGCATAAATAAATATCTACCACCGTACAAAAGTGCCAAATGATAACTCAGGCATTCATGCAGTAATACATAAACAACTAAAAATTGTATATCACTTTAACATATAAGAAAAAATGGTCAAGAGATAAAAGTACCATTTATGACCAGTCCTACTCATAAGCTTCAAGCGACAATGATTTATCTCTCCTTGCTCTAACATCCACTAAGAGTACAGAAGTGCAACATCAGTAGCAGATATCAAATGCAAACATCAATAAATCTTGATCCATTCATTCACCAAAACCTCCTCTAATGGTGCAAAAGTGCATGTTCTAAGGACAAGTTTTTGATAAATTTCTGGACCCTTCTCTAAATGCATGAGAAGGGTTTAAATACTACTAACTAAATAACTTAATTACACAGATTCAGGGTACGGTTTAAATGACCGCCCTTTTTCTAAGCAAAACTATTTCTAAAAATTAAATCTAATATCTAACTATTTCTGCATTTGCTCCTTAATGCTGCGAGCATTCAGTATTTGCCTGGGCAGAGTCAGCTGACTGTCTTCTGCTTTTGGTTGAGCTAAGCAAACAGAAATGGTAAGAGTTGGCACCATATTTTCAGCAAAATCGATGATAGACTCGAGAGTCATATTCTGACTATTTGGTTTTACTGCGTAGGCCCAGTAATAATCCAAGTGCAACTTTGGTTAACCTTTTGCATCGGTTTTGCCTTTTATTTTAGCTTTCTGTTTCCAATTTGTTCTTTACCATTGATTTTTTGCATTTTTCGGGTTCATAGCTGACTGTGCAGTTAGAGGCTTTGCTTCTCGAACAATTTTCTAAGCGATGCATGATTAGCGCTAGGCGCTAATCGCGCATCGGAAACTGCCTCCGTTCTCTGATCCGGGATTCTCTGATGCGTTTTTTGCCTTTAGCTCCTTTTCTTCACCGGGTATAAAACTTCAGAATTTTGTGAAAATACTACTTTCGTGAGCTTTTGACCTTGAGCATTAAACTGCCTGTTGATATTAGCATCATTCAATACTCATTCAAACATGGTTGTAAATGAAAGGTCTGTAATGGATTGCTCAGTAGCGTTCTGTGAATCTGCGGCTCTGTTTCATGCGGGCGTCTTTTCTCTGTCTTTGAACTTTGTAGTTTTACCCTTTTTCCTCATAGTTTCTTGCACATTGCTTTGTGTAGCTTCAGTTTTTCGTTCCTGCAGTTCACAGATGAAGAAAGAGTAATGACAATAAAAGTTGACAGGAAAGATTTAAACTCTACGGATGTACAAAAACATGCCACCTGACGTGAACTGACTCTTCGAACAACACAAAACCATATTTTCTAACAACTGGCATATAATTCATTAATTATCATTAAAGCGCGTACCCAGTTCTTGGTTTATGGAAAACTTTCTTGAATATTGAGCCAGGAAATTTGTGATGGAATGTTTCTGCGATCTGTATCGCAGCATTGCGTTTCACTGTATCGCAAGGTCGGTTTATCGCGATGTAGCAAGATCGCAGATCGCAGTATCGCAAGATCGAAAAATCGCAGATCGCAGCATCGCAGCATCGCAATATCGCAGATCGTAGTATCGCAAGATCACAAAATCGCAGATCATTGTGATCGTTAAATCGTTATGTGTCTCTCATGCAATTTTGCGATCTACAATATCGCATATCGCATATCGGTGATTTTTAAGGTTTTCCATTGTGAGCGTTTGTTAATTTATGTGATGCGATGGAGTTCGCGTCGCAGTCTCGTAGTTTATCAATTTTACTCATAAGGAAATGTCCTATCATTGTTTACGCGATGCGATGTTTCTTAAGGACTAAAATACATGAGCCTTGATTGATTTTTTGAATTTTTTACTAAGGGTCCCCTCTCACTTAGTGTTATTTCTAACACTAAATAAAGAGGGGGGGTTGTTGGTGGCCACAACAGAGGGCAAAGGAGAAGGTTTGTGAGAAGCCTTGTTTTCCTGTGAGCATCCAGGAGGATTATACTGAGAGCTGGTTAGTTGTGAGAGCTAAGGCTTTGTATTATTCTGATATATTTCCACCTTGTATGATAATACAAATAGTGGGGTTTTTAGCTGAGGCTTTACCCTGAGTATTTTCTGTGTTTCATGTGCATTGATTCTTCTTCTTCTGGTTATATGTGTTCAGCTCAATCTTGCTCAATATTTAAGCTTTCGCAAAGCAAATTGATAGTAGAAGTAGGTTATAGTATTTTGCTTTGGTATATTGCATTATCGGGTTAATCTACAGTCATATTTTCTACATAGTCTTAGAATGAGATTTGTAGAGAATTTGGAGAATTTCTACATGGTATCGAAGCTAGCTGATCTATAGAGAAATTTCTACAGAGGGTATATTCCTTCATGTCTAATAGTGCTTGTTTAATTGAACAAGAAATAGAGAGGATATGAATATAATAAAAATAGTTGATTTACTTCCTATATTCCAACACTTTATATAAATCATTTCTATCATCTCAAATTTGGTAATTAGGAGTACATAATGCCTATTTTCTGACTATATCAATGTCAATTGTAGTCCTTGAGATATGCCTAGTTAATATGCCACTCATTAACAATTGGTTTCTTTACCTAATCCCTAGATAATACATCGAAGACATTCATTTGACGATAATGTTGTTGGCTCGTAAATTAAACAATGTACTTGGAGTAACTATTAAGACTAACAATTTAAGGTAGAATTAATTACTATAAACCCTAAGATCCATATCACCAATTTTAATTTATTTGATTTATATCGACTTGAGGTAAATTTTACCAACAATATTGTTGAAGAAAGTGTAACTAGGTTTGGTCTTCATATATGTACTTTTGATCTTTGTATTTATTCATGAAAAGAAATATTATTTTTGTTATATTTATCAATGAGTTTATTTCTCATTGAAATGGCTCTAACATATGTTAAAGTGCTATAGGTGAGTCAAAGAGTCAAAAGAAAATGTTGAATACCTTAAGGGCATGTTACACCATGTATATATTTGTATAATATTCAAAGAATATCTATCCAAGCAAAGTTGGTCCTCTCTATGCAATGACATCATCAAAGAAGCAATTTCGATGCAAAAGAAGTGAAGTCGGCCCACTATCCTCAAGTCGACCTAAAGGAGGGAAAATCGTCTATATATAAAGGTTGTCCACTCCTCCAACGACAATCCAACAATACCTATGAAATCAACGAGAAGGAAGGCAAGTTAAGGGTCAAGGGAAAGCTAGTTTAAGGAGCCTCTAGTGTAGCGTATGTTATCTCAAAATCAGGCCCTGGAAGGCTGCAGACCAGGAAGACTTCAAGTAACTATTTCAAACCAATCTTTTAGCTAAGGCTTAGCCTCCTTAGCCTGAGAGGGCTCTCTCAAAGGATTAAAGGTTTTTTGATTATGATCAAGATGGCTAACTCTTTGTGAAACAAATAAAAATGAAAATGGTGGAAACAAAATTAACAAGTATCCATTGGGCTTATGGAGTCATATGTGATCTAGTATTAATAGTAGGATTGGCTTTGCATAAAAGTCAAGGCATTCAGATTTCAATATAGGTAGAGCACACCAAACACAAAGAAGACAGTCAACGAGTATATGAAGGAAATTAGAACACTGCAAGTGATTTCTAAGTAATCAAATACTCATAACACTGTAGATAACATGAAAAGACAACAAAAGAAACTCATACATTGAACTCCCTATGATTCTTGAGAAGCATAAGCCAGTACTGTATTACCAAAAAAAAACAGAGTCTTTACATAAGCCAAATATCAGAGCTTTTTTTACATAAATTTCCAACCCTTATTACATTGCTCTTTCTTCTATATATAGAGCTCTTCTACCTAATTGAGGTTCCTCCTCAAGCATGAGGGGAACTCGAAATCTACTTCTAATGACACCTATTCAAACTTTAACTACCTATTAAATGTAACAAACTGCTACTAGACTTTCTAGAGATCTAAATCAAATAGGAGTCTAACTCCATATCATGCTAATAATAGCCTTAATTACAATCATTCTCATTCTTTGACAAGTGGTCTTTTGTTAGTTTGGCTGTGGTGGATGTTCAAAGCTCCATACTGGTCTGCAATATCACATCTTCTCCATTTCCCCTTAAAAATAGGGAACTGCCCCTGTTTATCTGCCTTTGGTTTTCCTTAAAGATATTCGAATCCAATGAACTATGCCCTTCATCTTTGATTATGAAAAATATATCAGAATGCCACGTCCTTGATGTGTTGTCAACCTTCTCCATGCGTGAAGACAAAAGTTCCTCCAAACTATCTGACAATTCTTGGGCTGTAGTAAAATGTGATCACTTTATAACCAAAGTTTAGAGTTGGATTCGAATATATGTTTCCTCCACCTGTCTTGACCTTGTTGAAAGTTGATACCTTTAGATGATCCCTTGAAGATGTTCCTTTTTTCAAAAAAAATCTCTTTTTATTTCAAAATCGGTTTGACTGAGTTTAGATTATATAGCTTCAGCAGTTTTGTAGCGCACTACGAAACTGATGTGCATTAGTCATCTTCTTCAGTAGTTTTGTAGCGCGCTACGAAACTGCTGTGTGATTCCAAAAACACAGTTTCAACCCAAAATTTTGCTATTTTGAGCCTCTTGCTATTTAAGCATCCTTTCAACTGCTCCAATGCTTTTCAAAACTAAATGGAAATGTATGATTCGTCAAGAAATATTATGACAAGCAAAACCATCAAAATTTGAAACATAGCCTTACTTGAAGTGGGATTTCTTTAAGGAGATTCTTTCAGCTGGCTTAACTGTATCTTTAAGTCTTCAATTTGTTTCTTCATGCCTCTAATCCCAGCTCTCAAGTTTGAATTAACCTTTCTGATGAATTGCGCTTCCTTTATGGCAGGGACAGTCCAGCTACGGAATTGAACATTAAAATCAACCACCTCGAGTATTTGAAATGTTTTGTCCTCCCACCGAGCTTGCATTTGGTTGAAATAAGCCTCCTTGATTGCAAATTTCCTGGCAGCTTTTTTCAGTCTAGAAATTTCAAAGTTTTCCAATCCCAACCTCCTTTTCAACTCTTCCACACTATCTTCTTCTTGAATGGTAACTGCTTTTCCTTTATCCTTTCTTTCATGAAGCTGTGTTACCTCCCCTATTTCATCTGCTCTTGGCAGTACCTCCTGTACTTGTTTAAAATTCCTTGTTATGGGTCTCCTTGGTTTAAATACAAATTGATCAACCTGATCATCAAACTTGAGTTTCTTCGAGGCTTTGACTCTCTTAGCCTTGTCTTTTCCTGACTCTATCAAATCTGCTTGAACTAGGGGAGATTCTTCAATATCAATGGCTTGTAGTAAGTCATTGAAGTCTCCCTTTGAAACAGGGCTTTCTTCAGTAATCACTGACTTACCTTTTTCTTTAGCTACCTGGCTCCTAGTCCTTCTTCTTTGAACTCCTTCACCTGTGCTTGATTCATGTGCACTTTCTTTGACCTGAGTTTTCTCTTTAAGGGACTGCTTGGGTGTATCCTGGATAGTTAGTGGCCCGGTGGATTCTCTTACTTGTTTCCTAGCTTTCAACTTTTAAAACCTCCTGGATCTTGTTTCTGCCTGATGACCAGTTGTTGTTGGAAGATCTTTTGCAGCTTGAGGACTAAGACTGGTCTCGTTCTTGAAACCATACATGAATATGAATGTGGGCCAGTCCCTACCTACTCTCTGGAGTTCATGTAGCACAATCAACTTAATTAAACTGTGGTGAAACAATGAGGTCTCACAGGCTTCTTTCCTTAGCTGCACCTTATCACACATTTTACTTAAGCGACGGAATAAGTAAAAAGGTAGATCAATGGATATCTTTCCTGTGAAATGTAGAAAAAGCTTGAAATGATATGAATTCACCTTGTTATATCTACCTTCACAGGTAAGGTACCTCTGTATACAGGTAAGCAGATTGGCATATGAGTCTTTGACATAATTTCTAGGCACAGACTTGTTTAAATCTGAGTCAATGTATTCTGGCTTCAGAAACTCTTTGCAGGGAGTCATATCACATTTTAAATTCTTAAACCAAGTTTCTTATCCCCTTGGAATCTCAGTAACTGTGGATATTACCTCTGGTGAGACTTGCAATTCGAGCATCCCAACCTTTGAATTTAGCCCTGTGAAATTCAAAGCAAACTCCTTGGTGCTTTGTGCATGACCTCCCTGTAGTTTCTCACAAAAATTCCAACATCCAACCTGCTTGAATATATGGTAAAATTCTTTGTGTTTCAGGATAATGTCCACACCTTCAGGTTCGTTTCTCAAACATCTTCCTGATCTGTGGTCTTTTCTTTTTGCCAATTCCTCCATGAAGGTTTGAAACAATGTCGCTGCTCAAACTTCAATCTCTGCCTTGCTTGAATGGTTGCCTCGCTTGATAACTGCCTTGCTTGATAACTACCTCGCTTAATAACAATGTATTCAAATTGAAAACTTGCAGACTTGTGCCTCATGCAACGAATACAATCATCATTAAGACTGTGAATACCTTGCTTTTCTTGGAACTTGAAATCTGTGTGTACCAATGTACCTAGCGGTTGTAATGATGGAGATAAGCGGTTGGACATGATATGTGGAGTGCATAAGCTGATAATGAATGATGCAACCATAACTGAACTTGACAGATTTGACAGTTAGGAAAGATTTGCTACAGATTGCACAAATCTCCAATTTCGTAGCGCAGTCAGTGTAAATTTTGAATTATGCGCTACGAAATCACCTGAAACATGTCGCGCTGCAAAACTGCTAAAACATGTTGCGCTGCCAAACTGCTAAAAAGGATTTATGCGCTGTGAGAACACTTCAAAATGATTACATGTGCTACGAAATCACCTAAAGAGCTTTTTGGCACATAGTAACCTTTGAACAAAACTGACACATGGTTATGAGACCGATAATGAATGAGAATGATCAGTGATGAATGAGAATGCATAGTTGACTCAAGACTCCTAAGACTCAGACTCTAAGACAAACAAAAATCAAACTTAGACTAGCACCGACCTTTACCATCAAACTAATGTGAGAAATTTGGGCATTAGAATTCTTAAGTGATAACAACGTAGAAGGATAAGTCTAATCGAAGTTGAAGGGACTGTTTTTAGGGTGAAAAATAGTCACATGTACGAGAAAAGAAGGGCATTTTGTGGTCATAACAACAACAAGATCACAATCATACATATCTTATCATTTGGGCTAGTAACTTAGGCCTATCAGGCCTCCTGACTCAAGCGAAGAACAGGTTCTCTCAAGCAAAGGAGAAAGGAACCAAAAGTATAAGCGAAACCTCCCACATGTGCGATAAACTAGGGTTGCAATATTGTCACATCAAGTCTGCAACTATACATCAAGAAGAAGCTCAGTTGGACAAGAGAAGAAAAGTATCTTCATAGGTGAAGGATCGCACTAAGAATCAAAGATAAGTTTCTCTTCTAGAGCTCACATAACAAGGTCTATCACTAGTTGCCAAAATAAGAAGGAGGACGAAATGTCGGGAAACGAAGTGCCGCAAGGAGGAGGACGAAACACCGGGAGACAAAGTGCAGGAAGAAGGAAGGACTTGACTTGTGCTTGGAGGATATTCTTTTCAAGGGTCTAGGGTTTGGCATTTATCTATAATAAGCTTCAATAAGAGAAATTTACAAAAGGGTTTTCCTCTCTAAGAGAGAGAGGTTTTTCCCTGGAAAAGAGCCAACATCTTGTGTTCTTGTTCTTATGTTTTTGGTAGTAGTTTGATGAAGTAAAAACACATGCATTAATAAGAAGAAGAAGAAGATTAAGCTAACAAGATAAATTGTAAAAGAGCTTCACAAATTGTTATCAAGTCAAGAAGAATCCTACTATACATAATTGCCCTAGATTCTTCAACATGGTATTGGAGCTAAGGTGACACATCAAGGAAATGGCATCTCAAGAACACTCATAAGGTGACTCATCAAGGAAGAACATCTACAAGGTTGAGGCATCAAGCCAAGAAGTTTCAATCACATCAAGGACAAGAAGGTCTACCATCTATCATTCATCAAGGAAGACTACAAAGCAAGAAGAAAATCCTTATATAAAGGCACCTACAACAAGAGAAAATCAAAGAGGGACCTACATCAAGCTACAAGTCATCAAGCTAATCTCATCATCAAGCAAGTCCACTTGGAGAAAGAAACTTGAAGAACATCAAGATCTAAGGAAGGCAAGTCATCAAGTCTTCAAGAAGAGAGCAATTCCACTACATCTCAAACTCTATCAAGTAAGCATATGTCCCATTCTGAATATACCTCAATGCATTTTTGCAAGAAAAGAAACAAATTGGTTGGGACCAATAACTTCCTTGCATGGAAGAAGAGGACCGATTTACTTCTCAAAGAGAATGAACTTCTAAATCACATCAAAGGGAATATCACTAGCTCTGCTAAGGAACAAACTCAAGCCTTAGCCAAGAACAATAAGGATGAGACAAGAGTTCAAATGATTCTAATAGAATCTATCAAGGACTCTCTCATTCCTTATGTCTCCAAACTTGAAACATCAAAAGAAATCTATGATAAACTAATAGAGCTATTCTCGGTAAGCACAGTTGGAGAAGTGATATCTCTACGAAATGATTTTTACAAGATGAAGATATCAAAGGAAGGAATAGCTCCATACTTCATGAGGATCACTGAGATAAGGAATCAACTTCAAGAGCTAGGTGAAGCCATGCTTGATAGAGAAATGACAATTGTAGTACTCAATGCCCTACCTGAGGATTGGGGCAACTTCACATCAATCATATATGCCAAGAAGGAAGCTACCCCACTAAGTGAACTATGGTCTCTATGCAAGATAGAGGAAACTAGACTCAAAGCAAAGGATGATGTGGGATCAAAGGAGCAAGCATTTGCAACCATGGCCAAGAGAAAGGGAAAATTTGGCAAATTTGGTCCATGAAGAACAAGCAATAGAGATATGTCCAAAGTCCAATGCTTTGGATGCCAAGAATATGGACACTACAAAAGGGATTGTCTTAAACTTAAGAAGGACAAAAACAACAAAAGAAAAAGGGAAGAAGCTCATGTAGCTCAAGAGCAGGGAAAATTTTAACAACCACCCTAAATTTATATGTATAATAAATGGGTAAATCCCCATGATACATAGGAAAAATGGGAGGCGATTTTATCAATAATATAATATGTATATATAATTTTTTTGGCGAATCTCTCACCATATTATATTATCTTGTAAAGTCATGGCGAATCTTTCACTGAATTATAAAATCTTGTAAGATCTTGGAAAATATTTCACTGAATAATAAAACATTGTGAAGTCTTGGCAAATGTTTTGTTAAAGTATGAAACCATATATGATAATAGGAAAAAATATCCATTAAAATGTAATATACTAACATACATGTTTGGAAAAAAGAAAAATAATTTTCTCTTCCTACAAATATGTGAGTAGCTGCAAGTGGCATGGCCACATCAATGGGGCATAGTGGCTGGAATCCCAAGCCCACCTGAAAGGGGCTGTGGCCAGTCGAGCTGTGAAGAGCTCGGTTGTAGCTGTGCTAAACATAGGGGAGGCCCTCGTCCCATGTGCGTGGATGCTTTGAGTTGTACATGTGCAGAATGTGTACAATCATCCTATTGACAACCTCTGTTTGGCCATCAGTTTGAGGATGGAAGGTTGTGGACTTAGTGAGTTTGGTGTCCAGCATTGACCAGAGACTAGACCAAAATGTAATGAGGAACCAACTGTCTCGATCTGAGATGATAGACTATGGGATCCCAAAGTGCACCCACACTCATTCAAAGAAGAGTTTAGCAGTGGCTTTTGCTGTGATATTCTTCTTGCAGGCCGCCATAATGGCCATCTTTGAGAACCTGCTGATGACCACAAAAACACAGTCATTTCCATGCTTAGTGGAAGGCTTGACATGTAACCCATGGAGATGGATTCCCAAGGTCGACTAGGGGTAGGCAGCGGGGTATAGAGGCCTTGCTTCTTGATGGTCGGTTTGGCAATGGCGCAGACAGTACATGATCTGATGTACTTCCCGACATCTGTCGAAGATTCGGCCAATAGAAATACTTTTGCAGTATTGCTACCGTTTTCTCAACCCCGAAATGCCTAGCAGCCCGATTGTAGTGTGCTTCCCAAATCATCTTGGCACGCTTGCTTGAAGGAACACAAAGGTGACGCAGGTGGCATAACAAGGCATCCTGAAGGTGAAAATATAGTACATGTTGACCCTCCAAGAGTGTCTGGTATGTGTGGCCGAATTCTGGGTTGTTTTTGTAGAGAAGTGGCCAATCAGAAGTCTCGTGCCCACAAGAGTTGAGCACGGTGGTTAATGCCATGATCGGTGGTCGACTATGGCAATCTGCAACATTATTGGTGCTGCCCTTCTTATACTTGATATTCAAATAGAACTGTTGCAAGTATGTAGACCACTTCTGATGGCGATCATTCTGCCATTTCCCTTGGGTCTGTATGAACTGCAGGGGTCGGTGGTCTGTGTGGATGACCATTTCCTTTCCCAAAATGTAATGCTTCCATTGTCGGCAGGCCTGCACAATGGAATACATCTCTTTGTCATAAGTGCGATACTTCCGGACTATGTCTGAAAGTGTTTCACTGTGATATGCCACTGGATGCCCGTGTTGAGTAAGGACTACCCCAATAACATAGTCAGAGGCATCTGTCTCGACCTCAAATGGTTGTTGCAAATCTGGTAACGCGAGCACTGGTGCCACGCAGAGGTGATCTTTCAACTCTTTGAATGCCTTCTGTTGAGATTCAGACCAAAAGAATTTTTTTTTTCGCTCCTCCCTTGGTGACTTGACTCAAGGGCCAAGTGATATGAGAAAACCCCAACACGAACCTGCGGTAGAAGTTGGCAAGACCTAGAAAGCTGCAGAACTCTGTCAGAGTGGTTGGAGATGGCCAATCCCGAATGACTTGGATCTTGGCTGGATCCACATGCAGCCCCTGTTCATCAATAATGTATCCCAGATACTGAACCTGGGTCATGCCAAAAGTGCATTTCTCCAAATTGGCACATAGCTTGTGTTGCCATAGTGTTTGGAGAACCTGTCGGATGTGGTGGAGGTGCTCTTCCCAACTCTGGTTGAAGATTAGAATGTCATCCAAGTATACCACTACAAATGAGTTGGTGAATGGCTGCAAGATGTCATCCATTAGCCTCATGAAGGTTGCAGGAGCATTCGTCAATCCGAAAGGCATAACCAACCATTCAAAAAAGCCCTCCTTGGTTTTGAAGGTAGTCTTCCACACATTAGAGGGTTCGATTGGTACCTGGTGATATCCTAACTTCAGATCGATCTTGCTGAAATATTTTGCCCCCTTTAGTTGGTCCAGGAGGTCATCAATCCGCGGGATCGGGCACCTGTTACAGACAATGATATTTTTCAGCGCCCAATAGTCAATACAAAGTCTCCAAGTCCCATTCTTCTTTTGTACCAACATGATCGGGCTCCCACAAGGTGATGAACTCGGACGAATGTGACCTTTCTGCAGCAGCTCTTGAATTTGCCTCTTAATTTCATCGTTCTCCAAAATGGAGCGCCGATAAATTGGTCCATTGGGTAGCGGTGCACCTGGGGTCATATCGATGGAGTGCTTGACCTAACAATGCAGAGGAACCCCTGCGGGGGAGGTGAAGATGTCCTCGTACTCCTTCACGACCTTGTCCATTTGTAGTTGTCGTGCGGAGGGGCCTTGTTTGGAGGTTTCGGCCACCGTCTTCTTCTTTCCTTGAGGGCGTATCATCAGGAAAACAAATTTCCCAGTTTTGTAAATAAACTTACTACATTGTTTTGCAGTAATAAAAAAGATGGCGGTAGGTGGTGCTACCTCTGGTATCCTGTACAACTTATTTCCCAATGTAATAATAACAGCACAGGGCCTTGATTCATACACAACATGTCGCTTCCACAAGTATGGTTGTCCTAATAATACATCACAAACTTCAAGGGCAACAATGTCACACAATACCTCATCCGTGAAGGGCTTGATGTTGTATGGAAGGCAACACTGCTAGCTCACGCGAAGATCCCGTCCTTGGTGAAGCCACCCGATGGTGTACGGTTGTGGATGTGTTGTGGTCGGTAAGCCCAACCACTTCATGACCTCTGTCGAAATGAGGTTCTTTTGGCTCCCGCTATCGATAATGAACTGTATCGGGGAGCCCTTTACCCACATCTGGGAGTGGAAGAGATGCGCCACCTCCTCTGGATCTTCGGTTTCCTCCTTCTGTATCTTCATGGTGGCAACAGTGGTGTTGGGATCCACATCGATAATCTGCTTCCCTTTGTCATTCCCCTTGTCGGGTTCTGACTCAGAGTCGGAACTTGCATCCAATTCTGAAACCTTTAGCTCAGCCACCAGTGACTGCTTGGCCCGACACTCACTTGTGTTGTGAGTGGAGCTCTTATGGAACTCACACCATTTTCCCGTGTCCTTTTTCGGCTTCGCGGCACTGTTATTTGCTTGCAGCGTTGGCGGGTTGTCTTGGGCTGCCCTGCCTTGGCTTTGTCCTTTGTTTTGTGGTTTAGGGGAACCTTTCCCTTGCTTCGGATTCATAGATCCAAAGTCTCGCTTTTTCTGCTTAAAATTTTGTTCGAACTTGATGACATATCAGTATGCTATGCGGAGCGAGGAGATGTTCAGGAATTGTATTTCTTCCTGGATGTACTTGTGTAGGTAGCCGTGGTATTTGAGTATCAAATGCTGCTATGAATCCTTGATACCCAACTTTGTGCGAAGGGTATGGAAAATATTGGTGAACTCCGACACGTCTTGGTCCCTTCCTTGCCGCAGTGTGGTCTACTTTATGTATTGATCCTCATAGCTTCCGACAGGGTAGTACTGCTCCTTGATGGCATCCCAGAATGAATTCTAGGTGGGTGCGGCTGAAAATAGTGAGCTGGTATTTTCATCCTTTTGCTCGCAGTAAGTTTCCCACCAGTCCTTGACATGGGGGGCTGCTTTGAGAAGAGCGAAAACAATCTTTTCTCGACTCGAAAATTCATGAACAGAAAAATAATGCTCTAGCAGATTTAACCATTTATCTATGGCATCTGCGTCTATCTGACCCTCGAATATGGGGATTTCAAAATTAACTTGTACCTTAAAGGGCATGGCGTTACCAGAGTAGCTGTTGGACACTGATGCGTTGCTTCTGGGTAGCCGCTGAAGGATCTGGGCAAAGTTGTTTATCATCGTGTTCCTTTGTCGCTCGAGGGCTTCTTCGAGCAAGATTTTGATAGGATCTCCTGCCCCCTCGTCTTTCTTCTCATCTGCCATGGGAGGCTGTTGGGATTTGTGAGGCTGGTCTTGCAAAGGTTCGACTAGTTCAAGCCCTAACAACTTATATCTCGACCTCGTTGGGGACATGCAAAGAAAAACAGAGAAAAAGCAGACCGCTCTGATACCAATGATCCAGATTTAAACAAAAACGCAACAAATTACAGAGATAACCATAAACACAGATATGCAACGGAAATAATACTTCATTTCATTAATGTAAAATACTGAAATATGCTTACAAACAGTAATGGAAATAAACCAGCTAGGGCGATGGTAGCTTATCTCTGAGAAGAGATGTGGCGGCTACATGCCTCTGAACTGTCTTACAATGAGGCTCGAAGGACTATTTATTGTTGAGAAACAATGGAAAACCCTAAACATCAAAAAACCTAACCCTAGAAGATGAAACGCCAAACTGTGGGCCCCGTTTGGGTAAATTGGTACATCAACTTCCCGAGGTCGTAACTTTGGCATATGATCTCCGTTTGACGTGCACAATATCTCGTTAGAAATATCTATCCGAGAACTACAACTTTGGGTTGAGCAACATGGGTCTAGACCCATGTTGCTCTCAGTTTTCCCAAAAACATCGTTTAGGGCCTTAAAACGGCTCCGGAAGTTCAGGACCCGGAAAACTGCTAAAAGTAGTAAGTTGTGCTACAATTAAGGAAACTAAAAATGCTGAGAGAAACAATGTTGGGGGTCCAGGTGGACTTGGCAGGTGGCCACCAATATCCACCTAGATCAACTATTCTTTTGTTTTTTTTGGTTAGAAAAAGGGTTTTCTTTTGGTTTTATGTGACTTTCAGTTTATCATTTGTAGCATATTGAGAAATGGGAAAGAATAATGTATGGCATTTATCTTGCAAAACTTGACGTTGAATGAAATGATACAGAGTTTAACCCAACTATTGTTTGCTTTGGTAAAGGCAAAGGAACATATTAAAACGTTGCTTAAGAATACACCATATACAAAGTTTGAACAAAAGTAATATATGGATTTTTCTTTTGTACATATGTTATTTTTTCTACCCAAGATATCACAACAAGAAAAATATTGATATTGTACATATTGTTTGAGGACCTCATTAAGGTCGATTTTTTCTAACGTCCTACTTGATTAATATCTTCTCATGACATGAAGGCTTTAAATATGAAATAATATGTTCCTGAAACAAATCATATTCAAAATTTATAGATATAAAAGATAAAAAAAAGTTCCTTCGTTTGATTGTCACTTGACTCTGTTGTGGGCATGTAACAGGAAATGGGATTGGAAAAAGGATGGGGAGACAATCAAGAGCATGTTTTGGATATGATTCATTTGTTGTTCGAGATCCTTCAGCCACCTGAGCCATCGACTTTGGAAATGTTTCTAGTAGGTATTCCTATGGTTTTTATTGTTGTGATTCTTTCACCGCATGGTTATTTTGGGCAAGCAAATGTTTTAGGAAGGCTAGACAAGACATTGGAGGATAGGTAAACAATTTTTTTATAATTTCAATGTCCATTCCATAATATCCTCTCTTTATTGTTTGATTGTGTTTTCAATGTTTCTTTTGATTTTGGTTTGTCTTTTAACTATGAAATTGAAAATACTTGGTATCATGTCCATTTAAAAGACATCCAAAGCTTGAAAATGAGTTTAGTATTACACGATATTAATTGAAATTTTTTTAGTTGTTGTGTTAAAATATTTTTATGACTATTAAAAAAGTTTACTTTCATGTTTTTGTTTGAGTACAAGTTGTCTATATACTTGGCCAAGTTCATGCGTTAGAGAATGAAATGTTGTTGCGAATAAAATGACAAGGATTAGACATCACATTTGAGATTATTTGTTTTAGCAAGTTATCTACAACCTAAGTTTCTTAGCATTTAACTTAGTTGGCATGATTGTGGCTAATCTTTCTCTGAAGGTTGAATACTAAGTTACTAAGGTGTTCTTTTCTATGGTGACATTTTATTTGTTTTGTTTATACAGGCCATCTGGCCACAAAGTGGCCACTATTTCCCAACTAAAGAAAACTTGTTCGAGTTTCTTGCTTTATGATATTGACATTGTTCATGTTGAGGTATATGTCGTATAATACTTTTATAGTTTAGTTTATATTCAAGTATTCATCGTCTTTCATGTCTTATACTTTGCATTGTATCTCCTTTCGTTTTCAAGAGAGGAACTCAGTATTAATGGTAAGAAGCGGAAATTGAAGAAAGAGAAGAACAATTACATTGGAGCGAGAAATGAAAAGAGAGAGAGAGAGAAGAGAACCGGTCTAGCGATACCCTTAGAGCTAATATCCTGCATAAGACACACACATAGAGAATGATGGTCAAGTATTCAGAGTTGGTGGATTCACTTGCAATGCCTTGGCAAAACACTGATAATATTTTGAAGTGATAAAACAATATTTCATGTGTAAATTATAGTCCAACCAATATTATGTTGGAAATTCATATTGTAACATTTTATATAATAAAATTTATGTGGTTGAAAATATTTATATTTGCACTTGATATTATTTTGTATTGTAATTAAAATATGTAACTTTTTTATATTAGATGAACATGCACATTGTATAACATTTTTTTTCAATTTAGTCGCAAAATCATACTAATTAATTTATGTTGATTAATAATGAACACAAAATAAATCTAAAACTACTAAATTAGTAGTTTATATTGATTAATGATGAACACAAATAAAATGAATATATGACTAAATTAGTCGTTTATAATTATTATTAATGAAATGAATAGAAACTACCAAATTAATCGATTATATAATGAATATGAAACTACCGAAAAAAGATAAATGATTAATGCAAATGATAAATTTATGACAAATGACGACTACATTTTGTATATATATGACTATTAGTAACCAATTTACAGTATCTTATAACACGATTGAAATTTGTTCATATTTCTTTGGTCATTAATTGGTTTAAAAGATGATTAAAATTTTCATATTTATGACTATTAGTAGATAATTTACAATATCTTATAACACAACCAACATTTTGGTCATTAATTGGTTTTCTTAGGTAATCATACAGAGATATATTTTGTTGTATATTTAGTCATTAATTACGGCAATTAATGACTAAATTAGTGACTAAATTTATGACTAAATATACTACTAGATGATAAAATTGAGACAACCAATTAATGGCTAAGCTAAAAGCGATTAAAAATTGGTCGCGTCTTAAGACACTGTAAATTAGCTATTATTGGTCACCGACTAAAAAATGGTCGTTTATATGCAAATTTTAGTCATTTTTTTAGTAATTAATTAGCCATTTTTTCTAATATGCATTTTAAGGAGAAACACTATTCTTAATCTCGCAACAAAAAAATTATGCTGATCCAGATTTAAACAGGAACGCAATAGATTACAGAGATAACCATAAATACAGAGATGCAATAACCATAAACACATATATGCAGCGGAAATAATGATTCATTTCATTAATGGAAAATACTGAATACAACCAGAAATGGAAATAAACCAGCTAGGGCGATGGTAGCTATCTCTGAGAAGAGATGTGCGGCTACATGCCTCTGAACTGTTCCGAACTGTATTACAATGAGGCTCGAAGGCCTATTTATTGTTGAGAAACAATGGAAAACCCTTCACATACCAAAACCTAACCCTAGAAGATGAAACGCCAAATTGTGGGCCCCGTTTGGGTAAATTGGTACATCAATTTCCCGGGGTCGTAACTTTGGCATACGATCTCCGTTTGACGCGTACGATAGCTCGTTAGAAAGATCTATCTGAGTACTACCACTTTGGGAGGCAACATAGGGCTCGGTCGCCCCAGAATTCCAAAAAAACGTCGTTTAGGGCCTCAAAACGGCTCCGGAAGTTCAGGACCCGAAAAACTGCTAAAAATAGTAAACTGTGCTACAATTAAGGAAACTGAAAATGCTGAGAAAGACAATGGTGGGGGTCCAGGTGGACCTGGCAGGTGGCCACCAATATCCACCTGGATCATTCCTCCCCCCTTAGGAAGAAATGGTCCCCATTGCGTTGAGTTCCTCCATCTGCTGAACTTGTCCTGCAATCTCTGATGTGTCCAGTGATGGTGGGAAGCATGGTTGACGATGGTCCACATTGAACATTTGGTGCCAGTGAAGGAATGGAGGAATGATGTGCTCCAAAGCATTGTTCCCCATAGCCTTGGTACTGTTGTAAAGACCATGTCCGAGTGATCTGAGCTTCTGATGGGTTCTGGTAAGGCGTTCTTTCTGTCGATGCAACCACACTTTGTTGCCCACCTGAAACTTGTGTGGTACCCATGTGGGTGAGGAGAAGTTGTTCCTGTGTTTTTTCATGACCGTATCCTTTTGCTGTTGCTGCTGCGTGGAGGAACCCTTTGTAGGAGTCATGGATGTAGCAACGATCTTCCCCTTACTTTGGGAGTGAACCAGACAGATGAATTTCCTGGTCTGTGATATGAGCTTGCTGCCTTTCTTGGTAGTAATCAAAGATGTGGCGGTAGGTGGGGCTACCTCCGGTATCCTATATAATGAATTATTCAAAGAAATAATGACAGCACGAGGCCTGGACTCATACACAGCATGTCGCCTCCACAAGTATGGTTGGCCTAATAATACATCACAAACATCCAGAGGT
Source organism: Pinus tabuliformis (assembly GCA_031772625.1). Taxonomy (NCBI): domain Eukaryota; kingdom Viridiplantae; phylum Streptophyta; class Pinopsida; order Pinales; family Pinaceae; genus Pinus; species Pinus tabuliformis. Next base: position 476,971,239 of record CM062818.1, on the reverse strand, counting down.
GTAACATCACATAATACCTCGTCAGTGAAGGGCTTGATGCTGTAGGGAAGGCGGCACTGCTGGCGAACTTTTAGATCTCGTCCTTCGTGAAGCCACCCTATACTGTACGGCTGCGGGTGCGGTGTAGTCGGTAGGCCCAACTGCTTCACGACCTCTGCTGAAACCAGGTTCTTTTGGCTACCACTGTCGACAATGAATCGCAGTGGTGAACCCTTCACCCACATCTGTGAGTGGAAAAGACGCTCGCCTTCCTCTGGATTTTCGGGCTCATCTTTCTGGATCTTGGCGGTGGCAACAATGGCGCTGGGATCCACATCAATGATCTGCTTCCCTTTGCCATTCCCTTTGTCGAGTTCTGGCTCAGGGTCGGAACATGCATCTGATTCGGAAGCCTTCAACTCCGCCACGAGCGACTGCTTGGTCCGACACTCACTTGTGTTATGAGTGGGACTCTTGTGGAACTCACACCACTTTCCTGTGTCCTTCTTCGGCTTCGTGGTGTTGTTCTTTTCTTGCGGCTTTGACGGGTTGTCTTGGGTCACCCCGCCTTGGCTTTGTCCTTTGGGCTTCGGATTTGCAGATCCAAAGTCTCGCTTCTTCTGTTTGAACTTTTGCTCGATTTTGACAGCGTATCGGTATGCTGTGCCGAGTGAGGAGATGTTCAAGAACACCATCTCTTCCTAGATGTATCTGTGCAGGCAGCCGCGGTATTTGAGTACCAGATGCAGCTCAGAATCTTTGATACCCAACTGTGTGCGAAGGGTATGAAAAATGTTTGTGAACTCTGGCACATCTTGGTCTCGTCCCTGTCGCAGTGTGGTCCATTTGATGTATTTGTCCTCATAGCTTCCGACAGGGTAGTACTGCTCCTTGATGGCATCCCGGAAGTCATTCCAAGTGGGTGCGGCTGAAAATAGTGAGCCTGTACTTTCATCCTTCTGCTCGCAATAGGTTTCCCACCAGTCCTTGACATGGGGGGCTGCTTTGAGAAGAGCGAAAACAATCTTTTCTCGGCTCGAAAATTCATGAACAGAAAAATAACCCTCTAGCAGATTTAACCATTTATCTACAGCATCTGCGTCTATCTGACCCTCGAATATGGGGATTTCAAAATTAACTTGTACCTTAAACGACGTGGCGTTTCTAGAGTCGCTGTTGGAATTCGATGCGTCGCCTCTGGGTAGCCGCTGAAGGATCTGTGCAAAGCTATCCATCATCGCGTTCCTTTGCCGCTTGAGCGCTTCTTCGAGCAAGATTTTGATAGGATCTCCTGCCCCCTCGTCTTTCTTCTCATCCGCCATGGGAGGCCGTCGGGATTTGCGAGGCTGGTCTTGCAAAGGTTCGACCAGTTCAAGCCCTAACTCCTTATATCCCGACCTCGTTGGGGACATGCAAAGAAAAACAGAGAAAAAGCAGACCGCTCTGATACCACTGATCCGGATTTAAACAGGAACGCAATAGATTACAGAGATAACCATAAATACAGAGATGCAATAACCATAAACACATATATGCAGCGGAAATAATGATTCATTTCATTAATGGAAAATACTGAATACAACCAGAAATGGAAATAAACCAGCTAGGGCGATGGTAGCTATCTCTAAGAAGAGATGTGCGGCTACATGCCTCTGAACTGTTCCGAACTGTATTACAATGAGGCTCGAAGGCCTATTTATTGTTGAGAAACAATGGAAAACCCTTCACATACCGAAACCTAACCCTAGAAGATGAAACGCCAAATTGTGGGCCCCGTTTGGGTAAATTGGTACATCAATTTCCCGGGGTCGTAACTTTGGCATACGATCTCCGTTTGACGCGTACGATAGCTCGTTAGAAAGATCTATCCGAGTACTACCACTTTGGGAGGCAACATAGAACTCGGTTGCCCCAGAATTCCAAAAAAACGTCGTTTAGGGCCTCAAAACGGCTCCGGAAGTTCAGGACCCGAAAAACTGCTAAAAATAGTAAACTGTGCTACAATTAAGGAAACTGAAAATGCTGAGAAAGACAATGGTGGGGGTCCAGGTGGACCTGGCAGGTGGCCACCAATATCCACCTGGATCATTCCTCCCCCCTTAGGAAGCGATGGTCCCCATTGCGTTGAGTTCCTCCATCTGCTGAACTTGTCCTGCAATCTCTGATGTGTCCAGTGATGGTGGGAAGCATGGTTGACGATGGTCCACATTGAACATTTGGTGCCAGTGAAGGAATGGAGGAATGATGTGCTCCAAAGCATTGTTCCCCATAGCCTTGGTACTGTTGTAAAGACCATGTCCGAGTGATCTGAGCCAATGGCATATTCAGTTCTTCAAATTGGCTTTTGGAGCCAAAGTTAGAGCAAGTTCAAGTTTACTCTTCAAAATCCAGAAAATCGTTGATATCGCATATCAGCGATCGAAGGTTCCAAAATCCCAGATCCCGTAGATTGGAGCTGCATGGTCATATCGGTAGTCAAGGGTTCAGGCATATCGGCATTCGACGATCAAAGGTCCAAAGCACATTGCATATCATATATCCGAGCATAAAACAATATCAACAATCGGTTTTCGGTGATCAACGATTTGCAAATGAGGCAGAGTGACCATATTTCAAAAACTCTAATATGTGAATTGCGATATGCAATTAAATCATCAGGAATATGCTTCTAGTGTTAAATGGTCGTGAAGGGCCTGAAGTAAATTAATAAAGGATTTGTTTGAAAAACTAGAGAAGCTTAGGCCTTTTCTCTCTCCTCCTAAAGGGACACGTGGAAAACAGAGACTAGATCTGATAAGAGACACATGACAGTGATAGGTTGGATCCTATAAAGTGCACATGGCAAAAATCGATTATATCTAATAAGGTACACGTGGTGGGTTATGATTGGTTCCGATAAGGGACATGTGGCAGCTGAAGTCATCATGATGTGGCAGTATTGTGGACACCTGACAGGAATATTTGGCATTTTCAGGGGACATAAGGGGCCAAAAAATGGTGACACATGTCACCAGTCACAAGGTGACACGTGGTAGTGATGACGTCACATATCAGAGATTGATGATCGGAGGTTGGGCATGTTGTGCATCTACGAGAAATCGTCGATTGAAAACCTTCGGTTGGGGGCTCCAATGTGGGGGCTAGCCTACTGTCACGAGGAGCGCCAAAGGACCAAGGTTTAAGTACGGAAGGTGATCGACTATTGGTGAAAGTGAAATTTGTGTACCAAATTTACATCCGTCGATTGGAAATCATTGATAGAAGGGCTTCGATGTGGGGGCTAACTCGATGTGGGGGCTAACTCACGATCACAAAGAAGGAAATGCACGGGGGCTAAGAACCAAGGGGGATCTCGCATATCAGTGTTGGGTCTAAAATGCGGATGAAAATTAGAGTTTCATTTACTATCAATCTGGGTGAGTAAAATTTGAGGATCATCCAATATATATGGACTTAGAGACAAACTAAACAAAGCTAGGTGAAGAAATGCCAAATCTCCCTTACAAGAGGTCTTTCATTAGGATCTCCAGCACCTATTTAGTCATTTAACAAAATGAAATCTAAAGACATTGTGAAAAGTGTAAGAAATATTAAAGCTCCCTTACAGGAGACTGCTCATTAATATTTCTAATAATCTTAATCAACAAACTATTTAAATTAATGAAATTAAACATTAAATAACAAATCAGATTCATTGAAAGAAACATTAATACTTTCTTATGAAAGGTCATTCATTAATATTTCAAACATATGAACCTAATGAAATTTACAAACAAACATAAAATGAAAGCTTACCAAAACAAGAGTGTACTTGCTAGACAATGGGGCCCCTTCCAAGGATTTACAAGCACATCAAAACAGAAGTCAAATGTAGAAGATAAAAAAAGCTCCATTTTATTTATCTTCAATTGCAATTTGCAACTAAAAGTTCTACATTCCAAGAGGTTCTAAAATATCCATTACAATGATTCCAAATTCTAACTTCTCATTACAAACTTATAATATCCTAATGTACTAAATCCTAACTTCTCAATTCTAAATTCTAAATTCCAAAGTTACAGATGAAGGAGATAACACTCCTATTTGTACAAAACTTATGATAACAAACTCATAACTGTGGATCCACTATTCCCTCTTCAAATCCACATATCTCTCAACCAATGGTGACACATAACCCTATCCTCCATGATCTTCTCCCTGAGGACCATGATCTTATCCACGAGGTCCATGACCAGTGATCAAATTTGAAGGGCCAGTCTCAATTTCAATCAGAGGGGCATATATTCATGCAATCCTTCCACAATGAAAAGCTTAAAAAAACACATTTCAATTGATAACAATATATTATATCTACATTTTATTTTCAATCAATTTATTCCAACGGTTGTCCTTAAACCATCTATCATGAATCTATATTATGTAATAAATGTGTCCCAAATAAGTGTGTCCCAAAAACTTAAATGACCACAAAACTAATAACCACCTCCAGTGATTTAGTTGAGAATTTCAACTATTTTTTTTCAAAGATGTGGATTTTGTATTTCAAAGGCTTGCTTATGAACCTTTCTAGCTTCATTTTAATTTAATGGGAAATAAGATATCCAAAGAGAATTATAGTTGTTTATGTCTGTTTTGATTTCTAATGGGTTGTAGCCTTGAGAGCCTAGGAGGAAGTGTTTTTCGTCTTTATTAACTTGTATTGCACCCAGCTTATGGTATCCGTTAATCCTTTCCTACCCCATGTCCTTGGTTCTCTTGAAATCAATTCTCTGCAATTTTAATGGATTATGGCTATCAATATTGGACTTGATTCTTAATATTTATTCCCTCTTCTATATATTTCAAATATGAACATTAAACTTCCTATAGAAATGAGAGATAAGCATGACCATTTTGAAATTCATGTCTTTTCATTTGAACTAGTATAAATTGGAGCTAAATCCTTAAGGAATATGCCACATTATTTTCAATAAGTTTGCAACTAAGGAAGCATCGCAGAGAGGATATTCAAAAGAAGGGGTACCTATACATCAAACATGCATCCAAGTAATGCTAGTGCAGAATGAGGGAAAATGCTATATCATCCACCTAGGAATCATGCCATCATGTTAGTTTTATTCACATGAATTCACAAGCATGTCCTCAAGGATGTAACTCATTTCCAAACCATGCGGTTCACAATCTATTTTGGCCATGATAAAGGGCCAACAATTGCTAAGTTAGAAGTAGCCCAACAGTACAATGTGGATATCTAGATATTACAACCATTATTTGACAAGATAATAGACTTATTACCTTCATCAATGTATCAACTTGAAGCATCTTAGGGGATGGAAATATTGTTATACAAATTTCACTCGTCGTTATGCCTTGAATATTACTCAAACGTTTTTGGTAATGGTGAAATCATTAAGCACTAGTTAATCGGAAATTCAAAATGAAATTAAATCGAAATAAATCATCTTTCTTGAAAGTTCCCTAAGAATCTTTTGTTTGGAACTTCAAAGACAGGCATTGAGAAGAGCAACGTGCCTTTGGATGTGGTATTATTGATGGGGAAGTCAGTGTGAAATGAATTCAAAAAATATGGAGATTTTGAGGAAGGAAAATTCATTGAGAGCATGCGGGATATTTTTTGTAAGTCAAGGGTTTTGAGAGATCATTATGAAAGGGATACCATTGTTCATGATATTTACTATGCACAACTATTTACAATAGCCCTTAGTAAGATCTACCTTCATTCTTAATTTTTTATAGCTTGAAGAGTAAAGTAGGGGTGGGGATGAGTCCAATGAAGTACAATTTGGACCAACATTTATACAACATTCAGGTTTAGTGCTTGGCTAACTATTTGTAAATTTAAACTCTTTTGGAAGGATGAGACATCCAATGTGAGTTTCAAACCTAGGGAATTGTGAGCATAAAATAGACAATAGAAGCTGATATTGGCAAGTTTGGTACCCAAATTTGTCCAGTTAAATTTGAGAGTTTAGTCCAAACATTTTTAACAAATAAAAAATATCTTTCCTTTCAAAACAACATAGAAACTATTTAATGGAAGGTGTCTACTTAAATGTTTTCACCATTTTGGAAAGACATTGTACAAAAAGTTCTCATGGTTCACTTTTATGCCAAATAACTGAAAACAAGAGCACAATCAAGAGTTGAAAAAGTGTATAGTATAGTTACTACTATATTTTAAATCATAAATTTACACAATCTGCTTCCTTTTAAATAACTAAATAGCGATATTAAATATTGAAATTGACACAATAATAATTCACTAGTGATAACTTTACACAATTTGATTCTCCATTAACAACTAAATAGATATAATGAAGATTGAAATTTACACAAACTTCTCAAATAGTTATACTGAAGATTGAAATTTGCACAATTTGCTTCCTAAATAAATACACTAAACACAGAAATTGGCGTAATCTCCTCCCTTCCCATAACCAAAGCTAACCTCCAACCTAGAAAAACAACTATTAATAATAAAAAAATAGAAAAAAAGCATTCAAATATTTAATGGTTTTTATAAATACACTAAACACAGAAATTGATGCAATCTCCTCCCTTCCCATAACCAAAGCTAACCGCTAACCTAGAAAAACAACTATTGATAATAAAAAAACAGAAGAAAATATATTTAATAGTTTTTATATTTCAAAATTTCAAAAACTTTAAATTAGATCATAGTTCAAATAGTTTGGAAAAAAATAAAGTAGTCCAAATCTTTATTTAAAAAACTAGAGACAAGCATTACATGTGTAGTTATTTTAATGCTTCAAATTGTAGAAATGTTAAGTTAGACAACAATTAAAATAATTAAATAGAAATAAAATTTGGTTCAAGATCCTTCATTTTCCACTCTTACCTCATTCAGATAAAAACAAATTAGAGAAAAATATGGTCAATAGCGCCATGACGATTATGCAGCGTTCGACGGAATGCAAATGCACTCTCCAAGTAGGCAAGCGTGACCAGACGAACTCCATCACTCCACAAAAGCAGAATCGATAAGAAATTTTTCTGAAAATGACAAAATATTGTTTTCTGCCCTATTTTATTTGCACAACAGGATGACACTGAAGTTTCCAGCTATGTTAGCCAGGTAGTTGCTGAAAGTTCACATCAATGGTTAATAGAGTGTTTCACAATAAATGAAGTTGGTAGGAAAAAAGTAACTCACAACTGTCACTATCAATGCAACAATATCCAATACCCTCTAGTTATTGTTGCAACAACCTTAGCATGTACTTTATACGTCAAGGTGAACCAGAATAAACCGGGCTAGTCCAGGCTTATAGACTCCAGGCATAATAGATACCCGACAATTGATGTGGAGCAACAACCCTTTAGATGACATTTTATAATATTATTTAAATTTCAAAAAAACTTGTAAAAATCAAAATTCACATTTCTTTTGACGAGTAATTTTAACTCCACACTTCTCTGACGTGCTAGAGGCCTTTTGATGGGCTGTGACATGTTCAATTTTGAACATTGTCCATGATCTCCTCAAATTCGAATTTGAACATAGAGTGCCACATAAGGGTGCCCTAAAAGCTTCCTTTGTACCTACACATGTCAACAAACTCGTTCTAATTGTTAGGTATAAGTATATGGATATTATTTTCTAAAGTTTAACTATAAATTCACTTAAAAATACTAAGAATTAATAATGTTTTGGAAAACACAATGGTAACCCATTTAATGATGAAAGTGAAGCTGATGTGGTGACATGGTGGTGGAATAGAGGTGAGAAAATGTGTGAATGGAGTGAAAGTGGATGTATTTTAAGGATAATTCTTAGGCCCAACATGCCCCCAAACTGAAGGTATTTCATGTCCTCATGCAATATATTACATTTCTTTTTGATACTTGAGCTTTGGCTTAAACTTTGCATGATATCATTTACTTAACTCTTGCAAAGTGTTTTTGATGAATTGCAACTTGGTTGATTCTTGTGTTTCAACCATATTTTGTTTGTTGCCTTCAATTTTAATGTATGAACTTTGCATAATGATAATTTGATTTTTATTGCAAAGTATTTTTGTTGGAATGCATCATGGTTGGTTCTTGTGTAACAACCATGATTATGTTGCATCCAATTAGCTTTTAAGTACTTTTTACAAAGCCATTTATATGCTCATGTAATAGTGAATATATTTTGAAGGTATGTGGGTTTTAGAATATGATATATGAATATGGAAAAATATGAATGTGAAAAATTATGAATGTAAATGTATCCCCCCTAAACTGATGGTTTTGGCAATTTTATGAAATGAGGAAAGGAAGTTTTTTACAAAAATTATCATTCTAGTTTTCGAGGAATCAAATGGTTAAAAGTTAGAAAATATCATACCGCAACTTACCCTTTCAAAAATGGATGAGAGTTTTGCATGTGTGGCTGCAAAATTATGATCATAGTCTTCTTCACTTGGCTGTGAAAATGGTGGATGAAGTCGAAAAAGTGAATCTTTTATTGTTGTTGCATCTGCTGCTAAATCTGCTACTGGATCTTTTGCTGAATGTTCGGAATTTGCTGCTGAATGCGGCTGAAAATGTATAAGGCCTGGAAGGTATACAAAATTCAGAATTTACACTTTCCCTCCCAGCCTTATTTATTGACTTATCCTCAAGTCATTTACATTAAAAACTGAAAATTAATGAAAGTAAATATGCTTCCTCTGCTACAAAATGATTGGTCTTCAAGTCTTCAATGCTCATTGGCACAATTCTTGTCATGTGAATATGATGAAAATGAGATTAACTCAGACAAATATATAAATCACACATAAAAACCAGACACACAATATTGGCGGAAAAAGGTTGAAGCTTCATGCTTCCTCATGTATTATCTCTCATTCATATATTAAAAATAATTGAATATAGTGTTACAAATAAATAGATGAGAGATAGTGTTCTCAAGATAGTGCGTGCTATCTTAGACACTTTTGGTTGAGATAATTTCTCCTTTGGTTGAGATAATTTCTCACCAGACACACACCAATATAGGAGTTACCTAAACTAACTCCTATCTTAGAGGAACAACCCAAGAGTTAGGCACAAATTCCTAACTTGGAATATTTAATTAATTTATTTATTTTTGGATTTATTATTGTTTTATGAGAGAGGCTAACATTCCCCCCTTCAATGATAAATCCAAAATAAAAACGAGGAACCATCTTCCAAGTTCTCATGTTGATCCTCAAAAACATTGCCTGAAAAAAACCGCCAAAACTGGATGCTGGAAAAAACTCAAATCTGAAGAGAACATGAATCAGCTACATGCCTGATTCATATCTGAATGTTGCTTGACAACTCCATCACGTGCCAAGCCGCAAAAGGATCCAACTGTCCTTTGTTTGAAAACAACATCCAGTGTCCACTGACACAATTTGATGAACGCCCACTGGCGTGTTTGCTGATGATGATTGCCCACTGGCTGAAGATGTCGAAAAACAAATCAATGTTACTTTTGCTATGATGAAAGCTGCTCACTGCTGATGAAAAATGCCCACTGGCTGATGAAGATTCCCACTGGCTACTTCGCTGATATTGTCGAGACTTTCAGTCTGACAACCACTTGTCAATTTCATTGACATTTTCCCCCCTTTGTCAGCTGAAAGGAGAGACAATATTCTCCAAAATATATTTGAACTCCCCCCCTTCAGGTGTAGGAGAGTTTCACTGTTGTACTCTCTCGTTCAACTGCATGAGAGTACCATCATCGGTTCACTGCTCGCTGCACTATTTGTGATTGTAGTCGATTGTAGAACTGAGACAATCGTTTGACTGTGGATGACCATTCCCAAGGGTGGATCCATTGATAATGTATCTTCAATCTGGCTGATTTTTGTTGGTTGCGACATTTTTCTGAGGAATGATTGGGCTTGCCACAATGGCAACACGGATGGAGATCAAAACACTGATCTTCCATATGACCGGTTCTTTGACAATGAGAACATTTCGGTTGGACATTAACTTCAGGTTGCGTGCAATTCTGTTTGTCTACAACTTTCTCAGAACCTACTGAGGTGAGTGGTTCAAGAAATCCTGCACTCACAAACTTAATTGGCTTGGAATAATCTGGGATATGTAAGTTGGTGTCATCAGTGACATATCCTAAGCCTCATCTATTCTTATTATTTTGAATTTCTTCCCAGGGCTTGATGATGGTTTTGGAAGAAATTTGAATTTGATCATGAACAACTTCGACACTTGAAGTTGTTTGGATGAGTGATTTGGAATCAACATTTTTATCTTCATCTGTATGGTTGAATGACTTGTAAGAAGCACTCTTTTGTTGCAGCTCATCTGTTTGTAGTTGCGACTCAAGTTGAAGAAACTCAATGGTTTCATGTGTTTGTTGTAGATGCCTTGAAAGATCAACAAGAGTTTCTTTGCTGACGTGCACCATGTCTTCATCACTAGAGATGATCAAACTGTGAAGAATGTTTAACCACTGAATATGTTGCGCCATCTGAACTTGCTCACTTGAAATCAGACTCTCTTGTCATAGATGTTGTGCTTTGAACCGTTTCACTTGATTTTGTTACTTGAATGACAGGCTCGCTTGCTATGGGACTTGAATGGCACACGTGCTAGAGTTGTAGAACTTTCTTGCTTAAACTCTAGAATTCATGCTCGCTTGATGACGATCACGTTTGCATGAATGCTCACTTTCCTTACTTGATGACTTTACGCTCACTTGAAGGAATAGCCACGCACGCTTGATATCTATCTCAACTTGCTTGATTGGTGTTAGAGTTGAACTTGTTTGGTTGCTTTGATCGTTGCTGTAATGAACTTCACTCTGGATCGCTTGAAAAGTCTGAACTATGTACTATTTTTATGCAAATTGGTTGAATGAATACTCACGCTTGCTTGAAAGTTTGAACTTCACTCACGCTCGCTTGCAGGAGATGTGAACTTGTTGCTTGTTTGCTTTAGAGTTAAAATTCATGCATTCACTTGATTCTGCTTAAAGGAAGAGTGTCGAACACTGTGGAAAATGCACCCAATGACTTACTACAATGAATTCAATTTGACTCAATTCAAGAATTGGGTGTCGGCTTCAACCGAGAATGCACCCTTACAATTCAATGTGATTTGAGTTTGATTACAAGTTCAACAATGTTGATGTAGACTGTGCGCTGAAACGTTGAAGTTTACAGATTCATTAACTTGATTGTAGTGATGTAGACATTGCTTTGAAATGCTGGAGTTTGCAGATTCATGAAATTGATTGTATTGAGTGAAATTGTTTGTTGAGGTAGAATGCCGATGTTGAAAACTTTGATTATTTGTTGTAGTGACGCAAATGCATGTGTTGAGCTTAATTATCCTTCCTTGATGCTATTTTGTTACATGTGTTGTGCTTGCTTGTATTGAACTTTATGTGTGTTAAATGAGATCATTTATGTGTCAAAACTAGACACAAATCATAAACAACAACATGAAGCCATAAAAACACTCGCCATCACAAATACACATGGTTTACCTAAGATCCCCTTATTCAATTTCGGGCGGATCTTGGACACAATCACCACAAATAATATGTCTTTATTGAGTATTGAGATCATCAACCTTTCATCTTTTACAACATTGCCATGAAAGCTTTCTCAAACAATGAGAATTTGACACTCACAAATTTGGAAGAAAATGCGTTCAAAAACCTGACTCAACCTTCTATATCAATGACCTCTCCTTTGAAAAATCTATCACTTCAAAGATTTCAAAAATTAAAGCATCCTTATGCAATAATCCTCTTTCCTATTCACTCCTTTTTAAAATTTCATTAAAATGTTGTATGAAGTCACTTAAAAAGAAGAGTTTTCGTTATTTAAAGCACACCTTAAAAATCGTGAGAATGTCAAAAGTCACGAATTTCGAGCATGAGCAATTGCGCCCTATCTCCACAACGCAGAAAAGCCATGTCAAAATATGCTAGAGCTCCAAAGCAGTGACTAGGAGAATGTAGATAAAGATACCAGATGACTATCGTATTCCATTTGAACTTTCTTCATGCCGGCAGAAAACACACAGCCAAATCGATTCATATAATACCAGCACTATTGCTCGCCTTGAATAAAGCGTCGACTGTTTCTTTCTTGCTAGTTCCACAAGATCACACATTCAAGCCTCTAAAGAACCAGAATTGAACCAGAAACTCATTCCCTATGCTTTCTTATGTTTTTCGACCATAATCTATACCTTCAACAATGTCGGAAAACATAGTTTCAACTTTCGCCTCAATCCATTTTCGTCATAAATGAACACAAATAAATGGATTATTGTCTATGTACAAACTTTCTTCCGAGACTAGCCAAAGCAGCTCTGACGCTTTCTAGTATAGCCGAGATAGAAACCGCTATGGCCAAAACCACTACGGTCAAAGCTACCGTGTGAAGAAAAATAGAATAGTTGCTGAAAAGAGAAGCATCTGCATCATATAGTGAATGTTTTGAGAAAGATGCCCACACACAGATCTACTACAGGCAGACCACATCCATCAGTTGATCTAGACATATCCGCTGCTCTTACTCGTCCTTTCTCCGATCAATAGTCCGCCCACTAGTTGACAAGGCTCATCGGGTCATAACACAGATGCAAGGGATTTCAGATACTCGCCTAAGGATCTTCTCAGTGAGGACAAAACTGTGAGTCTCTATGAATCATGGCTTGCCAAGCACAACAAGGTTGCATCGATCACTGGGTACGACCTTTGGGATGGCATTGACAACCTTTTACGAGAGATGGCTTGGTCAGCTCATCAGTGTGGGAATCGATGCCTCTGGCAAAAATTTCTGGCTTTACAAAGGCGATGTGTTGTCAGGGCAGTGTGGAACCAAGATAATTCATTTTCTTGTAGCAGTTGGTTATGGAAGCGACCAAGGGAGTGACTATATTATCGCAAAGAATTCATGGGGAACACAGTGGGGAGAAGAGGGACACATCAAACTTCAAAGGAACACTAGCGCCGAAGGACAGTGTGGGATCTATCAGCATATTGTTGTACCCACCACATCTTTGTCGTAAATTAATGCCAATCACTGACATTATTGAACTGGGAGTGGGCCATAGTTGGAAGTACCAACAAATCAAAATGAAATTCTAATACGACGTCCAAGTTCTCCCATCTACGTGGAGTAAAATGTCTGAGTGTACTGTGTAGGAAGGAGTTAGAGCAAGAGTAGCACTGAGGGCTCATTTAATTTATACAACAGAAGTGAATCCTGCAGAAAAGAACCGGTCGAACCCTTATCAGATGGGAAAGAACCAATGGAAGCTGCATCCCATGGTGTTGAGCCATGCTCATCAAACTCTGTTAATGCATCATTCAAACTCTGTTAATGCATCATTCGGTGTATTGGATGCTAATTTTCCCTATAATAGAGAATGCAAGCCCACTCCTGAGTACCTAGAAGAAGATAACGACGGAGTCCGAGACATTCATGTAATGACGGAACAATTGAGAACAGAGGCTAGCAGCATTGAGATAAGGCGAATTGCGCGCTGTCTACAGGCCAATTGGTCTGATACATCCGTGGTGTCGTTTGTATCAAGCGACAACAAAAATATAACCTTGAGCAGAGAATTCGATAACGTTCTTATAGCGGCCAGGAAAATTCATCTGTTCGGACTCCCTATTTTGTTTCTTCAAACAACAACTTTATGCATTATTCATGCAACAGTCCACTCCACGCTGCTTACAACAAGAATGTAAGCCTAGCATCTATCATAGCTCACATTCAACCTAGCTCTGATACCACATGATGAAAATGAGATTAACTCAGACAAATATATAAATCACACATAAAAACCAAACACACAATATTGGCGGAAAAAGGCTGAAGCTTCATGCTTCCTCATGTATTATCTCTCATTCATATATTAAAAATAATTGAATATAGTGTTACAAATAAATAGATGAGAGATAGTGTTCTCAAGATAGTGCGTGCTATCTTAGACACTTTTGGTTGAGATAATTTCTCCTTTGGTTGAGATAATTTCTCACCAGACACACACCAATATAGGAGTTACCTAAACTAACTCCTATCTTAGAGGAACAACCGAAGAGTTAGGCACAAATTCCTAACTTGGAATATTTAATTTATTTATTTATTTTTGGATTTATTATTGTTTTATGAGAGAGGCTAACAGAATAAATGTTTCGGTGTCGAACATAACAAGAATTTGTTAACTTAGTGGCCATTAATGGATGCCACTAGTCAACACGAGAGCTCCCATCTTTGATGTGGATGAGAGTCAAGATGCCCCGAACACATCTTTCTAAGTTTGAATGAGTTTGTTTTTGTCGAATACTTAGAAGATCCGATGAACAAGGGACATTGATGTATTCCCTTGGTTTATCGGCATGATAGTTTTCCCTTAAGGCATGCAAGCTTCAAGGTGTTTTTAGAAAAATATTTAGACTCAAGGACTATGCACTCAATGGTGTATGGAAGCAAGGTTTTATTTGCAAGTGTAGGAAAAAGGAAACTGACAATGAATATGTAAAGTGGAACAAAAAGCTTGTAAATGAGCTTCGTTGGTTTTATTGGTGGGTTAGGATTCAAGAAAATGTAATGAAGTGTATTTGGGTAACAGGAAATGGATAATGACTCGCTGAGAAAAAGTAAATTATGGCATGCAAAATCTCAAATATAGCAAATCTGCTCATTAATTTTGGAATTTCTGCTAAAATTGTTGAGTTTGACCAACGTTGAGCAACCACCTGTAGAATTCGAAATCAAAAGTGGATAGTTATTTCACCATTCTTGGATATTTAGGAACAAACCCCAGCTCATCGAATTTGCTAATCTGTCATGCAACATGTCAAACCGTTAAGCTATTACAAGAAGTTGCAAGAACTTGTAATTTTCTGGAAATTTCGTTTTATGATCATGGACTTGTTGTTTAGAATTTCTCATTGAATTAGTCTTTTGAAGACCAATTGTTGTCAAAATTTAATCTCCTTAATGATTAGTTAATCATCTGAAACTTGCAAAAAAACTTGGCATAAAGAACATAAGTGTGTTCAAAAAGATAATGGCCAATTCCTTGATGACTATTACACAAAAATTAATGCCAAATAAAACAGATTAAGGATAATCAAAAGCGTAATTTTAGTCCAATTCCTAATGTCGATAACAATCCATTTTTAATAAATATCCATAAAAAAAAAAATCTACTCCTTGTTTGTGTCAAATGACTCATGGAATGTGCATGGAAAAAAGCTTGGCATTATAAAGATTTGTTGTGTCCTGTAGATTAGTATGTCATATAAAAACATACAACAAGAAGAAGTTATAATTTTAATGCCAACTCTAAGCTATTGAAACAAGATAGTCATCCTTTGTATAATCCTCCAAATGTTCGATAAATCAATCCTCCAAATTCGCTTCCAAGTGTTCCATAATTTTTAAAAGATGCATGGCGCATATTTATAATCAATGAAATCTATTCAATGCCAATGCATAACTTGATTTATCAATCTTGGAAATAAAACCAACCTGGATTCTCAAATTTCCAACTTTCTTCATGGCATTTTAAAAGTGACAGAATTGTAACAAAGTTTGGAAATCCATGATAAAATATGTGAAACTAGATTTGATACTCATGTGCCTTTGTGTAGAGTGCCCTCGTAGACATGAATGCTAAATGTGGTTGTATAGAGAAAGCACACAAATGTGGATATATAGAGAAAACATATAATGTGTTGGAAAAAAAGATGTTGGCATGTTTTCTCTCGATGTGCGTTGAGTTGGGTACTCTCAAACAGAGTATGGATCTCAATGGAAAAATAATTAAAAATTGATTTGAATCTGATGTCTTTGTCGGGGGTGTCATTGTTTATGTGTGGTTATCTTTGACATATTACAAAGCAGTTATTATTATTGAATGGAGTGCCTTTCTCTTCTTGTAACAGATTGCAAACCTCAAATTTTGTAGTCTACACACTATGTATTCTTACGTTCACTATCAAATAATTTGTAATAGGAAAATTTACAACTTGGCACAGTTTAACTTTTACCAGAAATTTTTAATCTTTACCTTATTCACAAGCGTATGCTCACAAATAAAGGTCCTCTTGCAGCATGCCGGGGTGAATGAATTTCATGAAGCATTGATTGTTCAGTTGTTGTATCATCATTTCGCATGCTCTTTGCAAATGCATATCTCGATTACGAAATAAATATTACTTGATCTAGTTTAAAATTGATCACGGACGGATGCGTGGAAGAAATATTAGAGCATGAGATCCTTTGTTTCCTATTTCTTCGTGGAAATGGCCCGATAAGGTGTATTTTGGAAAATCTTCCTCACACAGTGCTGAAGCAGCTGGATGCAAACGAAAAAAATGGATGGAAAACGCAAGAATGGCCACTAAAATGAGGATGATCGTCGATAAAACGGAGCCGAATGCATCTCTAACGCCAATTCTCGATTTATCAAAGGCAACCATGGCCTCGGAGAGACTGATTTGGTAGAATAAGAAAAAAAAATCCCACACTCTGCTCTGCTCTATTTCCTGCTTCTGTACTACGAAAATTTTAATAGAATCGCAACACCATTGATATTTGTGAGCTCTCGGCATCACTATCTGTGTTATCAACACCAAATGCCTAATTCCACGCACTTCCTTGATAGCGTATGAGAATTTCTCCAATAGATCATTAATGTTCTCTGTCCAACGCCAAATACGACGGGCCAATCCTGAAGCTTCGACGATTTCTCTTCCCATATCTCTAAGCTGTCCATGCATTATTATCTTGTTTTCAATTTTGAATCCATTTAGACTGATAGCAAGGGATTTGATGGCCATAGAAATCTGCTTCACTGCCAGCAAAACCCGTAATTGTCTATGCATTAATTTTAAAAACCATTTTGTTCTTCACGTAGTCACCAAAACAAGGTCCTGAAGAACCACGATTCCTCTCAAATCGTTAGGAATCCAAGGAAACGATTTATGGGTTATGTAATTCATTATGTTCCAGAAAACACCCATGTCTTCGTTTTTCCATATTTGTTTTTTTTGATAAAAAAACATGTTTGAAAACGACAAGTAAAAACTGTTGCGTCTTCTGGCAATGTTGTAACAAAATCAAATCAGTTAGGTCACGACTCGATTCCAAACCCATCGATTCTTCTATTAATTGTGATCTACATGGGAAGGAATTTAGTTCATCGAAAGGCCTATTTGGTCGCATGAAATTGCACTTTGAAACCCATCGAGATAGCAACGATGCACATATGGAAGAGTCATAACAAAATGAGACACAAGATTGATAAGAAAGTGAGAATGATGTTGAGATTGAGGTTGACCATCGAAACGGGAGATCAAGCAGGATTGATAATTGGATGAAGGGAAAGGGATCCAAGAGACCCAACTGTGCAAACCCACAATGGCGCACTTTGTTCACAATTAAGATCAAATGCAAAGAAGGATTTCATTATTATAGAAATTATGAGCTCCAAAAATTCGGAAGCCGAGAACAAAGTAAATGTAGACAAGTTTCAACCTCCTGTTTGAATTGTTTATATGCAGACTTGGCTTGCTTGAAGAAATGGTCCCAACACATACAAGACCTAGCCTAAGAGGAAATATGGTTTTTTATCAAATCACTAAACTATAGATTTCATTTTTAAATTTGAAATTGAAAATAAACGAATTTAAAAAAAAAATGATTTCGATTTCTTATAATGTTGTAGTTTTAATGATTTGTGCAATTTCCGAGCAAGAGATTTTTATATTATTTTTGAAAATAAATCAATAGATTTTCTGATCTTCCTGATCACTCGAAGCACAGGAAGAGAGCATACTAACCTATTGATTTGTTTTTATTTTATTTTTGCGGGTTAGCATGGATGGAGTAGCTTATTCATGAAAAATGATGATGATTTTTTTTATTATTTTTATTTTTTAAAAGAAAAGTCTACGAGATCTCGTTTTATTTTTCTAATCTATTCTACCTTAACTTGAAAGATTTTTTTTATTTCCTAGGTAAAAGAATGCTTCCAGTGAAGCCACCTATGGACTAAGAATTCGAAAATGCTCACATCAAGATTTAAAATTTTTACATTATGATTTGCAAGCATGTGAGTAACTTGTCTTATTCTTGGAGTTGACGCAAGGTTCTTCTGAAACCACTCTTTGATATTGTCCTTTCTCTCCAAGAAGTACATGTTTAACATCTTCAAATTTCTCTTCCGTAGATGGAATAGTAACAAATGGGGGGCTTAAAAAGACTGAATTTGAAATTAAACTAAGTATGAAAATAAAAAATTCTCAAACTTGAACTCCGTTATGAAGAACCTGTTGTCATTAGGTTTCACAAGTTAGTCCGTAAAAAGAAATTGCAATAAAAATAACTTCCTAAGTCTATCTCCAAATCATCCTCCTCGGCAACGGCGCCAAAATGTTGGGTCTAAAATGCGGATGAAAATTAGAGTTTCATTTACTATCAATATGGGTAAGTAAACTTTGAGGATCATCCAATATATATGGACTTAGAGACAAACTAAACTAAGCTAGGTGAAGAAATGCCAAATCTCCCTTACAAGAGGTCTTTCATTAGGATCTCCAGCACCTATTTAGTCATTTAACAAAATGAAATCTAAAGACATTGTGAAAAGTGTAAGAAATATTAAAGCTCCCTTACAGGAGACTGCTCATTAATATTTATAATCATCTTAATCAACAAACTATTTAAACTAATGAAATTAAACATTAAATAACAAATTAGATTCATTAAAAGAAACATTAATACTTTCTTACAAAAGTTCATTCGTTAATATTTCAAACATATGAACCTAATGAAATTTACAAACAAACATAAAATGAAAGCTTACCAAAACAAAAGTGTACTTGCTAGACAATGGGGGCTCTTCCAAGGATTCACAAGCACATCAAAAGAGAAGTCAAATGTAGAAGATCAAAGAAGCTCCATTTTATTTATCTTCAAATGCAATTTGCAAATACAAGTTCTACATTCCAAGAGGTTCTAAAATCTCCATTACTATGATTCCAAATTCTAACTTCTCATTACAAACTTGTAAGATCCTAAGGTACTAAATTTTAACTTCTCAATTCTAAATTCTAAATTCCAAAGTTACAAATGAAGGAGATAACACTCATATTTATACAAAAGTTGTGATAACAAACTCATAAATGTGGATCCACTATTCCCTCTTCAAATCCACATATCTCTCAACCATTGGTGACACATAACCCTATCCTCCATCATCTTCTCCATGAGGTTGATGATCTTATCCATGAGGTCCATGATCTCCTCAAATTCGAATTTGAACATAGAGTGCCACATAAGGGTGCCTTAGAAGCCTCCATTGTACCTACACATGTCAACAAACTCAGTCTAATTGTTAGGTAAAGTATATGGATATTATTTTCTAAAGTTTAACCATAAAATCACTTAAAAATACTGAGAATTAATAATGTTTTGGAAAACACAATGGTAACCCATTTAATGATGAAAGTGAAGTTGATGTGGTGACATGGTGGTGGAATAGAGGTGAGAAAATGTGTGAATGGGGTGAAAGTGGATGTATTTTAAGGATAATTCTTAGGCCCAACAATCGGCAATTGTAAGTCTTGGATGGTGCAATTGCTACGTTACGAAGTTACCGATTGAAAAGCCTCGATATTATAAAGACCTCAATGCATGTGTTGTGGTCCCATGCGTTACACATGGGAACCATTTGTAGCGCATTATTCTAAAGAATCAACCCCCTTTTCCACCAAGTCCCGAAGTATTTATTCGAAAGGACCAAACATCAAGGAAATATTTCAAAGAATTGCCCCCCTGTCCCAAGCTAAAGGTCTTAACCCCGGAAGACTGAGTCTATAGTCACAACCTATACTCTACCATGTTTTATGGTTTTAAATGTTCGGAAGTGACCCAATACGTAGAAGAGGAATGAACTAGAGAATCATGAGGGTTTTTAAAAGGATTTTTGACACCATGGAAGGAAGTTCGGGATCTCCCAGAGGACTACTGGAAAATGAGGATGAAAATGATTTTATGAATTAATGATTTTCTGTAATTGACCCAAATCTTGTTGTTTTTGTTAGAAACAAAGATAGAACACACCTTTCGATCCACTTAGCTGGATGAAATGCAATGTACCCTTGGCCGAAAGAGTATTTAAAGGCTAAATATACAATGTAAAAGAGGATGGAGAATTCTTGAGTAGGAGGGGGCCTTGTGGGTTTAATATTTTAATAAAAAGCTCAAAAAATATTGTGTTATCAGTTTCGTAGATTCCTGTGGTGTGTCGTCTCAAGTTTTTGTTTTCTTTATGTTAATTTTATATCCATTTATGAAATTGTTGTCTTGAATTCATCCTTAGATTCTCAGGATAATTGTGGATCTCATACATGATGGAATTCTTTGTTGCTCTGTCATGTTTCTTCTGAATATTTGGTTATAAGTTGTGTAGCATAATTCATAACCTTATGCTCTGTTACATTTGACTGAATATTTATATGTTTCCTTCATTCTTCGCTATAATACAACCAACAATTGACTTGAGATATGTGCATACCTTTCCTATGTTATCTTGATGGCTCATGCATGTCCTGATGTTCTATAATCCTATCCTTCAGCGGCCTTCACTCCCAATAATTTTCATTCAAAATTATATCATCTACCTCTAAGCTTAATAACCAGTCTAAAATTCATATCATATTAGTCTTTTGATTGATAGTTGATCCAATGAGAGATCCCTCTCCAAGGTTAGGGGGACTATACCCTAACCTAAAAGTGGTTTTTGGTTACCTCTGGGATCCCTTTCCTCATCCTTAAAGGGATTTATAGAGTGTTAAGAAGACCCATCTCTCCTAACATCTGAGGCTGAATGAAGAACACTGAAGAAACTCAACAATGTCTGTTGGCCCGATGAAGAACTAGTGGAAGGTACGGATTGTCCACTAAATCGTTGCATGGGGGAGTTCACGCATTGTTGATATCTAGATGACCTAGTCTGTATCCTAGGAACGGATCTGAGACAAATCTCTGTTGAGGTCTTGTGTGGGGAGGTGACGTCCCACATATCCTCATTGATATAGAGTTTGGATATGTACTGGTCTCAATCAGTCTCTTGGTGCCCCTGTCTAAAGGTAGTACCCTAAAAAAATTTATGATCCTCTGTGTGGGGTCTAGTCTGATGGGAGGCTGAAGAATATGCACTCAAAACTTGAGAACCTTATGCATATATAGGGCCAAACATCTCTGATCGAGATACTTGAAAAAGTTGGCGAGGGTTCGATAATCGCTGAATAAGAAATGGAACCTTCCTCCGATCTCGTAGTAGACAGGGCATCCAAAAATGAAGTGCACCTCGATATCCACTTCCTGTAAATGACATACTTAGCAAATTATGTTTGGTCTATCAACATGGTGGTCCATCTCTACACGAATTCTATGAGAACCTACTTTGAACTGGCCTAGAGGAATGCGAAGAGCATGCATCCAGTGGAGAAACTTATATTGGGGTTGAACAATGAGCCTGTCTCTTAACTCCAAGAAGTGCTCAATGTAGAATGCCATATTTGGGCGTAACCCTCCTGAAGGATTGACCCAGATGACCTGGACGAACTGCCTGTAGATGTCCTCCCTGGTGATCTTATTTAGCTTCTGTCTAGTAGGTAAAAGGTGACCAAGAGCATCTAAGGAATATTGGAAAGTAGGGAGACGATCCAACTAAATCCCCACTGACTATAAGAGATCTGAAACTCTTGTAGACCAACATCTGGCCCGACCTGAGGGATTAGAACGGAAAATAGTCTTAGAAGAGCAATTTTCCAAGTAAGGATATCGGCCTGTACTCTTTATTGAGTCTGAAAAGCCCCATATACAATGTAAGAATGAAACCAATTTGAAGACTGTCTCAAGCTTAAAGGGTTGAGCTCCAAACTCTGCAAGGATGGTGTGCTACAATACAGTCTGTTTGCATCTAATGATGCGACGGAGAAGAAGAATCTCGACTCTCTCAGCTGAAGCCCAATCTAACTCAAGTAAATATGGTCCCCAAATTCTAAGCCATATAGAATAGTGGGACAGATCAAGGTGTCCATGAGGCTCATCTTGGGCGAGATGTCCTGGAAGTGATGTCGAAAAAATTGTCTTTCGAGAAGGGCTAAGGATCCATATCCTTTGTTGATTTGAGGCTGAAGCGGGGACCTGAGGATTGCAATGCCAAGTAAGTATACTTGCTGGTGATATTAATCTCCTCTCCTTTGAATAGGAATTGAAGGTACAAGGTTTTATTCACCCCATTGAAGACCATAACCTTTGTTTTACTCAAGTTGACCGTCAACTTTTGAAGATCACAAAACAAAGATAAGGCATATAACTGCCTCTGTAATCCTTCTAGGGATGAGGAGAGGAGGACCACGTCATCAACAAAGACTATAATAGATATCATAACCTGGTGAAGAAGGTAACCATAAGTGTTCTGGATATGCTCGTGTAGAAATGCTTCCAACTCATCAATACAGATCCCAAATAGAGTAGGGGACAATGGAAAACCCTGTTTAACTCCAATAGTGCTTCAGATGAAATCAAACATCCCATGAGTCGCGCGAAGATAACCAAGGACAAAATCATATAGGCGCATAATAGTTGTCAATAGGGTCACAAATATGCCAATATCTCCGAGTCTCTGGAGTAAGGCTTCCCTCGGAACATAGTCAAAAGCTTTCCGAAAATCTACGAAACAACAATAGAATTTCGAAGAGTAGTGTCGTGCCTCCTCAATCATGATGTGAAGGGTGAAGATGTGGTCAATGGTCTGATGAGCCAGTCGAAAACCTACCCGTCCCCTAGCTCTGAGTTGTCTCTGCTCAAGGTCATTGGAGAGCTTCCTATGTAGAACAATAACATACAACTTTGAGAATGTGTAGCCCACCATGATCATTTTGTATTTATTGGGATTTTAGCTGGAACTTATTTTGTGGATTGGATGGATGATGTGTTGTGACCATGTTGGTGGAAAAACTTCACGGACTACATGTTTGAAGAGATCATCCAAGAAGCTAACCAAAGCACGAAAATCATGCTTAAAGAATTCTGCTTGGTAGCCTTCCTCAATGACTGCTTTTCTATTTTTCATCACCCAAATGGCATCTCTAATATCTTTGTCTGAGGATAGGTAACATGAAGAGGGTGGGGATGTAACATGAATTTGGGCCTACCCAGGAATATCATAAAGGTTGGAAGTGTGAGAGAACAAGGATGTAGGTTCGAGATCAAATGGAAGAGGGGAGCACCAGGGAAGGATGGTACTCCATAATTGTCTAGGCGAGTGGGCAAGGAGAGCATAAAGTTCCCACCTTCTATAAGAGACAAAGAGTTGTTTCTTGTGACAGAGGAGACAACAATAAGAAGCTTTGAGGTTAGAGTAGAAGGTTGACAGTGGGTGAAAGCATATCAAAGTTATTGATGTAGAGTCTTGCATTTGTCATCGTACCATTTGTTCATGGGGCAAGATCCAACTTTAGGGGAAATGGAAGTGGAATGAGTGGAGTCGGGGAAGGATTTGAGTGTTTCTTCCCAAATGGCAATGAAAGACAGGTGTATTTAGTGGAAGAAGAATCGAGAAAGGAGAACTAGGTCTCTGATGGGAGCATCTTGTGTAGGGTAGAGGAGAAGATGTCAAGGTTTCCTTTTTCAAACTGAAAGGTGGTTTGGGGTGGGCCGTGAGGGGAAGGATGGGGTGGAAGGGGAGGGTAAAACTAGGGAGATAAGGAAATAAGTGCATGATCGGAAAGGGGGATGGGGAAGGTTGAGAAATGGCGAATAAAAGGGTGCAATTTCTAACTAGTGAGGACACAATCAACTACACTCGCACACCCGCCATATGGCGGACATTTGAAAAAGTGGAATTCTGGGAAACAGGGGAGACCATTTAGAATCAACAATTCTTGGGATTCCCCGAAATATAATAGATTCTTGCCATAAATTGTAGTGGGCCCCAAAGCATCATCTAACATCTAGTGAATCCCTACTGAATCTGGATCTATCCCTTAGGTACAAAACAAATCCTCTAATCAATCGTGGGGAGGGATCCAAAGATCTCTAGTACAAGCATTAAAGTCACCTAGGAGGATGACTTCCCCACCAGCAGAGTATTGGGTAATGCCTGTGTACAAGTCTGTAAAGGGGTCCCCATTTGATCCATTATGGATGGAAAACGGTGAAGAGGCGGGGGGAAAGTAACAAACTACAATGTAGATGTCCCTCGAAGAAGAGACTTTGACACTAATCTGAATTCACATGAACAGGGTAAACTCATATTCGCCTACCAAAGATACCATGTTTCAGAGTGAGTCACTAGAAAAACAAGAAACTCCACCTGACCCTCTGACCCCTCTTGAGCTCCTCATCTCATGCCTACAAACTGAGATCCAATGGCAACCTGCAATATCTGGGAGAGGTCGAATAGGGCTCGCATGAGTCTCGGTCATAGAGAGGATGTCTACTGATTCGAGAGCATCATACAAGAGTCCTGATGATGACCAGAAATATCCATTGTCATTCCAACTGTGGATATAAATGGTTGTAACCTGTCGTCTACCCAAGCAAGCCTTTCACTTGGAACCTTCAGTTCAGGGATCCCACCAAAGTGGGAAGGAGTCCTAAATGACTGCCTATATATTCTTGATAACTTCCCATTTCCTTGCCTGTCGTGCTTCCATAACCTATTCTCTGGATTTTTTAAGTTCCACAACCTGTGCTCAAGTGAGGTCCTCGTATAAGAAAATCCCCTTATCTCTTTGCTATAATTATTAGAGAAATATTTAAATTTAATTTTAAGAAAATACAAATGGTCACATGTCCTATTGTTCAAATTCAAGTTGGTGGTCCTGAATGATCGTGCAAATGGTGTGAATATTATTCACTAAGAGGTTATTATGTTTCACTTGTATTATCCTTGGTGGTAAATCTAAGGAAACTTGCAAAATGGATTTAGAATGCAATAGTGTCCACAATAATTCATTGTTAATCTACTCTCATTGTAACTCCGATTATGAGGAATTCTCACGCTTATGATTATGTTGATGGCTTGAAATGACCATTCAACATTATAAGGGAGACCACTCAGTCGAGAACTTAAAGAAACTCCTTTTCGTTTGGAATGGTGGTTCCAACTGGTTAAACTAGGTCCAATTACCTTCTCTCTATCTTTGTTGGCTTAAAGTATGTCTTTTACTCACCAATAGAGAAGAGACATCAAATCAACCCTCTTGTTGAGCTTGGGAAAGAAAGTGATCCTTAAGCTGATCTAGGGCTCAGCCAATCCACAACTAAATATTGTCTCTTTGATAAGAGGACTTCTAGGAATGTAATGATTAATCTAAATGCAAACTAATCCTAGAATGCAAACAAAAGGAAAGAATTCCTAAGCCTATCTCAATTAGAAAGATGTATATCTAGCCCAACTAAGAGCAAAGTAATTAAATGATTGGGATTTTAACATGCATGATTTTAGGTGAATATCTAGCTAATGAAATAGTTATACTAGTTGATATTATAGTTACCAAAGCATACTCTGTTCAAATACCAATTAATGATGAATGATCAACCAAAAACATTAGGAAATAGTTTTCTTAATGTCGATGATAATTAAATCGAATTTGGATAGTAGATTTATGAGTAACTAGGTACTCAGAAATATGATTTGAGTATAAGAGAAAAAGAGAAAATTAACAGTAGATCTATGACGCTAATGAACTAGATAGCTCATTCAAAATACCTTCATCTTCACATTAAACAATAATGCTCAACATAAAAACATTTTACACAGATCTATAATTAAAAAGATGAAACTTGCATTAAACATAACAATATTTAAAATACAAATTGATTAAAACCTGATCTCTATGTTTTGTTCCTTGAATTGATCTCCAACAATCTTTATCATGTCATAAGCCTTGCCATTAAGAGAAAGAGATGCAATAGTGCAAGCTCTGCGCCTAATACAAAGTCTAGAATTGAAAAAGACAAATCTCAATAACTCATATCTAAGCCTTTCCTCCTACTTCGACAACTTGAAAATCCCTTACAATAGTGCTTTATAATTCCCTTAGTGTAGAGAAGAGACCCCGTTTTACATTATCTAAAATCCATATTTATAATTACAAATCAAAATCAAAATGAGAGAACTGTTTTGGAAAATGAATTTGCTCCCACAAATTTGATTGGCCACCATTCTTTTTCCTCTCTTGCTGGAGCAATACCATTGATCCAAATCTTCTCTTCCTCATCTCCTCAACTGTTCTCCTGCCAAAAATCAATCAAAATTAAATTAAAATGCAAATCAAAATGAAAAAAATGCCAAATTGGAAAACAAACATCTCCAATTAAAATTTAATTAATTAAATAAATGAAATGAAATATCAGCTTTCCATTGATCCTTGTAAAGATCTTATTGGTCAAAGAGAACATAAATGAATAGATTTGAAAATCAATGGATGCTTTGAGCAAATGAAAAATGCAAAAATTAAACTAAAAAAATTAATTTTAGTTACAAATTCAAAGCTTAATTTTCTACTAGATTTTAGACTCATTAAATGACGGAATTTGGTCATGTAACCAGTTCCAAAACGTTCTCCATCTTGGACCTTATTTGGCCAAGTAAAACTCCACTTATGAGCTTCCAAAATTGAAATATCAAAATTGTGAGAATTCTAGAAAAAATTCTTCCTAGACTAAAATTAAAAAAAAATGAATTAAAAATCCAATTTTATATTAAATCCATTAATTCTAATCAACTGTTAGTCAATCAAATATATACACTTAATTAAATTGGTAATTTTTTTTTTTACATAATCAATTTAATTATATTATTTAAACTTCAATTTAATTAAATTAATAAACAATTAATTAAATTATTTACAAATTAATCAATTTAATTAATTAAAATTCAATTTAATTAAATTAATAATATATTATATTTGGATTATATTAAAATTACATTATAAACAATATTACACGATCCATCACAATTCGTTTTAGTAACTTGCAAATAATATGTTAAAGGACCATTGAATAATACGTTTGAAAATCATGGAGTGTTTTAAGCCAAGCCGTCCACACAAAAGCATCAGATATTGGATATCAGAAGTATTTTATATTGTAAGTCTTTTGAAACGATCTTCTATCTCCAAAAGGCTCGAAGTCTCGATAATTTTTAAATTTTATTTATTTTTTTATGGAAGGGTTTTTTTATTTTATATCGAGATTTTTTTTTTATTGGGATTTTTATATTGAGATTTTTTTATCAGAATATTTATATTAGTATTTTTTTTATTGATATTTTTATTCCATTTGAGGTTTCAAGAATGTTTGATTAGAGTTTTTATAAAATAGTAAGGGAGGAGGTGAGGTGAAGTGGAGCCCACGTGGAGTGAGACTCATCCATTATAAACTACAAGCACTTGGTAATTAAAAATCCGACAAAATGAAGTACAACCACTTTGCAATTTGGAGATTTCTTTTAAAATTGGAAATTGAAATAAATTACTGAGATCTCAAAAACACATAATTTTAATTATTCTACAATTTGCTTGCGGTGATTTTGTAGGACCGTTAGTGAAAAATGAAATAATTAAAAAAATTAACTAAGAATTAATATTTACAGTCAATTACTATTTTATTTACAAAAACTAAAATAATATTTTTTTTTTTACTTTTTAAAACCCCATATGGTAAAAATTATTGAACCAAATGAGATTAAACGAGTACCAATAGAAAACTAGCGAAAAGTAAAACTCAATGAAGCAATCAAAATAGAAATCCGATGAAAATAGGAAATTGTAGGACACCTAACCAAAATAAAATATTAAAAAAGTGATTTAGGCAAAAATTTATGGAAAATGTCCACATTATTTGAAATGAATAAGTTAAAAATGGTGGGGGAAGGGGGGTTGAATTTTCACTTCAACAGATTCATAAGCTTGAGATAGTAGTAGCTATGAGTTTAATACCAAAGATAACAAAACTCATAGACCCTTCTTCTCACCCTTCAATTGAACTCCAACATGAGATATATGTGATGATATGTTGGAGTGGTGTAAAAGGCATGTATCGTCAAGAAAGCCAAGTGTGTGGCCTTCATATATTTATTAGTATTCAACTTGCCACAAAAAATGGGCAACCATGTTGAGAAATAATTTAATGCATAAGTGATGACGATCTAACTATCACGAAAAGATTTAGTGAAAAAGTTAATGCAAGTAACATTAAAATGATGTCGAAAGACCTCCTTCCTAAGGGATCTATAGAAGCTTGAATCAAATAAGCCCGTAGTGATTTTTAAAGGGAACTCTTTTCAATCAAATTATAGTACACCCAATTACCTCAAAGATTTTTTAGGGTATGACTTGTAATTTCCCAACCCCTAAGGTCACTTTATGGAGGTGGGATATCCACATTTTCTCTTGTTTTAACCAGTCAAACCTCCTTTTTTAAGGCCACCATCATCATTTTCTCATAGAGAGCTTTTGAATGATATAAATTCATCAAATTTTGAGCTTTCGACATGAAGATATGGCCCTCAGAAATTTTAACCTTCTTAATGCCACACCAACAATCATACTATTGACACATGGAATACATGTAGCAATTTGGTGCCATATTTCAACACCATATTGTGCCACATCAATTGTTTGACATGTGGTAGTTCTCTACTCACATGTCACTATCGCATAGTGTCACATCTAGAGTCAAACAAGTCAACATACCAAGTTATATTTGAATATGTGGATTTCAATAAATTCATTTTATTAAAAGAGTTATACCTCTAGGGATTTAGACTTCCAGATGTTCAAAAAATCCCATTTAATCACTTAAAAGGAAAATCCATATCTAGATATCCAGATTCTTGGATATTCGAAATTCGCTTATCCAAGAGCATTCATAAATTCATTTAAATAAAAGTGTTAGATCTGGATATGTAGATTTTCAAATATCCATAATCCACTTATTTGGATACTTTCCAAAATGACATTTCTATTAAATAGTCAAATCTCCAGATTATAAAATTATTTTCCTCCAGAGACACACATCATCTACCACAATGGACCTTCCTAATCTAACACAAAAGTCTTGTGTTTGAGTCCAAGGAACCAGCCTCCTCCAAGGCAGGACGTCTAGGGAAAATTAAGTTAAACAGAAAAGGGCCATTGTGTCCAAACAGAGGGCCAAGAACAAGCCCCGAGTGAAGGGTAGCTATTTAAACTTAGGAAAATTATATTTGGCGGTTGTGGAAGAGGTGAAGGAGGAGATTGTGGTGAGGGTAAGCTATTGAAAGTCAAAATATTTGTGTTTTGTAGCCATGGAGGAGGTGAGGGAGGAGATTGTAGTGAGGGCATCAATACTTGTCTTATGGGAAAGACCATAGGGCACCCTACCTTATGCTAAGGCAATTCAAACACTACGCCTCGACATCATAAGATGCTAAATTTGGATATATGTTTTCTTGGCAAAAGCCATTCGTGTATTTTCTGGGTGGCATTTTGATTAGTGCTCATATTATGGATTTTTCTATTAGGTCCCTATAGTACTAGTGATTCCCCCATTACTATTTTCATTGTATCCCTTATTGTTATTATTGTGCCCCTATTGTCCCCATATTGTTATCATTGTGCCCCATAGAAGCCCACTATTGTTATTTTTGTGCCCTTATATTATTATTGTTAAGTCGGCTTTGGTTATATTGTGACCCCTTAGACTCCTATATATAGAAAGGAGGTTTTGTCATTTGTATCATCTAAGAATTGTTCATTTGTGTAATGTAAAGGATGTTTCATCCTCTAAGAGGTTGAATTCTAAGGCGTTTATCTCTCTTTTATATCTTATTGCGAGCTGGTTTTATAACATTTGGTATTAGAGCTTGGATTCTAGGGTTTCGCTGCTCCAAACAAGTCATCGTGGAATTTTCGCTATAAATTTTTTTCTGCGACGTTTCAAAAGTGGAAAAAATCCCATTTGAGATGAAATCTCTTTGAACTTCGGGTCTGAATTTCAGGTCTTGTCTCACTATATTTTTGGATATATGATCCAAGGAAGTTAGGGTTTTTCCAGGATCCCAAATTATATCTCAAATAGGTGACCTGGGGCAAATCATCATAACTTTTTTTCTAAACATCATATTGAAATTTCGTAAGAAGTTACAAAAAGAGGACGGACTGTAGTTTTCTGTGTATCAGTTTCAGATCCTAAGGTAAAAACAGTGACACGTGGAACTTCGTATAATCTCGATCTACTGAACCAACCTATAATAAGGTCATCGTGGGATATTTTGCATAACTCTTCATTGGAGAATCCAATCTTGATCAGACTTGTGGAGTTAGAAAGAGTACTCAGAGGGTTACCGTAGGAAGCAATTTCAAACCTTGGAGATCCAAAATTACAGAGATACAACAAGTTCAATATCGAGCTCCTATAAAGTGAAAAATGGTGTGTAGTTTTTTTTTTTTTTTTTTTTTTGCATAAGTTTGGTTTGAAAAATTAGCTTGAAGGAATTCAAAGGGCATAGTGAAGCATTATTATCAGTAATTGATGCTCCGAAGAAAGAAAATGGAAACACCTATTAAGCAAACTGAAAGCTCTAACATGACTCATGAAGAAGAGGAAGAAATGCAACATGATATATCAAAATTACGAGACCAAGTACAACAAATTTCACTCGCACAAAAAGTAATAGAAGCTAAGATGGACGGTTTAAAGAAATATGTAGAAGTTAGTATGTATGGCGTGTTAGCTAAGATGGATGATTTAAAGAAAGGCGTGGAAGATAATATGGATGGTTTAAAGAAAGATGTAGAAGCTAAGATGGATGGTGTGGAAGCTAAGATGGATGATTTAAAGAAAGATGTAGAAGCTAAGATAGAAGATTTGAAGACAAATTTGACAAATTTTCTACAAGAAATGCTTACTAATGGCGAAAGGGTAGTAAGGGAAACTCATGATGAAACTCGAAGAACCACCATGTTCCAAAGATCGATATGAAGAAGTTTGATGGCAAGGATCCTGTAACATGGATACTACAGATGGAGCAATTTTTCAATCTTCATAATGTGCAAAACACACAAAAGGTAGACATTGCAACTTTATATTTGGAACCAAATCAATTTGTATGGTATTGATGGCTTTGCTCTCGTAAACAGTTTTTCACATGGGCTATTTTTACGGATGAAATGATAGCACATTATGAGGATACAAAAAGTAACACTTTTTTTAGCCAATTGATAAATCTCAAACAAAAGGGTTCAATGATGGAGCACGTTGAGGACTTCCAAAAATTGAATATAAGGGTAAAAGATATTTCAGAGGAGCATAGGATTGATGTGTTCATAGGGACTTTAAAGGATAACATCCAACATGAGGTTAGCCTTTGGGAACCTGATTCATTGGAGAAGGCATTCAGGTTGACAAGAAAAAGGGAAAGCAAAATTATGGAAAAAAGGAAGCCTACCACTCACAATCATAAAGATGGAAGTGTTGTTGCCCCTAGCCATCCACAACCTACAAGGTTGACACCACAACGATTGGAAGAAAAAAGAGCAAAAGGGCTTTGTTACAGTTGTGATAGAGAATATACTAAAGGTCATAAGTGTGTTGAGAAGAAATTATTTTACATAGATTGTGAAGAGGAGGAAGAAAAGGAACAAGAAATGTCAAAATAAGAGGATATACATCAGGAACAAACCCTAGAGAAAGAAGAAATGAATTTGACCATATCTTGTAATGCATTGGCTGGAATTACCACTCCTTAAACTATCAAGATAGAAGGACATATCAAGAAGAAAAAGGTAATAGTGTTGATTGATTCAGGCAATACCCATAATTTTATTCATTGTAAGATAGCCAAGCAATTGAATTGCTTCCTATATCCAACACCACAGTGTCAAGTGATGGTTGCAAGTGGAGGAACCATAAATTTCTCAGGAAAGTGCCATAATATCAAGTTATCCATGAGAGAATATGTATTGAATAACCCAATGCTTTCCATTCCAATGGGGGGTGCTGATGTTGTACTAGGAGTCCAATGGCTACAATCCTTGGGTACTGTTAGAGTCGGTCTGGTCAGCCCTCCGTCAGAGATCAAAACTCTTTGTGCATTTCAATTTTAGGTGTCCCGCTCCATTCACTCAGCTGCATTTCGCTAGGGACATGCCATGATCTGATAGAGAAAGTCATGCTAGTCATTTTCCCTCATGTCTGGCCCCTGCTGGTTCAGGTCTTGGTCCATCATCACTGAAATTCATGATAGTCAAGGTCTGATCATGTTACAGGACAAAGTCATCTTTTATGTTTGGGTCTAGGAAACTAGCAATTTGGTCTTAGAACAAGCCATACATGCCAGAGGGAGACCTTATACAGCTATGGTTCCGAAAGCTTCATCATCACCTGAAGAGACATCGACTCTTCTTCAAAACTCTGTTTTGAAGAAAAGTCAAACAAGGTCAACTATGACAAAATTTTCCGAAAAATCGCCAGTTGACTTTTTTAGATGTAGTCATGGTTTCCATGGCCAAATTCCCAGTCACACAGTCCCTGCAAAGAAATGCCGAAAATCCCATCATGAGAGCCAAAATTTCAAAGAAAAATGAAAATCAGGGTGTTTTAAAGTCAATGAAAAAAGTGCAAAACACAAACATTAGAAAGTGGGTTTTCAAGGAAGAAAAAATCAAACCAATTTCTCTCAAGCCTATATATATACTTGTTGTGGCCCAAAGCAAAGCCATTGTGCCATTGAAGACTTGGAGAGACATTACAAAAGGTGGGAGAGCGAAATCGTGAAAGTGTGAGTGAGTGAGAGTTGGTTTGGGAAGCGCGGCGCATACACCAGGGAGCGCGGCACACACAGAGGGCGTGGCGCACACGCAGCCTGCCCGCCATTCAGTTTTTGCAAGGGCGCGATGCACACCCAGCACGCGGTGCACTGGGCTTGGCGCGCGACGCACACAGCCAGGGGCATAAAAACAGTGCAAATCATTCCAAATCTCGGTGAAGGCTAGAAAATCAAGAGGTAGGCCCTGTTGACACCTCTCCTCTCTCAAATTTGTCAATAATTTGGTGTGCATAAGATATTTAAATGGTACCCCAAAAGCACAAGATTGACCATGAAAAAATCATCAAGAAAAACGAGAAATGGGGTTGCAAAAATGTGATGATAAGCACCAAGGTTCTGCTCCCCTCCCCTTGTCCCCTCACTCCTCATCGTTCCTGCCTCCATTCCATCATGTTTCCTAAAGAAACCACCCTAAAACCGCCCTAAAACCCTCTCCCCTATTTTTCAAGCAAGTCTGGGCGACTTTTACAATGCGCGGCACACACACATGGTGGCGCGGCGCACTCAGGGCACGCGGCGCATTGGGAGCCCGGCCACAATGCAAAATCGCCACTAGCTTGGCGCAAAACCGGCGCGCGGCACATTGGGAGCCCGGCCACAGTGCAAAATCACCACTGGCGCGGCGCAAAACCGGCGCACGGTGCACAGACTTATAAGCCCAACAATGTACTAAATTGCCCAAAATTTTTGTGAATAACCCTCAAGGTTGGAGAGGTAGCCCAACTACCTTCACCATTGGCATTTAAACCTGAAGAGGAATGTGATTTCGATGACCTTGAATCAAATGTAATTTTTTTTTTAAAAGTAAAGCAAAGATGACACAAAGAAGGTCAAGAAGCTAGGGTTTTGATATAATGACATTATTGCTAAAGTATGCTCCTACCCTACCTCTATCAACTAATTCCCCTGTAGCAGTTTCCCCTAATAATCACCCTAGCTCCACTGTAATCATATCCATTTGTTCCCTTTATTCCTATGGCTCAAAATACCCAAACCATACCCCATCAAACACCATACCCAAATCGCTCCCAAATCCTTGATAAATTTCTCCTTTTAAACCCCTATTCTCCTTTTCATCATTCCCCTCCTAACACTCCCTGTTTTATTGTCCCCTTGGTGGCAGATTTTCAGGGCAGCTACCGGCTTCATTGGAATTCAAGGGAAACATAAAATTCAGGGTACAAAACAGCAGTAATGGCATCATAAGTTTCATCATAATATGAGGGGGAAACTCACAGTGATACAACTTCAGGAGAACAGGCTCCCCGGAGACCTAGGAGTGGCAGACATCTTAGAGATGAGCCGAACACCCTCACTGAGCTGCAGGCATGCCCTCTTGCCATGTCTTGTTTCTAGCACTTGGCGTGCTATGAATTTTGTCAAAGGGTGGCAAATGTCAGAGTCCATCATGAGTTGGCCCGCCTTTTTGCACTTCATCTACAGGGAGGTCAATTTGTCCTGGCTGGGGTCACTTTCACATTGACATCGAAAACCATATTAGTGGCAACAGGAATACCGAACGTTGGAGAACAGTGGAATAAGAAAAATAAAGTGGAGAGGCATCATTATGAGCCTTACATCAAGAACAGCTGTTTGAGCCAGCTCACTAGAGTTTTTCCATTCAGATTTTTGAGGGATGAGTATGCCCCACTCATGAGGTTGATCATGAAGTATTTCAATTGTGAGGGAAGGTTTTCCCGCCTCTATGCCTATCACATCAGGTTGCTCATGCACTTCACCAGGGTGCGGATGATGAGCCTCCCATTTTTCATTTGCAACAACATTGAGAAGATGAAAAACTTCATGCAGCGCAAGACCCCTCGACAGCAGCTAAACAGTGTCTATCATTTTGCTCTCATCCGGATTTTGGTGGACCATCAGTTGGGATTGCAGGGTATTGCTTGGGAGGACTTCATCTCCCGTGATTTCTTCAGCGCTCCACAGGTAGTTTCAGAGGCAGAGCATGAGGTAGGGGGCCCATCTCATCAGTATGAGCTACATGAGACCACTACGGTGCCAGTTTTCATCACATATCAGAGAGGCTATCCGAAAGGCACCAGACCTTTGTTTGCAGCAGCAAAGCGAGTGTTATCTCCACCCAAGGTGGAAGGGGCCTCGCTTCCTCCATTGAAAACATAGGTACAGGACAAGGGAAAAAAGCCCAAGCATGATGAGGGGCCTTCAGGTGTGCCATCAGGTGAACGAGAGACCGAATTCATTCTCCTTCAGGATGATGATGATGCCGACACAGATCGCAAAGTGCACAGATAAAAGAGACCATCCAGGAGAAAGAAACAGAGATTCAATCCTTATCACTCAAGTTGGAGATGGTCAATTGGAAGATCAAGTATTTGGAGCAGAGGAACAAATAGCTAGAAGACCAGCATGTGATCATGGAGCCGCAGAACATCCGTGAGGATCGCCAAGCTGCCCAACATAGGAGGATTGAGTTCACTTCCTTGGAGCAACAGATTCATGATGATCGGGAGTCTACTCTCGAGTTGGTTAACATGCACCTGGACAAAATTTTGAACAAGGCCGATGAAGACAACACACTGCAGAGACACATGACTTATCATTACAGGACACAAAACT
Organism: Pinus tabuliformis; assembly: GCA_031772625.1. Classification (NCBI taxonomy): domain Eukaryota; kingdom Viridiplantae; phylum Streptophyta; class Pinopsida; order Pinales; family Pinaceae; genus Pinus; species Pinus tabuliformis. Next base: position 476,935,770 of record CM062818.1, on the reverse strand, counting down.
TGAGTTTAAAGGCCCGGATAAGGAGCTTAAAGGCGAAATTGAGGAAAGCAACAAGAAAGGCAAAAAGGGAAAAAGAGTGAGATCGGCTCCGAATCTTGGCTGAGGCTTCCTTGGCTCAGCATAGCACCCCATAGGGAACCTCCAGCCCAAATTCAAAGAAATTTGGGGCTTTTTTGTGTTTTTGGAAATTTTTTGTGCAAAAAATAGGGTTTTTCTCCTTGTGCGCCGCGCACCCTGCATGGCGCTAAAATTATAGAGCTCCAAATGAGGAATGGTTTGCATTTCTGGATTCATCATGGAAAATCACAACTACTGGTGTCCGAGCAAGAAATTTTAGCAAGATATGAAGCTCCAAAAGGTCAAAAAACACCCAAAAATGGCCTTTCTGCCACTTTTTTGACACACAGAAAGCAGTCTTAGGAGAATGAAGATTTGGAGGGGCAAATGAGCACCAAATTCAGAAATTCCAGTGGAGTTAGAAAGTAGACAAGAGAGGATTTCCAAAAAGCCCACTTGGGTACATTCTGGACACCTGTAAGTGCCCCAAAAGAGGCCCCAAAGTAGTGCCACGCACAGAGAATTTGGCGCGACGCACAGGGGAAAAAACTGCCAATTTGCTCCTGTTTCGCGAAATTTCGGGTCGCGACTTCTCCAAGTGGGCCCCGTCATCTACACTTTGGTTTTTTGGCACCAAAGGTGGCATTTAAAGATTTTTTTCTTCAAATTGGCTTCTATCCAAGTGGCGAAGGAAGGCAAATGATCACCCAAAGCCAAATGTCATGTTTGTGGCGTTGCACCTGTAGCTGATGGTTGGCTCTCCATCTCCATTTTGCAATGATTCGAGTAACTCCCCAACCCTTGGGAATTGTATATCTTCATGGCACATTCTATATATTGTATGCATTTTGTTTGCAAAGGGTTGGTTGGCTTGTAACTTCTGGGAGACTGTGGGAAAGAAACTTTGTTTCTTCACTGTGTATTTTTTGAGAGAGAATTAATAAAAGGCAGCGGCTCTGTTTCATGAGATTCTTGTGGTTGTGAGTGTAGAAATTGTGTCTCTTATGTTTTCATATGTTTTTCGTTATGTTTCATAATTCATTTCATGTTCATTTCTAGTGAAATTTTCTGAGTGAGATTAGGTAGAATTCAATTTTATTGCTCTGCTTGTGGGAAAATTTCATGTTCAGTGTTATTCTTCTGTTGAAAAGGATTCATGTCACTATGCCCTTTTCTTCTGTTGAAAAGGATTCATGTACCTCAAACTAAGTTGTTACATTTTCCGCCTACCTTGCCTCACGGAATAATCTGTGCCTTTGTATTAAATTCTTTGTTCTTTGCTGAGCGCCAGTCCCATAACATCCCAGAAACTCGGTCATTCATAAAATTGTTTCCCGAATCCCTCTTCACTTACTAGCCTAAGGTAAATATTTCATTGTAAGTCATCTCAGACCGTTTTCGATTATCTATTCATTGAGCGTGACTCAGAGAGAGCCCTCTCCTGTTCTGGTAGGGCTAGTTACCAGACTGAGCGTGGTTTGTGGTTACCCTAATTTTTGCCTTCCTTCAGCCTAGGGCAGATTTAGGTGCTAACATAGTGGTGACTCCACTGGGGACAAAGTTGAAATCAAATCCCATTCTTTCATAATAATTCTAGGCTTCTGGATGATGAGCTTAGGATTGGAAAGGCTGAGTAAGTTGGTCGTGTCCTGTGATTTCTCTCAATAGCACACTGGCTTTGAGACGATATACCAGAGGAAATCCAGACCCGGACCCTCCCCACATTTACGAAAATCCCAATTTGATCCCAAGACTCCTTCGTCAAGAGAGCACCATAACTCCCATGTTCAAATCCCATTCCTGTCCCGACATTTTTGAGTATCTTGAAGAGCTTGAGTTTGACGAACGATTTGAAATATCACTGTTTGAGTCTAAATCCGAAAGGGTTGTTGATTATACTGTCCCTAATCCCCAATTTCTTGTGGACCTGAAAACAGAAAGTGCTAATCGATTAATTGATAATTATATTGCAACCCAGCCCCAAACTCCAATTGCTAACCCCTTGAAAACTGTGCACACTCCTCCAACACCTCCAAGGCCAAATCCACCGAGAGTGATGGCTGCCCGTTTCGCACCCCTTGTTCTGCCCCAAGTTCTAGATGATATGCCAGCGGATTATCAAAGTAAAATCTCATTTTTTGATGGCACTCCTAATAGTATTACTGCTCAGCAACATGTAGACAAAATGGCAGACTTCTATGAACTTCATGAGATCGATGAGGAGAATGTGGCAATGAGACTCTTTGTACAAACATTTGCAGGTGATGTGAGGAAATGGTTCAGAGGTTTGACGGCTGCAAGTATCACTACCTTGGCTGAACTACAAAGAAAATTTTTGAACCGGTGGGAAGTGAAAAAGAATCCCCTTCAAATTCTGGCCGAATATGAACAAATCAAACGGAATGTCGGTGAGTCGGTCCAAGACTATTGTGTTAGATTTAATGCAGTCTACAACGAAATTCTAGACCATCTAAAGCCACCTGTGGGACTAGCGATGATGAAGTTTCGAGATGGTTTTGATGCTGACATGGCGTACCAATTAAGAGAGAGAGAACCGGCTACAATGGAAGATATGCAGAAAATTGCGGTCAGCGTTGAAGCAAATCTGCTGTCCATAAGAGCTAGAGCGAAAGCAGAGAAGAAAACCATGGTGAAAGAAGAATCTTCTTCAATGGATCAGCTTCACAGAAAGGTAGAGAAGATGCTTGAAAGGGTAAAAATTGATAAGCCAGAGCCACAAGTTAGGAATCCTAACTTTTGTGGCCAACAACAGCCACATTATAGAATAAGACAAAGAGATCAGCGGACTCAAGAGCGGACAGTACAACAGTCGGTACAAACACCTTTGCAGCAGAATTTTGTACATGGACCGGAGTCGGATGAGGACGGGAATGTAATAGGCGAATAAAACCATCTCTTTACTCTAGATGAGCTACCTACTTACATTACCGAAGAGGAAGAATGTGCAGTGAATTCAGCTGCACACCAAGACACTGATTTTATTCTAGCTAGCGACACCGTGTTGGAAGAAGAATCGGAAGAGTATCAAAGGGGGTATATGAATGCTCTGTCGGCACAACAACAATGACATTCACTTAGAAACAGAGATGTGCCGGCTAAACCAATTCAGAAAAAGAAGGAGGGCGAAACAACAAAAAATGATTCATCAACTATGCAAAGAAAAGGAAAAGAGGCGGTTGGTCCGGGGAGCAGCAAATCAAAATCAGCAGAACAATCACAGCAACCAGCCACATCAAAAGAGAAGGAAGGAAAGAAATCCCAGTCAAAGAGGTAGAAATAACTCCCGCTTTTAGCCTAGAGAATGAGATTTCTAAGTTAAAGGTATCCATCCCTTTGACTGAAATAATGAAAAACAACAGTTATAGAGGACATATTTCTAAATTGTTGAATTTGGACCCAATGTCTGACATGGTAAATGTAGAAGATGATCAGCCTGAAATGAATTTTGGGCTAGCAACGAATGGTGAGTCTCCTGATAGCGATGTGCCAGCCTTCTATATCAGTTTGCGATTGTGTGATTTTTTGTTACACAATGCCATGTTCAACTCCGGAGCTTCTCACAATCTCATGCCCAAGGCTATCATGGATAAGCTTGGTCTGGACATCACCCGATAATATCATGATCTCTATTCATTCGATTCGAGCAGAGTAAGGTGTATAGGACTCATTAAAGACTTAGTTGTGAGTTTGGATCAGCTTCCTATGAAAAATGTTTTGATGGATGTGGTGGTAGCAGATATTCCTCCAAGGTTTGGCATGCTTCTTTCCAGGTCTTGGGTAGCGAAATTGAAAGGGACACTACAACTGGATTTCTCCTATGCAACAATCCCGGTGTTTGGACCAATGAGGAAGCTATACCGGGAACAAAAGATGAAATATATGATCACAAGCAAGGAGAAACCTATGAATCACCCTATCAACTATGTACGTACAGATTTAGAGTCTTTTGTTTTGTTTTCAGATAGTTTAAACAAGATAGATAGTCAGATAGTAGAAGCAGACGACATTCCAGAAATAATAGAAAATTTCAGAGAAATCTTGAAGAAAGAAGGACAAGAAAAGCAGCAAAAGATTGGGCAATCAGCTGAAAGCAATGGACAACAAACAGTCAAGGTACAACAAACAGATTTCCAGCACTTGCAAGAAGAGGAAGAAGATTTATGGACCATGGATTTTGTTGGAGCAGTAGGAAATGATGGTGCTGGAATTGGAATTTGGGTACGCAGTCCTTTCTCCGCCCCAAACAAAGTGCCTAACAGCATGAGGGTTTGCTCTTACAAGCTGGCCTTTGAATGTACAAACAATGAAGCTGAATATGAAGCTCTGATTGTTGGCCTGAAGATTCTTAGAAAGCTGAATGCAAAGAGGATTTCGGTATATGGCGACTCTGAGTTGGTAATAAAACAGGTCAGAGGTGAGTATCAAGCAAAATATCCCAGGATGCGGGCCTATCGTAATGCAGTTTTAGATATCTTGAAGTTATTTTCAGAATACACCTTGACATGTGTGCCTCGTATACAAAATAGTATTGCTGATGCTCTTGCCAAGGCAGCGAGCAGCTTGAAGATCCCCATGAACTCCAGCAATAAATTTGAAATCCATGTCAAGCACCGTCCAACCATTCTAGACAATCAGCGATATTGGCAAGTGTTTCAAGATGATGAGGAGATTAAGGATTTTCTGCTCAACAAAGGCAAGTTCAAAGAAACCTCAATTGATGTAGAAAATGATAAATACAGAGGGAATGGTACAGATGAAGTACAGATCAATCAAATGGACGTATTGCAGCTGAAGAATAACATCATTCCTAAAGGCTTGATACCTTTAGAAGAACTTTTTGATCAAGATGATGTAGCCTACAAGCCAACATTGCAGCTGACAGAGAAAGGTGTAGAAGAAGTCAACATCAGTACAGCTGCCAATCCAAAGTTGGTAAAATTGTCCAAAGCATTACCTCCAAAGATCAAGGACAAATACATCAGTTTTATGGCTTCATTTGCAGATGTATTTTCTTGGGATTATTCTGATTTAAAGACCTATGATACAAATATTATTCAGCACACAATACCTATCAAGCCCAATCAAAAACCATTTAGTCAAAAGCTGAGAAGGATAAATCCAAAGTTGCTGCCATCTATCGAAAAAGAGGTAAATAGGTTGTACAAGTTAGGTATCATTGTGCCCATCAGATTTTCAGATTGGATATCTAACTTAGTGCCTGTACGCAAGAAGACCGGTGAGATCCGCTTATGCATCGATTTCAGAAATCTAAATAAGGTCTCATTGAAAGACAACTATCCACTGCCCAAGATGGACCATATACTTCAACGAGTAGTGGGGGCATCTCGTATGTCACTGCTTGATGGTTATTCCGGATATAACCAAATCTCAGTCCATGAAGATGATAGAGACAAGACAACATTCACCACTCCATGGGGAACCTTTCACTATGCCAAAATGCCCTTCGGTTTAAAGAATGCAGGTGCCACATTTCAGCGGGCAATGGACTTGGCGTTTGCAAATGAGACGGATGTGTTTTTAGTGGTTTACTTGGATGATTTGACAGTATTTTCCAAATATGATGAAGAGCACATGCATCACCTAACAATTGTCTTTCAAAAATGCAGGAAATATGGTCTATCGCTAAATCCTAAGAAGAGCTTGTTTTCCATGGAGGAAGGCAAATTACTTGGGCACATCATTTCAAAGGATGGTATTCGTATAGACCCAACATGTGTGCAAGCAATTCAGCAAATTGATCTGCCCCGGAACAAAAACGAAATACAATCATTCAATGGTAAGATGAATTTTCTGCGTCGTTTTGTGCCTAATCTTGCAGAACACTTGAAAGAAATTACCAACATGCTTAAGAAGGACAACCAGGTGAAATAGACAAAGGAGGCTGTAAAATCTTTCAACTTGGTCAAATTGGCCCTTTCTTCAGCTCCAGTTCTAGTTAGCCCGGACTACACTCAAGAGTTCATATCGTTTTCATTTGCTTCTGAGCACACTATGGCAGCTGTATTATTGCAGAAGAGGGATGATCATGAAAGACCCATTGCATTCTTCAGTAGGGTTATAAGGGATGCAGCTTTGAAGTACAACATCATTGAGAAGCAAGCCTTGGCATTGGTGAAGGCATTGAAGGATTTCTAGGTGTATATCCTACATTCTCACATTTTGGCCTATGTTCCTAATACGGCTGTAAAAGATGTTTTAGTGCAGACCGATCCGGAAGGGAGAAGAGGCAAACGGATCGTAGCCTTGCTAGAATATGATGTGGAGATAAAGCCTACAAAGCTGGTCAAAGGGCAGGGGGTGGCAAAGCTAATGGCTGAATCAAATTTGCATGCCTTGGATATAAATATGATCGCTGCCATGTCCGATGAGAATGAGGAGGGAACGTAAATTCAGGTATATAAAATGTTTGCTTTATCCCCCTGGTATTCAGATATAATATATGTGTTGAAAAATCTATCACCACCGCCCGACATGACTAGAAACAAAGCGAGAACACTCAAATTGAAGGCTGCCAAGTTTTATATTTTGAATTCTGCACTGTATTGGAAAGATCCCGGTGGCATTTTGTTAAATTTTCTGGTGGGAGAGGAGGCAAAGAAAGCCATGGAAGATTTCCACGGAGGAGAGTGTGGTGGTCATCTTTTTTGGAAATCAACAACGAACAAAATTTTGAGAGCAGGGTACTACTGGCCTACTTTGTTTGCTGATGTGAATAAGATGGTCAAGCGCTGTCATAAATGTCAGATTTTTGAAGGAAAACTGTTAGAAAATTATATATTAGGGAGCAATGGAACACATAAAATATTGCAGAAATATAAACATAGAAAACAAACAAAACAAGAGAGACACAGATATACGTGGTTCACCCAGTTTTGGCTACGTCCACCCCGAACAGCCAATCCTTCCTTTCTATTATCCAGCAAAATGAAAAGACACAACCTACAGCAAATCCGTTGTAATATCCTCTGTTTTCTCTCACAGTCTCACCTCTCTGTTTCTCGCTCACAGAATACACATATATTTCACAGCCTCAAATACAATACCCTCATAAAAAGAGAGGGGTTGCCTTCTACAGCAAAAAAACCCTAAACTAAACATAAGTTCTATCGTCAGATCATCCGCCTAATGAATGGCCCAGATTGACTAGAAATTACTATACTTTTACAAGGCAATTTTACATTTATTTTTGGCTTCGAGGGCGCTGCCCCCGAGCCCCCGGACCCCCCAGCCGAGGGGGATGGGCCCCCCAGAACCCCCGCGGGGGGGACAAGTCCCCCCGCACCCCCCTTGCGTGGAGGGCTGTACAAAACTTCCTGGGGTATACATCCGGCTGAAACAAAGACCTCTGAACAATCATGCTCCACACACAACAAAAACAGAAATTACAGCCTTTGCCACTTAAGCCTATTGAAGTGAGCGCTCCCTTCTAGTAGTGGGGGTTGGATTTCATTGGGGAAATTCATCCCGCCTCTTCCGGACAGCATAGATGGATCCTTACAGCGATGGACTATTTCACAAAATGGATTGAGGCAGCCCCTACCAGACAAGCCACGGACACGGTAATCATTTCATTTCTCGAAAATAACATCTTGTCTCGCTTTGGTTGTCCAAACAAATTAATCACTGATAATGCAACAACTTTCAAACAAAAAAGGATGGTAGAATTGTCATAAATATCACATAATTTTGGGTCATTCAACTGCTTATCATCCGCAAGGCAATGGATTGGCGGAATCTTTGAATAAATCTTTGGTCAACATCATCAAGAAGTTGTTGGAATTAAACAAAAAGAGCTGGAACAAGAGGCTGGTTCATGCACTTTGGGCAGATTGTATCACTCAGAAAAAATCGATTGGGATGTCACCGTTTGAGCTGGTTTATGGAGTAGACACAGTATTTCCCGCTTCTCTTGCTGCCCCAGTGGTCAAACTTCTTCAGGAGGCAGGCAGTGAGGAAGATCCCGTGCAGAGAAGGCTGAATCAAATGATCCACTTGCAACAAACCAGAGAAGAAGTTTTCAAGAACACATCCAAGTTGCAGGAGAAGATAAAGAAAATCTATGACAGAAAAGAAAAGGCGGATAAATTTCAGTTGGATGATGTGGTGCTGAAGTGGGATGCAAGGAATGAAGAGAAAGGCAAGCACAGAAAGTTCGAAAATCTGTGGAAAGGTCCTTTCAAGATCGCAGCATATAGGGGGCAGAATGCCTTTCTTCTGAAGGAAATGAACGGGGAAGACTGTCCTGGAGGGCCGATCAATGGTCGGCTGCTCAAGCGGTATCACTGTTGATCTATTAACGCTACTTCCACTGTCATTGTAAATACCATTTTTATTTCAGTTTGGTTTCAGTCTGTAAAGTCAGTTTTTGAGTTATTTCAATGTCAAGTTTGAGTCAATTTCTTGGTTATTCCAGTTTTATAAATAAGTCAGAGTCCTGTGCTATTTATTAAAATGATGACTCCATAGCCCAATGGACAAAAGGCACTGTCTAGCTCCTCTAGAGATCTGTTGTTCTTGGCACCTCCAAGGAGCTACCATCCCCCATTGGAGCCAATGTTAGAGTCGGTCTGGTCAGCCCTCCGTCAGAGATCAAAACTCTTTGTGCATTTCAATTTTAGGTGTCCCGCTCCATTCACTCAGCTGCATTTCACTAGGGACATGCCATGATCTGACGGAGAAAGTCATGCTAGTCATTTTCCCTCATGTCTGGCCCCTGCTGGTTCAGGTCTTGGTCCATAATCACTGAAATTCATGATAGTCAAGGTCTGATCATGTTACAGGACAAAGTCATCTTTTATGTTTGGGTCTAGGAAACCAACAATTTGGTCTTAGAAAAACATGTCTAGAACAAGCCATACAGGCCAGAGGGAGACCTTATACAGCTATGGTTCCGAAAGCTTCATCATCACCTGAAGAGACATCGACTCTTCTTCAAAACTCTGTTTTGAAGAAAAGTCAAACAAGGTCAACTATGACAAAATTTTCCAAAAAATCGCCAGTTGAATTTTTCAGATGCAGTCATGGTTTCCATGGCCAAATGCCCAGTCACACAGTCCCTACAAAGAAATGCCAAAAATCCCATCATGAGAGCCAAAATTTCAAAGAAAAATGAAAATCAGGGTGTTTTAAAGTCAATGAAAAAAAGTGCAAAACACAAACATTAGAAAGTGGGTTTTCAAGGAAGAAAAAATCAAACCAATCTCTCAAGCCTATATATATACTTGTTGTGGCCCAAAGCAAAGCCATTGTGCCATTGAAGACTTGGAGAGACATTACAAAAGGTGAGAGAGCGAAATCGTGAAAGTGTGAGTGAGTGAGAGTTGGTTTGGGAAGCACGGCGCATACACCAGGGAGTGCGGTGCACACAGAGGGCGCGACGCACACCCAGCGCACGGCACACTGGGCTTGGCGTGCGACGCACACAACCAGAGGCATAAAAATAGTGCAAATCATTCCAATTCTCGATGAAGTCTAGCAAATCAAGAGGTAGGCCCTGTTGACACCTCTCCTCTCTCAAATTGTCAATAATTTGGTGTGCATAAGATATTTAAATGGTACCCCAAAAGCACAAGATCGACCATGAAAAAATCATCAAGAAAAGCAAGAAATGGGGTTGCAAAAATGTGATGATAAGCACCAAGGTTCTGCTCCCCTCCCCTTGTCCCCTCACTCCTCATCGTTCCCGCCAACATTCCATCCATCATGTTTCCTAAATAAACCACCCTAAAACCGCCCTAAAACCCTCTCCCCTGTTTTTCAAGCAAGTCTGGGTGACTTTTACAGTGCGCGGCGCACACACATGGTGGCACGGCGCACTCAGGGCGCGCGACGCACTGGGAGCCCGGCCACAGTGCAAAATCGCCACTGGCGCGACGTATACCCGGCGCGCAGCGCACAGACTTATAAGCCCAACAATGTACTAAATTGCCCAAAATTTTTGTGAATAACCCTCAAGGTTGGAGAGGTAGCCCAACTACCTTCACCATTGGCATTTAAACCTGAAGAGGAATGTGATTTCGATGACCATGAATCAAATGTAATTTTTTTTTAAAAAGTAAAGCAAAGATGACACAAAGAAGGTCAAGAAGCTACGGTTTTGCTACAGTGACATTATTGCTAAAGTATGCTCCTACCCTACCTCTATCAACTAATTCCCCTGTAGTAGTTTCCCCTAATAATCACCCTAGCTCCACTGTAATCATATCCATTTGTTCCCTTTATTCCTATGGCTCAAAATACCCAAACCCTACCCCATCAAACACCATACCCAAAACGCTCCCAAATCCCTGGTAAATTTCTCCTTTTAAACCCCTATTCCCCTTTTCATCATTCCCCTCCTAACACTCCCTGTTTTATTGTCCCCTTGGTGGCAGATTTTCAGGGCAGCCACCGGCTTCATTGGAATTCAAGGGCAACATAAAATTCAGGGTAGAAAACAATAGTAATGGCATCAGAAGTTTCATCAGAATATGAGGGGGGAACTCACAGTGATACAGCTTTAGGAGAACAGGCTCCCCAGAGACCTAGGAGTGGCAGACATCTTAGAGATGAGCCGAACACCCTCACTGAGCTGCAGGCATGCCCTCTTGCCATGTCTTGTTTCCAGCACTTGGCATGCTATGAATTTTGTCAAAGGGTGGCAAATGTCAGAGTCCATCATGAGTTGGCCCGCCTTTTTGCACTTCATCTACAGGGAAGTCAATCTTTCCTAGCTAGGGTCACTTTCACATTGACACCGAAAACCATATTACTGGCAACAGGAATACCAAACATTGGAGAACAGTGGAATAAGAAAAAGAAAGTGGAGAGGCATCATTATGAGCCTTACATCAAGAACACTTGTTTGAGCCAACTCACCAGAGTTTTTCCATTCAGATTTTTGAGGGATGAGTATGCCCCACTCATGAGGTTGATCATGAAGTATTTCAGTTGTGAGGGAAGGTTTTCCCGCCTCTATGCCTATCACATCAGATTGCTCATGCACTTCACCAGGGTGCAGATGATTAGCCTCCCATTTTTCATTTGCAACAACATTGAGAAGATGAAAAACTTCATGCAGCGCAAGACCCCTCGACAGCAGCTAAAGAGTGTCTATCATTTTGCTCTCATCCGGATTTTGGTGGACCATCAGTTGGGATTGCAGGGTATTGCTTGGGAGGACTTCATCTCCTGTGATTTCTTCAGTGCTCCACAGGTAGTTTCAGAGGCAGAGCATGAGGTAGGGGGCCCATCTCATCAGTATGAGCTACATGAGACCACTACGGTGCCAGTTTTCATCACATATCATAGAGGCTATCCAAAAGGCACCAGACCTTTGTTTGCAGCAGCAAAGTGAGTGTTATCTCCACCCAAGGTGGAAGGGGCCTCGCTCCCTCCTTCGACAACACAGGTACAGGACAAGGGAAAAAAGCCCAAGCATGATGAGGGGCCTTCAGGTGTGCCATCAGGTGAACGAGAGACCAAATTCATTCTCCTTCAGGATGATGATGATGCCGACACAGATTCGCAAAGTGCACAGCTGAAAGAGACCATCCTGGAGCAAGAAATAGAGATTTAATCCTTATCAATCAAGTTGGAGATGGCCAAATGGAACATCATGTATTTGGAGCAGAGGAAAAAACAACTGGAAGACCAGCATGTGATCATGGAGCTGCAGAACATCCGTGAGGATTGCCAAGCTGCCCAACATAGGAGGATTGAGTTCACTTCCTTGGAGCAACATATTCATGATGATCAGGAGTCTACTCTTGAGTTGGTTAACATGCACCTGGACAAAATGTTGAACAAGGCCGATGAAGACAACACACTACTGAGACACATGACTTATCATTACAAGACACGGAGCTTGAGTTTAAAGGCCTGGATAAGGAGCTTGAAGGCGAAATTGAGGAAAGCAACAAGAAAGGAAAAAAGGGCAAAAGAGCAAGATCAGCTCTGAATATTGGTTGAGGCTTCCTTGGCTTAGCATAGCACCCCATAGGGAACCTCCAGCCCAAATTCAAATAAATTTGGGGCATTTTTGTGTTTTTGGAAATTTTTTGTGCAAAAAACAGGGTTTGTCTCCCTCTGTGTCGCGCATCCTGCGCGGCGCTAAAATTATAGATCTCCAAATGAGGAGTGGTTTTCATTTTTGGATTCAGAATGGAAAATCACGACTACTGGTGTCCGAGCAAGAAATTTTGGCAAGATATGAAGCTCCAAAAGTTCAAAAAACACCCAAAAATGGCCTTTCTGCCACTTTTTTGACACACAGAAAACAGTCTTGGGAGAATGAAGATTTGGAGGGGAAAATGAGCACCAACTTCAGAAATTCCAGTGGGTTTATAAAGTAGACATGATAGTATTTCCAACAAGCCCACTTGGGCACATTCTGGACACCTACAAGTGCCCAAAAATAGACCCCAAAGTAGCGTGACGCACAGAGAATTTGACGCGGTACATAGCGGAAAAAACTGCCAATTTGCTCCCGTTTCACGAAATTTCGGGTCGCAACTTCTCCAAGTGGGCACGGTCATCTACACTTCCATTTTTTGGCACCAAAGGTGGCATTTAAAGAGTTTTTTCTCTAGATTGGCTTCTATCCAAGTGGCGAAGGAAGGCAAATGGTCACCCAAAGCCAAATGTCATGTTTGTGGCACTGCACCTGTAGCTGATGGTTGGCTCTCCATCTCCATTTTGAAATGATTCGAGTAACTCCCCAACCCTTGGGTGTCTTTCTCTTCATGGCATATTCTATATATTGTATGCATTTTATTTGCAAAGGGTTGGTTGGCTTGTAACTTCTGGGAGACTGTGGGAAAGAAACTTTGTTTCTTCACTGTGTATTTTTTGACAGAGAATTAATGAAAGGCAGCGGCTCTATTTCATGAGATTCTTGTGGTTGTGAGTGTAGAAAATGTGTCTCTTATGTTTTCATATGTATTTTGTTATGTTTCATAATTCATTTCATGTTCATTTCTAGTGAAATTTTCTGAGTGAGATTAGGTAGAATTCAATTTTATTGCTCTGCCTGTGGGAAAATTTCATGTTCAATGTTATTCTTCTGTTGAAAAGGATTCATGTCACTATGCCCTTTTCACTTTCTTCAACAATCTATTCATGCCGCGGTACCTCAAACTAAGTTGTTACATTTTCCGCCTACCTTGCCTCACGGAATAATCTGTGCCTTTGTATTAAATTCTCTGTTCTTTTCTGAGTGCCAGTCCCATAACATCCCAGAAGCTCGGTCATTCATAAAATTGTTTCCCGAATCCCTATTCACTTACTAGCCTAAGGTAAATATTTCATTGTAAGTCATCTCAGACCGTTTTCGATTATATATTCACTGAGCGTGACTCGGAGAGATCCCTCTCCTGTTCTGGCAGGGCTATCTACTAGACTGAGCGTGGTTTGTGGTTACCCTAATTTTTACCTTCCTTCAGCCTAGGGCATATTTAGGTGCTAACAGGTACAATAGCTTTTAATTTTCATGAAATTTTCATGAAATTTTCTTCATAGGGAAACGAAGTTGAATTAAGGGGTATCACAGGGAAACCGAGAAAGTTAATTTGCTCTAACGGAATGACAAAGCTTCTAAAGAAAGAACAACGAGGCATAGTTACATAATTATGTTCGCTAGAGGTTCCCACGTTGAAATCATCTATTTCTCTAGATCTCCAAAAATTCTTGGACAATCATTCCAAGGTATTCCAAACTCCAAAAGGCCTCCCACCTATTCGTGATCATGATCATGCTATTCATTTGATTCCAGGAAGTGTTCCTCCAAACATCAGGCCTTACAAATATCCCTATGCCCAAAAGAGTGAAATTGAACGTATAGTTGCAAAAATGCTAGAGGCTGGTATAATTCAACCTAGTCAAAGTTCTTTATGTGCTGTAGTAGTATTGGTTTACAAGAAGGATGGATCATGGCGCAGGTGTCCAGATTATAGGGAGCTCAACAAGCTCACTATTAAAGATAAATTTCCCATTCCTGTCATTGATGAATTATTGGATGAATTGCATGGATCAATTTACTTCACCAAGTTGGATCTTCGTTTAGGATATCATCAAATCAGAATGAAGACTGAAGACATTCTAAAAACAACATTTAGAACTCATGAGGGTCATTATGAATTTTTCGTCATGCCTTTTGGCCTTACCAATGCACTTTCTACATTTCAAGGTTTTATGAATTCCATTTTCAAACCCTTCCTTAGAAAATTTGTGTTAGTATATTTTGATGATATACTAATCTTCAACAAGTCTTGGAAGGATCATGTTCAACATGTTGACAGGGTGCTCAAACTATTGGAGGAGAAACAATTATATCCAAAAAGCTCCAAATGTTTCTTTGGAGTACAAGAGGTGGAATATCTGGGTCATATTGTATCTCATGAAGGCGTTAAGGTAGACCCTAGCAAAATTAAAACCATTAAGGACATAGAACTTCTCACTGTAGATTAAACTGATTATGCAATGTACTAAAGCAAAATACTTAATCTACTTCTACAATCAAACTTGCGGAAGCCTAATCGATTTTGAGCAAGATCAAATAAAACACATATAACAGATGAAGAAGAAATCAATCACACATGAAACGCAGAAGAATACCTTGAGGAAAGCCTTAGCTAAAAACTCTGCTATTTGTATTATCATACAAGTGGAAATATCTTAGGATTACACAAAGCTTTAGCTTTAAAGCTATCCAACTCTCAGTACAACCCCTCACTGCTTCTCATAGAAATAATAGACAACACATATGCCTTCCTTTAGTCCTCCAAGCCTCCTATTTCCTTGCACAGTTTCTCCTGGGTCCTCAAGCTGTCACCTGTGTGTAAATCCCTCACACACTATTCTGACCTCTGAAATAACTGCACAATCATGAAGGAGATAATTCCTTCTGCATGGATGAGTTTCCTTTATAGGAAAATTCCTCCAACTGATAGTACAATGTCCCTATCTTTAATCTCAACTGGGTCTTTGTCTAAACTAGCACGCATTAGTTATTTATGAGAGAATATTCAGTTATCTGGAGAACACTAGTTGCATTCATGCATGCATTAACTGATTGAACTCACAATTAGTTCCTCAAACTGTTTGGAACTAATTTAACTAGACTTAACTCAGTTAACTTAGCTAACTAATTACAACTCAAATACAACTCATCCTTATCTCCTTAATTAAGGGATAACTTCCTCAATCACAAGGATAATTGTTGCATGTCTTCACAAAGACTTCATGTTTGATTTTCTCGAACTAATTAACTCAGATGAATTAATTAATTATTTTTCAAACAACTAATGAGACTAAATTTGAATTTGAATTCTCAATTTTAATTCAGGGACTAATTAAAATTGGAATCTATCCTAAAATTCCATTTATAGCAATGTTATTTTTAGCATTTCTATATGTTCATTCGACTCGAACCCAATCCTGAACCTTTGGAATGTTATGCATGCAACACTTCTCTCAAGTGCTGTTGCTCCAACAACTCTAGAAACAAAAAATATCCAACCTGAATCAGAATGATGCCTCTGTCATCAAAGTCTCTGACTGTTATTGCCTCTGTCGACTGAAAACTCTGTACCTCTGTGCCCTTCAGTATCTGACTGCTCTAGTCTCTGTCACTTTGATCTCTGACTGCATCAATCACACTAATTCCTCTAGCTGCATCCATGCTACTGCTAGTCCTATCTCCCAGCACTGCATCTGCCTTGCACCTCCTCTCATCATGTTGCATCGTGCTGCCCAATGCTGCACTACAACTCAATTATTGAGAAGTAAGTAACTGATCTCCCAACTGACTTCCATATTGGGCTAGAAATACCCTCTCATGCTTAATCTCCCTCTGCTGCTCCATCCACATCCGTTTCTACCCTCTCCGCCAGTCCTGCTACTCCTCATTGGGGCTCCCGTAGCAAGGTCTAATCAAAGAGTTCGGGTACCTCAAGGATCCTGCCCCTATTTCAGCCTTCTTTGGACTATCACTTCACATCACCCAACCTCACACCTAGAGGTATGGTTGCATGTGATCCTTTTGCCCACTTGGCTCGAAATTTCCCCCTACTGGAGGTCTCTGCATGAGTGGATGCCTCCACTCGGTCTCCTCTCGGCTTCTCCAGTTGTGGCTGCTCCACAACCTCCTGAAGTTGCTTCACCAATTGTGGCTCCTCCACAATTGTATGAGACTTCTTCTAGCACTGCATGTTGAGAGGCAATGTACTCTCCCTCTCAACCACCAAGTCTTCAACATTTGCCTTACTCCTCAAGGCTTTGCATGCATCTTGAACCTCAAGAGCATATAGGTTCTTGATTCGTGAATCGATATGATTCACCTGTCTCGTGGTGATGTGTCTGAGGAACACTTTTCCCTTACTGAAGACAACATCGTAGCCTTTTTCCTCCAACTTTTCTCCGATACCATGTAGAAATTCCTCTATAGATCAACTAGCTCTGGTACCATGTATAAATTCTCACTGTAGATTAAACTGATTATGCATTGTACTAAAGAAAAATACTTAATCTACTTCTACAATCAAACTTGTGGAAGCTTAATCGATTTTGAGCAAGCAAATAGAACACATATAATAGATGAAGAAGAAATCAATCACACATGAAACATAGAAGAATACTCTGGGAAAGCCTCAGCTAAAAACCCCGCTATCTGTATTATCATACAAGTGGAAATATCTCAAGATTACACAAAGCTTTAACTCTCAAGCTATCCAACTCTCAGTACAATCTCTCACTGCTGCTCATAGACAGAATAGACAACACATATGCCTTCCTTCAGTCCTCCAAACCTCCTATTTCCTTGAGCAATTTCTCCCGGGTCCTTGAGCTGCCACCTGTGTGTAATAATCCCTCACACACTGCTCTGACCTTTGAAATAACTGTACATCCTGAAGGAGATAATTCCTTCTGCATGGATGAGTTTCCTTTATAGGAAAATTCCTCCAACTGATAATACAATGTCCCTGTCTATAATCTCAACTAGGTCTTTGTCTGAACTGACATGCATGAGTTATTTATGACAGAATATTCAGTTATCTGGAGAACACTAGTTGCATGCATGCATGCATTAATTGACTGAACTCACAATTAGTTCCTCAAACTGTTTGGAATTATTTTAACTGGACTTAACTCAGTTAACTGAGCTAACTAATTACAACTCAAATACAACTCATCCTTATCTCCTTAATTAAGGGATAACTTCCTCAATCAAAGGGATAATTGTTGCATGTCTTCACAAAGGCTTCATGTTTGATTTTCTCCAACTAATTAACTCAAGATGAGTTAATTAATTATTTTGCAAACAGCGAGTGAGACTAAATTCAAATTTTAATTCAGGGACTAATTAAAATTGGAATCTATCCCGAAATGCTATTTTTAGCATTTTTATTTTTTTCTATTTCCAACTGAGTTGGAGTATATCCTGAAATGCTATTTTTATCATTTATTGTTGCTATTTTCAACATAGGAATGGAAAATACCCACATCCATAAATCATCCACGAGGATTTCTCGGGTTGACAGGGTATTATCGCAAGTTTGTTAAGAATTATGGGAGAATAGCAGCACCTCTAACAACATTATTGAAGAAAGATGCATTTTCATGGACTCCAGGAGCAACGAAGGCCTTCGAACATCTTAAAGAGGCAATGTGCCAAGCACCGATCTTAGCTACACAAGACTTCACAAAAACCTTTATTGTGGAAAGTGATGCCTCAAGAAATGGAATTGGTGTTGTTTTAATGCAAGAAGAAAGACCTATTTCTTTCGAAAGTCATCCAATCAAAGGAAAGCATTTACACAAAGCTATTTATGAGAAGGAAATGTTGACAATACTACACACACTTAAGAAATGGCGACCCTACCTAATGGGAAGACATTTCAAGGTAAAAACAAATCATGATAGTCTTAACTACTTTTTAGCAAAGATTATCTTTAGAAGAGCAGCAAAAATGGGTCACAAAGATGTTGGGTTATGAATTTGAGATCATCTACAAAAAATGGAAGAAAAATGTTGTGGCAGATGCACTCTCAAGAAAGGATGAGGATGTGGAAGAATTTCTTTGCGCTATTTCTATTATCCAACCAAATTGGATAAACGAAGCAAGGGATGAATGGAAGAATGATGAAGAAGTGTGGGCACTCATTCAAAAGTTACAACAAGATCCCAGTACATTTGATACATTTAGCTAGAAAAATGATTTGTTATGGTACAAAGATTGGTTATACCTATGTAATAATTCCCAACTAAAACAAAAAATTCTTAGGGAAATGCACACCTCTCCCTTAGGAGGGCACTTAGGATTTCTAAAAACTTACCACAGGGTTAAGAAGGAATTTGTTTGGGATGACCTTAAATTGAATATTCAAAAGTTTGTGGCGGAATGTTTGGTTTGCCAACAAAATAAAGTTGAAACAATTAAGACCCCGGGTCTATTACAACCTTTATCCATTCCAAGCCAATGTTGGGAGGAAGTTTCAATGGATTTTATCATAGGTTATCCAAGTCTGAAGGAAAGAGTGTTATCATGGTGGTATTTGACAGACTTACCAAGTATGCACACTTTTGTGCATTATCTCATCCATTTAAAGCGAGTATAGTTTCTACTGCATTTATGGAAACAATTCAAAAGCTACATGGAAACCCAAAGATTATTGTAAGCGACATAGATCCCATTTTCACTGGAAATTTTTGGACATAATTATTTTCTTGTCTTGGTACTCAATTAGCTCATAGCTCATCTTTTCATCCTCAATCTGATGGGAAAACTGAGATAATAAACAAATGTTTGGAGGGATATCTTCGTTGCTTTGTATTTGATAAATAGACACAATAGGTCAAATGGTTGCCTCTGGCTGAATGGTGGTATAACACTTCCTTCCATACTGCAACAAAAATTACCCCATTTATGGCACTTTATGGATATCATCCACCATCCATCACATCATATTTAAGAGAAAATTCTAAGGTTCAAGCAGTGGAAGATCACATCGAGCATCAACAACAAGTTCTCCAACTCTTAAAGGATAATCTCACCTTGGTGCAGAATAGAATGAAACACCATGCATATCAACATTGCAACGAAAGAAGTTTTGATGTAGGTGATAATTGGGTATTCCTACGGCTACAAACATATAAACAAATGTCCCTCAAGCAAGCTAGGAAGGATAATAAGTTATCGCCAAAGTATTATGGTCCGTACAAGGTGTATCAAAAGATAGGTACTATGGCATACAAATTGGAGCTTCCTGCAGCTTCCCGAGTGCACCCAGTTTTCCATGTTTCATGCTTAAAGAAGGTTATAGGTGACAAGCTCCCAGTTCAAACAATATTGCCAAAACTTGATGAGGAAGGAAAATTCATATTGGAACCTGAGACAGTTAAAGAAACAAGAACTCGACAACTACGAAATCGATCAATTTTAGAGTATCTCATCAAGTGGAAGAACTTACCCGTTGAAGATTCTATATGGGAAGATGAGAATTTTATACAAAAGCATCCAAAACTACTCAAGTGTTGAGGACAACACTTTTTTGAAGGAAAGGGGCATGTTAGGTCTCTATAATACTAGTGATTCCCCCATTACTATTGTCATTGTATCCCTTATTGTTATTGTTGTGCCCCATAGAAGCCCACTATTGTTATTTGTGTGCCCTTATATTATTATTGTTAGGTCAGCATTGGTTATATTGTGACCCCTTAGACTCTTATATATAGAAAGGAGGTTTTGTCATTTGTATCATCCAAGAATTGTTCATTTGTGTAATGTAAAGGAGGTTGCTCCCTCGAAGAGGCTGAATTCTAAGGTGTTTATCTCTCTTTTCTATCTTATTGTGAGCTGGTTTCATAACATTTTCAGGTTGAGGGAGACATTTTCCATTACCAATCTTTATGAAATATTATTATAATGTCCAAGGGTTGTAGCCAATGTGTAAAGGAGGGAATTAAATTTCTATTTAGGTTTAATTTTTACTGTGATTTTGTTGGTTTAGTCTGAAGGAGAAGCTATTGATCAAACCCCTTCTTTAGATAATCTTTATGATAAATGATCCATTTTCTAAATTTAATCTCAACTAATTATCAATCTTTAAAGATTAAAATAAAGGGGCTAAACTTTGAAAGAATTGTTGGTGAAAAAACTATCTAAACGTTAACATACAATGAGTATATTTTTTTTAAGGATGGTTCACAGCCACTGAGTGGTCGCTACATCCACGAGGAAATCCAAGTAGATCAAACCAAAAGGTTCTACCCACTAACCAAACTAGCAAGCTTAACCCAAGGGTGTTGAGGAGATTTGACCCCGTGGTCTCCCGATAGGCGAAGTACTTAGCAATAAGAACTCAACCAACTGAGCTATCCCATAGGACTAACATACAATGAATATCTAAGCAGGCTTTGCCAATAAATATGTATGATATGGAGCCAATCTAAATTCTCTCCTATTTTGCCATGGAGATTCATAATTTGTAAATAAGCTTCGTTACAATACCATATGTCTAAAAAACCATAACTCGTGTCCATGTGACATTTTTTCATTAATCAATTTAATTAAAAAGATAGAAAAATAATAACTATTTTTAAGATAAATTTCAATCATTACTCATGTTTACTATAAACAAAATATTATAAAATATCATGTATAAATTAAATCTCTATCCATAACTTATTAATTATTAATAATTAAATCAGTGTAAATTCATCTTAACTCCTGATCAATTAAGTTTTATGGATAAAATCTCTTAAGGTGCAAATCTCTTTTTTGTAATATAAAACTTGAAGAAAAGTCTACACCTAAAAAGAAATTTCTTTAAAAATTTAATAAATCTAAAATTGTAATTATTATCATTATTATCCAATCTAGATTTGATAGCTAAGTATTAGACCTCCTTGTTTGTGGGACAAGAGACCCACCTCATGTTCACACTCAAGAAGACATACATACTCTATCTCTATGGATTTGAACCTGCGACCTTTTAGAAAGAAACATGCTTTTTAACCATTTGACCACTCCAACAGTGTGATATAGACTAGGGTAAAAAAATATCAAATACATTTATGGCAACGATGATCATAGTATCAAATCCATAAAAACACTTTCAAAAACACCACTCATCGTGCTTAAAATAACTTAAAACCAGGGAAAATTTTAAGAACCATTCTAAATTTACATGTATAATAAATGGGCTAATCTCCATGATACATAGGAAAAATGGGAGGCGATTTTATCAATAATATAATATGTATATATAATTTTTTTGGCAAATCTCTCACCAGATTATATTATCTTGTACAGTGATGGAGAATCTTTCACTGAATTATAAAATCTTGTAAGATCTTGGCAAATTTTTTACTGAATAATAAAACATTGTGAAATCTTGGTTAATGTTTTGTTAAAGTATAAAACCATATATGATAATAAGAAAACATATTCATTAAACTGTAATATACTAACATACATGTTTGGAAAAAAGAAACATAATTTTCTCTTCCTACAAACAATGTTTCAAGTTTTAGTGGTCGTGTTTGTCAAGGTTCTTACAATACACTCTTTCATATCCTTCTATTACTTTTGATAATATTCCACAACAAAGTTCTTGTAGGTGTTGATATTGACAACGAGTTCTGTCAACATAGGAGAGATTAATCTTTTCTCTACAACTTTTGTCAAGCTACCACTTTTTTCAAGTTATCAAATTTCTTTCTTATTCCATAGACTCCAACTGCGAGATAAAAAAAAACACATCAAGTTTGTTTACCCCAACACACCAACAAGTAGCAAGCCCCAACTATATCATATAAGAAAGTATTAGATACCCCAAAGGCTTGAAGGGGATCTAATTGAAAGAAGTGACCATTGTGAGAATCCTTCCAATCAATATATGAATATATAAATGTATATTTATTATTATTTTAATTGGAAATCTTCAATTAAATAATAAAATTTAATTACGTATCTTCCAATTTAAATTGCTTATTAGCATAATTCACTACCCTCATAGGTATCACATTTTTTAATAGCGTTGTAACATGTAGATTAATTTTCTTTTTGGTGAAAAATCTCTACCTTTTAGGAAAATATGGTGCAGTGGCTCCAACCCCTACAGATTATTAGGATCAACTAAGAATAGCACAGAAGATGAAAGGTTGTACAAACCAGCTTACTTTTCAAACAACTAATCCAACATCAGTACCTAAACTTTTTCATGAAGATATCATATTGAGAATGTTTGAAAAATGGTGAGAAATTTTCTCCTATGGTGATGCGGAAAGAGTGATAAGGTTTCATTGTTTTGATTTTTTTTGTTAAATAAAAAAAAGTTAAAAACCAACATTAATGGAGATATTAGTACTTTTTTACTAAATTTTGTGAAGTGACTTTAACCATTCACCTTAAGATGTTTTTACAATATAATTTCCTAAGTCTATTTAATATCTTCATTCTCATAAAAACCAACCTATATCCATCTTAACTCCACATCTATCACTCTTCGGGGGATGAAATCTATTTATCCCTCTGAGTACTTGGTAGACTCAGAATTAAGATGGATCTAAGATGATAATAGTCTATGATCACATGAATACCATGGTATTACGATGGGTCAATACCATGCGCTATTATAAACCCGGAGCTTAAAAATTATTATTCATAATTTATGAAAATTAATAAAATTAGTAATTGATTTTTATTTTAACCAAGTTAAAATGTTTAACATACATTAAATTACAACATCCAATTTTACTCTTGATCCACCAACCTCGGATCAAATATATTAGGATATTTGATCTTTCTCGAGGTTTAGTAGATCTAGAGTAAAGATGGATTTAATTCCCCATTTAAATAAGCTACATTCCTCGTGAATCAATACCATGTACCATTTTTATTTTATTAATACTAATATTACGGTTAATAATGTTTTTTTGCATGGTATTAATAATAATCTAGCCCATGGTATTTGGCCCATAGTATTTGTCCCATAGGTTTCACCTAAATATAATGCATTAAATATAAGGTGACTTATGGAGTAAATATAAAAAAATATTTTATTTGTTTACATTTATATTTTTATTAATTTACCGTAATTTTTTACAAATATGGTATTTATATTTTTATTAATTTACCATACTTTTTTACAAATATGGTATTTGACCCATAAAATTCACTTAATTAAAACCTTTTTTTTGAGGCTTCGTAAATAGAAGGAGGGTTATGAACTAAATATAAAAAGAGTTTTATATATTTACCATACTTCTAGTTTATTTATATTTTTATTTATTTACCATACCTTTTTTGAGTAAGTATAAAAAGAGGTTTTATTTATTTACCATAGCTCCACTTTATTTATATTTTTATTTGTTTACACCCGTGATTTATGGAGTAAATATAAAAAATGTTTTATTTATTTACCATACCTCTCATTTATTTATATTTTTATTAATTTGCCATACCTCTTTTATAAATATGGTATTTGGCCCATAGGATTCACTTAAATAAAACCTATCCTTGAAAATTAGGGGAATGGAAGTTTGTAACTCTTAATTTCAAGGCTAAATTTACCTTTTTTTACCCTCTCCTTTAAAATAAAGTGGACTATTTGAGGCCATTTGTAAAAATATACATGCTACAAAATATTCGCCCACTAAAAATTTAAAACCCCTTAATTTCGTGTAAAAGTGAACATTGGCCCCTAAAATTTTTCCATATATATCCTACACTTGTAAGTGCACTATAGAAACATCCATCCCCTTTTTCCCTGAATCCTCATAAAACCCTAAACCTCATCTCACCAACGAAAATCCCCAACTCAAATGAAACCCTAAATTTTCGCAGCACTGTCCTCACTTCCAGTCTTCGAAGACGTTTTGCCCTCCGAACCATCTACGACCATATTCAGCATCCACTCCGGCGGGCTCCTCCAGTGCTTATTTCTCTGTTTCTGCTTTTAATTTTACGAAGGGTACGCTTTAATCTGCGATTTCATTGTTGCAAAGATAATGTCTATTCAGCCAATATGGAAACGTTTGATAGTGGAGAAATTCCCACTAGCATCCACTTGTGTATCAATCCCAATTTCGCTGTATCGTCCTCTTGCAATCAATGCAAATCGCCACATAAAAACCGCCAAATTCTGCACGGAAACAGCAAACCCATTCACTGCTCCACCAGTTGGGAGTGTTGTCACAGAATTTTTAATCAACAAATGCGGTATGACCGAGAAAGATGTTTCAAAAGTACTTAAACTTCGCAAGGGCTTGCTGCATAAACCAAGCCAGGATTTGGAAGAAGGTTTGGAGTTGTTAATTGAGTGTGGTTTGACCACCCCTGCTCAGATTCGAAGAGTGGTTCTTTATAATCCTGGGATTTTCTTATATAAATCCGAAAGAGGCTTATTGTCTAGGCTCAGCTGCCTAAGGTCTATCATGAACAAAGAGGATATCTGCAAGCTTCTTTATACCTATTCAACCTTTCTTGATATGAGGGAGGATAAGCTTAAATCCGCGTTTTCGCTGTTGCAAAGATTGGGTATTGAGGGCGATGCATTACCGAAGTTATTGGCAAGGCAACCTCGTCTCCTCTCGTTTTCGGAGGAAAAAGTTATGGAGTCATTTAAAGTGGTGGAGGGTCTGGGGATTGAGAGGGGATCCACGGTGTTTGGGCACGCTTTGTGTGGGTTACTAGGAATAGGGAAAGAAAAGATAGATCGAAAACTGCAATGTTTGAGCAGTCTAGGTTTCTCCAGAAAACAAATTTACCAGTTCTCAAGTCGGACGCCGGGGATTCTTGGACTCTCAGAGGAAAAACTGAAACGAAAAGTAGATTTTCTGGTCAAATCATTGGGGGTTTCATTGGATGATATTGCTAGATATTCCGCTCTGTTGACATGTAAGTTGGAGACGAGGATAATCCCTCGGTATAGAGTAATGGAGGCCTTGAAGTCCATGCAACTGTTGAAGACACAGAGGATTTCTCCACATATTGTTAACTACACAGAGAAACAGTTCTTGGAAAAGTATGTTAATAGGAATCCCGAATCCTCCACCGTTCTGCGGGATATTTACTACGGAGAGAAAGCTGCGAAAGCTGATAGTTGACAAGGAGACTTGCAGTGTGTGTTTCAGTCAAAAGGATTCAACAAAAGTTGTGAGCAGCTTCACTTAATATGAGATTTCGCTCACTGCCTTCATCTTTAAAGTCTTTTGTGCATGCAAGCAGAGAATGTAGCAGTTTATGGATGCCTTGGCATAAAGAAGGGTGCTTGTAACAGGGGTCAGCTAACAATTCTGAGAAGCAGATTTTAAAACAAGAGCGATTCAACAGCATTGCTTTTAACTGAAGGTGCAACTCACCCTTCTTCGTTCCTCCATTGCTTTTCGGTGCATAATTAAACTCATTTTATCAGCATTGCTTTTCGGTGCATAATTAAACTCATTTTATCAGCCTTAGAAAGGCAAATACCAATATTGATTTGTACTTAACAGACCACAGTCATGATTATGTTGCAAACTTGAACGTGTACTTAACAGAGTTCAGGGTGCCTCTGAGCACATACTTGTTTCACAGCAAACGCCTCATCTTTGAAAACCATAAACAGAGTGATCCTGTTATTTGAATGAATGTTATTAATGGTCTTAAATAAGTAGTTTAACTCAAGGCAGATTGTCCTTACCAATATGTGCATTTTTTAATTTATTTTTTATGAAAAGCAGTATCTTTTTAACTTCTTGGCAATTTCTGTCTGTGGTTTTTATAGTAAAATATGAAGTCGTTAACGATTGGACTGGAACCTTAGTCAAGTATTCAAATGACATAATCAAGACTAATCACTGGAAGTTGAAGGCTTGAAGCTCTCACATGGGAATGAGGGTTGAATAAGAAAGTGACGTGAAAGTCTCCCTTCAGGCCTAATCTCATAGGTAAATTTCTCTAATGAAATCATTAAAAAAAACTTAAACCCACCTACTTTAGAGATGTTCAGAGTACTCATCTAATGCAGATAAAAGATAGAGGTATGCCTACTTTAATGGACCTTTGCACCTTCAGTCCAACGTAGGGGGCAATTGTGATGTTGTTTAGATAACTCTTCTCACATTTCTTATACATTATAAAACCTTATATGATCTCACATGTTTCTCAGTTACATTCCTTTGGTAGTCGATCTTTGTTGTTAATAGAGAGGTATTGAATCACAGTTCAAGAACTGTGAATACAATCTATGATTGGTAGGCAATGTAAGGGCCTCTGTTAGATTCACTGATTTAGTAAAATCATTAGCATTAATCACCTCACCTTTACAAAATAAAGGCCAAAGAATAGTTACCAACTCATATATATATATATATTATATGATAGCATGAAATAAATATTGAAAAGGCAAACATTTATTAGCTAATCTCAATTATCTCCCAATATTTAAAATCTTTTTGAACATGTTTTTCATCATTATACACTTTAATTTAAAAATAAATTAAATCTTCAATCTATTTGTTTTGATGAAAAAAAAATCCTCCAGTAACAATTTGGTTTCACTTAGTGATTGTAACATGAATTGATTTATCTCAATCCATAATTGAAACCTGATTCTATCTTATCCCATGATGGTAGATAAGACAACCTAGAATCTCGCATAATAGGTATGTGTTCTCCAATCTCCTGCATAGCTCAACCTTTTAAAACTTTGCAATGATTAAAATATAATTTTGAAAGTTGAATACTTTCAAGATCCAATCACTCTAAGAATATTTTTCTCTTAACATGAAAACCTTAATTGTTGGTAAAAAAGCAAAGTCTCATATTTGATTATTCTTTGACACTCTTTTGAAAAGAAACATTATTCTTAATTTTGTAGCCATTTTAATTTTAATTTTTATCTCTTTTTTCTTTTCCAGAAGAAAAAATCACAACTTTCTATTAAATAAAAAGTTACATGCATCAGTGCATTCAATTGCTTGTCCCAAAGGACCAGTATAAGCAAAAAAATAAGCGAGCTGCAGATAAACCAACCTTGGGACCATGAGAATAAATAAAACGTGTCATCTTGAAACCGAGATAGGATTTTTATGCCATAATCAATCAAAAAATAAAGTTTTGCAGCTTTTAATATCTGTTGTCATAGGCTGTAATATATACACAAAAATAGAGAGCTGATCCATATAGATATCATGTTCAACAAAAAGTAGCCCAAAAAACTGGTGTTGTAATAGTAAAGTGTTCAGTAAAGGCCATTAGACTTAAGTGAAGGTGTTGGAAGTGTTGTGTCGCCTCATCTAGATGTTTAGTGAATTGCCAATTGTGTATATGTTGTCTAGTGCTATCCTTAGACAGAATATCTGCCTCAGAATTTCTTTCCCTGTAGATTTCACAACAAGAGATAAAATCAAAAGCTTGCTTAAATGAAATAACCCTTGATGTATTGGAATTGTGTGTGATTGTGGCATCTTTGAGAACCATTAAACCAATTTAAAACATTTAAAGAGTCCTCGAACACTTCGAGAGAACGACAATCATATTCCAAAGCCTAACATCAAAGAAGTTTAAGAGAGAGTAGTTCTACATAATTGTTGGAACCCCTACCCAGGCCAATTTTTTTTTTTTTTTTATCAGAGAAAACTGATATTTGAAGAAAAAGAGTCCACCCCCACAACCACCATCCTCATTTGATGCTCCGCCAAAATAAGACTAGGCAATTTCTTGATTGATTTCTTTTACAGAGATGATGCATGTCACATGATGAGGCTCCTTCTTAGGCAAGAAAGTATAAACCACTCCTATTTCCTGCTAAAATGAGGTTTGGAGCAGATGGTTTGTCCCCGAATATGGCTTTGTTCCTTGCCAGCCAAATCCCCAAGCAAATGAGGGGTGTAATGTTCCTAAAAACTTCATCGCTTGATGAGTCCCACCAAGACTTCCATGCTTCAATAAAACTATGCAGCCAAAAATTTATACTCTAAATGGTCATTCACATTACAAAGAAGAACAAAATTTCAATATCAATAGATGGCAATCATATCCTTTTTAAATGTGGCTTTGGTATCATTAGTTACTTTATCTTTCAAGATCATTCAATTCTATTTCTAGATGATCCAATTCTAGTTGTTGGTGTTATTGGTGGTTATGGCCAAAATAAGGATGTAAATAAACTATTGAAATTGAGGTTTTTGGTTTGAACTGAATGATGGACAATAAATGAAATCCCACCTAATACTTTTGACTCGAATGGAACTAAATTTTGTGAATTAATCATATGCTTATGACGATATCAATTGGTGATGTTAGTGGCTCATATGCTGCATATTTTGGTACTAATGGAGTACTATTGTTGATTCATATGTCTGTGTTGGTGATGATGGAAACTAAAATACTAGTGACTGATGAAATACTACTACTGATTAAAATGCCCTTGCACTGCACATCGTTTTTAGGAAAAAAGTCGAGCAATTGTGTTAATTGTAACAAAATTACGAAGTCAAATATTTAGCAACATTTTATTATGCCTCATACGGTCTACTACAAAAGACTTGAGTAGTGTTCTACAATTACTTGCTTTCAAGTATCAAAATATCAAAAGCATAGTCACTTTACATCTTCATAAAGGATCACAATTTTTTCCAACTGCTATCACCAACCTATTTTTCTTCAAAAATTCCATATGGTCTAAATATAATTTGAAAGAGACATTGATTTTTATCCTAAACAATCACATTTCTAGAATTCCAGTGTATGTGAAAAGTTAAGACCAAGGTTCATGAATATAAGTAAAAGGGTGCCCTTGAGTGGATTCAAGGATTTTCCATGTTCCTTTTTCCAACATCACTCCTCCTTCGGATATTATGTTTGCTTCCTTGTTTTTGTCCTTGTAAACTTGAGCAAAAGAGAAATAAGTGAAGCCTACTTGTAAGTTTTGAATGTCAAGAAACAATGGTTGTAGAGTGAAGTTCTTTAGGTGAATTCTCCTTTCATCCATTGTGTGAAGAGAAATGGATCTCCAAAGATCTAAATTTGAGAAAATCCTCTTTCTTGGACCCACATTAGAACTAGTTTTGGAGCCATAAGTTCATAGAAATAGTTTGTTTTAGAGCCTATTCCCATTTTAAATGATAAGTAGTGGCTTGGGAAGAGATGGATAATCCCCCATAGCGCCACTTGTAACAAGATTTCCTTGTGATGCACCATTAAAGAAATACCATGGGATTTTCTTTATTTATTACTTCTTCTACAAAGCAGTTCATTGTGGGATTACGTGTTTGAAGGTTGTGGGGAAGCATCGAGGATGTTTAAACTTTGGGTAGTGCATTTAAGTGGTAGTTTGTTCTCACCCTCAAAGAGTTTGGATTTTCTAGCCAACTAAATTCCCAAAGAAATAGAGAGTGGGAGAGCTCTAAACCTCTTATTTTCCTTATTTTGACACTAACCTCCAAGAGATTCTTCAATGGATTTCCATCTAGGTATTATGAAGTCATGTTAACATTTTATCTCCCTCCAAACTTGCTTTGAGTGGTGGTAGGACACGATGAGATGGGAATTGGATTCATTTTTAGATTCACAAAGGTAGGACCTACCAAGGCCTTCAAAAAATTTATGCCAAAGGATGTCCAAAGTTAGTGTTTTGTTATTTAGGAGAAAGTCACATAATTTTTTTTATCTAGTTGGGCATTTTAACTTTCAAATTAACTTTCACCACCACATTGGTGGATTCTCACTTCTTACACAAGTGCTTTATAACATACCCTTGGTTCATATCCCCCAAAAGGATTCAAAAATCATATAAGTTAATCCTCCTCGTCAAGTTAATCACTCTTTAGGCTCTTCCTTGAGGTCTACTCCTCTCCAAGAGAGCCATTATTATAGCCTATTATTTTCATTAGGTCTTTTTAAAGTTTGCCTTAGGGTGTGATAACCTCTAATTTTTAGATGATGAATGACAAGGTCTAGTAACTTGAAAGAGTCTCTACTTCCTATCCATGGATCTAGGCCTAATTGGACTTATAGCCCTTTCTAACACACCATACCAACCAATTGCCAATTAGGGGGAATGTTGAGATGATTTCTTTACGAACAATCGAGGTATTATAGATTTTTTTTTAATAGGATTCCTTACTCAATCTTCAATAGAGTTTTGAGCTATATATTTATATTTTATGACCTACACCGAAAAATTGATGTCTTGGAGGATCCTCCAAACATTTTTGGCAGTGAAATCCTTCTAGAACAAGAAGATGTTCTTGAGGCCCCATCTTCCTTGTGATTTTGAATTGCTATTTTTTTCCCCAAGAGACTAACATCATTCCTTTCTTTCCCCTCTCTCTAGACTAGGGTTGCGGGGTATTGTGAGCATCCATACTTAATTCTACTTTCAGCAGTGAAGAAAGGGAATGTTGCCTTGTTTACTAGGATTGTAAAAAGAGACAGAGTTAATATAGCTCATAATCCACACGACAAATTAATGGCGTATCTTAGATAGTTAAGAAGTAATCTAAGGATTAGCCAACTCATCCTATCAAAGGCTTTGGATAGATATAATTTTACAATAATTGTTATTAAATTTATGGTATTTATTGAATGGAGTCCTTGAGTAACTCTCTTTTTCCACGTGTATTTGTCACCCTTCTAAGAATCCAATGTGCTTACGAGAGATTTGATGAGGAAGTATCCCTTTCATCCTTCTTGAAATAATCTTTGATATTATTTTTAATGCAGTTGCATAGGTAAATTGGATGGAAGTTTTCAAACAAGAAGGGTTGCTAGATTTGGGAATCAATGCAATGAACAAAGTTACCAACTTAACTAGCACTGTGACATCAAAATGGGAACTCAAGCCCCACAAACCCATATTTTGTGTAAAAAACATGAAAAAACACCCCAAAATGCAGAAGTGGTGATGCAACATGACCATTTTTTTTTCATTTTAGGTTAAAATTTAAACATTTTTCCATCAAGGCATTAAAAACCATATATCAAGACTATGAAAGACATGAAAAATACGTCAAAATGCAAAAGTGGTGATGCAATATCAACCCCCCATTTTTCAGGGATAAACTTTCAACATATTTCAAGAATTGCATTAACGACAAAATATAATGACTATGAAAAACCTAAAATTCAACACCTATATCTTTACCAAGAACAATTTATTTTTTTAAGGTTTAAATTATAGCTCATTTGAAATTCTAGTGTAAGACAATTTTAACCCCTTTTCAGTGGGGCATCAAAATTACAACATTTTTTTCACTATTATTATGTTGAGAGGCACTTTCTAGCTCAATATGGAAGAGATGTTGTAACGTCTTGGTATGTAAACATTTTGATTCAGTCAAATTACATAACAATAAAATAAAATAAAATAAATAAATAGTTATTAAAAAAATTATCGTTGGTGGTTTTTGGCTTTGGATTTTAACAACCCATGCTTTTGCCACTGATATTCTTATGTAATATAGCCAATGATATTTTTATGTAATATAGTCTATTTAAAAAAGTAAAGAATATATTTATATATCTTAACTCTGGATCTATCAAACACTAAGAGGGATCAAATCTCTCGAGGTGCAAATATTTCTTTTAAAGCAACCTAGATCCTATTAGACTAAGATTACATTGGGAGGGGGGGCGATTGTATAAGTGTAATGACCAATTTTCATCAAATTAAACAATTTAGTTATAAATCAAGATTGCAAACATAATCATGCATCTTTAGAGAACATCATCACATTACCATAAGAGAACACCAGATGTACGTGGAAATTCTTGCGGCATAAAACCACAATTATTTTTATCTTCTTTAGTTTTGATTACATGGATTTGGAGGCACCAACTCCCAAAAATGCACAAACAACGATTTGTTGTACGCAACAACTTGATTGAGGCACCAACCTCAAAAATATGCAAGCGCTGACTTGTAGTAGGTTTCAACTGGATTGAGACACCAACCTCGATCGAGGCACTGCAATGTTTCAAACTAGATCCACAAGCTCAAATCACAACCAAATCAACTTGTTCTTTAATTATAAATCTTCTACAACTTATTCATTTCAAATTTAACATGTTCATGAGTTCATTTTGACAATAACCATGACCCCTTGTTCTCAAAAACCATTTGTAGCTCCCCTATTTCAAATTAGAAAAGAATTCCAACCAAAACCCCTTGTCAAAATTAAATTTGCATTCAAATTAACCCATGTAAACATTATAAAAATTAATTGTTCTACAATTTGCACCTTTTTTATTTGCTACTTATAAATTGCACTTTTCTAGCGGTCATTCTACAAAATGCACTTTGTTATTTAGTTATCCGTTCGACAAAATGGACTTTGTGGGCAAATATAAAAATTACGGCCCACCTCACTAAAATCGAACCCTTCACCTCTTGGGGTGTCACAACACGCTTCACCAAATGGGTTATTGTAATCCTTGTTTAAACTCTACAAAACATATTTATGTCATTGATGTCGATCATAGCAAGTCGTGCTAATTGAGCTTCCCAATGAGGAGCCAGATTGCACCCGCGAAGCCAATTGGATATGGCTACAAAGAGCCACATCACACGACAATCATACTAATAAGACCCACATCAAACTGTCATGGAGGCTTGACCATATGTGTTGCACCAACCATAGAGAACCAATTGTCACGAAGGTTAGACCAATCATAGAGGGCCAACTGTCACAAAGGCCAAACCACCACGAGGTCATACCAAAACTTGTGTGCCAATCATAGAGAACCAATCCACATTTCCACGAGAGCCAGACCAAAACTTCTATGCCAATCATAGAGAGCCACTTCAAACTACCACGAGAAGTAGAACAATGTGCGCCAATAATAGAGAGCCAAATCAAACTACAATGAGAGCTAGACAAAAAATTGTGCGCCTATCATAGAGAGCCAATTAAAACTGCCATGAGAGCCAAACAACAACTTGTGCACCAATCACAAAGAACCACTTCAAACAACCACGAGATCCAGACCAAAACTTGTGTGCCACTTACAGAGAGCCAACTCAAGCTGCCATGAGGTTAGACCAAAGCTTGTGCACCAATCACACCATATATAATCACATCGTATTGCAATGAGAGCCAAACCATAGGGA
Source organism: Pinus tabuliformis (assembly GCA_031772625.1). Classification (NCBI taxonomy): domain Eukaryota; kingdom Viridiplantae; phylum Streptophyta; class Pinopsida; order Pinales; family Pinaceae; genus Pinus; species Pinus tabuliformis. Next base: position 476,902,597 of record CM062818.1, on the reverse strand, counting down.
TAGACTCAAACCCGTGACATCCAAGACTACATACTCATGTTTAGATCATGAAGGCAAAGCCTTCCCATATTACTCCACTCACATTCCCATCCCATTATCCTCAAGCCATGCGGCCTTTATTTATACGTGTGCTGGGGTCTAATTTTGGCATAGGGATGACCTTCAAGACATTTCATGAGACCATACCATGTGACTCGAACCTAGGGGTCAATGGTCACCCTTATGTTGATGTCATCATGATGTCACAACTGCCATATGACATTCTCTGAGTGATGCCACATGTTATCAAAATTTGCCCGCATTGTTCAATCAAAAATGTCATTTCAACATGACATGTGTCATCATGTCAATATGCCACATCATGATCGCCTTTCCATGTCATTATGCTTATGTCATTATCCTTTAGCCATGCATGAGCCCCCATGTGTCACTGGATTTCCATTTGCCCAATCTAGATCTGCCACCTCAATGTCCACATCTTGGATGCCATGTCACTATCACCTGCACTAGGGGGTCCACGTGGCATCCAAACATGAGGTCTATTTGACACTTGCCACATGTCATTGTTGCATTGGTCTGACTTGAGGGGTGCAGGGTTCATTAACCTTCGCACATGTTAAAGCTCCATCTACCATTCATGTGTTTTTTAATGGCCATATCTACCCGGAAATGATCAAATATTTTTTGGTTAACTAGTGCGCAAGTTCACGTGCCATCTACGATTGATTTTCCCTTAAATTCATGGATCTGATCCAGAAATGCACAACATTTAACAATTTGGTGTTTTTTTTTCCCTTTTTGCCAATGCCAACTCCACATTGACATATTTTCTCATCCGAGAAGAGTGTGACCAAGTGTGATATATTGTTGGAAAGGTCTCGAAGAAGACTATCCAATTATGCAATCCATAGATTATTTGCACATCATAACTTCAACAAAAACTCAATAAAATTCGAATCAATTTGACAAATTTGATGTGATCTTTCAATTTTACAATCTATCATACTCGATAGTTTGCTTCATTTGAATTACCCTTTGACATCAATGATCACAGTATGTCCAACAGATCCATTACTCTAGATCTATCAAGCTGAGAGGGATTAAATATCTCGAGGTGCAAACCTTTCTTCGAATTCTGCACTCAAATAAAGAGACTTGCACTTTGAAAGATTTGATCTCTATCGACGCTTGATAGACCCAGTGTTAAGATGGATCTAGATTGGTCTATAAGATCATCACTAATGTAAAGAATATCATAAACAACATCATTTAATAATTTTTTTTAATTAATGAAAGAATAATAGTTGATAAATGTCTTTTGGATTAATCACATTATTAGGATTTGGTCTACGTTTCGAACCAACTAACGTCGACCAAATCCTAATAATGTGATTAATCCAAAAGACATTTATCTACAATATGGATCACAAAAGTCTCAGATCTAACCAATGTTTTTTAAGAAAAATCAAATAAAAAAAAAAAAAACACCTTTTAAGCAATTAAAAAAAACAATTAAAATGACTAAAAAACCAAATTTCTAAAGCAATTTAGAATCTATATTAAAAAAATATTACATTATAAAAGAAAATCACTAAAGAAAAGCTATAAAAAATAAATAAGAGTGCATATAAAAATTAGAAATTAAAAACTAAAAAAAATTAAAAAAAATATTTATATAAAATAAAACAATTATATTAAAAAATAATTATTATTATTATTATAGTAAATAAAACCAAAAAAATATATATATAAATACAAACTTTTAAAAGTAAATATCCAACAAATCTAAAAATTAGAGAAAAAAAAATTAAAACAAAAATTATAATGAAAAAAATAACAATAATTAAAAATAGTGAAAGGGTTAGAGGTGATTGTTGAAAAATGCAACAAGAATTCTCAATTTGATTTTGTCTTGATTAAATTGAGAAAATTCAAATTTCCACATCATCGGACAACTTGGACACAATGAACTGAGGTGACACGACTCTTGTCACTGAATTAGCTCAGTAAATTCGAGTTGGAGGAGTTAGAGTTAAGTTAACCATCCAGAGGAGGTAGAAAAAGAAACAAAGAAGCTGAAAGACTCGTGTAGGATGCGAGGGAGAATGTGGGTGCTCCTTCAAATTAGCGCATGTAGAGAAGATCACCTAATTAATACAATCGCTATATGGCTCTAATGACTGAACTTGTAGACACTGAACCATCCTCTTTCGAGGAAGTAGTAGAGAAACCTTTATGGGTTGATGCATTGGTGGAGGAATACAAATACATTGTAAAGTACGGTGCTTGGTAAGTGGTCTTAATACCAACAGATAAATCAGTTGTGGGTTTGAGATGGATCTTTAAGGTTAAGCATGCAACATATAGAAGCATAGAGAAGTACAAGGCCAAATTTGCAGCTAAGTGATACTCTCAAGTTGAGGGAATTGACTATGACAAGACATTTACTCCTTTAGCAAGGTACTCATCCATTAGATCAATTCTTGCACTGGCTACGTAGATGGGGTGGAAGATCCACCAGATGGATGTAAAAACAACATTTCTCAATGAGGTTATTGAGGAGGAGGTGTACATCAAGAAACCAGAATGTTTTGAGACATTTGATCAAGAGTCTCATGTGTGCAGACTCAAGCGAGCATTATATGGTCTCAAACAAGCACCCCGTGCTTGGTACACTAGGATCGATAGTTATCTCACCGGTTTGGGCTTCACTAAAAGTGAGACGGATGCAAAAGGTAAATTGATCATTATTGTCTTATATGTTGATGATTTGATTTTAACTGGCGATGAACAACTGATCAGATCTTGCAAAGAGGACATTGCAAGAGAATTTGAAATGAAGGACATGGGTCTCATGCACTATTTCCTTGATTTGGAAGTATGGCAAGGCGATGGGGAATTGTTTGTCTCTCAAGGCAAGTATGCCAATGAGATACTTCAGAGATTCAACATGGATAATTGTGAAACCATGGAGACACCTCTAGCGACCAACTAGAGGTAGGAGGATGCCACTTCAGGTGAAGAAGTGGATGCTACCATTTATCGACAACTAATGGTTTTAGTGATGTATCTTGTGAACACACAACCAAATATGTGCGATGTAGTCAACAAGCTAAGTCAAGCTATGGTTAGGCCAACCAAATTATTTTGGAAGGCAACTAAGCATGTTTTACAGTACCTCAAAGGCACTACCAAGTTTGGACTATGGTATAGATGGATACAGTGAGAGAAGTTGTGTGGATTCACGGATTTAGATTGAACAGGGAGTCCATCAGATCAAAAGAGTACATTAACTAGAATTTTCAGTGTTGGGTCCAAAGCGGTTCCCTGGTACAATAGGAAGCAAATATTTGTGGCACTCAGCGTGACAGAAGCATAGTACATGGCTGCAAGTCAAGCAACATGTGAGGCAATCTGGATGAGAAAGATACTTGTGGAATTGTTTGGTTAGATGATGGATCCAACTATGATGTACTATGATAATTAGAGTTGCATCAAGCTCTATGAGAATCTTGGTTTTCACGATCGATCTAAGCATATAGATATCTGGTATCACCATTTATAGGATTGTGCAGAGACAAATAATGTTGCTTCAATACATTCTGATAAAGGAACAAGATGCTGGCATTTTGACAAAGGCCTTGTCAAGAGGAAGTTTGAGTTCCATAGCGGCAGGATAGGGGTGGTTGATAATCCCTTTCTTGTTGAAAGGCAGTGTTGAAAAATGCAGCAAGAAATTCTCAATTTGATTTTCCCTTGATTAAATTGAGAAAATTTGAATTTCCACATCAACGGACAACTTGGATGAAGTTAACTGAGGTGACATGGCTCTTGCCACTCAGTTAGCTCATTAAATTCGAGTTGGAGGAGTTAGATTTCAGTTAAGCATGTGTGATTGCTAATTTGTAGCAATCAATGTCAATTATTTCAAGTTGTTTTCAGCTAAACTAGTTCTAACTGTTGGAGTAACTAGTGGAAGATCAGTCATATAGTGTGACTTCAGTGTAACTTAGTGATCATCCAGTTAACTGATCAATCAACCCAAAATAGCTAGCGCATGCAGAGAATTCGAGTTCCTGAGTTGTGGTGGAGATTGCAAGGCAGTGTAACATTAGTTGTAGACTAGTCTTGAGTGTAAAAGTGTTGCATGCAGTCATATGATCAACCTTGGGAATTGTGCAATCCATTTTGTAGAAATTCTTACATAATAGGGGCCTAATTTCTCAAGGAATTACGCAAGGAAATAGGGGCTCAAGCAGAGGTAGAATTTGACCAATTATGGGTCAAATCTTATTAGTGAGCAGAGAGATAAGTTATTCACTTACAGGTTGTGCTCAGTTGAGAAAAACAATTGTATTACATCTCTATTCATTAGATTAATGCAAACATACATTGGAATTTTTAGCAATTTGCTTTCCCTAGGAAAAATATTGTGTGCATGTATGAAATTATTGTTCTAGATTGTGAATTGCTTGCCGCATGTAATGTCCCATAATAACAATATTAATAAAAAAATATAATATTAAAATATAAGTAAATAAATAATAAACAATAAAGAAAAGATAATAATGATAAATGAATACTAAAAATAAATAAATGAAAAATAATAATGGTAAATAAATAATACAAAAAATATAATAATAGTAAATAAATAATAAATAATAATAATAAATAAATAAATAAAATAGTAAATAATAAACTGGGGTTCTAAATAAATATATATAAAAGTAAACTATGAAGATAGTAAAAATAAGTAAAGTTAATAAAAAGTAAAAATGAATAATATAAGAAAGAGTTAAATTAAGAGAAATATTAAATTAAGTAAAACTTAAAATAAAGAAATAAAAGTTGCATATTGACATATGGAATGTGCGCATGCCGTCTCTTTTCCATTTTTTGGTCTATTTAATGGACGACGAGGAAGATGAGATTCATCATTCCTTCATCCATTGTCTCGGAAGAAAAATGTTGTGAGACAAAGGATTCCCTAGCAATAGTACGTTGATTGAGGGCTCGCGGGTGGTGAGCTGTAGAAATATTATGTGCAGCTGAGCCTACGGTTGGGTGGAGAGTTGTTCCAAAAACTTTGTTGCCAGTAATGGGATTCAAATAGCATTCAACTCCGAAATCACAAGTAAGGAATATCATCACCATAGGTATGTTGTCTATGCTCGTGTTTTTTTTTTTTAATTCTATGTTAATTAGTTGAATCACTGGGTGTTGATTATTAATCATATAAATTGATGTAATTATTTGTATATTTTAAATCGAGGTTGTTACATATGGTATAAAAGCAAGTTTCAACTTGGTGTGACCTCTTGGAAAAAGTTTGAGAAAAAAAATATTTAATTAAATCTATCCATAATTTTGATTGTGAAATAGTGCCATAATTCATTCAGGTCTCTCCCATAGTTTAGAAGAAAGTAAAAAAACCCTCTGCTGCTGCTCTGCGTGACCTAGCCTGGGAACGCCCTACCCGCAACCGCCTCTCAGCGGCCCCCTGCTGTTGAGACCTTGGAGCAAATGGACTCTCCAGAGGATGGAGAGTCACCATCAGATCTTCATCAGGAGCCTAAAGGTTCTGCAAATGCGTTTGCTTCTCTCATATCTGCAATGGGACTTCCAAAAAACAGGCCATCAATAACCAAGTTCGTCAAAAGATTGGATGACATTCTTGAAATCTCCCTCCCACCTGCTCTACTGCGTAGAGCAGCGCTATCTCTTGCTGAACGCGGCCTAGTTGGGCAGTTTACTGGTCTATGGCCATCACCCAAGTCAGTTCAAAAATGGGTTGAAAGAAACTGGACCTCGTCAATCAATGGGAAAATTTCAATAAGATTTTGTGGAAGAGGGTATTACACCTTCCATTTTGAAACAAAAGAAAACCGAGATCTAATATTTAGGAACGACCCATACTTCATGGATATGAGAGGACTGTATTTAAATCGATGGACTCCAGATTTCGACCCTGAAATGGATGTACCCAACGCTGTGCCAGTATGGGTCAGGCTGCCACACCTTCCTCTCCACTGCTGGGGAGATGAATCAGTAAAAACCATTGGAAACGGAGTAGGGAAATACATAGATAGATGTGAACCAAAGGAGAACATGCATGCCTATTCCAGAATATGCGTAGAAGTGGATCTAGGGAAAGGGCTTCCGGAGGCGATAAAGATTAAAGTTGATCAATGAATGCACATTCAGCAACTTGATTATGAACAAATCCCATTCAAGTGCAAGATATGTCACGAATATGGTAATTTCGCCAATAGATGCTAAAAAAAAGAAAATGAAAATGTAGAAGAACCAAAAAACAAATGGGAACAAGTTAAATGGAAGAAATCATCCAATAAACAACCCTTTCCTACTTCATCACAACCCCAAGTCTCCATAGAACCTTCCCCTCCATCAGCCAATGCAGACATCCCTTCATCTCTCGTAAACCTGAACCCCTTTGGGCCCTTGGAAGAGCCTTCACCTCGGTCCCCTCTACATCCTCATAGCTCCCCCATTATGTCCTCTCTTCCTATAAACACCTGCACTCCCCCTCCCCCATCTGTTGATCGAATACTAACCAGAAACCAGTCCAAGGAGTCCCTTCAAACTTTTGAACATAAAAAAAAGCAGGAAGGAAATCTAATAAGGAGTTGAGGGATGAAGCAACAACCAAGGAGATGGCTCTAGGTACACAACAACCAATGGATTCTTTTTTTGGGAAAAGTTCTGGAAACAATGAAAAAAACCAGCAGAGAGGGAAAGGTCCTGCACACCACCAAACAAATAAGTAATGATAGTGGTCTCCTGGAATTGTCATGGACTGGGAACAACTTACAAAGTAAATGCAACAAGAGACATTCTAGCAAAAGAATCCCCAGATATTTTCATGATTTAGGAGACCAAAATAAACAACCAAGAATCTGAAAAATGATAAAAAAATTAAAAATTTATGAAGGAGTAGCAATACAGGCTACATGAGCCTCAGGAGGAATTTGCACACTATGGAAAAAATGAGAATGGGAAATGATATAACAAAAAAATGAACAACATTGGATCAAAACAGATCTAAAGGAAACAAGCATAAAGGAGCAGTACAACTTAATCAATATTTATTCTCCAAATCATTACACGGAAAAAGAGAAATGTTGGAGTACAGTAAAAGAAACTCTATCTGAAGTCCGAAACGGGAAAATAATCTTGGGAGGGGACCTAAACTTGGTTCGAAATATAGAAGAGAAATTTGGAGGGTCATATCATGCCGACCCATCCAAGGAAGCTTTGGAAGCAATAATGGAACAACATAAATTAATTGATATTCCCCCAAGCAATGGGAAATATACATGGAGTAATAAAAGAGTGGGCAAAAGTAATATAAAGGAGAGGCTGGATCGAATATTGGTCCAAGAAAACATTGCATCAGGCTTCAATTCGGTAAGATCCAAAATTATTCACACAACGACATCTGACCACAAGCCAGTGGCAATCATATTGGGCAAAATGGATAATCAAGGGTCTCTCCCATTTAAATACAACCCAATATGGGACAACAATGAAGACTTCAGAAATCAAATCATAGATGCTTGGGCACAAAAGATTACAGGATCACCCCATTATGTTTGGGAAACAAAACTAAAAAATTTGAGAATTAAGCTAAAGACTTGGGCAAGAGAAAATGAAATACAAAAAAAAATAAAAGAAAACAAAGCTGCAAACAAAAATGGACAACATGCAAGAAGAAAAGGAAAACAAAGAGGAGGAAAAACAAGATTACTTAAAAGAAAATGAGATTTTTTGGGAAATATATAAAGAAAATAGAAAAGATGAAGAAGAGATGAGATTGAAATCTAAAAGCCTCTGGCTGAATGCAGCGGACAAAAACACAACCTTCTTTCACAACACAATAAAAATAAGAAGAGAAAAAAATTAGATAGATAAAATCCAAGTGGATGGGCAAGAAATAAAGGGAGCGGAGGAGCTGAAAAAACCAACACATAATCATTTCAAAAACCTCCTGACAACTAATGAAGGCACAACATTGAGAATTTCCTTCAGCACAAAAAAATAAATAAGAGAAGATCATAATTCATAAATAAATAAAGAGATTTCAGAAGAGGAAGTAGTTGCAGCCATTTGGAGCCTCCACCCAGACAAGGCCCCTGGGCTAGACAGATTCACAATTGCCTTTTATAGGCAACATTGGGATATCATAAAAAAGGATTTCTTAAGAATGGTAAGAAATGTATTCAAAAATAAAATTAGTGGCAATACAAAATCATCTTATCTGGCTCTAGTTCCAAAGAAACCCAATCCTTCCACTTTCAATAGATTCCATCCTATCTCCCTTTGTAACTCATCCTACAAGATTATTACAAAAATATTAGCCAACAGAATCAAGAAAGTGCTCCCAGAAATAATATCTGAAAATTAGGCAGGCTTTGTTCCTAGCAGGCAAATTATTGACAATGTAATTGTTGTACAAGAAGCTATTCATACAAGCATGCAAAGGAAAGAGAAATGAATCATTATAAAATTAGATATGGCCAATGCTTTTGACAGGGTTAGTCTTCCATATCTAATGGTGGTACTTAAAAAATTCGGGTTCTCCCAAGATATAATAGAGGTCATCCAAGCCTGCATTTTGGTCCCATGGATTGCACCTCTTATAAATGGAAGGCCAAGCGATTTCTTCCAGAGCACGAGAGGTTTGAGACAAGGGTGCCCACTCTCCCCTTTTCTCTATATCATTATGGCTGAAAAACTAAGCAGAGCCCTAGAAAAACAAAGGAGAGAAAGAAACGTCACAGGTTTCCAAATTGCAAGAGGAGTAAAAAACATCAATCACTCTCTTTTTTCGGATGACACCCTCTTGTTGGGAGATGCTTCAAGTATAATTGCAAGAAAATTAAAAAAAGTCCTGGAAGATTTTCTTCAGGTCTTTAGGGGGCTTTTAAATAACTCAAAGTGCAGAATATATGGCTGGAATACTCCCCTAGAATCATGCAAAAGATCTCGCAAATTCTTGAAATCCCCACTCAAGAAAAATGGACCTACTTCTTCTATCTTGGGCTTCTTATCTCAAAAGAGAAACTGAAAGCAGAATTATGGATCAAACAGGTTGAAAAAATGAAATATAAAATCCAAAAATGGGGTATGATGTGGCTCAATATGGCAGGCAAGGTGATTTGATTAAGGCATTGCTCACGGCGCTCCCAATCTATCAGTATGCAATAATTTTGGCCTCAGCAAGTGCACATAAGCAAATGGAATTAATAATAAGAGGCTTCCTATGGCATGGATGGAAACAAGAGAAAAAAAATTCAGTTTGGTCAAGAGGGAGAAAGTCACATTACCATATGAACAAGGAGGATTATCCATAAGACTCCCCGGCTTAATGAATGTTGCATTAGGAATGAAAATCATATGGAGAACGATAACAGGAAATGAGAGTTGGTGAAAAAAAACTCTCGCTATAAAATACATGAACCAATATAGAACAAAGTTATTGACTGAAAATATTCCCATAAGGTCGTGCACACAAGTATGGAAGCTTGTGAAAAAGACAATCCCTCTACTCAGAAATCATATCTCTAAAATCCCAGGTAACGAGAAAACGGTCTCAATCTGGGAGGATAGAATTATGGGGAAAGAGCCTTTAAATCTCCAACCGTATCTTGAAGGCATTCAAATTTAGATGACAAAAAGAGGCTCGAACACACTTCATTCAATCTCCACATGGGATCAACGAAATTGGCATGAATGACAAACTATAATAATCCCTTCAAATCTAAAAGGCCAATGGGTCAGATTAAGGCAGCACCTCAAAGGAGCAGCTCCCACAATCATTGAGGAAGAAGATGCCTTTGCATGGGATCCAAGCAGAGGAGGCTACACAGTCAAGACGGGTTACAAAGCTCTCCAAGATCATCAAAACCAATAGGATTGGGCCCCTTGGAAATCAGTATGGAAGATTGAAAGCCTACCTAAAATCAAAATATTTATTTGGACCCTCTTAAAAGGCAAAATCCTAACCTCTGAAAATCTAAAACAAAAAGGCTTTCATGGCCCATCCAGGTGCTTTATGTTCTTGAGGGAAGAATTGACCATCCAGCACCTATTTCATGATTGCATGATAGCAAAAGAATGCTGGAAACAACTCTCAAGCCCTCTGGAGATCAACTTAAATTTTGCAAACCCTTTTCCGGATTTCTTCCAAGCCTAGGAGAAGGCATATCCCTATCCAACAAAGAATAAGGCGACAATTAACAGGTTCTGGAAATGCCTACCAGCAGTCTTATGTTGACAAATATGGCTTACAAGAAATAAAAGTATCTTCAAAGATCAGACTCCAAGAATAGGAAAAATATTATCAAAAACTTGGGGCTTAGCATCCGAAATCTTAAGCACAAATGGGACTACAGTAATGGACTATAACATCTTATAGCAAGAGGAGAAAAACTGGATCAGGAAAGCTATAATAAAAAACAATGGGAAAAAAGGACCTAAGAAAACACCCACAACAAAGAGTTGGAAAATCCGACTCATTAAAGAAGAATTATCAAATTGGAAAGAAAAGCAAAAAACATACAACCTCTTCTTTGATGGGGCATCAAAAAACAATCCTAGGAAAGCAGGGGCAGGAGGAATTATAAGCGATTTTGATGGGAAAGAGATAGTCTCATATGAATGGGGTCTGGGAGAAACAACAAACAATAAAGTAGAAGCGTATAGTTTGTTATTGAGATGAAGGATAATTAAAAATAGAACCATCCGAGATCCAATAATAATAGGAGACTCAACAATCATTATAGAGGCAATGGCTAGGAACAAGAGCCCCAACAATTTAGCCATAAATCGAATTTATAAGAGAATAAGAACTAATCTGGAAGGTTCAAGAATGGTTACTTTCAAGCACGTTCTAAGAGAGCACAATAAAATGACTGACAATTATGCAAACAAAGCAACCGAAAGAACTGAAGGAATCACCAGAGAAAATGAAGAGATATATTACAATTCAGTTCCATAGATCAAATCAATTGTCATGAGAAAAGATTTACTCATTAAAAAAAAGAATGAAAACTACCAAAATATTCTTAAAAGGACATCAGCAAATCATCGAGAAGATATTTCAGCAGTAACTCTTAGATGGAAATCATGGGCTCCCATAAAAAAATACGGAGAAAATCAACATCCAACTCTAGCCCGAAGACCAAGGAGGATCGTGATCCTATTCGAATGAATGGCGCAGTAAACAGTCTTATCCTTGACAAATACTGATGCAACTCTCCTCCTTTAAAGCGTAAGCATTTCAACATTCCTCTCCACTGTATTAGTGTTAAATTTATCTCAATCTCTCTGTTTCAGTTATCGCGTAGTACCATTAAAATCCCTCCTGCGACACCTCCTCACTTGATCCACCATCTGAACTCTTCACTCAGCACTCTCTTCCCGTATAATCTTCATCCTGAGCCTTACAAAAGCTCTCATCCTCTGTTTCTCAAGAAGTGCTCGTCCTATCCTCTCCTCCACCGTTCTCCCTCACACCATCTCGACCTCTCCACTTCATTACTCGCAGACATCAATAAGCTCACTGCAGGCTCTCCATCCAAGCGGTCCCTGTGCTCCTCTTGTCCCACATATCGTGCATCCCTGAGCTCCTTACCCATTAATACTCTATCAGTCAGCTTCTGCTCTGTTTCCTCCTATGATTCAAAGGAAGGGCAACCTATCTAAAAAACAACAACCCCTCTAAATCCGGAAATCAACAGATCAGTGCAATACAAAGTTAGCAGAGGGAACATTCTAGGCAACAGAAATCACAGGAATAACATTCGCAAAAGGAACAACAACTACATCAAAAACACAGAGAAGGAGTTGACAAAGATGGAATTCAACCCAATTGAGAAAGCAGCAAGAAATGACGGATGTGCAACATGTAAGGCAAACAAGTTTATGATCAGCAGGTTTCAAGATGCTCTTCAAGACCTTAAGTCATAAATGAAAATGGAATTCAACGATCAAAAGAGGAATATGGAAAGCCAGTAAGCGGAGATAATTGCACTAAAGAACAAATGTGTGCACTTGGAGGAAGCGGTAGCCTACATCAAATCCTCCACCCTAAGCTAGGAGGGAGAAAATTTAGTCCACCAAGGCAAGAAGCAACATTCCTCCCAAGAACAGTCAGTCCATAAAACCTGAAAAAAAATAAGTAATATAATGTTTTGTAAATTCATATTACTTGCACGGCAATATACCAGGATAAATATAAGAATCGATAGAATTTTGGATTTCAAGCATGGAATGAGGGACTGCGTTCCCATTTCCCTTCTACAGTTTGAATTTAATCTGCATCGAATGTAATAGGAGCATGCTCCTTTTCAATTTTTTTTAGTAATATAATCAATATCCGACCTTGTCAATTTTCTTTTTGTAATATAATCAATATTCGACCTTGTCAAAAAAAAATTGTTTGTGAAATTAACATTAACCCAATTTCAAGTTTTGACAATTGTCTTTCATGACAACTACATCACTAGTTACATTATTTATTCATAATAAAAATAAATAAATAAATACCAGATACATATGTTATAAAAGACTTTTCCTTTAATGACATAAATATTTTACTCTATCTCCTTATATTAATTATTAAATTTTAATTAGCCTTAAAATTTAAATTTTGAAGGGAATTTTTTATATATACCTAATCAGGTAAACCATATTTCAATAACAAATACTATATATATATATAAAAGAGATACTCAGCTGAAAAAGACATGGTTCATGTAATATATAATTTTTTTTAATATTTTTTAATACTTAGTAGGATTGATTTTGAAAAATAAAAAATTTAGCATCTAACATTTTTTTATTTAAGAAAAGGAATATATAAATTCGATATTACAGATTTAACAAAAGATTTGTCACTTCAAGTATAGTAAAGTCCTATTCGAATTCAACCTTCTGTCATCCATAACTTGTTAATTCATGAGAATTTTCCAAAAAAATCACATAGAGAGTATTTGGTCTACCCATTCGAACCAGCCATTGTGGTTCATCTTCAGGACAAGATGAAGAGACAGATCTCGGAGGAAGGTTAAATAAGGAACTAGGTCAACCTAATGGTCATAAGGAAAAACGACTAAATTTGACTAGGGAAAGAAAATATTAATGAAAACCAACTAAATGGCTATATAAAGCTAGAAAAGGGGTCACTTTAAATTGATTAAATAGTTAATAAATAATAATTTAATTAATTTAAATTTAGTATATTAATTAACTTATTCATACCTTATTTATTAATTAATATTATATATTTATTCATATGATTATTCGATTAAAAATAAAAATATAAAATAAAAAAAAATATAAAAATATATAGAAATAAAATAAAAAGAAAAAGTGTTCTTTAGATAAAAATAAATAAAATAATAATAAATAAATAAAAATAAAATAAAATGAAAAAAAATATAACAAATTATTAAGTAAACTAAAAATGTATATATATACCAGTAAAATTAAATATTAAATAAACAGTATATATATTTTTAATTAATTTTCAATACTCTTTATTTAATATTTAATTTTACTGGTATATATATACATTTTTAGCTTACTTAATAATTTGTTATATTTTTGTTTCATTTTATTCTATTTTTATTTATTTATTATTTATTATTTAAAGAACACTCTCTGTTTTTATTTTATTTCTATATATTCTTATTTATTTATTATTTTTTTTAATTTTTAATCGAATAATCATATAAATAAATATATAATATTAATTAATAAATAAGGTATGAATAAGTTAATTAATATATTAAATTTAAATTAATTAAATATTTAATCAATTTAAAGTGACTCCTTCCTTAGTCTTATATAGCTGTTTCGTTGGTTTTCATTAATATTTTCCCTCCCCACTCAAATTTAGCTGTTTTTTCTTATGACCGTTAGGTTGACTTGGTTTCTTATTTAATCTTCATCTGTGATCTATCTCTTCATCTTGTCTTGAAGATGAACCACTCGAAACGTGACCAAATACTCTCTATGTAATTTTTTTTCGAAAATTCTTATGAATTAAGATAATAAAGTGATATAAAATTTGAATAAAAAATTTAAAATTCTACATGTAAAACAAAATCTTTGGAACCATCCAGCAAGAAACATGTACTTATAGATCTGGCGTATAATGCGACAATGGAGACAATAAATTTTGGAGATTTTTTAAATAGTAATAAATTGGAAACGCTTAATAATAAAATAAATTAGTTGTGATTTATTTTTTAACTTGAGAATTATCCCATTTCGAAATATCAACAGGCGTGAGTTCTAAATTCGGTTACTACTTAGGAAATTTAAAATTTAAAATTTAAAACGTGTCTTTTATATTAATTTCTGTGACGACCAAATAATCTGAAACTAGCATTAAAGTATAATTTCTTAGTTAGCGGTGCCTGTGTGACTCGAACACACAACGTATCATTTCTTAGTTCTTTCACAAAGGTAATGGAAACCAATTATAATGATTCAACACTAATAAAGAAAAAAGGCGATTTATATAGTCATGGAAGGATAACAACAAAAGTTATATTTGATAAAAGAATTTACCAATTTTTTTAAGGCTATTTTGTGTTGATGTGAAATTCATACATATGATGATTTGAAAGAGATTTGGATGAATAATAAACTAGATTTAGGTTTTGTTTTCCATGGTGGAATTTATTATTATTTTCCTGAAAGAAAGGGGAAATAAAATATATTTATTTATTCAAATAGTACATTTTATTGAAAACTTAATTTTAATCACAATATTGATTTTCTATTTCTCTATTAAGTTGGGATGTCAATTTTATTCATTATTTGGATTTCTTTTGATATAGCTACTAATGTTGTTGATATTAATAGATTAAAGTTACATTTGATTTAGGGATAATTCTCTCGACCTTATTAGCATTAGTTTTAGAATAATTGATGTTGTGTCAATTATGACTTGATATCATCAATTGATTATAATTACCAAGTTTTCTCATGGTGTTCATCCACAATAAGTCATATACAATTATTTCGATACTGCTTACTATATTTATTTATGGGTTGGTAGCAATAATGTGATAATGTGCCCCTATTGTATCCTAGTTGCTAGCATTTTATCTTTTGATGGAATTGATGTAAGAGTTTGATCTCGCAAAGGTGTACATTTGTGTTATTTTCGGTTGTCATGTACGGTTGGGAGAATCATTTAAATAATGATATAGACGCAATTTGTATGGTTGAAAATATATATATATATATATATATATATATATAATTGAACTCTCATAGTCATCAAGGCATATCAAAAGTTTGATTGGTCAACATTGCTCCAAGCATGTCACTCCTTGAAATTTAGCAATGATGTCTATAACCTAGGTAAATAGCCAACTTCTTAGTTAAAAGAATAGGGAATGATTATTGAAAACTAATTGATATCTTGATAAAAAACATATCACTAATGGTATTTATGAGATAGCCTAGATCCTAAAGGGATGTTGAATAATCTTATTTCATAGTTGGTATACATTGTTTATATAAGAAAATGAAGTTGATTCATGATAAGAATGCTTATAGTTCATTATTGCTCTATATTTGATGTGTGTTGAGAAGATTCTCCTATTTATGATGTTATGGGATGAGGTTATGTTGACATGTGGTTCTATTTATTATGAGATGTCATGATATATCTGGATGCATATATGCAAGTTTGTAAATTCCTTGTATAGCCTCAAGCAAGCACCGTCAGCCTAGTAAGAGAAGTTAACTGAGCATCTTTTGAAACTCAATTTCAAATATTATGATCTTGATGATGCAACTTTATTTGACAAGAAAGTTGGCAAAATATTTGTATATCTTGTGGTGTATGTAGATGATATTCTAATGAAAAGGAACAATTAGAGCTACATTGCATCCATAAAGAAATAATTTAGGAAAGATTTTGAAATGACAAATTTGGGCTATGTTCACTACTATCTTGGTATTGAAGTAACTCAACATCCGAAGTTTATATTCCTCTCTCAAAAGAAGTACATTGGAGACATGTTGAACAATTTTGGCATGACTGAGTGCAATCCTTTGACTACTCCAATGGAACATAACTTAAATCTCACATCCATTGAATGAAAAGAATTTGAGGATGCAACAAAGTATAGACAACTCGTAGGAAGTCTCAACTACCTGACTACTACCAAACCAAACATTTCATTTGTTGTTGGAATCCTCTCTAGGTTTATGCAAAAGCCTTGTGAGGGTCATTGGTCTGCTGCAAAAAGAGTTCTAAAGTACTTGAAGGGAACTCAAGACATTGGACTCAAGTATACACATGTGGGTGACTTCAGTTTGATTGGATACTCTAATTCATATTTTGATGGAGATAAAGAAACTGGGGTATCTACTTCAGGTTATGTTATGAGTCTTGGATCAAAATCTATCTCTTGGAGCTCACACAAACAATCAGTTCTAGCAGATTCCACAACTGAGGTAAAATATGTGGTAGCAGTTGAAGCAACAAAGGAAATTGTGTAGCTTGGGAAAATTCTAGAGGGTTTGCAGGAGAAACAAGTGCATTCGACTTCTCTTTTGATTGATAACACTTTTGCAATAAAGTTAGCCAAGAACCAAAAGTTCCATGATCGAACCAAGGACATAAATACAAAATATCATCTGATTCAACATCATGTTGAGGCCAAGACAATCCACCTATGACATTGTTCCACAAATGAGTAGATTGTAGACATCTTCAACAAAGAATTTGGAAGGGAAAAGTTTGAAAGATTCATAACGATGCTTGGGTTCACCAACACCCCTTCAGATTAAGTGGGGGAATTTTGACACCTAATTCGAAAGGATTGGGATTATTGTAAATAATTCCAGTTATGCATTAGAGAAAACCAAGAGACCTTGGAATTGAAATCCTAAGAGTCTCTCCACTCATGTATATATTCATGAACTTAGTAATGTAATAAGAAAGTTAATTCGTGGAGTTACCCTCCTGGCCTGAAAATATTGGGAAGGAAATCATAGGTACGGGTTCATTGTCTTGCATTCAAAGGTGACTAGAGGTGGGATGGGAAACACCAAATTGACTATAATTAACCTATCCATGTGTCATCCAAAGATTTAGATTGTAACTTTATATTATTCCAAGATTTCTAGATATCTTGAACTTAAAGTACACTTACAAGATTTCCAAAATGACTAAGAAAACATTTTAGGACTTTCCTTACCAAATTGCTAAGTTTGAAATAATAGGAAGAGGTTCCAAACATTTAAATAGAAAAACTTCCTTGTACCATGAAACTTTCACCTTGAGTTTCCTCTAAACCACAAAACTTTGTGTTTCTGGGAAAACTAGTGTCTATTCGATTTGCTAGTCCCACTAAGATGGGTAGCTATCTTAGAAACAAACAATTCAAAGTAACTTGTGTTTTCCTTTATGTATGATAGATAAGAGAGAAGCAGAGAGCACCAACCTTAATCTTTCGCTTGGCTCCTTGCTTGTTTCCTCTCTCCTTTGATAGAGCTTGTCACTCCTTTCTCACTTGTCCCGCTTTAAAGAACACCTGTAGAGGCAAAGCAACAAAACACCATCAAAGCATAGAGATCTATAATACCATAAACAATGCAGAATCAGAAGTACATTAACCATACAATTGCATTCACAAATACAAGATTCACAAATACACAAGTATATGGAGGAAAACTCAAATAACTTTATTGATAGTAGAAGTAGAAGAGAGGATTACAACCCAGCTGTCTGATCCAGCATCATCCTCCCAGCATGAAAGCCCTCTTCACCTCATGAAAAGCAAGATCACCCAACAATACAATGTCTCAAAGAGAAACCAATAGCACTTCCTTACAAATTACAAAATTCCAGCCTCTAGATCTCTGTGATGAGGGATCCATGTATAGATATTTGCAGCGGGGTGAGTTAGCTTTTGGGTTTTTTATTAGTGTCATTTCAATGATAGTTCTTGGTTCCACTTGGAGATTTCATGATCTCTTACTCATCCCTGGGCGAATTCAGAGAGGCAAGTGTCATATGAGAAGTTTCTAGAAGATTCTCTGGGTTTCCACTTAGCAAACTGCCTCTGCCATTTGTCTACTCTCGCCCATCGCACCCTACAGAAGGCTATTTCAGTATGCATCAAACCCCCCGTGTGTAATAGGTGAGATGCATTGCACTTTGACCAAGGAGCAGTCAGTATGGTCCAATTTTGGCCAGTTCTGAGTAGTTTTTCAGGTGGAACTTCTGGGAAATGTTGTAATCAGTTGACCTTGATCCTTTAGGGTGTGAAACAACAATTTTAGGGGTGAGAACCCTTGTTTTATCGACATATGTGATTGGGGTTGCAATGCCCAAATATGTCTATAACAGTTACCCCCTAAAGCATGAGGTCGTAAATCTTCTAATGTCGGGTGAAATGCTTTATCATGAGGATTCGAGGTTTTTCAAACTGGAAGGTGACCTGTAATAAGATACAATACAATACATTATCTTCATATTAGTTTCATGATCTAACTAAGGCGAGCATTCCCATGCTTAGCTTTATAAATTCATTTTCATGTACATAGGACAGACAATCGTCTGCTATTGCAGACTGGTGATTCTTGTAGAGCCATCTTCCCTTAGCTTGGATTATCATTTGTGCAGCTATGGAGTGCATTTGATGTATTTATTTTCCTGAATATATCGCAGCCCAGATGGATGAAACTAGATCTGGGGTCTTCAAACTCATTTAATCTTCGCCCGATGTACAAGTCGATCCATGTGAAAAGATGTTCTGAAGTCGAACATGGAAAGACATCGCCTGATTACCAGCCAATGACGTAAGCTGTTAACAAGCACGAGAGGAATCACCGATAATGATAATGACCCTCAATGTACTACAGTACAATTCACGTGGTGTGAATATATGAGTCGATGTCGAACACAACGCAAAATATTTCGGTCGAAGGCCATTGATGTAAACTTGTCGCCGGAAGTGAGAAACTTGCCATTGAGGCATGAAAGTTTCAAAGTACTGAAAGGGTTGTTCCTAAGTCAACTTTTGGATAATGAGCTAATTTCGACAAGAAGTGACCCGTTGTAGGAGGGCCTTAATGAATCGCACATCTACGACACGAAACAAAGCAAGTGATTTTGTGAAAACGATCTGATGATACAAGGTTCAGGAATGGCGGTCACGAAAAAAGGAGAGTGAAGGTATTGCAATGGATGAGGCGTTAGCTGGGTTGGTGAATTCTCTGAGTGACTTCTCTTGAACATATCGGCGACACTGAAATGGATTGGTAGCGTTAACCCCAAAAATGAATGGTACGGAGGACCAATGGTGATGTGACCGGTGAACGGAATAACCCAACCCCACTCAATCATGGTGATGGAGTGAAAGTGTCATGTTCAAGGGCGACCTGCTACCAATGAAGTTCTTCAATTTTTCTTCCCTTTTTTCCCCAGTCATTGCTGACCAATACATCTTTATTTTTGTCAAGCTTGAGGAGGATAACATATGCTTGTTCTATAATTTGCCCTTCAAGCAAACCTGTTGCTATGTTTTAGCGAGCCTAGCGACAGTGAAACTCGCTCTTGTCCAGATGGACAAGTTTGTCGCTATTGTTTTAACGAGTTTAACGACAAAGATAACTCGGTCCTTTTCATGTTTAGAGAATTTGAAAAGGGACGAAAAGGAAACTCCAACAATCCTTTTTCATGGTATAATCCCTTAAGTCCGAAAAAGTATAAAATAATACGAAAGGGATGACTTTTCGATAGTTTTAGCGAGTCGAAAAAGACAAGCGATCAATATTTTTGTGGAATGATCACTCAGGTCCAAAAAGATTAAAATGTAGAGGAGGGATGGCGCTTCCCTTTACTTTAACGATCTGGAAAGGCCAATAGCTCGGCAATCTTTTCATATTTTACAAGTCTAAAAAGAGCTTAAAAGAGACTTGTTTTTTAGGAATGAGTGATGTTTTCGGGTAGCAACTGGTTCTAGGTAAGTTTGGAACTCCTCAAACATGACAGTGTGAAGAGGGTGGCTAACAGAATCACTCGTCGCAATTGTTCCTCAAAAGGGTAAACAATCAAGTGGAGGCGTATGATCGGCTAAAAGAGCGGAGGTGACGGTAAGAACACGACCAAGGCTCAAAAGGCTGATAGCAATGCAGTCACAAAGGTTATTTATTGAAAGGCAGGTTTATTTTTTAATGAGCTTGAACCTTGTGCGAACATGTGCTCAGTGGCAAGTTTATTTTTTAATGAGCTTGAACCTTGTGCCAACATGTGCTCAGTGCTAGGTTTATTTTTTAACGAGCTTGAACTTTGCGGAAACATTGCTCGCTACAGTCGTCTTTTAAAGATGTCTCTTATCAGTAGGTTCATTTTTTAGTGAGCTTGCCCCATGCGAAAATTTGCTCATCGTCTTTTGTATGCAGGCTAGAAATGACCAACTACAAAACTAACTACACTAAGAGTTAATGAACTACTGAGGTTAGGTAGGATAGTTTGAGAAAAAAACATTTCCTTTGTTTTTCCGGGGCCACCGACAAAAGTGAATGGTGGATCAGACCAATCACCTAACCTAAGCAGTTTGAACTAAAAGTTAGGCTAAAATATTACGAGGTTAGAGTTACGCTGGTCGCTTTTCACTTGCGTAAAAAAGGTTTGCATGCCCCAAGGTGTTGAGAAAACTAGAATTTCCAGTTCCCTTATGGAAGTTCCTGCATTTAAGCAGGATCATTTTGTCTGCGGAGCAGACAAAACACTTCCTTGGCTCTGTCCATTGAAATAGACAAAGGTGAATGGTGTGAGCTTCTAATCACATAACGTGCGAGGAGATCCTGTTCCAGACTGATCCCATAGCCTACATGGAAATGGGACTTCAGACTGGTCATATAACCTACAAGGAAATCTGTTTTTTCATCTGGGTTCGCCTGCTGAAGCAAACCAGGTGCATGCCCCCTAAGCTTCGTCACATTCACCGAATCACTCGCGGTAATTAGGTGGATGAACTGGAGGTTGAAGAGACATTCCTTGTGCAAAGAGACCATTTAGGGATGGTGTTTGACTCGTAGTTGTGTTTGAACCGGGAAATGAAAGCCGGTTGACAAGTTGCACCATTCTGCCTTCATGCGGGAAACACATCACTCGAAAGAGTGTGGAAATGATAGCTCCCATGTTGTAAATGTAGTTGCGTCCAAGGAGTAGATTGTAATCTAGTGGCCCTTGGACTACCATCACATTCAAATGAACGGTTTTCCTTCTCAAAGTTATAGGCAAATTTGGAAGGATCCCTAACGGTCGACTGGTTCCTTTCTTGAAGCCTGATAAATTTCAATTCTCAGGCAGAAGAGATTTTGGTTTGGAAGGTTCGGTGTGAGGATTTTCGCCTGATGATGCATTGTTTACCCCTTGCTTGAATGGCTTCTTCTTCTTCTTCTCCTTCCCTTTCTTCTTCTTATCAGTTACTTGGTTTTTAGTATCACTAGTTTCACCAAGCGAAGAGGAAGAAGGAGAGGGAGAAACAAACAAAGTAGAAGGTGAGGGAGCGACTCTAGCATCATCTGGTTGCTGATTCGATTGCTGAGGAATTACGATGTTTTGAATGACATAGGTTGAAAATAGCCATACTGGCAGGCCAATTGTGATTCCTGGAAGGGACACTGTAGCCATATAAGGAGCACCAATATCTCCCCAAGAAGAGAAAGGACTAGGATTTCCCCCAAGGGGAAATCCTTGATTGGTGGACTTCATTACCTCAACCTAAGATCAACGAAAGAACATGGATGCTATTTTGAATTAAATGAATTTTATGACGCTTTGACACAACTTGCTTTTTCAATTTTTAAGAGTCGAGAAAAAGCTAAAGGTGACTTTAGTCGCCTTCGATTTTTAATGAGCTTGAAGTGACAAGTGCTCAGATGGACCTTTTATTTTAGGGAGTCGAAAAGGAATGAAAGTGACTACTCTGGAAGTCTAGACAGAGGGATTACCAAACCAATCGCAAATCTGCAGTATGCACCTTGGTGGTAAATTAAAGAGAAATTACCAAGGACTTTACGTATGGTAGTCAATATTCCCGAATGCTGTGTTCAGTGCATTGCGATCGATAGGGCGGCAGACACGAATTCCTAAGGATAAAGGATATCAACCTATTGTGGTCTCCCAATATATACTCGACGGAACGGGGAGCACAAGTCCGTACTGGCACTTGTCATATCAAAGAGGAGGAATCACCCAACCTTTGATGAAAATGATAGTTACCAGGTTTTACGACACTGGAATACGACTCTAGCCTAGACTTCTAGATGTTGTACGTTAGGTTCCAAAGCATTTTTATGTTCATTGAGGTTTATTTTAGAGTTGATCTTTATTAGAAGTTTGTCTTTCAAGGTTCACTGTGTGATGTAGATGTAAAATTCCTAAATATGAAATCTAAAATGATAACAGTCGTTTGTTTTCTTTTAGCAATGAAAATCCTAGCTACTAAGGAAAGAAAAGTACGATTCTTTCAACAAAGAGCAGAGAGCACACACTAAATGCACTTTTCCTAAATCATTTTCCGCATGCAGTCTAAATGCAAATGCACATGCATGTATTTGTTTTTCCACTTCCTTAATGTGTGAATGCCAAAAAGGAAAACTAAGTACAGATCTGAACTATTTTCTTCAAAGCGACACTTCAAAAATTTCTTTTCAAAATGAAAGGAAGACTAAAACGACACTTTTGACTTCGGATGGAAAACTATTTTTGACACTTCAAATATTGATAATTCAAATCAAATACAATGGAAAAATTACAATCGATTATCTAGAAGAGGAAGACTTTATGACACTCTTCTTCTTGACTCAAAACGACAATTACGACACTTTTGAATCAAAAGACGACAGTTTGATTAAGCTACTTTTTGCAAAGGAGGACTGTAAATGATGAAAAATACATTAAAAAAATTCACAATTCCTGATCAATGGAGGCTGAATAATGTAAAGGAAGAAGGCTTCAACAATGATATACTGATCATAGGCAGCAAAACTACTGAATAGAGCTGAAAATAATGAAGAAAAAACCAAATTCCAGAGAGGGAAACAGTCTCATTCAATCATCGCACCTGTCCTTAAGGGAAATAGGGATGCATCTCACCTGCAACACACGGGAGGTGCGATGCATCCAAATTGCTAATGAGAGACAACGAAACGAAACTGAGCTTGGTTTTTGCTCAAAATTTGCAGCTAAGTTCAGTGATTTAGGCCGAGCTATGATAGACAGTAAACACAAAGTATAGGGGTATGATCTTATGAGGTTATTGAGCTACCACTAGGGCACTTAGGATGTTTGCAAGTCAGATGTTTAGTTCATAAACCAACCTGGAGATTGACTGAAGCAACGTTGATCTAATTTACAGCTGCATAGCAAAAGCAGTTCGAAGGCTAGCTGGCTTAACTTCAGGCTCCGTCTGTAGTTTATAAATCAAACAACATTAAAAAACAAACAAACTATTCGCTCCCCAATGGAGTCGCCATTTTGTTTCCGGGAAAACTAGTGTCCATTCGATCTGCTAGTGCTACTAAGACGGGTAGCTATCTTAGAAACAAACAATTCAAAGTAACTTGTGTTTTCCTTTATGTATGATAGATAAGAGAGAAGCAGAGAGCACCGACCTTAATCTTTCGCTTGACTCCTTGCTTGTTTCCTCTCTTCTTTGATAGAGCTTGTCACTCCTTTCTCACTTGTCCCGCTTTAAAGAACACCTGTAGAGGCAAAGCAACAAAACACCAACAAAGCATAGAGATCTATAATAACATAAACAATGCAAATCAGAAGTATATTAACCATACAATTGCATTCACAAATACAAGATTCACAAATACACAAGTATATGGAGGAAAACTCAAATAACTTTATTGATAGTGGAAGTAGAAGAGAGAATTACAACCCAGCTGTCTGATCCAACATCATCCTCCCAGCATGAAAGCCCTCTTCACCTCATGAAAAGCAAGATCACCCAACAATACAATGTCTCAAAGAGAAAACAACAACACTTCCTTACAAATTACAAAATTCCAGCCTCTAGATCTCTGTGATGAGGGATCCATATATAGATATTTGTAGGGGGGTGATTCAGCTTCTGGGTTTTTGATTAGTGTCATTTCACTGATAGTTCTTGGTTCCACTTAGAGATTTCATGATCTCTTACTCATCCCTGGGTGAATTCAGAGAGGCAAGTGTCATATGAGAAGTTTCTAGAAGATTCTCTGGGTTTCCACTTAGCAAACCGCCTTTGCCATTTGTCTACTCTCGCCCATTGCACCCTACAGAAGGCTCTTTTAGTATGCATCGCACCCCCGTGTGTAATAGGTGAGATGCATTGCACTTTGACCAAGGAGCAGTCAGTATGGTCTAGTTTTGGCCAGTTCTAAGTAGTTTTTCAGGTGGAACTTCTGGGAAATGATGTAATCAGTTGACCTTGATCCTTTAGGGTGTGAAACAACACTTTTAGGGGTTTGAGAACCCTTGGTTTATCGACACATGTGATTGGGGTTGTAGTTCCCAAATATGTCTATAACACTTTGGAACCAATAATTCCCTCCGCTAACAAACACTACACACAGATTCCATGAAAATAAAAATAAAGGGAGGTGGAGATGATATATCTCCATCACATCCTGAAAAAATTGATATCACCAAGGCACAAAGACCACCATTGATATCCAACAAGGATAGGGCCATGAAATATGCACTAACACAACCACCAAAACCATAAACAAGACCAACATAGAAAAACAGTTATTAAAACTTAAAATCGACATAAAGATTGCCACTAAAACCACCTGTGAGGCCACCACCAAGACCCAACAAGGACATAGCCATAAGACTTGTGAAATGTTTCTACAAGGAGATCCAAACATCCATAATCCATATTGCCAAATCCCAAGCATCAAATGGGTATTGAATTGCCACAAGTTTATTCTACAAACATAAATTGAATTGAGAAATAAAGCTCCCTTCACCCTTCCCAAGGCATGATCTGCCTAATTACATATTGATTCATATTTGGTAGGGTATTGAGCTAAAGCTTAAATTCCACATTTTTTGATAAATTTTCGGGGATGAAATCAATAGCAAATTTTCCCCAATAATAAATCTTCAAGTTTAGATCATGCTTGATATGAAAGAGTGTGACCTTGTCAAATGAAGAGAGGGCATATTTGATTCTAGAACTACGAGTTATAAGCTCATTCCCAAATAGATTAGAATGACTATTACTGCAATGATTAAAATAAAATTTTAAAAGTTGAATGCATACAAAAGTCAATTGCTTTGAGAATATATTTCCTTGAAATGAAAACCTTAAATTAATGTACTTAGGGACGATGATATGGAATACCTAGGGAGGTATCAAAGGTGATAATAAATGTAATGTAGGCATAATAATGGAATATTACCAATATATAATTAAAATGAAATCCTATAATAATAAGGGGTAATTGACAAAATACCATTATGATTATTCATGAGAAAGTATAAATACACATGGGTATCATTGTCTTGGAGGTGTGTTGAATTTTATTGTCTTGTAACAAGCATGGATTGTGGAGTGATTCCTTCCATAATGTGTATTTGATGGTGTTACCCTAGCTTAATGAATTTTCTCTCTATATTCTTATATTTTTCATGAGGAATTTTTGGTTATATTTGGTGTTTAAAGGTTTATTTTGTAAGCATTATGGCAGATTCTCTCGTGTAGGAATTTACAGGGTAAGTTCCTTAGATAGAACACCAAAGGACACCTCTCACAAATAGATCATAGATCAGTACACCAGTATTATTGACGTGGTTAAAGCCCTCAAAGAGGGAAACAGTCCATGGCCTTAGCCAACGCGAGCACTTCAGGAAATTTATTAATGTAAAAGAAAGAAAATTTACATAAGCTTCTCTCATGAACAATCACCTAACACCCTCCATACTCTTTAAATAGAGATCATGGACCAATCGGGTGTTAAGACAAATATCAAGCGTCGGTAATACCAAGGAGAGAATGAACCGTCGGATCACTTCATGTCTAGAACATATCGTGACCATCGGATTGTAAGTTACAAAAAGTAAATACTAAAGAAACACATTTTACCTAACTATAAACTAGCCCAAGTTATGTTTAATTATTTCCTATGTGTCGAAATATCTTAACATCCCCCCTTAATAACAACTTGGGATAGGGTTGAAGGATGTACAAATATGTCACAATAGAAGAAGGAAGGAGGCATTAAAGCCTATCCCCCCTTAGTGACAACTTCCTAAACTCCAACCATAAATTGAAATTTAGTAAACTTCACCTTTGTGAAAGCTTTATAAAGATGTCTGCAACTTGACCATCGGTTTAAAAATATTGCACTTCAAGAACATGGTCATGAATGAGATTTATGATGAAGTGCATGTGTATTTCAATGTGTTTGCTGCGCTGATGTTGGATTGGATCTTGCATAGTTAAATGGCACTTTGATTATCACACAAAAGTGTAGTCGGATTTTGCTGCTGAAAACCAAACTCTAACTGGATCTGATGAAGCCACATGGCTTCCTTACTAGCTTCAACGATGCCACGATACTTTGCTTCTACTGAAGAAAGAGAAATGACACTTTGTTTCTTGCAAGCCCACGTAATAGGTCTAGAACCAAGAGTGAAGAAAAACCCGCAGTAGACTTCCGATCATCAGGTCACCAGCCAAATCAGAATCAATGAAACCAACCAATAGAGGAGATGCTTCTGCATTGTAATGAATCCCATACTGAATTGTATCTTGAACATAATGAAGTATTCTTTTAGTTTCTTTCCAATGACTTTCATGTGGTTTTTTCATAAACCAAGCAACAAGGCCAACAACAAAGGAAAGGTCAGGACGGGTATGGGTCAGATACAAAATTTTTTCAACAAGCTGACTGTATAAGGTAGCATCAACTTTAGGGGAAGTACAAGTGACTGAAATTTTGGCTTCAAACTGAAAGGGATAAGGAGTTGGCTTACAGACTTCCATGTGAAAGTGGCATAGAAGATCACAGGAATACTTGGACTGGGAAAGGGAAATACCTTATTTGGATTGCAAGACTTGAAGACCAAGAAAATAATGTAAGTGTCCTAAGTCTGTAATTTCAAACTACTTTTTAAGGCTGGAATTCACATGGTTTATAAGGTTGGTATCACTACTAGTAAGGATGAGATCACCAACATAAAGTACAAGAATGATAAGAGACTTACCCACTTTCTTGGTGTAGACAATATTTTCAGAATGACGCCTAGAAAATCCAGTATCTAAAAGGAAGTTATCCATTTTGGCATACCAGGCTTGAGGGGCTTGCTTGAGACAATAAAGGGATTTCTTAAGCCGACATACAAGGTTGGAGTCTCTTTGTATAAATCCAGGAGGTTGTTCCATATAGATTTCTTCATGAAAGTCCCCATGCAAGAAGGTGGACTTAACATCCATTTGATGGACTTCCCATTTGAAAGAGGCAACAAGGGAAAGAACAAGGCAGATAGAGCTCATTTTGGCAACAGGGGAGAAGCTTTCAGTATAATCAATGCTTTCAACTTGTGAAAAACCCTTAGCAACAAGATGAACTTTATGTTTATCAACTTTTCCATCTGGTCCAAACTTGGTTCTGTAAACCCGTTTTCATCTAACAAGTTTTCGTCCCTTTGGAAGAGGAACAAGGTCCCATGTGTCATTTGCCAATAGTGAACGATATATTCATTCATAGCTACGTCCCAATTTGGATGGCCTGAAGCTTCTGCAAAGGTGTTAGGATCATAATCCGCTGAAGCTTGAGCCAGTAAAGAAGAGGCTCTATCGAACTGATATTGTGTACGACGCTGATCTGTAGGATCACCTACAAGAGCATGTGCTGGATCTAGGATAGCACGGACCCATTTTGGAGGCTGAGGAGCTGAAGGAGGATCCCAAGAAGGTGGGGAAGGATTTTCATCCTCACTGTCATCATTTGAAGAAGGAATGTTTTCAAAAGTAGAAGGGATAGAGAGAGGTGGCACATCCACCGAAATAGGCTCGTAGGCCGATATATTTTCAACAAACTTTACAAATTTCCTTCTAATGATAACTTTTTTGGATTTAGATTGAAGAAGTCTATATCCTTTGACATCTTCAAAATATCCAACAAAACTACATTTTTTCACTCTTAGGTTCTAAGGCTTTATGTTTCTCATCTAGAATATGGGCTGATGTAGGAGCATCTGGAATTAGCCAGCAATGTGATTGTTTGTTCACATGTTGTGGCTAAATGAGTTGAATTTCACTGACCTGAGTGGTCAAAAGTCAGTTTGGTAGAGAGGGTTGGATCTCTCGAAAATGATCTTTACTTCATTATTGTAAAAATTATAAAATTGTCTTAGTTTAAACTAAGGGATAAGTTGTTAGCATGAGTGTGTAATAGAGCTTAAAAAGAGAGATTTGATTGTTAGATTGATTAAAATAGATATCGAGTTGTTAGTACAGTTAGAATAGGATTTGACTCATAAAAGAGGAAAAATGTAATGGAGAGGGATTAGTTGAGATGATTGAGAATTGAGTAAGAGGCGAGAGTTTGAGTGTTAGATAGGGATTTGAGATTGAGACATAGGTCAAACAAATTGTTGTAATTGAGCCGAGAGGGCCAAGACTCTGTAAATTCTATTATATTGAAGAAATTGATTCAGTGTGCATTTGTGTGTTAATCATGGTGCAGAGTCTCGTCACCTCTATGTATCCGCTTTCGGAAACGTAAACGAGCATTTCTATGTTTTCACACTTTAATGGTAAATCTCGGTATTTATGTGTTTTTTCACTAAATTGTGGTCATTTAGTGTTAATAAGTAATCTTGAAATTAAGCGCTAAACCACTTGTTAAGAGCTTTATTTAAGTTTGATTTAATGCACATGGTTGTATTGGAAAAGTGGGTTTTTTCAAGTGAAGGTGGTTATCGGGTGGGGGAAAAGTGGTAAGTGGTAATTCAGGGTGGTCACCTGATTCCATTAACCAAGCGACACGTAGCACTCGGGTGGAGCGATAAAACCACTTTATGAGGTGGGTAATCCCCGTGCAAGTGGTTAACCCGATATCACTGTTAACCGTTGGATCAAGTGTGCTTTGATCAACTATGTAGGATCATAGGATTGTTTCGTTGATCGGGATGAGTGATGACCGTTAAATCTGGAGAGAGGAGATCAACGACGTAGAGCGAAGCACTTGTTTAAAAAGGGAAATTCAATGTGGGACCGACATGTTTAGGGGAAAAGTGGGACCCTCAGGATAAAATAAGCCACAAACAAAATCCGCTTGAACGCATCTGATTGGTTATAAAGTAACCAATAGTCTTTTTTTAAGACTACCACCTTAGTTTCATCAGCCTCTTGCGTCATTTTTGGTATTAGAGCACAGAGATTGAGTTGACTGTAGTAAATATGCCATCGAGGAGAGGAGCTGGCATAGGTCAAGGAAGACCTGAAGCAGATGCAGTTCTGCTAGAAGAGATCTGGAGTCCATGTACAAGGATGGACACAATGGAGATTGCTCAGAGGATAACACCTAAGAGTTGCCAGTGCTGCAGAAGAATCTTCTGAAGAAGAAAAAGAGGAGGAAAATGAAAGTACCAAATTTATCAAGATGTTGGCTACAGTAGGTGGAAAACCAATGGTGGAAATTCCTATGTATGAAGGGAGTCTCAATGCAGAGGAGCTAATGGATTGGATCAGTTCATTGGAAAAATATTTTGACTATGAGGAGGTTGACAACAAAAAGAAGGTGAAATTTGTAGTTACCAGATTGAAGGGTCATGCAGCTATTTGGTGGGATGAACTACAAACATCCAGAACAAGAAAAGGAAAGTCCAAGATCAAGCAATGGGACAAATGGTGAGTAAAATGAAAGCTAAATTTATGCCAAAAGATTATCAGTTAAATCTTTTCAAACAGTTACATAATTTAAGGCACAAAGTAATGTCTGTTAAAGAATATACAAAAGAGTTTTATAGATTGAGTATTAGAGAAAGACATGCAGAGGATGACATGGAGAAGGTAGCCAGATATAGCAATGGCTTAAGATATGACATACATGATGAGATCAACTTGCTGAGTCTGAAGACCATTGAAGATGCCTATCAAGCAGGTTTGAAGGCAGAAGAGAAGATGTTGAGAAAACAAAATCAGAGGAATAGAGGGAAAAGTTTAGTAAGAGGTAGAGGAACTACCAGACCAAGGGTTCAGCAACATCAGCATGAAGTAGGAAGTTCAAGTAGCAGACCAACACAGAGGGGAGATTTCAATAGAGGAAAATTTGCACCCAGAGGAAGAGGTTGAGGAAGAGATATTTGGTGTTACACATGTGGAGAATGGGGACATGTATCATGGGACTGCCCTCATAATAAAACAACAATCCAGAGAAATGTGAATGTGACTAAGGCAAAGCAAGAAACACCTTAAATTATAGAAAAGGAAGAATCCCCTGAAGTAGGAGAATCCATGTTGTTGAAAAGGGTATTGCTTAAGGCAGAGAAAGAGACTGGAGAACCAACTTAGAGGAAGAGTTTATTCAGAACTACACGCAAATCAAAAGGTAAATGTTGTAAAGTAATAATTGATAGTGGAAGCACTGATAACCTTGTTTCTACAGAGATGGTGGACAAGCTAGGATTAGTGAAGATAATGTACCCTACTACTTACAAAGTGTCATGGTTGTAGAAAGGACATCAGATTATTGTGACAAAGCAATGTAAGGTAGAGATACAGATTGGTACTTATAAAGATGTGATATCGTGTGATGTAATGCCAATGGATGTATGCCATATATTGCTAGGAAGACCTTGGTAGTTTGATCGGAAAGCTATTAATGATGGGAGGAAAAATACTTATACTCTGGAGAAGGATGGAAATAAACATACACTGCTTCCATTGAAGGATGAAGTTGACAAAGGAGCACCTGGAAAATGTGTTATGCTGATGAGTGGAAAGGAGTTGCTGCAAGAGGTTGGAAAAGGTGAAGAAATGCATTTTGCTGTCATAGGAAGGCCTAAGGTAATTTTGACTTCCACAAAATTAGATGATTTACCTGAAGAAATCAAAACCCTATTGAATGATTTTGCTGATATTATTGTGGATGAGTTGCCAAATGCATTGCCACTAATCAAGAGTTTTAGTCATCATATTGATCTAATACCAGGAGCAAGTTTTCCAAACAAAGCATCATACAGATTAACTCCTCAAGAGAATGCAAAAGTTGGAAAACAAGTGCAAGAACTGATGAATAAGGGACTAATCAGAGAGAGTCTTAGTCCATGTGTTGTACCAACAATACTCAGTCCAAAGAAAGGAGGTGAATGGCATATGTGTATAGATTCCAGAGCCATAAACAAGATCACTATCAGGTATAGATTTCCTTTACCACACATAGATGATTTGATGGATTGTTTGAGTGGGTCAAAGTATTTTACTAAAATAGATCTAAAGAGTGGATATCATCAAATAAGAATTAGAGAAGGAGATGAATGGAAGATTTCATTTAAAACAAACAATGGGTTGTATGAGTGGTTAGTGATGCCTTTTGGACTCACTAATGCACCTAGCACATTCATGAGATTGATGAATGTAGTCTTGAATGAATATGCAGGCAAGTTCGTCATTGTTTATCTTGATGATATTCTAGTTTTTAGTAGAAGTAAAGAAGAACATTTAGAGCATGTTAAATTGGTTTTAAGAACTCTGCAGAAAAATAAACTACTGATAAATATGAAGAAATGTAGTTTCATGAAAGAAGAATTAATTTACTTGGGATTTGTAGTTTCTAAACAAGGGTTGAAAATGGATCCAGAGAAAGTCCAAGCAATTTGGAACTGGCCTATTCCAAGGAATATATTTGAGGTAAGAAGTTTTCATGGTCTTGCAAGTTTTTATAGGACATTTATTAGAGGTTTTAGTAAGATTTGTGCACCAATTCTTGAAACAATCAAGGAGACTAATCAGCCATTCAAGTGGATAAAAGCAGCAGACAGGAATTTTAAGTTACTGAAGAGGAAAATCACAGAGAAACCAATTTTGGCTTTACCTGATTTTGAAAAAGTATTTCAAGTTGAAACAGATGCTAGTGGAGTTGCAATTGGAGCAGTTTTGAGTTAGGAACAAAGACCAATAACATACTTCAGTTAGAAATTAAATGAAGCTAAGGGGAACTATTCTTCTTATGATAAATAATTTTAAGCTATTGTACAAGCCTTAAAAAATGGAGACATTATTTCTGCAAAAGGAATTTATATTGTATTATGACAATCATGCATTATAGTTCATAAACAACCAGCCAAACTTGAACCAAAAACATGCCAAGTGGGTAAAGTTTTTGTAGAGCTTTACTTTTGTGATAAAACACACAAGTGGTAAGTTGAAAAAAGTTGTTGATGCTTTAAGTAGGGTAAATTTCATTGTGCAAGAATTCAAAGTTGGTGTTGTAGGATTTGAAGAAATGGTTGAAATCTATAAAGATGATGCAGATTTCAAAGCTATTTATACAGCAATACAAAATCCAATAGTTCATAATAGAAGTCAGTGGTTAGATTATCTTATCCAAGGAGGTTTATTGTTTAAAGGCAACAAGTTGTGCATTCCCAAATGTTCTATGAGGGAAAACATTATAAAGGAGAAATACAGTGGAGGGTTATCTGGTCACTTTGGATAAGACGAAACCTTTGCTCAGGTAAATACTTTTTACTATTGGCCTAAGATGCAAACTGATGTTAAGATATTTGTTGAGAAGTGAAGGATATGTCAGCATGCTAAAGGGAGAAGCCAAAATACAGGATTGTACTAGCCATTTCCAATACCAGACCGACCATGGGATGCAGTTAGCATGGATTTTGTTTTGGGTTTACCTAAAACTCAGAGGGGGAATGATTCCATTTATGTTGTGGTAGATAGATTTTCCAAGATGACACATTTCATTGCATGTAATAAGACTAGTGATGAAACACATATAGCTAATCTATTTTTTTCTTCAGAAATTGTAAGATTACGTGGATTGCCTATAAGTATTGTGTTTGATAGAGATGCAAAGTTTTTAGGGAATTTCTGGAGAACTCTTTGGAAGAAACTAGATACTAACCTCAGTTTCAATTCAGCATACCATCCTCAAATAGATGGATAGATCGAAGTGGTAAACAGAAGCTTGGGAAACATATTAAGAAGTTTAGTGTATCAAAATCCTAGGAAGTGGGATTTAGCACTAGCTCAGGCTGAGTTTGCTTATAATGACACTCCAAACCGAAGTACTGGAATGAGTCTATTTCAGATTGTTTTTGGGATGAATCCAAGAGGTGTGTATGAGCTCCGAAATTTGGGTAAATAGGAGACAAGAAGTGAAAAAGCTGAAGAGTTTGCAGAGCAGATGCAGAGACTACAAGAATATGTCAAAGGCAGATTGCAGGAAGCAGTGGAAAATACAAACAAAGAGCAGATATGAAAAGAAGAGAGAAAGAATTCCAAGTGGGAGATTTAGTGATGGTGTACTTGAGAAAATAAAGATTTCCTACTAAGACTTACAATAAACTAAAAATGAAAAAGACAGGACCATGTAGAATTGTAAGAAAGTTTTCAACTAATGCTTATGAAATTGAATTGCCAGAAGGAATTGGAATATTGCCTATATTCAATGTTGCAGATTTGTATCCTTACAAAGAGACAGAGACAAAGCTATAGGAGGAAACTACAGAAGATGAAGTTCAAGCTTTGAAATGGGAATAACAAATGCCAAATATAGTTAAGAAAGAGGTGGAAGATATTTTGGAGAAAAGAGTATCCAAAAGAACCATAGGACATGTTTATTTTCAATATCTAGTCAAATGGAAAGGACAACCAGTGGAGGATGCTAGTTGGTTGACAACAGCAGAGTTGCAAAAGTATGGAGTAAAACTTGAAAGTCTGAGGGATGATTCTTTTCTTCCCTGGGAGTCTGATGCAAGAGCATCTGGACTTATCCAACAATGTGATGGTTTGTTCACATGTTCTGGCTAAATGAGTTGAATTTCACTGACTTGAGTGGTCAAAATTCAGTTTGGTAGAGAGGGTTGGATCTCTCGAAAACGATCTTTATTTCATTATTGTAATAATTAGAAAATTGTCTTCTTTTATACTAAGGGATAAGTTGTTAGCATAGGTGTGTAGTATAAGTTAAAGAGATAGATTTGACTGTTAGATTGATTAAAATAGAGATCGAGTTGTTAGTACAGTTAGAATAGGATTTGACTCATAAAAGAGGAAAAAATGTAATGGAGAGGGATTAATTGAGATGATTGAGAATTGAGTAAGAGGCGAGAGTTTGAGTGTTAGATAGGGATTTGAGATTGAGACAGAGGTCAAACAAATTGTTGTAATTGAGCTGAGAGGGCCAAGACTCTGTAAGTTCTATTATATTGAAGAAATTGATTCAATGTGCATTTGTGCGTTAATCCTGGTGTAGACTCTCATTTACCTCTGTGTATCCACGTTTGGAAACGTAAACGAGTATTTCTCTGTTTTCATACTTTAATTGTAAATCTCAATATTTATGTGTTTTTTCACTAAATCGCGGTCATTTAATGTTAATAAGTAACCTTGAAATTAAGCGCTAAACCACTTGTTTAGGAATTTATTTAAGTTTGATTTAATGCATGTGGTTGTATTGGAAAAGTGGGTTTTTTTCCAGTGAAGGTGGTTATCGGTTAGAGGAAAAGTGGTAAGTGGTAATTCAGGGTTGTCACCCAATTCCATTAAACAAGTGACACGTAGCACTCATGTGGAGAGAGAAAACAAGTTTATCAGACGGGTAATCCTTGTGCAAGTGGCTCACCCGATATCACTATTAACCGTTGGATCAAGTGTGCTTTGATCAATGGTGTAGGATCATCGGATTGTTTCGTTGATCGGGATGAGTGATGACCGTTAGATCTGGAGAGAGGAGATCAATGATGTAGAGCGAAGTTCTTGTTTAAAAAGGGAAACTCAACGTGGGACTGACATGTTAAGGGGCAAAGTGGGGCACTCATGATAAAGTAAGCTACAAACAAAATCCACTTGAATGCATATGATTGGTTATAAAGTGACCAATAGTCTATTTTTAAGACTACCACCTTAGTTTCATCAGCCTCCTACGTCATGGGCCCATGCTTCACTTCCAAAAACATGAAAGTGACTTACATCTGGTTTAATTGAGATCCATGCTTCTTTTGGAGTGATATTGTTTAAAACCTTCGTAGGAGTGTGATTTACTATGTAATTTGCACAGTTAATTGCTTCTGCCCAAAAATTAAGATTAATTCCTTTAGATTGAAGCATAAAATTAGCCATTCCCTTTAAGGTGTGATTCTTCCTTTCAACTACATCATTTTATTGTGGAGTATATGGAATAGTATGTTGCAATTGAATTCCATGCTTAGTGAAAAAGTTGATGAATTTGTTGTTAACATATTCTCTGCCATTATCATATCTTAGCTTAAGAATTTGATGTCTAGATTGTTTCTCAACAAAGGTCTTAAAGGCCTAGAACATGTTAAATACTTCACTCTTGAGTTTTAAGAAGTATACCCAAGTGCGTGTGGAGAAATCATCAATGAAAGTTAAGAAATACTTGTAGCCAGAGAATGAAACAACTGGAAGTGGACCACATAAATCATTATGCACAAGCTGTAAAGGGGCTAAGGTGTGCTAAGAGGCACGTTTTTCAAAAATTTCTCGACGATGTTTTCCAAGCACACATCCGAAACAAACACCATCTCTGTAAGATACCATAGGAAGACTTGTCACCATATTTTCTTTACACAGGTTTTGAAGGGAGCGATAGTTGAAGTGACCAAATCGTTCATGCCATAGTTTTCTCACTTCATCATTATGAGAAACAAATACTGATGGAAGATTTCATGACCCAAAGTTGTTAAACTTATACAACCTTGTAGAATCATCAGCAATGCCAGTAGCTAAAATATGTCTAGGATCTCTTAGGTCCTTAATTACAACATCATGAGGTGAAAATTCAACAGTTTTACCTTCACCCGAATGAGTTATATGATATACACATAGAAGGTTGTAGGATAAGGTAGGAACACATAATACACATTAAATTGACCATTGTCTAGATGAATAGTTATAGTCCCTACAACACTAAGAGATATATCATCACCAACATATATATTTTTTGGTGTTACAATCATTGAAAGAAGAAAGCATGGCTTTGTTTTTGGCCATGTGATAAGAAGCTCCAGAATCAATGAGCCACTCATGAGAATGTGAAGAATAAGATACATTTAGTGCATAGCCAGACCGAGATGCTTTACAACCACATGCATAAAGTATTATTCCTGAAGATGAAGTTGAAGTTGAAGAGTGCTCCAAATGGATGTTATGTTGCTTCATGGCTACTTCCAAGGCTTCCATCTTCTTAAATCATTTGGATTCTAATTAGCCATCACGATTACAAAAGTTACAATGCTGATCAGTCTTCTTCCCTTTGTTTTTTAGTTATCTTATCACTTTGTTGAGTTGATTTTTCATTTTGAGACTGAAATTGCTTAGGACCCTTGTTTGGTTTAGGACCATTATTTTTAGGATGTTGATTCTTAGGATTCTTTGAATTTGGTTGTTGTTGGCTTCTAAGGCTTTCTTAGAAGAGTTTCCAATATTAAGAAGACCAAGATGTAAGAGTTTTTCTTGTTCTCTTATTAAAGAATCACAAAAGGTATCAAACGAAGGGGATTTGTAGGTTTGTCCTTGAGAAATAAATGCTTCTCTAGTAGAATGGAAGGTGGAAACAAACACAGAGTAGGTTGGTCCTAACTTAGTAAGAATGGAATAGATAAGGCTACCATCTTCTTTCTTAACCTTAACACCTTCCAAAAGAAGTCTAAGGGTTTTGAACTTGGATTAAAAAATCTTCAAGTTGATGGGCTCTAATTTCATTTTTAATTACAAAAGATTTATTGAGTTGTTTCATTGCTTCATCGGGGGTATCAATTTCTACGATATGGAATCTAAGGTCTGGAGAAATAGAGATCCCTATTAACCCATGTGCTTGATATTGCTTATTTTCCCATTTGGCTTGCTTATCTTCATCTTTAGGTTTAGACTCTTGGCTTGAGGCTATTCTATAAACACCTTTACTTCTAAGTAAATCCAGAATGTAGGATAGCCATTGGAAGTAGTTAGTACTATCAAGAATAACTAGGCATGGACTTTCCATTTTAAAATAAATTGAAGTTGTAGATGCTGAAACTAAGTGTTCCAATGGAAAGATCTCGAAAAATTAGGTCGATTAAAAAAAACGGCGTGTGAATGAAGAAGTTATGACTTTTTGAAGAAAAGTTGTTGAAGATGTCGACGAACCACATGAGTGTTGGGAAGTGAATAATAATGTTATATTAAAAAAAATATATCCTTATTTCCAAACTTAATCTAATTAACTCACTTAAAAAAATATTACTTTATGTGACCCACTTTTATAAATAAGTGAAAGTCACTTTTACAATGGTACTTTATGAACTATCCACTAAATTGTAAATTAAATAAAAGATAAAGTGATTTTAGAATTATAAGTGACTCACTTTTTATAATGGATGAGAACACTTTTACATAAAGTAACTTTAAAGCATAATTTACATGTGTTTTTTGAAAAAGTAACTCAACAAAAGGAAAGACTTGAACCGAAAATCTCTATTATCATAAAGTAAATTTAGACCAAGTGAGCTAGTTTAAAAGGGTAATACTCTTTGGAAAGGAGGAAGGTTTTTTTTACACTGAAGCTTTGGGGTGCGTGCTTACTTGAAAAAACCCTTTTTGCATACAAAACAAAAAAACAACCACATAAACCAAATGAACAAACAAAAGTATCCAAGCCTTGCAGCTTAAAGTTAGATATGACCATAAACTAAATATTTCTCTCAATGTTTCTCATTTTTTGAGATCACACTAAGGCACAGCGGAAAAGAGCATACGCATGAGAAAAATCTTTTCTTTTTGTTTCTGGTTTGCCGAGATCGCACAGAGTCGCGAGAAAATAGTATACGTAGAAATGAAAGATATAGATCCGGTAATAATTTTTTTTAGAGATGACTATAAACCGAAATAAGCAAAGAGATAAATAACTATAACTACAATAAACACTGTATACCTCTAGATCTTAAAAATAACGTAGCTAGGGCTACTGAAAACCTTTTCGCATGAAACAAAAGGGGTTCTTCACTGGAACATATGTTCCTAACACAATAGAGCAGTCCCCTCGGCCCGAAAGCGGTCAGAAACAATATATCTAGGAATCGACAGTCGAATGCAGTTGTGTCGGCTTCAGATTTGGATCACCAATGGATGCGACCCTCTAATAGCTATAATACCATGTACGAATTTATAGGGTAAGTTCCTTAGATAGAACACCAAAGAACACTGCTCAAAAATAGATCACAGATCAGTACACCATTATTCTTGACGTTGTTAAAACCCTCAAAGAGGGAAACTATCCACGACCTAGGCCAAAGTGACCACTTCAGGCAATTTATTAATGTAAAAGAAATAAAAATTACGTAAGATTCTCTCATGATCGGTCACCTAACAGATGACATTCCATGCTCTTTAAATATAGATCATGGACCAATCAGGTGTTAAGGCATGGATCAAGTGTTGGTAATACAAATGAGGGAATGAACTGTAGGATCACTTCATGTCTAGAACATATCGTGATCGTCGGATTGTTAGTTACAAAAAATACATACTAAATAAACACACGTTACCTAACTATACAAAAGACCAAGTTATACTTAATTATTTCCTATGTGTCGAAATATCCTAACATCTCTTATATATTTGAAATTTTACTACAATTAGTATCAAAGCTCTTTCTTGGGCATGAGGTGAAAGAATTCTTAGGTGCAAAGTGAGATGTCTTTTAGATGATATTTTACAGTAGAAGGAGGACGACAACATTCACATTGATTTACAAGATTTTTTTGTAGAATTTGGAGAATCCAATTTGAGAACTGAATTTATCTTGAAGAAAAACCCAAATTCGTCAAAATAATAATAATCCAAAATAGAGTTCAATAAGTGAAAGTTATCAATAACTTTTTAGGAATTTTTTTGGTAATGTATGCAATTTCACAGAATGGATATCTTTTGGTAGAGAACGCAAATTAGTCAAACCAATGCTAGAATATCTAGAGAAGTTGTGGCATTTCATAATCAGTGTCATAATAGTCAATTCAAGAAGTATAATGAAAGTTATGATCATTTGATTCAAATCCTAACTGCATAAATGAGCTCCATTGAAAGGTAAGTGATTCTCTTCGAAACCCCAGTATTATTTTTGACAAGATGTATTTTGATGGAAAAGATTATGGTCCCTGTATTAAAGAAATGAAGTCAAAATGGGGAAAGAAGTAGAGATTTTGGATACACTAGAGTTTAAGAGATAATTCAAAAACATGGTGGAATTTTCTAAACCATAATAAGATGGAGACACTTTCAAATGAAGAAGAAGAAGAAATATTTCTAGAGACCCAATTTCATGTTGTGAAATAGGATACAAAGAGCATTAGGGATTTATTTGATATGACAAATTTATATCACAAGTTTATGGATGTATGGATGTATTCAACAAGAGAAGGTCATAATTTCCCTTAAGCTTAATTGCAATCATAATTTCATCAATTTAAAATTGGCTAAAAGATTGTAAGTTCCCACAAAAAATATTCAAAGCATAGAGCTTGGAGGTGAAAATGTTCAATTTTTTATGAATTTGAAGATTTTCATGAATAAATATGTGTTGCATTCAAATTTTTATGATATAGATATAAATGATGTGGATATTATTTTGCGACATTCTTAGATATATTTAGTTTGTACATTTAATATGAATGCGTAAAATAAAATTTTGAAGTTTTTGTAAAATAAAAATAAAATAATATTGTAGGATATTTCACTTACTGAGCAAGAAGGACCCAAGGGAGGAAATGGTGAAGTATTTGCAGAGAAACATATTGCAATACCTCATTATAGATCATATGAAGATTCTAGGATTGAATCAAATGAAGAGCTTATAGAAGCACTTGAAGAAAAGTCGAAAGAAGGGATTCAACAAGAAGAAAAAGCTACATAACCACATGTTGATGAGTCAAAGAAAGAAGAATCAATAGATAAGGTGGTTTTATATTTCCACCCACACCATTCAAAGTAACAACAAATTTCAAAGAAAGGGCATAAGTGTTAGCAAGCTCACTATGGATCAACATGTAACTAGAGATGAAACCAATATTAAGGCATGTGGAGGAATAAAAGCAATGGATGGAG
Source organism: Pinus tabuliformis (assembly GCA_031772625.1). Lineage (NCBI taxonomy): Eukaryota > Viridiplantae > Streptophyta > Pinopsida > Pinales > Pinaceae > Pinus > Pinus tabuliformis. Next base: position 476,862,239 of record CM062818.1, on the reverse strand, counting down.
CATTCAAGTAGTGAAATGAAGACATTGATCCCAAGGAGAAACTAGAGTCATGATTGAGGAAAGGCCAAGTTGGGCCCCATGTCCACAGTTCACTACAATGGTTGGGTGCTCGTGCATGGTATTGATTGACTACATTTCTTAGTAGGTCACATTATATGGCTTATTCCCATGTTTTGAGGACAAAATATGTCAAAAGGGTGTTGGGCTAAATAAACATTTAGGGCCTCATCTATACATAATTAGGTCCACATATGACTAATTTTATTCTTCTACTAGACATTTCCTACCATTCGGGATACTATTTTAATTTTAGCATTTTCCATTTTTATTAAGCACATTTTTAGCTGGGGGTGTGACTTAGGGTGACATGTGGTAGTGATTGGGCACAAAATGGGTAGTGACATGACTATTTCTTATCCACTAGTGTGCATTACCATATCCATAACATCCCTAAACACTAATTCACACTTTCTCTCTTATTTTGGGAGACTGTCTTATCCACAACCTTATCCCATCATCTTATCACTTATCCTTTGATTTTTAGTCTTATTTTTGGAGGTTTCTTACTATTTTTTGAGTTAGGAGTTGAATGAGGCAGTTATCACTTTAGTTATATATTTTTTTATTCCAATTATATTTAGTCAACCTTATTTTATATTTTTAAGGCTACTAGCTAATCAAGCAAAATGCTGACTATTCTCTAGTGTGCATGCACTATGTAACCCCAATATAGTGTGCATTGGTTCTCTCTCAAGGAGGGTTATTATATTTCATTCATGTCAAGCATTAATACACAATAGTTATGGGTAATTTGAATCATTAGAGAAATTTTGAGGTAAAAAATGGGCCTCAAAACAAAAATGTACAACCAAATTCAACTTTATAGGAACAATTAGGATTCAAGATGATGTTGTCAACGATAGGGGATGATTCAACAATTTTGGAGTAAAAAAGTAAAAGGATTAAAAAAAAAAAAAAAAAACTTATTTTTCAACTTATCGCCTTACGGTTTTACTCAAATTTCGAGTGGGAGCACTCGTTGGATGTGGAATTTAATTCCTCATCCAAGGAGTACCCATGTTACATACTTTTGATGGACCCTGCTACACGAAAAATGAGAAATACATGAAAAAAATGATTGCAATCACATTTTTTGCATGTATTTCTCATTTTTCGTGTAGCAGGGTCCATCGAAAGTATGTAACATGGATACTCCTTGAATGAGGAATTACATTTTGCATCCAACTAGTGCTCACACTCAAAATTTAAGTAAAACCATAGGAAGATAAGTTGAAAATACGAGTTGAAAAAGTAGTTTTTTCTTTTTTTTTTTCCTCTAAAATTTTATGATATAATATAATCTTATTTTATTATTTTCACTATTATTTTATAATTTTCCTTAGGAAGCCCATTTCAGGCCTCATAATTTCTCTAATGTGGTTTTCTTTAGCTACTTAGTTGTTTTTAGTGCAATTTCACTCTCTTATTTTTTGTTATGCAATCTACACTATAATAATTTTTACACAATAGTTCTTGTGCTTGTGCCTAAAATCCAATAGGGGATATAAGAACATAATATACCCAGGGAAGATAATATGGGGTACTTTGGGAGGTACCCAAAAGGATAATGAATGTAATGTGACCATTATAATGGAATAATCCCACTATGTAATTAACATGAAATAATATAATAATAAGGGGTAATTGGCATATGACTCATAGAAGTAATCATGAGAAAGTTTAAGTACACAAGAGTATTTAGTATTTCACATGTGTTGAATTGTATAGTCTTGTAGCAATCATATTTTTTTTCAACAAAGAAAAAACCATTACTTTTTTGTATTAAAAAAGTAGTTACATCTTTTTGTATTCCCCAAATAAATGAACCAAGTATATGCAACATTTAATGACCATTTTCCCGCCTAGAAAGAGTCAATCTACTTACATGGTTGCCAAACAAAAATATACTTGCATTGTATCAATCATGACATGCAAAATATTCCTTCCATAAGATGTATTTAATATGGTTACTTTGCCTTAAAGGTTTTTCTTTCTATAATCTTTTATTACTCATGGTGAATATTTGGTTATCTTTGCTATTTAAGGGTTTACTTTAGAAGATTTATGGATCATTGGTCAACAAAATAAGTCTCATAATTGAACTTTTATGGATTCGTTGGCATTATTTTAAGGAGAAGCAATATTCTTATTCTTGCAGCAAAAAATGTATGCTCTAAATATTCATTCACATCGCATGGAAGAAGAAAACTTAAAATTTGATTGATGATAATCCATATCCTACTTAAATGTGGATTTGGTATAATTAGTTAGTTATGACTTCATCCCTCTCGATGATTCGATTCCATTTTTAGACAATCCAATTCTAGTTATTGGTGTTATTGGTGGTTGTGGCCTAGATAAAGATGTAGATAAACTATTGAAATTGGGGCTTATTTTTTGAATGCAATGTTAGCCAATGAATGAAATTATGTCTAATAATTATGATTCAAATGGAATTGAGGCTTATAAATTATATACTTATGAGAATATCAATTACTAATCTCTGCAGCTCATATGATACAGATTTTGTTATCGGATAAAATATTTATAATGATTTGAATGCTTATGTTGGTGACGATGCTAGTGGAAACTAAAAAGCTAATAATTGGTGGCAATACTACTATTGATTTAAATGTCCTCAAGCTACACAATGTTCTACCTTGTCACCTCTACTAATTTATATCTTATAGGGTTCTTCCAACAACCACTTTCAATAAATCACACATATTAAAAATAAAAGAAGCACTTCAATTTCTTGATCCAAACTCCCCTCAATTCTTTCCCCGAAAATTGCACAAATGTACAAATGAGAAACATGCCTCCAAAGTGGGAATCTTAATACTTAAACCCTAAATTCACTAATACTCTTTAGCTCACAAGAGATATAATTCATTGACATTGGATTAGGAGTTAAGATTCATGCTTATATATCCACTAAAACACTATCTTAATACTGCATCGAAACAATTTAAATATACTATAAAAATACCATTAAAATGTGCAAGAAAAGTGCACATTGAATAGATGTGGATAAATTACCCATATCTCTTTGTTATAATTGTTAGGGAAAGAATATTTAAATTTAATTTTAAGAAATTGAAAATGGTCACATGTCCTATTGTTCAGATTCAAGTTGGTGATCATCGATGATAGTGCCAATGGTGTGAATATTATTAACTAAGAGGTTATTATGTTTCTATTGTATGCTCGTTAGTGGAAAATATAAGGAAACTTGCAAAACGGATTTAGAATGCAATAGTGCCCATAGTAATTCATTTTTAATCTACTCTCATTGTAACTCCCATTATTAGGATTTCTCACACTTATGATTCATAAGCTTGGGATTGAAGTAGCTATGAGTTGAATAGTAAAGCTGGCAACACCCATAGACCCTTCTTCTCACCCTTCAATTGAAATCGGATGCATATGATGATATGTTGGAGTGGTGTTAAAGGCATGTATGGTTAAGAAAGCCAAGTGTGTGGCCTTCATATATTGATTAGTATTCAACTTGCCACAAAAATGGGAAATCATGTTGAGCAACCATTTAATACATAAGTGATGATGATCTAAATATCATGAAAATATTTAGGGAAAAATTTAATGTAAGTAACACTAAAATTATGTCGAAAGACCTCCTTCCTAAGGGATCTATAGAAGCTTGAATCAATAAGCCCATAGTGGTTTTTGAAGGCACTCTTTTCAATAAAGTTGTAGCATACCTAATCACCTCAAGGATTTTTTAGGGTATGGGATGCACTTTCCCAACCCCTAAGGTCACTTTATGGAGGTTGGGTATCCAAAATTTATCTTCTTTTAACCATATCAAACCTCCTTTTTTGTGGCCACCATCATCATTTTATCATAAAGAGCTTTCCAACGATACAAATTCATCAAATTTTGAGCTTTGGACATGAAGGTATGGGCCTCAAAAGTTTTACCTTTCTTAGTGCCACATCAACAATCATACTATTGACACATGGAATACGTGTAGCAGTTTGGTGCCAAATTTCAACACCATATTGTCCCACATCAATTGTTTGACATGTGGATGACATGCGGTAGTCCTCTACTCATGTGTCACCATCACATAGTGCCACGTCTATAGTCAGACAAGTACCAAGTTATTTTTTTTATCAAGTAAGAGTAGAGCCTTCCATTAATCGAGAAAAACATACAAAATGTACACGTCTTTACCGTAGTAAAGAGCAACAACACCAGCTCTGACCTTCAGTCTTACACTGAACAATAAAAAATAGACCTTTAGTCTCACTTTCTAAAGTGAAAAGCTAACAAAGATAGAAGTTTAGTCTCATTTTCTAAAGTTAAAAGCTATCACTCAGAAAATCCTTACACTCCACTTTTAGGTAATCCTACAAAATGACAGTTGAAAGAGAACACTAATGCATCGACACCATCAAACAACCCTATGCCTCTGTCCCGTCGGTCAAAACATTGTAGTTACACCGACAGACAAAGCATCAAGGCATCTGATCATCGATCAAAGTATCAAAGAACTAACAGTTCTTATAACATCGCTTTGGAAAACAAGCGCATCATAAAACGATTAACCATATCTGAAAACCAAAGTTAAGTGAAACTAGAAAGCAGCGGGTCCACCAGGCTTCTTATCCCTCGGAAATCTTAGACCCAATGACCCTTACCTGACCAAGGCCAGCAGATCCGACGGCCCCCAATACTGCCTTAATCTTCCATTGCATTTTCAGCTTGATAACCGTGCAATCCATCCCTCGTAGATCCGACGGTTATCAACAATTTCAGGCTGGAAACTAGCATGTACTTTATTTTTATTTTTTTCGGACCCGATGAGATTTGTAAGCTGAAAATCTAAAATTTTTCGAGTCCGCTTGAGGACATAACTTTCGTGTTGTTTTTCCACCCAAATACCATAGGATGAAGAGTTATGAGTTAGCTTCAGTATGCAGCTTTCCAACTAGCTTGCTATTTAACAAGTGATTGGTCCATTATTTATGGCTTCCATTGGTCTAATTTCATCATTTTTTTCATGATTTGATAGTTCTTGTCTTCGGCCACCTATTTATGACAGTCATCCCTCAAGTTCCCTGAGGCTGTCGAAGCCCAATCATATTTGTTGCTACTTCTTGAGCAAAGCACTCCTTCATTCGCCAGGCAATCCGCCAGTCTGTTAATTGTTCTTCGTACGTGAGAAAACTTGATTGTTCTCAAGGTTCTCAAGTGGGAGTGAATACATTGATAGACTTGTAATAGGCGCCAATGGTTCGACACTTTTTTTGGAGCTGCGTCGTTGCATAACTTCTTGACCGAATTGATTACCATTTCAGAGTCTGCTTCAATGATGGCATTATGAAATTGGATTCGATCAGGATTTCTAGGCATTTCTCTAAGGCCATGAGTTCCACCATATTGTTTGTGTCATTCCCCAAGTGACTATGAAAGAAGACTTTTATGTCTCCCTGCTCATCTCTTATAACTCTACCATAACCTGCCCTCCCAGGGTTTCCTTTAGAGGCTCCACCTATATTGAATTTCAAAAATCCTTGAGGGGAGGTTGCCAGAAGTCCTTACTGGTTGTTGTCTTTCTTATGCCCTGGGGGATTAGCGAAAGTAGACCTAAATGCTTTAGAATGTGAGCATCCTAGTCTAGAGGCAGGTTCTTGGGAGGTTTCCTTAGAAGGGTACCCACAGTTTCTTTTAGTTGTCTTAAGATTTGTGCAATGATGTTCTGGGATGAGCCAGTTTAGTTCTTGAAGATCCTGTTGTTGCGCTCTTTCCAAACGTCCTAGATTAAAAATCCTAGAACTAGAGTCCAAGCTTTGTTGATTAGTTCATTTTCTGGGAAGTCTTTCCTCCAATTCTTCAAAGTGCCAGTGATACTGAAATTGTCCCTGTCAGTTTGCCTGAAGGTAGAAGCCACCCAATTCCACAAGGTAGAGGTGAATGGGCAGTGGTTGAGTAGGTGTTCCATCGTTTCTTCTTGTTGACCACATAACTGGCATCTAGATGGGCCTAATAAACCTCTTTTCTGAAGATTGTCCCAGGTCATTATTTTTTTATGTTGCACCAACCACATGAACAACTTGATTTTCATCCAGTGTGAGTTTTGCCAGAGGTCCTTCCATACCTTATTAGGATTTGGGAAGTCAAGCCCTAGGGAAATTCTCTTGGCTTCTTTGAGGTTGAATTTGCCTTCTATGTTTCTACTCCATCTCCGCTGGTCATCCGAAGTTGATGTAAACATATTTCTTTGTTCCAAGACCTCTACAAGAGATTCTGCATGGGCCTTAAGAGGGGTCTCATCACTATATACCAGTTTATTCCATATTTTCCATTTACCCTTGTTCTCTGCCTAATCCCAGAAGTCACTTACCTTGATTAAACCTTTACTGTCAGTGTCATTTTTGAGATTGGCTAGTTCTTCTTTGAACAGGTTAGGTTCCTACTGCCAGTTGTCCTCCCAAAACCATGCTAGATTTCCATCTTTGATCTCCCAAAAACTATGCTGCTAAAAAATGGCTCTGTTCTCCCAATAATTATTCCAAATGTGGTATCCTTTGATGTGCCCAGACATTCAAATGTGATCCCTTTCCTACCAATTATTTTCATATTTTTGTTTCCAGATCTTTTCCCAAGGGGTTACCGATTCCTTTAGCCATCTCCACCAAAGTTTTGCCCCCAAAACTTTGCTTATGGTTTCAGGGTCAAGAAGACCCAAACCAACCTAGGTCTTGGGTTTACAGATCTTATCCCAAGCTACTAAATCCCATTTCATTTTCTCTTCCCCTTTTCCCCAAAGAAAATATATTTGAATATTCCTGATGCGTTGCATAACTCCTTTAGGAGCAGGAAGAGTTGAAAACATGAAGATGGGAATAGTTTGCAGGACGACCTTTATAAGCACAAGTCATCCTGCTAAATTCAAATACCTGCATGTCCATTTCCGTATCTTGTCCTAATTTTTATTAGTTACTGGATCCCACACTTCTTTACTCAAAGGTTTGTCTGTAAGAGGTATTCCTAGATACTTGGAAGTTAGCTGCACCCTTTGAAAACTGAGAATTCTGGTGAGGTTTCTTTGAATAGCAATGTCAATATTAAAAAAGAAAATCTTTGATTTGTTAAGGCTTACCTCTATACTGGTGGCCATAGTAAAGTCGTTCAAGATTTATTTAAAAGCTTTAGCTTCCTTGATAGTGGGTGTACCCTGCAGCATAGTTTCATCCACAAATTGTTGGTGAGTCAAAGCATCCCCATTTGGGGTAAGTTTAAGACCCTGGATTCTTCCATCTGCTTTGGCTGTTTTGATTGCTTTGCCTAGTCCTTCCATCATGAGTATAAAGAGGAAGGGGAAGAGAGGTCTCCTTGTCCGAGGCCTCTTGAAGGCCTAAAGGTTCTGGAGGGAGAGCCATTAAGCAGGATTGAAAAATTGGCTGTGGTAACAAGGGCCATCACCCATTTTATCAAGTTGTGGTCGAAGCCATAGGCTTCTAGTACTGTCCTGATGTATGACTAGCTTAGCTTATCATAGGCTTTTGCTAGGTCCAGCTGTATGATCATACCTGCCTGCTTATTTCTCTTCAGTGAGTGAACCACCTCGTGAGCTTGAATGATGTTATCTAGAATTTGCCTTCCTTCCACATAGCCAGTTTGCTCCTCAGACACAAGAGTTGGAAGAAGGGGCTTGAGTCCATTAGAAATTATTTTGGAGATGATTTTGTACACCACATTGCATAAAGCTATGGGTCTGAATCTATTAGGTGTCATGGCTTTTTCCTGCTTTGGAATCAAAGCTATGAAAGAGGCATTAAGCGCCCTTAACACTGTTTTGGATCTCCTCGAGTCCTCCACAACATCAAGAATATCTTGTTTAACTATTTCCCAGCAAGCTTTGAAAAAGTCCACATTGAACCCATCGGGTTAGGAGATTTCCCATTTTTCATCTCATTGATGACTATCTTGACTTCCTGTTCAGTCACTGGCCTATTAAGATTGTAATTGTCTTCCCTTGTTACAAGCTTTGGAATGTGCTTTGTGAAGTTGTTGATAAATTGAGATCCGTCTAAGAGAGGCTCCTCTGCTATGCAATGGAAATGTTGAACCAGAGCAAATTCCATTTCTTTGTGTGTGCTGGGCTCTTTTCCTTGAGTGTTTATGAGTTTGAAATCCTATTATGAGACCTATGATCCAAGGTTGATTTGTGAAAAAACTTTGTATTTCTTTCCCCTTCTTTGATCCATTGCACTCTTGACTTCTGTCTCCAGAAGATCTCCTCTTGCTGGCATCTGTCTTCCCATTCCTTCTGAAGAGAGTTAGCTTGCATTTTCCTTTCCTCGGTAAAGCCATCTATGATAATGATTTGATTGATTCCTTGGAGTTTCTGTTCAACTTCTCTTTTGGATTTGAAGATATTTCCAAACTCATTATTGTTCCACTCTTTAAGCCTGAGTTTGATGTGTTTCAGTCTTTGTTGTAGTATGAACATATTAGTGCCTTCGATGTGCATATCTTCCATCCACCATTTTTCAATATCGCTGATAAAGTCAGGGTGAGTGATCCAGACATTTTCAAACCTAAAAGGTCTGTTTCTCGTAGTACCTATAAAAGATGCATCAAGTTGAACAGACCAGTGATCCGAGCCTCCATAAGGAAGGATTAAAGCTGACAAGTTAGGGCCTGTGAGAAGGAGGTTCTTTGAGATTAAGAATCTGTCTAGTCCGGCGGCAACTTAAGAAGCCCCTCCCCTCTTATTGTTCCAAGTGAAAATCGCATTTTCTGTTTCCGTGTCCACTAGCCTCATGTTGTTTAGGAACATTTGGAAGGCAAAAGAGTCTTTTCCTAGAGTTCTGGTTCCGCCTTTTTTTTGTGAGAGATATAATCATATTAAAGTCCCCTCCCAGAATCCATGGCATAACAAGATGTCTCTCTCTCAGCTCCTCTAGTGAGGTGATAAGCCTGAGTTTGTCTTCAACTTTTTGAGGACCATAGAAATTTGTGATCATATAGAGTTCCTTATCACCCAAAGGTTGGATCACCAATGAAAGGTAGTTCCTAGATGCTTCAGCATCTAGGATTCCAAGTTTTTGGGGATTCCAAAGTGTGAGAATGCCTCCTGCTGTGTTGTCTGCTTTAACTTCAAGATACTCGTACTTGATGAGCCATTTGCTATGTATCTCTCTAATTTTATCTATCGAACATTTTGTTTCCTAGATAAACACCATATCTGGTTTTTCTTCTTTTATTCTATTGCTGAGATTTCTTTGTTTCCTTTTACTTCCTAGACCCCTAATGTTCTAGGTTGTTAGCTTCATTAAGAAAGATTTGTAAATAAGTAACTGGTAAGATCTCTCATCTTACCTGAGTTAATCTTGAGTTTCCCACACTATGTCAGCAGCTCATTGTGTCTTTTCCTTCCTCTTTTCCTGCCTGGGTTCTTGGAAGAGTGTCCTGATGTTTCCCCCATCGTTTTTATCCCTCTATTTCCTGGATATCATGGTTTATTTTGACTCCAAAACCCTTTGGTTGAGATCTCCAGAGGTATAGTTTTTGTACTTTGTCAAACTCCTCTTGTGGTAGAGAATCAACTCCTTTGGTAGTTCCCTGTTCCAGGAACTTTTCTAGATCTAGTTTCTCCCTTTCAAGAATCTCCTGCAGTTCCTGTTCCTCCGTTCCAACCTCACTTGGGATCATCTCATGGTCTTTTTCAAGATCCCTTGTGCATGTTAGATCCTCCTTTAGTTTGGTGTGCTCAGGTATATCCTCCATACTAGTATCTCTTTCCTTCTCTGTAGGATTATCTTCCGGTTCTGGGTTTGTCCCATTGTTCCTGCCTTCTTTTTCTAAAGTCTTGAAACTGTTATGACTCAGTTGCTTATCCTCATCAGTTTTCTTTTGATACTTTTTTCCTCCTTTCCCTTTACCTCCCACCCTGGTAAAGCCTTCAGGATCTTTGCCTTTCTTGGCTTTCATATTGTCCTCCAGTTTGCTTAATGGGTAGTCTCTGTAGAGGTGCCCCTGTTCATGGCATGTATGGCATCTGAATGGTATATGTTCATAGTCCACTATCTGCACCCATTCTTCATCGTATACTTCTAGAATGATTTTGTCCAAAAGAGTTCCAAATAGGTCCATTTCTACACATATTCGGGCGAAGGAGGTGTATTTTCCTCGCAGGGTTGTATGTAATATTTTTATGAAATGTCCTAATTTATTGCCTATAGATTTTAGAGATTCTAGTAGCCAATAATCTAAAGGTAGGGAATAAAGTCTTATCCATACCGGTACTGAAGTGAATGTTTCTCGTTTCGGGACAAAATTCATCACCCATGGTCGCATGTAGAGGCCCGCAGCAGCGTAAAAATAGGGTCCTCCTTCGAACACTTTGTCTTTGTCCTCTAAGCTCGTGAATGCCACTGTGAAGAAACCCTTCGACCCAAGGTGAAGGGTTATTTGCCCCTTCGGTTTCCAGTGGTTTCTTATCCATGCGTTCAAAGCTTTCTCCGTTGGCCATATTCCAATAAATTTGCATATAACTGCGTATGCCACCATGTGCTCCCTGTGCACCTATAGCGCTGGATCACTTAAAACAACCCGCGGTGTAATGGTTGACTTGGGTTTACAGAGTCCTAACACACTGTTGTGCGCCGCTTTCTGACTGCCTTCTCATGTCCTCTTCTTCCTTCTAACTTCCTCATGATTCTATTCTTGTTCCCGGGCTTTGATGTTTTCCAGTTTTTCTATGCTATTATCCTCAGTTGTTGCCTCCATTGGTTTCTTGAAGCCATTCAAACCAGTTTCCTTGCTTCTATTCGTAGCTACATGATTGTAGGAGGGAGTGGAACTCCCTCCTCCTCGTCCCGCCATGGTTTCCAGTGGTAAAACTCTGTCACAAACCCTGGTTCAGCTTGCTCCGTCATTCCCGCTCTTTCGTCCTAATTTCACTTCGGCACTGTTTGAAGTGTTAACTCAACAAGTACCAAGTTATATTCGAATATGTGGATTTCAATAAATCCCTTTTATTAAAAGAGTTATACCTATAGAGATTCAGATTTCTAAATATTCAAAGGACCCCATTTAATCACTTAAATGGAAAATCCATATCTAGATATCCAAATTCTTGGATATTCAAGATTCGCTTATCCAAGAGAATTCATAAATTAATTTGAATAAAAGTGCCATATCCAAATATCTGGTTTTTCAAATATCCATAATCCACTTATCTGGAATTTCCAAAATGACATTTGTATTAAATAGTCGAATCTCCAGATTATCAAATTATCTGCCTCCAAAGACACACATCATCTACCATAATGGACATTTCTAATCTCACTCAAAGGTGTCAGGTTTGAGTCCTAGGAACCAACCTCCACAAAGGTAGGATGTTTGGGGCATATTAAGTTAAACAAAAATGGGCCAATCTGTCCAAGTAGATGGCCGAGAACAAGCCCTGAGTGAAGGGTAAGTAGTTGAAACTTAGGAAATTTATATTTGGTAGTTGTGGAAGAGGCTAGGGAGGATATGGTGGTGAGGGTAAGCTATCGAAACTAAAAAAAATTGTGTTTTGTAGCTATGGAGGAGGCAAGGGAGGAGATTGTAGTGAGGGCATTAATACTTGTCATATGGGAAAGATTGTAGGGTTCCCTACCCTATGCTAGGGTGGTTTAAACATTATGCCTTGATATCCTTGGATGTTCAATTTGGATATATGTTTTCTTGGTGAGAGCCATTCGTGGCTTTGTATGGGTAGCATTTCGATGAGTGGCCATATTATTGGTTTTTTAGGATGAGAGAGACATTTTCCATTTCTCGTCTTTATGAATTTTTATTATAATGTCCAAGGGTCATAGCCAATGTGTAAAGGAGGGAATTAAATTCATATTCAGGTTAAATTTTTACTGTGATTTTGTTGGTTTGGTCTGAAGAAGAAGCTATTGATCAAACCCCTTCTTTAGATAATCTTTATGATAAACTATCCACTTTTCTAATTTCATCTCATCTAGTTATCCATTAAATGGCCCAAATTTTGAAAGCATTGTTGGCAAAAAACCTATCTAAATATTAACATACAATGAATATCTAAACAGGATTTGTCAATAAATATGTATGATGTGGAGCCAACCTAGATTCTCTCCTATTTTTCCATGGAGATTCATAATTTGTAAATAGACTTCATTACAAACCACATGTCCAAAAAACCATGTCTCATGTCCATGTGACATTTTTTCATTAATCAATTTATTTAAAAATATAGAAAAATCATAACTATTTTTAAGCTAAATTTCAATCATTACTTGTGTTTACTATAAAAAATATTTTAAAATATCAAGTATAAATTAAATATATACCATCAACTTATTAATTAATAATAATTAAATCAACATAGATCCATCTTAACTTTTGATCTATCAAGTGCCTAGAGCGCCTAGAGTGATCAAATCTCTCAAGGTGCAAACTTCTTTTTTTTAGTGCAAAACTTAAGGAAAGGGTTACGCCTAGAGAAATTTAATCCCTTTACTTAATAGATCTAGAATTATAATAGATATGGATTGGTGTAAAAAAAAATGGAAAATACATTTATTTAACTTTGCCAAATCAAGGATGATAATAGCATCAAATCCATAAGACACTTTCAAAAATGCCACTCAAGATGCGTAAAACCAACCTAGATCCATCTTAACCTCGGATCTATCAAGCGTTGAAAGGGATCCAATCTATCGAGGTGCAAACCTCTTTTTTGAGTGCAAAACTTGAGGAAAGGTTTGCACCTTGAGATATTTGATCCATCTCGGTGCTTGATAGATCCAAGGTTATGATGGATCTAGTTTGGTTATATAATATTATATAATGTCTATATTTGTATCTATGTGTCTCTTTCTTATTCCCTCTCTTTATGTCACCCCCCAAAGATACACACTCTCTCTCTCTACATCACTTACTTGCCACTCTCTCTCTCTCTCTCTCTCCACCATTCTCCCTCTATGTATTTTTTCCTTCCCTCTCTTTCCCCCTCCAACTCCATCTCTCTCTCCTTCTCTCTCTTGAGTCCTCTCTCTCTCCCTTCCTCTCTCTCTCTTTCTCTTCCACCTTCCTCTGTCTCTTCCCTCCAAATTTTTCACTATCGCCCTCCCTCTCGCCTTCTCTCTCTCCCCTCCATATTTGTGCCTCTCTCTCTCTCTCTCTTACCCTTCTCTCCCTATATACCTCCCCTCCTCTCCACTCTCCCTCACACTCTCTCCATTTCTCCCATGTTATGCCCTCTCTCTTCCCACCTTTGTCTCTTTATGTATTTTTTTTCTTTCCTCCCCCTATATCTCTCTCTCTCTTCCTTCCTTTCTCTCCCACCTCCCTCTTTCCATATTCCCCCATCTCTCTCTCTCTCTCCCCCACCCCCTCTCTCCCTCTTCCTCCATCACTCTTTCTCTTTCTCTCCACCCTCTAACTTTGTCACTATCCACCTCCCTCAGACCCCCGCCCCTTAAATTTGATCCCATTGTACTTGTGTCTCAGAAAGTATATAAATTAAAAAAACTAATTGGTTGCAAAATATTAAACCTATATTTTGGATCAATCAAATTAAAGAGAATATAATAATGAAAAACTTTAAAAAATCATGCATTATCTTTCCTCTATTATTGTTAGTCACTTTTCTTTCTCTCATCGCTTGGATCCTTAGTTAAGATGGATCTATGTTGGTTCTTAATATTACTATTTATATTATATACATTTCACAAATTTAAATATAAAAAGTATTCTAATTTTAAATTCTATTAAAATCTTAATTTAATTTCTATGAGGATATTTTTAGTAGTCCTTAAAGGGTTTAGATATTTCTCGAAAGTAATTATAATCATTATCTTTTTACCTTCAATTAAAAAAATGTTATTGGCCCATGGTATTGTAACAAAGCTTATTTACAAGTTAATAATATCCATGGTAAAGTGGGGGTGAATATCCATGGCTAAGAATTGTGTCATATTTTTATAAAATATTTTGATTGTGCAATAAGTTATGATTTTTTGGCATGTGGCATTGATAATCCATAGTATTGCAACAAAGCCTATTTACAAGTACATAATATCAATGGCAAAGTGAGGGTGAATATCCATGGTTAAGAATCTTGTCATATTGTTATAAAATATTTTGATTGTGAAATAAGTTATGTTTTTTGGGCATGTGGTATTGATAATCCATGGTATTGGCCCATGGTATTGTAATAAAACCTATTTACAAATTAATAATATCTGTGGTAAAGTGGGGGTGAATATCTATGGTTAATAATATTTTCATATTGTTATAAAAAAATAATTGATTGTGAAATAAGTTATGTTTTTTGGGCATGTGGTATTGATAACCCATGGTATTGCCCTATTGTATGTAATAAAACCTAGTTTTTACAAGTTAATTAGGTCGTAAAGCATTTCCCTATGAAAAACACTTTCCTCTCGCCCCACTTGTCATCTTTGTGCATCATTAGATTAAATGTTAATCTAATGTTAGATGATTAGAAGAAGTTTGGTCATTTGATCGTAAAGCAGTTGGAAAGAACAATTATTTAACCTAACCCCTTATATTAAGGTTCACATGCATGCAAAGGGGGACCACCCACTTCCCTTGGGGATGATGTTGGTTGAATTGCAACCTGTTCTCTTCGATGCGAACTCTGCTAAGTAAATTCAACTCTTGAGCTATGTCTGTAGCTGCTTCGCTCCCAAACCTAGTGAATTCAACTCTTGAGTAGTGCCTGCAGCTGCTTCGCTCACACTTAGTGAGTACCACAACTTTCAAATTTAATTATGTTTATGGAAGTTTAACCCAGTCAATTCAACTCTTGAGTAGTGCCTGCAGCTGCTTCGCTCACACTTAGTGAGTACCACAACTTTCAAATTTAATTATGTCTATGGAAGTTTGTTTATAACTAAGGAAATCGAAGTTAACTTCCTTTTCTATTCTTAAAGAACCCTGTTCTGGTTAAATATCCATTCAGCCATGCCTTGTGACTAATGTTGATAATCTTTTTGTTTAATGTGACGTCCACGAGTTTGCAAGGACCTTGTGACTAATGTCGATAATCTTTTTGTTTAATGTGGCGTCCACCAGTTTGCAAGGAAATTTTAAAGCAATCTCCGGTAATCTTATTTATTTATTTGCTAGTAAATATATTGGATTAATCTTTACTAGGCTTATTGGCACTCTCCAACTCCGCCTCGCTTCCTGTTCATTCGCACTCTTCATTTCACTAGTAGTGCTCTGTCCTCTACCATGCACTCTGTCCTCTGCCATGAAACATGAAGTTGGAATGAGGGTTCCTTTTCATTATTTCAGTATCTGTTGAACAATTTAGGTACTCCCAGAGACTCAGAGCCTTCAAATTCTTAATTCCATACGTTTTTTTTAACCCTCTATAATGGATGGATTCTTGCTTATTGAAAGTTTTTAAACACATACGTTAACCTTTAAATTTCAAATAGTGTAGGTTTTCTATGTTCTTTTCCCTAAAACTGTAAGATTTTGGTGATACTGGGTTTGATCTTTACCGTTGTGCATACTTTCAGCAAACTCTTCATTAAAAGTTTTACCTTGCAATTTGTGTATAAACTTATTTTTTTTACTATAACATTGAATCAAAAGTTGCATGTCCTGAAGTTATACCTTGGAATTTGTGTATTTAACTTACATTTTTATTAGAGAAATGGATGGAAAGTTGCATGTCCTAAAGTTATTCAGGATTTCTAGGCAATACTTCGGCTTTTTACCATGCAATTTTGAGGAAAAGAGTTTGCCCTACTGTAAAAGTTGTGATTGGCAATTTGTTGTTTGAGAACGATATATATTCTTAAAGAGAGTCCTGTTTTATGTGACAAGTTACAGGAAAACGTCCAATCAATTATAGAAAATGTAAAGTCATAACCGAAAAGATTATTTGTCTCGACTGTATCAAAGAAAATAAAAAAATCCAATGAGAATGAAATAAAAATAAAAAATAAAAAGCAAATCCTTGCTAAATAGTGGTATTAATGTGAATCCAAATTACATTCATATTTATGGGCAGATCGATACTACATAACTAACTGCTATTCAATTTGCTTTTTTATTGGTTACATTACTGCAAATTTTATCGTACACACCGATAACCATATATCTCCATGTGTTCCATTACTAACTATTCTTTAGAGTTTAGAACCAGCAAGTGGACCACCTGTCAAAGGAGGGTCTTTAACTAGGTACAGGTTCCTGGTCCATAAAGATAATATTTGGTGAGGAGTCTTTTATCATTCAGGATTTTGTTATCCCTGGCTTTTAATCTCTTGCTTATGTCCTTCAGGTTTGTTTTTATTTACTTTTTTGGTTTTCAAGCATTTGTATGGTATGAATGACTATATCTATCTCTGATCGTCTTCCTAGTTATGCTGGAGGTGTCTAATATATTTGTATCTGTGTATGTTTTTGAGCTTCGGCATCCTTCTCAGAGGATCTCTTCCTCTGGTTTTGTGACATATATTCTTAGCTTGCTCAATTAGCATGTAACTGTACTACCTGGAGCGATAATACAGACTCAATATAATACAATTTCGCTTTTTCTTTCTGAAAAACTATTATTTAACTATTTTCAATTCAATCCCTTTTTCATTGTAGTTGTACTTAAAGTGACAGGTTCCCTACCCTAAACCTTAAGAAAATGTGCATGGTTCAAGGCAAGGAACTTGTGATTTACAAGATTTCAGATCTGTAGACAATTGTTGCCCATTAATTATAGCTTCTATTTATATGAATAAAAAATTATCAACAAAATAAAACCAATATTGACTGGTTTGCTAAATTATGCAAGATTCCAGGCAAGGAACTTGTCAATGAGAGGATTTCAAGCATGTATATAATTGTTGTCCACTTGGCAACGAAATTGTTTGACTCCTTTCTTCTTAATTTTTTCAGGTTTTGTGAAGATTCGATTAGAGTAACAGAGATTTGATACATTTGATGGAAAATCTTTTGAAGTCATATAGATTATATTATACTGTAGTTGTGTAAATACCGTCACACATAACTCTGGACTTTTGAAAATGTTGAGTACCATTACACAGAAATTTGAATCTTCTTGTAGGACTAGTCTACTAAACTAATTTAAATTTTTGATATACTTACGAAATTATTTGACATAATACTTGGCAACGAAATTGTTTGACTCCTTTCTTCTTAATTTTTTCAGGTTTTTGTGAAGATTCGATTAGAGTAACAGAGATTTGATACATTTGATGGAAATTATTTGTCGTCGAACTTGTGAAAATTTTCAATAAAGTACTTATTTATTTTTCATGGCGATTTATTAGATCTATTTATTTTCCATGGCCATTGTATTAGATTTATCACTAACAGCTATATAAAACAATTTAAAAATGGTAAAAATGGTACATAGCAGACAATTATTTCTTTTTTCAAAGAAAAAAAGCTTTATGTATTATATGAAAAATATAAGAGCTGATAATACATTTTATTTCTGATTATGCAGATCAGAGTTATGATCCCATAAATATATGAGGAGGAAAAAGCCTATAATCTGAAGAGCTAAATGACGCTGGAATCAATTCTGATAATGTCTGATATCAAAAACTCAAAAAAACAAAAAAAATACGACAGTCATGTATATTGCATTACAAGTCTGGAAGGGCAAAATCAGATATCTGATAATGGGAATCATCAGATACAATTTCGAGATGCCAATATTCTGAAGTAGAAAATAGTCCCTTTTTTGAAAGATCGTCTGCTGTAATGTTTTCTTCCCTATAGATGTGCTGAATAGAGCAATTCTCCAGGCAGGTCCAGTAGAACTGTATCCTATCTCTCCAACCAGACAGATGATGAGCCTGAATGAAATTTTACTGATTTACTGAATCAACCCATAGCGGAATCGAACCTTCACATTTTTCTGAAATGCAAGCATTCACTTCATATATGGCAAGATTTAGAATATGCCTATGGTTTCAAACTTGATAGGCAGTTATCGATTCAGGAGTGGCTCGTTGATTGCAGCAAGAAACAGATATTATGGCGTAGAATAGGCATCTTATCTTTATGGTTTATTTGGAAATGGCGTAACTCTTGCATCTTTAACCATTCCAATTTTTCCCCAGCTAAGGTTTTTGATTTAATCTCTGCTTATGTTGAATCGCTCCCTCAGAAACCAGTGAAGAATTCAATCTCATCCTCAGACAGGCTTTCTATTGTTCGTCTTCATCTGCCATCAGCCTTTTTCGATGGGGCAGCTCAACAGGGCCAATGTGGATGCGGCTTCCACATAAAAATATCTGCAAACTCTCACTTCTCTGCTTTCTGGCATGGGGTCAGGGATCCAATAATATGGCGGAAGCCATGGCTCTCTCAGGCCTCCTGAAATTTTGCATATTCCTAGACATTCAGCAGGTGACAGACAATTATTTCATAGTTAAAATGAGTAGACAAGGATTAAAAAATTGGTTCTTCCATGGTAGTAATTTAAATTGCAATTGGTATGAATAGATGTTTCTGTTGTAAGATTTGTAGTACCTTTACTAGCACCGTGATGATTTTCATTACTCAGTCGGTGGTTTTTATTCCAGAAATTAATGTGATCGATGAGTTAAAATTTAAAGCCACATGTCGATTTTCTCATTCAAACATAGGAAGCGAAAATGAAACCACGAAGAATGTTGTGCTGCCATGAATTTCACTGCAATATTTTTCCATGTTATAATCTCGCAGATTCTTCGGTAAAAATAATCCTGGAAGTATAAGGAACTCATCATAGTCCTCGAAATAGAAAATATATTTCTACATCAAGTGACCCCTTAGGCAGAGTCTTCGGGAAAACTCAGCTCGGAGGCGTACTCATCAGAATCCTCTTTGGCAGAGAAAACGCAATCGAATAATACTCTAGTCACTCATGAGAATCCTCCTTGACAGGGGAAACTTAATTGAAAGACATAACAATCTTTACAGAACGTGCCAATAGCTACAATTTAATGGTGTCCAAACACAATAATATTAATAAACTCGTTAAAATACCAAAGTTATTTTTTGGTTTTAAAATTTAATGGTGTCCATAAAGTGGAAAATGTTGATTGGTATTTTAAAGACAGTGTTTTTTCTAGTTGAAGATGAGCATGGAGAAGATTAGTAGACCATCGACTATAGGTGACTTTGGTTTATTATGGTTAAAGATAGTAAATTTATTATTTAGAAAGGTGAATTATGGTCAAGAAATGGTTGAATATGGAGGATCATTCTTGTCCATGTTAAATTAAAGTTGTTTATGATAGATCATAATTTACTATAGTTGATGATTATGTCTTTGATGGTGCCTTTACAAATGATGACAATGTATTGTTTTGGGGAATCAAATAATACAACGATATGTTTTTGGAAGCTTAACTAATGGGGAATGCCCAGTCTGAATAGTTGCTTCAGAAGGATACCCAAACATTCACTCTAAAACAATATGTGTTCTCTCGAAGAAACTACTTCTATGGTGAGGATTTACTCTTCATTTATGCTCTTTTTATGGCGAGGATTTACTCTGCATAAATGCTCTTTTTTCATATGCTATTGACTTACAACATTTCCATTGCAACATTTGGTGCAATTGCTAGTGATATCCACTGTAAAGTGGGGGTGAATATCGATGGTTAAGAATTTTGTCATCTTGTTAAAAAATATTTTGGTTGTGAAATAAGTTATGGTTTTTGGGCATGTTGTATTGATAAGCCATGGTATTTAAACAAAGCCTATTCACAAATTAATAACTAAATCAAAATATAACAAATTGAATTTTATTATTTTTATTGCTTTAACTTTTTATTATTAATTGAGCCAAATGTTTGCAGTCATCATGATATCACATTTAACTTTTTTTTTCTTAAATAATTAAGCCAACATTTAAAATTGTTTACATACTTACATTTAACCTACACATATACCCTATACTACTTTATACAGTGCCTCTCACCACAAAGATCCATCTTAACCCCGGATTTATCAAGTGCCGAGAGGGATCAAAACTCTCAAGATGCAAACCTCTTTATTGAGTGCAAAACTTGAGGAAAGGTTTGCACCTCGAGAGATTTGATCCCTCTCAGTGCTTGATAGATCTGGGGTTAAGATGGATCTAGGTTCATTATATAATACTATATAATATATATATTTGCATATCTGTGTCTCTTTCTTATTCCTTCTCTCTATCTCAACCCCAAACATACACACTCTCTCTCTCCCCCTATCTATCTCTCTCTTTCTCTCCCTCCTTCTTCCTCTCCCTGTATCTCTTCCACTTCTCTCTCTCTCTCCCCCTCCTTCTTCCTCTCCCTATATCTCTTCCACTTCTCTCTCTCTCTCTCTTCCCCTTCTCTCCCTCTCCCCCTCCCTCTCTCTCCATTTCTCTCCCTTCCCTCCCACTCTCATCTCTCCTCACTCTCTCTCTTGACCTTTCTCCCTCTATGTCTTTCTTCTTTCCTCCCTATGCCCCCTACAAATCCATCCCTTTATCCCTATCTCTTTCTCTATCTATCTCTTGATTCCTCTCTCTTCCTTCCTCTCTCTCCCTATCTCTCCCAATTCCCTTAGTCTCTCCCCCCATCAATCTCTCTCTCTCTTTTTCTCCCCTAAAACTCTCTCACTACCTCCCTCCCTCTTTCCTTCTTTGTCTCCTCTATCTCTCTTTCCTTTCTCTCCCTATATCTCTCCTATCATATTCTCTCTCCTCCCTCCTCTCCTCTTCTCTCTCCTCCCTCCTATCCTCCCTCCTCTCCTCTCTCCTTCACTCTCTCTCCTTCTCTCCCTTGTCACTCTCTCTCTCTCTCCACCTATATCTCTCTATGTGTTTGTTATTTCCTCCCTATCTCTCCCCCTCCAACTCCATCTATCTCTCTCTCTCTCTCTCTCTCTCTCTCTCTCTCTGCCTCCATTTCTATCACTATCTCCCTCTCTCTCCCCCCCTGCCCCCTCTTAAATTTGATTCCATTGTATTGTATTTAAGAAAGTATCTAAATTAAAAACACTCGATTGGTTGTAAAATATTAAACTTATATTTTGGATCAATCATGTCAAAGAAAATACAATAATGAAAAGGATCCAAGTGATGAGAGAAAGAAATGTGACTAACAATAATAGAGGAAAGTTTTTCATTATTGTATTTTATTTGACATGATTGATCCAAAATATAGGTTTAATAAATTACAACCAATTCAGTTTTTTTTTTTTAGATACTTTTTTAAACACAATACAATGGGATCAAATTTAATAGAGGGGGAGGGGGCGCGGCATGGGCGAGAAGGGAGTAGAGAGTGACAGAGTTGGAGGGTGGAGAAAGAGAGAGAGAGATGGGGGCAGAGAGAGGGAAAGAGAGGAAGGAAGAGAGAGAATAGAGGAGAGAGAGAAGGAGAGGAAGGTGAGAGAGAGGGAGAGAGAGGAAAGAAGAGAAAGATGACGGGATAAAGATGAGAGAAGGAGAGAGAGATATAGAGTTGGAGAAGGAGAGGAGAGAGATAGGGATAGAGGGGAAAAATAGAGAGAGAGAGAGAGAGAGAGAGAGAGAGAGAGAGAGGAGAGGAGGGAAGAGAGAGAAGAGGGGAGGAGAGAGATAGGTAGAGAAGGGGAAGAGAGAGAGAGAGAGAGATAGAAGGAGACACATAAATGAAGGGGATATAGAGAAGGAGAGAGAGAGTGATAAGAGAGAGATGGAGAGAGATGGAGAGAGAGTGAGGGAGAGAGGAGAGCAGGAGGGAAGAGACAAAGGAGAGAGAGGGACAGAAGGGGAAGAGATAGAGAGTTAGAGGAAGAGGGATATATATATATATATATATATATATATATATATATATATATATATATATATATATATATCTGGAGAAAGAGTGTGTGTGTGTTTGGGGGGGTGAGATAGAGAGAGGGAATAAGAAAGAGACACATAGATACAAATATAGATATTATATAGTATTATATAACCAACCTAGATCCATCTTAACCCCTGATCTATCAAGCAGCGAGAGGGATCAAATATATCAAGGTGAAAACTTTTCCTCAAGTTTTGCACTCAAAAAACAGGTTTTCATTTCGAGAGAAATATGGAAATGTTTGATAATAAAAAATGTCCCACTAGTATCCACTCATGTATCGATCCCAATTTTTTTGTTTCGTCCTCTTGCAATTAATGCAAATCACCGCATAAAAATTACCAAATTCTGCATGGAAACAACAACCCCATCCCCAACTCCACCAGATGGGAGTGTTGTCACAATTTTTTTCATCAATAGATCTTCAAAGTCTTTTGTGCATGCTAGCAGAAAATATAAAGGCCCCACTTTTTAATAATTATAGATTCCTTCACAAGGGCCATCTAACAATTCAACAACATTGCTTTTAACTGAAGGTGCTACTCACCCTCTATTCCTCCATTGGCTTTTAATGCATTATTAAACTTGTTTTATCAACATAAGAAAGGGAAATAACCAATATTGATTTGTAATTAACACACCACAAACATGATTATGTTGCAAATTGAATTCAGGGTGTGTTTGAGCACATACTTGTCTCACAACATTCAGGGTCCCTCTGATCACATACTTGTCTCACAACAAACACCTCATCTTTGTAAACCATAAATAGAGTTGTCATGTTATTTGAATGGATGTTATTAATGGTGTTAAGTGAGTAGTTTGTTGAAAATAGCAACAAAAAATGCTAAAAATAGAAGTGCTAAAAATATCACTACTATAAATAGCAGTTTGGGTACCAGTGTTGGACATACCAACAAGGAATGAAAAATGGAAGTGCTAAAAATAGCATTGCTATAAATAGCATTTTGGGATAAATAGCAACAAGTATGTACCAGGATTGAAGAGAAATTTGGTGTCGATCACAATGCTGGAAGACAAAGGCTATGATGTAGTCTTCAATAAGGGAAATGTTTTCCTTCGATACATCACCACGAAACAGGTGAAGCAGATCAGTTCATAAGTCAAGAACCTGTATGCTCTTGAGGTTCAAGATACATGCAAAGCCTTGAGGAGCAAGGCAACTGATGGAGACTTGGTGGTTGAGAGGGAGAGTACATTACCTCTCAATTGTGGAAGAGCCACAATTGGTGAAGCAGCTTCAAGAGGTTGTGGAGCAGCCACAACTAGAGAAGCTGAGAGGAGACTGAGTGGAGGCATCCACTCATGCAGAGACCTCTAGTAGGGAGAAATTTTGAGCCAAGTGGGCAGAGGGATCACATGCATCCATACCTCCAGGTAGGAGGTGGGGCGATGTGGAGTGACAGTCCCAAGAAGGCTGAAATATGGGCAGGATCATTGAGGTACCCAAGCTCTTTGATTAGACCTTGCTATGGGAGCCCTGACGAGGAGTAGCAGGACTGGCTGAGTGGGTAGAGATAGATGCAAATGGAGCAGTAGAGAGAGCTACAATCCAGGAATCCCAAGACAGTATAGAGATAACAGGCTGCAACAATGCGAGAGGCAGAGGAGTGTTGCACTAGTGCATGATGGCACGGAGAGGTGTGAAACGGTGCGAGATGCATGGAGTGTTGCAACATCTCAGAGGTCACAGAGGGAGCATTTGTCATCGGTAGAGGAAGCTTCAACATCAAAGGATGTTACTAGTCCAACAGGAAGGTCAGTTGGGAGTTTTTTTTGTTTTTAGAGTTGCTGGAGTAACAACACTTGGGAGAAGTGTTGCATGCAGAACATTCCAAAAGTTCAAGATCGGGTTCGAGTTGAATGCCTTTCTTGTTGAGAGGGAGTGTTGAAAATAGAAACAAGAAATGCTAAAAATAGAAGTGATAAAAATAGCACTGCTATCAATAGCAGTTCGGGTACCAGTGTTCGACATAGCAACAAGGAACGAAAAATGGAAGTGCTAAAAATAGAATTGCTATAAATAGAATTTCGGGATAGATTCCAATTTTAGTTTGTCCCTGAACTAAAATTGAGAAGTAAAATTCGAATTTGATCTTTGCAGCTCTTTGTAAAATAATTAATTAATTCACCATGAGTTAATTAGTTGTGGAAAATCAAACATGAAGTCTATGTGAGGACATGCAACAGTTTCTCCATTGATTGAGGAATTTAACCCTTAGTTTAGGAGATGAGGATGAGTTGTACTTTGAGTTGTAATTAGTTAGCTTAGTTAACTGAGTTAAGTCCAGTTTGTAGAATTAATTGTGAGTTCAGTTAGTTAATGCTTGCATGCATGTAACTGATGCTCTCCATATAATTGAATATTCTCTCATAAATAACTCATGCACGTTAGTTTAGTCAGAGGCCCAGTTGAGATCAGAGGAAGGGACATTGTATTATCAGTTGGAGGATTTTTCCTGTATAGTAAACTCATCAGTGCAGAAGGAATTATCTCCTTCAGGATTGTGCAGTTACTACTGAGCCAAGTGAGCAGTGTGAGGTGGGAATTCACACAAGTGGGAGCACTGGACCCCAGGAAAAAATGCGCAAGGAAATAGGAGGCTTGGAGGGCAGAGGAGAAGGTTTGTGAGAAGCCTTTGAATATCTATGAGCATCAGAGGGATTGTACTGAGAGCTGGGTAGCTTCTGAGCTAAAGCTTTGTGTAATCCAGACATATTTCCACTTGTATGATAATACAGAGATCGGGGTTTTAGGCCGAGGCTTTCCCCAAAGTATTCTTCTTTGTTCATGTGTGATTGCTTTCTCATTCTCAGTTATATGTATTCTAATTGATCTTGCTCATATTCGATTAAGCTTCCGCAAAGTTTGTTGTAGAAGTAGATCTTATATTTTGCTTTAATATATTGCATAATATGTTGATCTACAGTGGGAAATTCTACATAGTTTAACTCTTATATAATGGAAAATTTTCCATAACAATATATGAAGGATAACAATACTTTTTATTTAACTTCTCGACAATTTTTGTCATTTACTATACATTTTCATTTGGTATTATATGTTTTTTTAAGTAAAATATGAAGTCGTTAACACTTGGACTTGAACCCTAGTAAAGTATTCAAATGACATAATCATGTACTGGGGCCTTGAAAACCTACAAGTTCCTTATAATGAATCATTGTATTAGAGATGGATGACCTATTTTATCTTTTGATAGAATTTTAAATAATAGTTGAGCAAATTTAACATTGTCTATAGGTTTGTCATTGTTGTCTAACATGATTTGGATGCTTTGTGGATTATAACCTGGAGTATAATGCTATTCTTATTTGAGCTTTAGCCACAAAAAAAAAGTTTTGTAAATTATTTGTCACAATGTTTGTCTTAGAAAATTGTCATTTACTAGTGAGACCTGCATATGGTAGCAAGAGTCACGATTCTTTAATGTCTTACTCTTTAGAATGGAGAGAAATGTCTCATTTGAGCTTTAGCCACAATAAAAAATTTGATCCAGGTGGATATTGGTGGCCACCCACCAATTCCACTTGGACGCTCACCATTGTTTCTTTCAGTTTTTTAGTTTCCTTAATTGTAGCACAATTTACTATTTTTAGCAGTTTTTTGGGTCCTAAACTTCCTGAGCAGTTTTGAGGCCCTAAACGACATTTTTTTGGCAATATTGTAACAACAATTTTTTTTTCTAAAATCATATTTTCCGTCATAGTCCTTGGAAATATCTTTCCAACGAGGTATCATGCGCGTCAAACGGGGATAATATGACCAAGTCGCGACCCCGGGAAGTTGGTTGTCCAACTAACCCCAACGAGGCCCATAAACTCTTGGTGTTACATCTCCTCGGCTTAGGGTTTTGGTTGTTTAGGGTTTTATCTTATTGTTCAATAATAAAAAGGCCCTTGAGCCTCATTGTAACGTAGTTCAAAGGCATGTAACTGCCACATCTCTTCTCAGAGATAAGCTACCATTGCCTGAGCTAGTCTTATTTCCATTCTGTTTGTAAGCATATTTGAATATTTGATATTAATGAAATGAAGTGTTATTTCTACTGCATATTTGTATTTATGGTTATATCTGTAATTTGTTGTGTTCCCGTTTAAATCAAGATCAGTGGTATCATAACGATATGCTCTTTCTCTGTTTTTCTTTGCATGTCCCCAATGAGGTCGAGATATAAGGAGTCAGGGCTTGAACTGGTCGAACCTTTGCAAGAAAAACCTCACAAATCCCGATGGCGCCCCATGGTGGATGAAAAGAAAGATGAGGGGAAAGGAGATCCTATCAAAATTTCTCGAAGAAGCCCTCAAGCAACAAAGGAGCGCAATGATGGACAACTTTGCCCAGATCCTTCAGCGGCTACCCAAGGGTGACACATTTACTTCCGGCAGCTACTCTGGAAGTGCCACACCATTTAAGGTACAATTTAACTTTGACATTCCCATATTTGAGGGTCAGATAGATGCAAACATTGTAGATAAATGGTTAAATATGCTAGAAGGATATTTTTTCGTTCATGATTTTTCCAGTCGGGAAAAGATCACTTTTGCACTTCTCAAAGCAGCCCCCCACGTCAAGGATTGGTGGGAAACCTACTGTGAGTAGAAGGATGAAAGTATGAACTCACTATTTTCAGCCGCACCCACTTGGAACTCGTTTTGGGATGCCATCAAGGAGCAGTACTACCCTGTCAGGTGCTATGAGGATAAATGCATAAAGTGGACAACGTTACGACAGGGAAGGGACCAAGATGTGCCAGAGTTTACCAATGTTTTTCATACCCTTCGCACGAAGTTGGGTATCAAGGATTCTGAGAAGCATTTGGTTCTCAAGTACCATGACTGCCTGCACAGGTACATCTAGGACGAGGTGGAATTCCTGGACATCTCCTCGCTCAGCATGGGATACCGATATGCCATCAAGATTGAGCAAAATTTTAAACATAAGAAGCGAGACTTTAGATCTGCGAATCCAAAGGAAGGGAAAGGTGCCCCCAAACCATAGAACAAAGGACAAAGCCAAGGTGGGGCGGCCTAGGAAAACCCACCAAAGCCGTAAGCAAAGAACAACGCCGTGAAACCGAAGAAGGACACGGGAAAGTGGTGTGTGTTCCATAAGAGCTCCATTCACAACACAAGTGAGTGTCGGGCCAAGCAGTCACTGGTGGCCAAGCTAAAGGCCTTGGAATCAGATGCATGTTCTGACTCTAAGTCAGAACCCGACAAGGGGAATGAAAAAGGGAAGCATATTATCGATGTGGAGCCCAACGCCACCGTTTCCACCACGAAGATCCATAAGGGGGAACCCAAAGATCCAAAGGAGGAGGAGCGCCTCTTCCACTCCAAGATGTGGGTAATGGGTTCCCCACTATAGTTCATTGTCGACAGCGGGAACCAAAAAAACCTCATTTCGGTAGAGGTCGTGAAGCGGCTAGGCTTACTGACCATAGCACATCCACAACCATACACCATTGGGTGGCTTCACCAAGGACAAGATCTTCGTGTGAGCTAGCAATGCCGCCTTCCATACAACATCAAGCCCTTCACATATGAGGTATTATGTGATGTTGCTCCCCTTGATGTTTGTGATGTATTATTATGCCAACCATACTTATGGAAGCAGCATATTGTTATTGTTACTTTGGGAAATAAGTTGTACAGGATACCGGAGGTAGCACTGGTAAGTCAAGGCCTCGTGCTGTTATTGTTACTTTGGGAAATAAGTTGTACAAGATACCAGAGGTAGCACCGCATACTGACATCTCTTTGGTTACTGCAAAACAATGTAGTAAGCTCATTTCCAAAACCAGGAAATTTGTTTTCCTGGTGATACACCCTCAGGGAAAGAATAATATGGTGGCCACGACCTCCAGACAGGGCCCCTCCGCACGTCAACAACAGATGGACAAGGTCATGGAGGAGTACTAGGACATATTCACCTTCCCCACAGGAATGGCTCTGCACTGTCAGGTCAAGCACTCCATTGATTTGACCCCAGGTGCGCCGCTTCCCAATGGACCAATATATCGACGCTCCATTCTGGAGAACGACAAAATCAAGAGGTAGATTTAGGAGCTGCTGCAGAAAGGTCACATCCGTCTGAGTTCATTTACCTGTGCGTGCCTGATCGTGTTGGCACAGAAGAAGGATGGGACTTGGAGACTTTGTGTTGACTATCGGGCGCTGAACAAGATCACTGTCTGGAATAGGTACCCAATCCCATGGATTGATGACATTCTGGACCAACTGAAGGGGGGAAAATATTTCAACAAGATAAACTTGAAATCAGGATATCACCAGGTACCAATCGAACCCTCCAATGTGTGGAAGACTGCCTTCAAAGCCAAGGAGGGCCTTTTTGAATGGTTGGTTATGCCTTTCGGGTTGAAAAATGCTCCTGCAACCTTCATGAGGCTGATGGATGACATCTTGTGGGCATTCACCAACTCATTTGTAGTGGTATACTTGGATGACATCCTGATCTTCAGCTAGAGTTCGGAAGAGCACCTCCACCACATCTGACAGGTTATACAAACACTGCGGCAACACGAGCTATGTGCCAATTTGGAGAAATGCACTTTTGGCATGACCCAGGTTCAGTATCTAGGATACATTATTGATATAAGGGGGCTGCATGTGGATCTAGCCAAGATCCAAGTCATTCGGGATTTGCTAGCTCTAGCCACTCTAATAGAGCTTTGCAACTTTCTGGGTCTTGCCAACTTCTACCACAGGTTCATGTTGGGATTCTCTCATATCACTTGGTCCTTGAGTTAAGTCACCAACGGAGGAGCGAAAGAAAAATTATTTTGGTGTGAATCTCAACATAAGGCATTCACAGAGTTGAAACATCGCCTATGCTCTGCACCAGTGGTCACATTACCATACTTGCAATAGCCATTTGAGATCGAGACAGATGCCTCTGACTATGCTATTGGGGCAGTCCTTACTCAACAAGGGCATCCAGTGGCATATCACAACGAGACACTTTCAAACAGTCTAGAAGTATCCCACTTATGACAAAGAGATGTATTCTATTGTGCAGGCCTACCAACAATGGAAGCATTACATTTTGGGGAAGGAAATAGTCGTCCACATAGACCATCGACCCTTGTAGTTCATACTAACGCAAGAGAAGTTGCAAAATGATTTCCATCAGAAGTGGTCCACATACCTACAACAGTTCCATTTGAATATCAAGTATAAGAAGGGTAACACTAATAATGTTGCAGATTTCCTCAACCAACCACCGATCATGGCGTTAACCATCGTGCTCAACTCTTATGGGCACGATACTTCTGATTGGCCACTTCTCTACAAAAGCAACCCAGAATTCAGCCACACATACCAGATTCTCTTGGAGGGTCAGCAAGTTCCAGATTTTCACCTCCAGGATGCCCTATTATGCCACCTGGGACACCTTTGTGTTCCTTCAAGAGAGTGTGCCAAGATGATTTGGGAAGCACACTACAGTCGGGCCGCTAGGCATTTTGGGGTCGAGAAAATAGTGGCAGTACTGCAGAAGTATTTCTATTGACCGAATCTTCGACAGGATGTCGGGAAGTACATCAGATCCTGCATTGCCTGCGCCATTTCCAAACTGACCATCAAGAAGCAAGGCCTCTATACTCTGCTACCTACCCTAGTCGACCTTGGGAATCCATCTCCATGGATTACATGTGGGGCCTTCCTTCTACTAAGCATGGCAATGACTCTTTTCTTATGGCCGTGACAAATTCTCGAAGATGGCCATTATCGCTGCCTGCAAAAAGAATATCAAAGCAGAAGCCACTACTAAACTCTTCTTTGAACAAGTGTGGGTACACTTTGGGATCCCATAGTGTATCATCTCATATCAGGACAATAGGTTCCTCATTACATTTTGGTCCAGTCTCTGGTCGATGCTGGACATCAAGCTCACTAAGTCCGCTACTTTCCATCCCCAAACTGATGGCAATACAGAGGTCGTCAACAGAATGATCGTAGAGATTTTTCACATGTACAACTCAAAGCATCCATGCACATGGGATGAGAGCCTCGGTCCCGATGTCCAACATAGTTATAACTGGGCTCTACACAACTTGAATGGCCACAACCCTTTTCAGGTGGGCTTGGGATTCTAGCCACTATGTCCCATTGATGTGGACATGCCATTTGCAGCTACTCAGACATATTCAGATCATGTCTAGTCTGAAACCGATAAGGCAAACAACTTCATTCAGCACATCCAACATATCCACCAGTAGGTCTACGACATTCTGGAGAAATCAAATGCCAAGTATAAGCAGCAACATGATCAACATTGGGTGACACACAAGTTTCAGGTGGACGACAAAGTCTGGTTGCATTTGAAAAGGAACACCTTACTGGAGCCTATTGGAAACTCAGAACACTCCAATATGGTCCTTACACCATTACCAAGGCTGTGGGAGACAATGCATTTGAGCTTAGAATTCCCCCATTCCTTAGCCTGCACCTAGTGCTCACTATGGACCACCTTCGACCATACTTCCCACCATTACTAGACACATCAGACATTGCAGAACAACTCACATCTACATAGTTAAGTCTAGATTGCATGGAACAAGCCACAACTGATCAGATCATGGACACGCAGATCAAGCACACTTTCCAGCAAAAGATCCAACTATATCAAGTTGTCAAAGCAGACCAACTCCTTCACCAGGGACCAAGTTCAGCAGAAGTTTCCCCATCTCATGGAGGAACTCAACGCAATGGGGACCATTGCTTCCTAAGGGGGGAGGAATGATCCAGGTGGATATTGGTGGCCACCCGCCAATTCCACTTGGACCCCCACCATTGTTTCTTTCAGTTTTTCAGTTTCCTTAATTGTAGCATAGTTTACTATTTTTAGCAGTTTTTTGGGTCCTAAACTTCTGGAGCTGTTTTGAGGCCCTAAACGACATTTTTTGGCAATCTTGTACCAACAAAATTTTGTCCAAAATCATCTTTTTCGTCGTATTCCTCGGAGAGATCTTTCCAACGGGGTATCATGCGCGTCAAACGGAGATAATATGGCCAAGTCGTGACCCCGGGAAGTTGGTTGTCCAACTAACCCCAACGGGGCCCAAAAACTCTTGGTGTTACATCTCCTTGGGTTAGGCTTTTGGTTGTTTAGGGTTTACACTTATTGTTCAATAATAAAAAGGCCCTTGAGCCTCATTGTAACGTAGTTCAGAGGCATGTAGCCGCCACATCTCTTCTTAGAGATAAGCTACCATCACCCAAGCTACTCTTATTTCCATTCTGTTTGTAAGCATATTCCAGTATTTGATATTAATGAAATGAAGTGTTATTTTTACTGCATCTTTGTATTTATGGTTATATCTGTAATTTGTTGCGTTCCTATTTGAGTCATGATTCTTTAATGTCTTACTCTTTCAAATGGAGAGTAATGCTAACTAGTGAGACTCGAAGATGGTAGCAAGAGTTATGATTCTTTAATGTCTTACTTTTTAGAAAGGAGAGCATTGACATTGGGTGAGTAGTTGTTGGATAGTATGTCCATGGTTTTGAGATATAATTGGAGCATTAATAAAATTATTGTGCATTTTATATTTAGTAAAAAAATATTGAATCATTTGAATACTCTTGTATTGACTAATTTTTTATTTTTATTTTCTTACCATCTAGGGTTAATCCTAATGTTGAATGGAAAAATGATATGTCCACTAGTGGATGCTTTCACCAACTTTGTGCAAGACTAAATGCCCGTTCCATATTATGTTTGAATATCTATCAACTACTTGTGGATGATTCAAACTTTCAAGTGACAAATCAACACATAAGTTACTAAGCAATGAGTCCAAATCATGTGCTCCTTGGCGCTAGTGAACCTTGTTTATGTTGAACTCCTAATTCAAACTTTGACTTTGTAAAAAACAAATAAAGGTTGTTCAAATTTTGACTTTACAAGTTTATTGAATAATTGTAGTATTATCCCATATGACATGGATGTTCCATGGATATTGTCACATAACATCGCTAATATTTTAATATAAATAACGAAATTAAATATTTGATATCAATTATATATTAAGATAATGATAATTACACTTTTTAAAGATGGACGCCATTAAATTTATTTCCATGCATAAGATATTCAAGAATTATTATGTGAATGAGTATCTAGAATATATATATATATATATATATATATATATATTTTAAATTTTAATTAATTAGCAATGGCCAAACCATTGATAGCATGCGTGAATAAGAGGGGAAAAATGTGGGCACTAATGCATCCAATAAGCTTTTTCTAGATCATTAAGATGTGAGGAACAATCATAAAACCCAGTATAGGGCAGATGTGTAGGTGTACTGTAAGAAAGTTTGTAAACATTTTTACATGTCTGCTTAATATGTTCAATTTATAAGATGTAAGAGATTTGTAAACATTTAATAAAAGGTAAAAAGTAATATAGAGCCCACTAGGAGGGAGATGTGTTAGTATCCTAAAAAAAATTATGAGTAATAAAAATAATAAATTCAATTTTTTATATTGTAATTTTGTCTTATAAAAATAAAATAATAATAATATACATATAGTAGTAGCTATAAGTTATCCCTTTTACCTTATAAATTAAAATAATGATTTTGTAACCATATTTAAATTTAATTAATAAGCACATCAAAACTTTAATACTTACAATAAACTTACCATATAACAATAATTTTAACCATGGATATTCACACCAACTTTACCATAGATATTATTACTTGTAAATTTACAATACCATGGCTCATCAACATCACATGCCCAAAAACCATCTCTCATTTGAGAATCAAAATATTTTATTAATATTTTATTTGAACTTAATTTATAATATATTTTTTAATTAAATCTAAAAGCAAAAAGATTACAATTACTTTTGAGATATATCTAAACCTTCTATCACATTAAGATATATAAGATATAAATAGTAGCTATCAATTACGATCCATTTTACCATAAAAATTAAAATAATAATTTTGTAACCACATTTAAATTTTATTCATAAACACATAAAGATTTAATACTTACAATATAAAAAGAATTTTAAGGATGGATATTATTAACTTTGTTACAATACCATGGGCCAACACCATGTCTCATTAATACCACAAGCCCAAAAACCATCTCTCGTTTCACGAACAAAATATGTTGTAAATATATTTTTTAATTTAATTTTATAACATTTATGGGTCAGTCAAATTTAAAAAAAATAAAATTATTAATTATAATTATTAATAATTAAACCAGCCTAGATCCATCTTAACTTCGTACTTATCAAGCTCCAAGAGGGATCAAATCTCTTGAGATGCAAACATTTCCTTAAGTTTTTCACTCAAAAAAAGGTTTGCACTTTGAGAGATTTGATCCCTCTTGGCGCTTGATAGACCCGAAGTTAAGATGGATATAGGTTGGTTTTATATATTCTAATTAGTTCGAAAAATAAGAATACAAATATCATCTCATCATCAAAGAACAACATGTGTGTAACACACCCCCTCTCATATCTACCCACTTTAACTGGTTTTCCTAGGTAAACATGAGCTGAGGGGCTATTATGATAAGACTCAACCTCCTATATGACCTTCAGGAAATGGAGTCGACAACTTAAGACCTTACTGACTTCTCTCAGGTGCTACAAGACCTCTAGGAA
This sequence comes from Pinus tabuliformis, assembly GCA_031772625.1. Taxonomy (NCBI): domain Eukaryota; kingdom Viridiplantae; phylum Streptophyta; class Pinopsida; order Pinales; family Pinaceae; genus Pinus; species Pinus tabuliformis. The sequence goes on along the minus strand of CM062818.1, from coordinate 476,828,620 downwards.
CAACCCAAACCCTCCAGGTGTCCAACCCCTAAGATAACTCTCCTTTTTCTTGAGTTAGAGCCCCAATCACTCCCTTTCCAAGGCCTCCAAGTGACTATGGGTCTCCAATCACTCCCATGAGCCTTCTTGAGTGCTACTGTAGTCTTTTTCTATCGGTTTTATGCTAGTGACTGCGATATTTAAGGCTATTTTCCAGGGCTGCGGCTTAGCCTCTGCCCATAACTCTATGAAACTTTCAGAACTCATAAAAGACATGAAGACAATGCTTTTGATAACAAACTTGATCAAAGACTTGACCTACCCTGGTCTAATCATGACTGACATTTCGTCAAACACTTGGTAAATATGCAACCTACAGGTCATGAATGCAAGTCTAAACATAAGGGATTGAAAAATTATCTGAGGTTTAACAAGAAGGGTCACTACCTTCTCACATTAGTTGTTATAACACCAATTAGGTCTTGCATTCATTATTCATTCAGTTACAAATAAAAACATGAAAAGAGCCATGATTGAGAATTGTCATATAACCATGCTTATAACCAACATATAACTAGATAAATAAAAATGAGAGAAAAACCATTAAAGCCACATAATAACAAGTACATTTACTCATCAAAATCAAGGGAAACTTAGCTCTTATTAAACATAAGCAAAAGCCAACCAAGTTCGGGACTTCCACGTACCACTCGACCATAGATTGGCTAAACCAAATCTTTCTTTCATCCAATCACCCTCATGCCATATTCCAAGCATGAATGTGGGATCTCATGGGATAAACCAATCCATAAACAACCAAGGGAATCCATAGGTTAAACCACCTCCACTCTCACGATACCGTGACCTCACCTAACCAGTGTCGAGATCACAAAACCAAATCGAGCTTGGATGCCTCATAATTGCTTCTCCAATACCTTGAGGAATTTTTTTCCATCTCTACCCTCAAACTTTACCATGTATCTCGCCATTACCGGTTAAGGGATTCCTAGGCCTTTGGGAATTTTCCTGAGACCACCTCACCCGGATCCAAAATCTTCTGGCAATCCAAAGCTCAAACTGAGAAAAGTCCCATCACACCATGGCTATCTAGAAATGGCAAGGCTAAGATAAAATCCACTATCAAAATCTGGCAAACCCATGGCAATGACAACAAAAGAACCAAATACCAACATGCACATACCATGCATGTCAAAACCAACTAGGAAATCATACATGCAAACTATTACCTGCAAGTATTCCTGCTGAAACTGCTTGATCCAACTTATCCTTGCTTTCCTTGGCTTTCCTTGTCCTTCGTTTGTTTTCCTTGTCCTTTAATGCTTTCCTTCTCCTCTTAGTACTATTTTCCTCAATGAAAACTAATTCCAAAACTAAAATGACAAAAGGCTACCAAAAGATGCTCTTATGTCTTTTTATTATTCATGCCTCTAATTTCTTCATTTTTCCATTATTTTCCTTCATTCTCCTCCTCACATGCAACATGTGTGATCTAGGTGGATATTGGTGGCCACCCGCCAAGTCCACTTGGACCCCCACCATTGTTTCTCTCAGCATTTTCAGTTTCCTTAATTGTAGCACAACTTACTATTTTTAGCAGTTTTTCGGGTCCTGGACTTCCGGAGCCGTTTTGAGGCCCTAAGCAACGTTTTTTGGGAAATATGGTGGCAACATGGGTCATGGACCCATGTTTCCCTTCCCAAAGTTGTAGTGCTCAGATAGATCTTTCTAACGAGCTATTGTACGCGTCAAACGAAGATCATATGCCAAAGATACGACCTGGGGAAATTGATGTACCAATTTACCCAAACGGGGCCCACAGTTTGGCGTTTCATCTTTTAGGGTTAGGTTTTGGGATGTGAAGGGTTTTTCATTGTTTCTAAACAATAAATAGGCCTTGGAGCCTCATTGTAACACAATTCAGAGGCATGTAGCCACCACATCTCTTCTCAGAGATAAGCTACCATCGCCCTAGCTGTTTATTTCCATTTTTTGTTTGTAAGCGTATCTCAGTATTTTACATTAATGAAATGAAGTATTATTTCCGTTGCATCTTTGTGTTTATGGTTATCTCGGTAATTTGTTGCGTTCCTGTTTAAATCCGGATCAGTGGTATCAGAGCAGTCTGTTTTTTCTCTGTTTTTCTTTGCATGTCCCCAACGAGGTCGGGATATAAGGAGTTAGGGCTTGAACTGGTCGAACCTTTGCAAGACCAGCCTCGCAAATCCCGACGGTCTCCCATGGCAGATGAAAAGAAAGATGAGGGGGCAAGAGATCCTATCAAAATCTTGCTTGAAGAAGCCCTAGAGCGACAACGGAACGCGATGATGGACAACTTTGCCTAGATTCTTCAGCAGCTACCCAGAGGCGACGCGTCGGCTTCCAACAACTACTCTGGAAACGTCACACTGTTTAAGGTACAAGTTAATTTTGAAATCCCCATCTTCGAGGGTCAAATAGACGCAGATGCCGTAGATAAATGGTTAAATCTGCTAGATGGGTATTTTTCTGTTCATGAATTTTCGAGTTGGGAAAATATTGTTTTCGCTCTTCTCAAAGCAGTTCCCCACGTCAAGGACTGGTGGGAAACCTACTGCGAGCAAAAGGATGAAAATATGGGCTCACTATTTTCAGCTGCACCCACTTGGGATTCATTTCGGGATGCCGTCAAGGAGCAGTACTACCCTATCAAAATCTATGAGGATAAATACATCAGATAGACCACACTGCGACAGGGGTGGGACCAAGATGTGCCGGAGTTCACAAACATTTTTCATACCCTTTGCACACAGTTGGGTATCAAGGACTCTGAGCTGCATTTGGTACTCAAATACCACGGCTGCCTACATAGATACATCTAGGAAGAGATGGAGTTCCTAAACATCTCCTCGCTCAGCCCGACATACCGATACGCTGTCAAAATCGAGCAAAAGTTCAAACAGAAGAAGCGAGACTTTGGATCTGCAAATCTGAAGCCCAAAGGACAAAGCAAAGGTGGGGTGACCCAAGACAACCCGTCAAAGCTGCAAGAAAATAACAACACCACGAAGCTGAAGAAGGACACAGGAAAGTGGTGTGAGTTCCACAAGAGTCCCACTCATAACACAAGTGAGTGTCGGACCATGCAGTCACTGGTGGCCGAGTTGAAGGCTTCCAAATTAGATGCATGTTCCAACCTTTAGCCGGAACCCAACAAGGGGAATGGCAAAGGGAAGCACATCATTGATGCGGAGCCCAGTGCTACTGTTGCCACCACCAAGATCCAGAAGAATGAACCCAAAGATCAAGAGGAGGGGGAACGTCTTTTCCACTCATAGATGTGGGTGAAGGGTTCACCGCTGCAATTCATTGTCGACAGTGGCAACCAAAAGAACCTTATTTCAGCAGAGGTCGTGAAGCGGTTGGGTCTACCGACTACACTACACCTGCATCCGTACAATATCGGGTGGCTTCATGAAGGATGAGATCTCAAAATTCACCAGTAGTGTTGCCTTCCCTATAGCATCAAGCCCTTCACAAACGAGGTATTGTGTGATGTTACACCTATGGATGTTTGTGATGTGCTATTAGACCAACCATACTTGTGGAGGTGACATGCTGTGTATGAGTCAAGGCCTCGCGCTATCATCATTTCTTTGGGTGATTCATTATACAGGATACTGGAGGTAGCCCCACATATCGCCAACTCTTTGATCACTGATAAGAAAGGCAACAAGCTCATCTCCCAGACTAGGAAATTCATCTGTCTGGTTCTCTCCCAAAGTAAGGGGAAGATCGTTGCCACATCCATGACCCCCGCAAAGGGTTCCTCCACGCAGCAGTAGTAGCAGCAAAGGAATATGTTCATGACAGAACACAGGAACAACTTCTCCTCACCCACAGGGGTATCACATAAGCTTCAGGTGTGCAACAAAGTCTAGTTGCATCTGCAGAAAGAACACCTTACAAGAGCCCATCAGAAGCTTCGACCACGTCGACATGGTCCTTACACCATTACTAAGGCTGTGGGAAATAATTCTTTGGAGCACAACATTCCTCCATTCCTTCGCCTGCACCAAGTGTTCAATATGTACCGCCTTCGGCCATACTTTCCACCATTACTAGACACATCCGACATTGCAGAACAACTCACACCCACATAGTTAAATCTAGATTGCATGGAACAAGTTGCAACTGATCGGATCGTGGACACACAGATCAAGCACACTCACTAGTAGAACATCCAATTGGATCGAGTTGTCAAAGCATGCCAACTCCTTCACCAGGGCAAGTGGCTCACCAGGGACCAAGTTCAATAGAAGTTTCCTCATCTCATGGAGGAACTCAACGCAATGGGGATCATTGCTTCCTAAGGGGGGAGGATTGATCCAGGTGCATATTGGTGGCCACCCACCAAGTCCATTTGGACCCCCACCATTCTTTCTCTCAGCATTTTCAGTTTCCTTAATTGTAGCACAACTTACTATTTTTAGAAGCTTTTCGGGTCCTGAACTTTCGGAGCCGTTTTGAGGCCCTAAACGACATTATTTTTGGAAATCTGGGGGCAACATGGGTCCATGGACTGATGTTGCCCTTCCCAAAGTTGTAGTGCTCGGATAGATCTTTTTGACGAGCTATTGTACGCACCAAACAGAGATCGTATGCCAAAGTTACGACCCCAGGAAATTGATGTACCAATTTACCTAAACGGGGCCCACAGTTTGGCGTTTAATCTTCTAGGGTTAGGTTTTGGGATGTGAAGGGTTTTTCATTGTTTCTCAACAATAAATAGGCCTTGGAGCCTCATTGTAACACAGTTTAGAGGCATGTAGCCACCACATCTCTTCTCAGAGATAAGCTACCATCGCCCTAGTTGTTTATTTCCATTTTCTGTTTGTAAGCATATCTCAGTATTTTACATTAATGAAATGAAGTATTATTTCTGCTGCATCTTTGTGTTTATGGTTATCTCGGCAATTTTTTGTGTTCTTGTTTAAATCTGGATCAATGTGACCTTTCACCTCCCTTTTCTCCTAATTTCCTTTATTTTCATAAATAAAATGCCAAAAATACTTTTTTGCTTTTTCATATCCTTTTCCATTTCCTTTGCTAAGTTCCCGTCATCCATAAACACATAAAGTGATGCCCACGAGGATATTTTTCCCAACATTTAGCTTGGAATAAGTGTCCCTTGACTGTGGTCTTATTTTTCCTTTATTAACTTTTATTACATGAAATTTTAACCTGGGGTTGTTACAGACCCCTCCCCGTTAGGGGAACACTGTCCTCGGTGTTCTATGACACCTACAACCAGCAAAACCGCTGAAAAGAAAAACATATTGCCCATGGAGCTTTATAACCGAGATCGTTGCATTATTTACAATTAACAACATGCTCAAAAGCAAAACCATCATGACAACATGACAACCATACCACTTATTGGAGATTTATAACACAACTCATGGCAGTATTTACAATAGAAACCATACATAAATATGTACAATACCAAAACTCATTTTCCCCCATGGGGAAACAATGAAGGATACATAGCCCGCATCTGATCAACCTTCTCCCACGTAGCTTCATCAGGCCCAAAGTGCTTCCATTGCACTTTAACTTTCTCAATTTCTCTGTTATAGAGCATGGGAATTTTCTGATGCAATGCACTGAGGTTCCAACTGTAATTCTCCTTCTTTCTTCACCTGTAATACAAACCAATCAATAACATGATCAACATCCTTTACATATCTTTTAAGCAATGAAACATGATAAACATCATGGACTTTAACTGCCATAGGTAGTGAAAGTCTATAGGCCATTGGTACAATCCTCTCAAGGATCTCAAAAGGCCCGCAATACCATGGTGCCAACTTGGCATATGAACCAATCCTTAAGGAGATCTTCTTGGGATTGATGCAAAAATACACATGCTCCCCAACCCGAAACTCCATAAATTCCCTTTGTTGGTCTGCATAACTCTTTTTCTTGTCCTGTGTTTCCAAAAGATTCTTCTTTATAACTTGCATTTCTTGTTCCATGTCTACCAACATGTCCAGTCCAATAAGTACCATGTTCACTCGATCACTCCAACTGATGGGAGTGTTACAAATCCGCTCATATAGTGCATGGAACAAACTCATCCTCGGTGACTCTTGATAATTTTTGTTATAAAAAAACTCAACCAATGGAAGGTACTCCTCCTATCTCCTTTGTTGGTGCATCACATACACCCTTAGCATATCCTCCAGTATCTTGTTGACCCTCTCTACCTGTCCATTTGTTTGTGGATAATAAGTTGTACTAAAGGCCAACTCTGTCCCTAAACCTATAAACAACTCTTTCCAAAACTTGGAAGTGAACTTGGCATCCCTATCCGACACAATATTCTTCGGAACACCATGCAATCTCATGATCTCCCTAATGAAGACATGTGTTACCTCTCTAGTTGAATAAGTAGTCTTTACTGGAATGAAGTGAGCTACCTTTCTCGACCTATCTACCACAACCATGATAGAATCATGTTTCCTCAATATCCTTGGAAGACTTGTGGTGAAATCCATGGAAATGGCCTCCCATTTTCATTCTGGAATCGGAATAGACTAAAGCAACCCATCTGGATGCTTACACTTGGCTTTCACCTGCTGACAATCCAAACATCTAGCCATAAATTTTACCACTTCCTTCTTTAGATTTGGCCAATAGTAGAACTTCTTCACTGTTGTCAACGTCTTCTGATATCCTGGGTGACTTGAATATGGATTTACATGAAACTCCCTCAAGATAAGCTTCTTGAGTTCACTGTCATCCAACACATAGATCTTGTCCCTGAATCTCACCAAGCCATCTACCATGAGACGGTAGTCTACATCTTGACCACCTGTACCTTGTTATATCATGTGCATAAGCTCCATGTACCTGTCATCCTGTTTTCTTGCCTATGAGATCCGATCCTATAAATCTATCCCATATGAGCTCACTATTGCAACATGGTTCAACTGCACTTTCCTTTTGAGAATCTACAACCTTATTCTCCTTACCCTTGATGTATCTGATCGCGAAGTTTAACTCATTGATTGTGGCCAACCATCTAGCTTTCCTGACATCTAGATTCAGTTGGTCAAATAGATATCTCAACTCGTTGTTATCACTCATCAACACAAACATCCTGCCAAGAAGATAATGTCTCCACATCTTTAAGGCATGAATAATAGCCGCCAACTCAAGATCATTAGTCAAATAATTGTTCTTATGCTCATTCAGTTTCCTAGACTCATAGCATATCACCTGTCCCTCCTGCATAAGGATTCCACCAACCCCTCTCTTGCAAGCATATGTGCACACTACAAACCTTATCCAGATTTGCAATCTTTAAAACTAGAGCATTCGTTAGCAATTTCTTTAAATGTTCAAAACTAGCTGCACACTCCTCTGTCCATTAAAAGCGCTTACCTTTCCTTTGCAATGATGTAATAGGGTAGAAAATGCATTAGAAGTTCCTGATGAACCTCCAATAGTAACCTGATAACCCCACGAATGATATGACTTCATCCATATTCTTAGGAGCTTCCCACTTCATGATAGCTCTTACCTTTTCTTGATATACTGCTATGCCTTCCTTGGAGACAACATGTCCTAAGTAATGTGCCTCTATCTGAAAGAAGTTGCACTAGCTAATACTGACATACAACTGATGTTCTCTTAGCAACCTCAATAGTGTTACTAAATGCTCAACATGCTCTTCCTGATTCTTAGAATATGTCAGGATGTCATCAATGAATACAATAACAAACTTGTTTAGATAAGGTCACAACACACTATCCATCAAGCACATAAAATTAGCTATATCATTAGTCAAACCGAATGGAACTACAACAAACTCATATTGCCCATACCTAGACCCTGAAGGCGGTATTGTAGATGTTCTATTCTTTGATGCGTACGTAATGGTATCCTGATCTCAAGTCAATCTTTAAGAACATTTATGCTCCCTTCAACTAATCAAGCAAGTCATCAATCCTCGAAAACATATACATGTTCTTGATGGTCACCTTATTCAACTGCCTGTAATCAATTCATAACCTGAGAGTACGATCCTTCTTCTTCATAAACAATATTGGTGCACCCCAAGGTGATACACTTGGCCTAATGTACCACTTATCAATAATTTCCTTCAACTACAACTTCAAATCTGCTAACTCCGGTGTGCTCATCTTGTAAGGTGCTTTTGATGTTGGTGCTACCCCTAGTACCAACTCAATAAAAAAATATGTTTCCATGTGGGGAGGAAACTATGAAATCTCTACTGGAAACACATCTTGAAACCACTGCAATATAGGGCACCTTTTGAAGATTTATGCATCTTGAAATCCTTACCCTTGTCACTGGAAATATGAACTGCAAACATTACACACCCTTTCCTGCAATTGTGTTTAGCTAACATAGTTGTGACCATCCTCACTGATGTAGGCTTCTTCTTTCCCTGAAAGACTCTTGTTTCCCCATTATCATCTAGGCACTCAATATCCTTATCGTAAAAATTTACTTTGGTCCTATGAAGATACAACCAATCCATACCCAAAATCATATTATGTGATCCCAATCGCAGTACATTCAAATTTCTTGCGGTTGACATACCATTCAATTTAAATGCACAAGCTCTTACCTAGTGATGAACTCTCTTCTTAGTACATGTAGCCAACTACACCAACCAAGACTCTGCATTCACTTCTTTTCTCAAGCCACACTTATCCACCAGGTCAGGATTAACATAACTATAATTAGATCCAAGATCAATAAAAATAGAAATAACTCAACCATGGGGCTTACCTTCCATCTCAATAATGGATGCCTGATGATCTACCTTCTTGTTGTCAATAGCTACATAGATCTGAGGAATACTATGACCAACATTCCAAACTATTTGCGCCTCATGTGCACTACATATATGACACCTACCCCCCTGGTACAATGGACAATCCTTCTTACGATGATATTTGCCACATATCCAACACTACAACGGTCCTCTACCATCAACTCCAGTCTGTTGCTCTCCAAGATGTGACCCATGTCCCTTCTCACTTGTATTGAACTTCTTGTAAGGAACCACATTTTCTTTCTCACTTGCATCCTGAGGTCTTCCCCACTTCGGTGGCCACTTCCCTTTAACTTTCTCATTTCCCTTCAAGTCACGTTTAGGCTCATCTTTGCGCTTTGACTGCTCATAACAATGCTTCAATTTCCAGATGGTTTCCTCTAGTGATCTAGGGTCATTAAAATCAATCTGGTTTCTATATGTTGTTGGCAAACCACTAATGAACCTTTTAATCTTAGCCTTCTCATCCTTGAGATAAGGCACATACCTCAATAGCTTGAGGAACCTGCTAGTGTACTCATCATCTGTAATAGAACCCATCTGCAGCTCATAAAACTCCTTAGTTTTGTCATCATAGTACCTCTTCGACAAGTACTTATTCTTGAAGAGTCTCTCAAACTCCTCCCAAATCAACTCCTCTTCCCGAATGCCCTTGGAATTCTTCACATCTTCCCACCAAATGTCTACTTTCCCTTTAAGACTGAAGGTGGCTATCTTGTCTTTCATGTTCTATGAGTAGCTACGTAATTTGAATAATTAATTCATCCCAAGAAACAATGCCTCTGCATCTTCTTCCTTCTTCATCTCTCCCTCAAATGTAGGAGGCTTGACTTTCTTGAACCCCTCAGGTAAATACTTACCCCTCCCATAAGGATGATGATGGTGATGACTATGGTGATGTCTCCTAGATGAGGAACTAGAATGATGCCCATACATATTAGTCCTCCTGTCAGGTGTATCCAATTATTTTCTACCTCTAACTATGTCCCCTCTATCCAACCTGTATATAGACCGAGGCCTGCTACCATAAGATCCATTATTTTTCTCTTCCTACTCTAGATTGATCCTCAATTGTCCCTGTCCCTATAACTCTGACAAGATCTAAAGGATTTCTGCATTAACCTCTACCTGCTTCTCCTGAGCCCTTGCAATCCTTTCCTAAGTCTCAACCAGCCTGTCATTGTCTGCTTTTCAACTTATGATCTATGCCCTCAAGTTCCTCAATGTATCTGCTATACTAGGAGAATACTCTTCTCCTTGCTACCCAATTGATCTGTAGGGAGAGTCATGAGAACTGTAGTCTACCATTTTTCTCGTCATCTTTGATTCTCTTCTTCTTGAAAGTGTACCATGTCAGATAAACCAAATAGATACCAAAATCAAATCCATACCTTAGTGATGTTTAGGGGAGGCTTATCTCATCTGCAAGATCAATCCACATTAGCATGTGCATGTATAATCATAAGCATATCCATATAATCATATCAAAACATCAGCAGAACAACATAACAACATAATGCATAATATTACCAACTGTATTCCATAACACCACGTATGACAATCATAACCTTGACAACATCATACTTTACCCAAGAGAGTGCAACCCACTCTGATACCACCCTGTAACGCGCCTCCTCTCATACCTACCTACTTTCACCAGCTTTCCCTAGTAAACATGAGCGGAGGGGCTACTATGATAAAACTTAACCTCCTATATGACCTTCAGGAAATGAATTCAAAAACTTAAGACCTTACCGACTTCTCTCAAGTGCTACAGGACATCCAGGAGAAACCCAACCACTCCAGGTATCCGACCCCTGAGATAACTCTCCTTTTTCATGACTTAGATCCCCAGTCACTCCCTTGCCAAGGCCTCCAAGAGACTATGGGTCTTCAGTCGCTCCCATGAGCCTTCCTAAGCATGATTATAGCCTTTTTCTGCCTGTGATATGCCATTGACTGTGATATTTAAGGCTAATTTCTAGGGTTGGGGATTAGCCTCTGCCCATAACTCTATGAAACTTTTAGAACTCATAACAAACATTAAGACAATGCTTTTGATAACAAACTTGATCAGAGACTTGACCTACCCTGGTCTAATCATGACCGACATTATGTCAAACTTGGTAAATATGCAACCTACACATGAATGCAAGTCTCAACATAAGGGACTTAAAACTTATCTAAGGTTTAACAAGAAGGGTCAATTCCTTCTCACATTAGCTGTTATAACACCAATTAGGTCTTGCATTCATTATTCATTCAGTTACAAATAAAAACATGAGAATATCCATGGCTGAGAACTATCATATAACCATGTATATAACTGGCATATCACTAGATAAATAAAAATGAGAGAACAACCATTAAATCCACATAATAACAAGCACATTTACTCATAAAAACAAAGGGAAACTTAGCTCTTATTTAACATAGGCAATTCCAACCTGGTTCGGGACTTCCACGTACCTCCCAACCATATATTGGCTGAACCAAATATTTTTTTCATCCAATCCCTGCCATGCCATATTCCAAGCATGAATGTGGGATCTCATGGGATAAACCAATCCATAAACAACCAAGGAAATCCATAGGTTAAACCACTTCCACCCTCACCATACCGTGACCTCACCTAACCAGTTATGAGATCACAAAACCAAGCTGAGAATTGATGCCTTAGATTATCTTCTCTAATACCTTGAGGAATTATTTTTTCTGTCTCCACCTTCAGGCATTATCATGTATCCATCCATTACTGATTAAGGGATTCCTAGGCCTTTGGGAATTTTCTTGAGACCACCTCACCTGGATCCAAAATCTTCTGGTAATCCAAATCCCAAACCGTGAAAATTCCCATCACACCATGGCTATTTGAAAATGGAAAGGCTAGGCTAAAATTCACTGTCAAAAAATGGCAAACCTATGTTGATGACAACAAAAGAACCAAATACCAACATGCACATACCATGCATGTCAAAACTAACTAGGAAATCATACATGCAACCTATTACCTACAAGTATTCCTATTGAAACTACTTGATCCAACTTTTCCTTGATTTCTTTGTCCTCTTTTTTCTTGCTTTCTTTCCTTCTCCTCTTGGTGGTCTTCTCCTCTTTGAAAACTAATTCCAAAAATGAATTGAAAAATGGATACCAACTGATGCTTTGATGTATTTTTATTATTCATGACTCTAATTTCTTCTCTTTTCCATTATTTTCCTTCATTTTTCTCCTCACATGCAACATGTTACCTTTCACCTCCCTTTTCTCCTAATTTCCTTTATTTTCATAAACAAAATTCCAAAAATACCTTTGTGCCTTTTCAAAGTCTTTGCCATTGCCTTTTGTAATTTTCCTTCAACCATAAACACATCAAGTGATTCCCACTAAGATATTTTGCCCAACATTAAGCTTGGAATAAGTGTTCCTTGACTGTGGCCGTATTTTACCTTTATTAAATTTTATTACTTGAAGTTTTAACCTGAGGATGTTACAATGTGCGTCACATGCATATGAACTCACCCACATATATTAGACACAAGTAGTATACATAATATCGAAAACAAGGCCTAAAATGCATTAGTTTCTGATCCACGTATGAGATAAGTCATCAAGTCAACCAAGAACAAACATCCAAATTATATTGAAAATAAACCCAAACAAAATGGGGCATCACATACTCCCTTTCTTTGAGAAACTTAAACTTTATCTTGAAATTGTTATGCAAATACAAAAATCTTGTGCTATGTCAAATCTTATTGTAAATAATTAGATTTTGGCCTCATATGTATCATGTTAAATATCATAATGAATTGACTATTTGGTTGAATGACAAGTCAGTATTTTAGTTTCTTCCAAAATTCATGCATATCTATAAAATTATAAGCATAATCTCATATTAGCACCTATGATACAAGTCCTAGGTGATAATGAATTAATGCATTAAGAATGCATTATTTCATATAATCCATGCCAAATAATTTTTTCAATATTTATTTCTTGTTTCAAATATTATCATTAAGCATATCTCAAATGGTTTCCATGTCGTATGAGGGAAGTGTTGACTAACATTTGAATTACTTCAAGCTAATATTTGGTTTCACTGCAAATCTATATATTATTGTTATTTAGTGTTTATTTATGATCATCTTCATGGATGTCATCTCAATCATTTCAATCAGTGATGTCACACATAACCATCATGGTCATAAACAAAATTTTTCCTATATGTATGCTCACCATGACCTTATCATATGTGGTGATTATTAACTGGTCACCTCAAATATATGGCTATTACAATATTTCTCATCTCATTTACTTGGAAAACACAAATCTTACAAAGCATCAAAATCTCATAGGTCAATTCCATATGTAATATTAATTGTTTTGTTTTCCTGAAGAAAAATACTCATAAATCCTTTTTTTTGGCTGAAGCAAGAGTCGTACCTTCTATTTCATTAATATGGAAAATAAATTACATAAAATACAAGAGCCCATGAGGAACTGTGGGCCAAGGGCATCAAGCTAAAGGCCGAAACCTTGAACCCTACCTACAAAACCTTAGAACTTTCAAAAGACAGAAAATGTTAAGACCGTTCGATCATCCCACCAAAATCCAATGGATGAGATTCAATTTGGGCTGGCGCCAAGCACCCACTTTACATTTAATAGGATACCAATCTGAAAGGATAATGGGTCCACATGGGGAAATAACCCATGAACCTGTTGAACGTGCTAAAGTCATCGATTCCCGCCATGAAACAAAACAAGTACGGGATATATTCCTCGTCCAGACTTGCATCTTTAATCTCAACCGTCCAATCTCCTCTCCCGATCCAACGATAGTGGAAGATATCGCGGTACCTAGAAGCACGACGCTTAACCCCCTGGACCCACCTACATGCACGATCATTCCTGACCGTAGATCCACCTTGTTTAATCCGACGGCCTAGGCTCATATTGCACAGGTCTAAAGCACCGAACATTAGCACGCGATGAGGGCGGTATTCAGTCCCTCCCCTTGGCCACGTGTAGCTTGATGAATGGAATCGCTCCCATTTCAGCAAAACTGCTTCCCGCTTAAAATGCATGCGATAAACCATATACCACCCAAAGAGTGGTAATGTGTCCATTTAAAGAGAACCAAGGGTATTACGGCCACTGAGAAAGCCTAGATTCTGGCCCCTCACACTAATCCTTCTATGCCAACTATCCGGCCAGAAAAATACTCGTAAATTCATTCATAGTAAAATGATGAATTTAAATTTTGCGTATACACTACAAGTGTATTCTTGAAATATCCCAACATAGCAGCTTAACATTTTTAGCTAGCTTGAGGACAAAAGGTCAAAATTACAGAGCATATGTCAACCATAATACCTAAGTTAAAAATAGAAATATTTACATCGCCTTATACAATGGGCGTATATTAGAAAAATGTCACTACAACTGAATCACCCATGAGAGAGAACATATTAGAGAGGTATCTAAAAAAAAAAATCAAGGCCTTCCAAAAAATGTCGATATGGAAAAACACTATGCATTGAAATGTGCAAAAAAAATCATATAGGGATTGAACAATCCCTTTGTATAACAAAAACATAGTCTGCCCCTATGAATCTGTGTAAAAATTATCAGCTGAAAAATTAAGAGTTGTCTAACAAAATAAAAAAATGAATGCATGCATTTATATGAATGGGTCCCTGAGTGTCAATCATTGTCAGAAATTGGAGCCATCATATGATCCTTGTATGGACGATGGAAGTATTCATTTGTTTTATAATTGGCATGTTCCATTATAGCCCAAAGATTATTTTCCAGAAGGAGGCCATCTTTTGACAGGATGTTAGCAACATGATTCCTATCCCTGTACATATGTGAGAAAAAAAAATATGTGAAAGTGTCAGTAATATGTTTTATCTCCTCTACAATAGGCATAAGGAAGTTGCTCCTGCAAGTAATAATGTCATTAAGCCAAGTTATAGATAGCATGGAATCCCCAAAGATGTGTAATTGAGAGAAATCCTTATCTTTTGCAAACATGAATAATTTTTTGCAATCTATATGTTCAACTTGATTATTGGTCCTGGGTCCTATAGCCCAAACCCATTTTGATTTTGAAACTATGATTTAGGGAAAGGAATAAAATGAACTCTCCTGGTTATACGGAATCTACGACTGGGGACATAAGCATCTTCTCTAGGCCTGGTGGATTGACCTAGAACAACACAAAGCAAAGGGCACAATGTCTTCCTTAAAGTAATTCCCATGATAGAATGAGGCCTACCTAGAATATGTTGCAAGCTTCACTCCTTCCTCAACTTGTACGCTCTAATCTTAGCTTTGATTGCTATAATTAGAACCTGCACAATCAAACAACACAAGCCAAATATCTATGACATCTATGTAGCATAATCCAATCACTTCATTCAATAGATAAACATGGTATTGAAATACATGAAATCATAACATCATATATAGGAAAACAATCTACTCTTTGTATTAATAGAAATGGAGAGAGTTACAACCAAAAATGTTGGGTTGTGTTATATTCTTTCCATGACTAACCCACGTAGTTAACCGGGGGGCTAGAAGGGGGGTGGAGCCCCCCCCCTTTTTTGCACCAATTGTGTATAGGGGGGAGTTATAGGGGATTTGAGGGGTGCAGGTAACCCCACTCTATGGGGTTCAGGGCAGCGCCCCGAATTTTTTTGTTTTTGGACCCTATATTAGGTTGGGCGGACCTACCTATAGTTTTGTGCATGATTTTTCACACATGGTTTTGAATGCGATGGTTTTCGGTCCATGGTTTTGGACGTGATGGTTTTCGGTCCATGGTATTGGATGCTTCGGCGTGTATAAATATGTATTGTAACATTGAAAGGAACAAAATGAAAAGTCAAGCTGGTAGTCCCGGTTTTGGGATCCAGGGGAAAATCTCTGTGTATATGTGTTTTATGTGTTATGCTCTCGCATTGTTTATTTTATGTGTTTTAGAATTCGTATGCAGGTAATTTCTGTTTGGGGTTAAAACCTACATTTGGTATCATAGTTGTTTTGGCTTCAAGGGGATGCCTTTCTTTTGAGGGGTTTCGCTCGAGCCTGTGGTAGACCCTGTTCAGTGGGGGATCTACGGGATCGATTCTGGTAGTGAAAGAAGATGACGAGCAGTGGAAAGATAGATATCGAGAAATTTAATGGTCAGAGTTTTGAGTTGTGGAAACTCAAGATGGAGGATATGTTTGTGGATAAAGATCAGTGGATTGCGGTAGATCTGGGTACTAAACCAACGGGAGTGTCTGGTGAAGAATGGAAGAAGTTAGATCGGAAGGCAAAGAGCACAATACAATTGTGTGTCTCAGATTCAGTATTGCTGAATGTATCAGGGGAAGCTACGACTAAGGCTTTGTGGGACAAGTTGGGGAATTTGTACCAATCTAGGTCACTGGTGAATAAACTGTTCCTATGGAAAACGTTGTATAACCCAAGGATGAAAGATGGAGACTCGGTGACAGAGCATCTGAACGCATTTAATACTATGATAAGTCAGTTGTTATTTGTTGATATCAAAATTTCAGATGAAGATAAGTGCATTAGTTTCTTGTGTTCTCTACCAGATTCATGGGATAGTCTAGTTATTGCAATAGGTAGCAATGCAACTTCCTTGCAGTTTGATGAAATAGTCTCATCCTTGCTGACGGGCGAGATGAGACGGAAAAATATGGAGAGCCAGAATGGTGATGCCTTGTTTGTACGAGGACAGTCCTAGAACAGAAACAAAAATAAGTCATCGACTGGGAGATCTAAATCTAGAGGGAGATCTAAATCTCCAGGAAAACCTGTAAAGGTGGTGTGCTGGAAATGCAGAAAGGAAGGGCACTACAAAAGGGATTGTAAATCTAAAGCTCCTGACAAAGGAAAGGGATCTGATGATGCTCCTTCTGCAGAGGTGAAAACCACCTCAGATGAAGGTGGGGATGTGTACTTGGCTTTTTCAAGTAAACATGTAGATCATGAGGCATGGTTGATTGACTCAGGTGCATCCTTTCACTTTACTCCCCATAGAGAGTGGTTATGAGCGTATGTGAAATATGATGGTGGTGATGTCTTTTTAGGGGATGATAGGAAGGCTAGAATCGTTGGTCGTAAAAAAGTAAAGTTGAAGTTGCAAGGTGGAAGGATGAGAACACTTTCGGGTGTTCTACATATTCCTGCATTGGCCAGAAATCTGATTTCTGTAAGCAAGCTGGATGATGCAGGTGTAAAAACAGTGTTCGAGAAGGATACCTGCAAGATGGTTCGGGGGGCACTCGTATTGATGTAGAGAGTTCGAATTGGAACTCTGTACAAGCTGCAAGGTAGAACTTTTGTTGATGGGTGCAACAGTTCTGTGGTTTCTGAAAGTGGAGCAGAAAATCTAGTGGTCTCTGGAGAGAAGACCATGCTGTGGCATCAAAGGCTTGGACATATTGGAGAGAAGGGCCTTCGAATACTTCATGGTAAAGGTATGGTATAAGGTATGAGTAATAGCTCTTTGGATTTTGATTTCTGTGAAAATTGTGTATATGGGAAGCAAAATCAGGTGAGTTTCCCCTCTGGTGGTAAAAGGGTGAAACATATATTAGAACTTGTGCACAGTGATGTTTTTGGACCTGTGAAGGTTCTATCACTGGGTAAGTCTATCTACTATGTATCGTTTATAGATTACTTCTCAAGGAATACATGGATATATTTCCTTAAGAATAAATTTGAAGTCTTTGACAGGTTTAAAGAATTTAAGGCTCTGGTGGAAAACCAGACAGAGAAGAAGATAAAGGTGTTGAGGACAGATAACAATGGAGAGTTTTGCAGTAAGGAATTTGAATAATTCTGTAAGAAGTATGGTATATCACGGCAAACGACTAATCCATATACACCTCAGCAAAATGCAGTTGCAGAAAGAATGAACAAGACGTTGATGGAAAGGGCAAGAAGCATGCTCAGTGGTGCCGGGTTAGGACAAGAATTTTGGGCAGAGGTGGTGGAGACTGCATGTGACCTAGTCAACATATCACGTTCATCAGCATTGGAAGATAAGACTCCACAAGAGGTATGGATTGGTAAGAAAACTTCTCTTTCACATCTGAGGGTATTTGGATGTGATGCATATGTACATGTTCCAGCGGAGAAAAGAACCAAGTTGGATAGTAAATCTGAAAAGTGCATCTCTATTGGGTATAAGGATGATTTAAAGGGTTATAAGCTTTGGAATCCAGTAACAAGGAAGGTTGTGTATAGCTGAGATGTGGTGTTCAGAGAGGTGAAAGATGTTATTAAACATGAAGTCCAACCAAAGGAACCTGAGAAGATAGAGTTTGAGCTAAAGGAGGAAGAATCACACTCAACAATGAAGGAGGAATCAGAAGATGAAGAGCCACAAACTCTAGGTGTGAGAAGATTAGTTCGAGAAAGAAGGTAGCCAGAAAGGTATAGTCCATCTGCTTTCTATTCAAATTTTTCTTTATCTATTATTGACGATGATCCCAGAACTGTGAATGAAGTAGTAGATTCAGAGGATGGAAAACTGTGGAAAGAGGCCATGATTAATGAAATGGCATCTTTGCACAAAAATGAGGCTTGGGATCTGGTGCAGTTTCCAGCTGGAAGGAAACCTAAAGGCAGCAAATGGGTGTTCAAGAAGAAGACAAATGCAGAAGGAAAGGTGGAGAAATACAAAGCTTGGTTGGTAGCAAAAGGTTATTCCCAGGTGCCGGGAATTGATTTTGGTGATATTTTTTTCTCATGTTTCCAAGGTAACTTCTATTAGTTTACTTTTATCTATTGTTGTTGCTTTTGATTTTGAGGTAGAACAGATGGATGTGAAGACAACATTTCTTCATGGGGATCTGGAAGAGGAGATCTACATGAAGCAACCTGAAGGTTTTGCAGTGAAGGGTAAGAAAGAATTGGTATGCAAGTTAAAGAAGTCTTTGTATGGGTTAAAACAGTCACTAGGGATGTGGTATCAGAAATTTGATACATTTATACGGGGACTTGGCTTCACCAGAAGCAAAGTAGATCACTGTGTGTATTTTAAATTAATTGGTGACGGTGTTATTTATCTGGTCTTGTATGTGGATGATATGTTTCTGGTTGGAAATGACAAAGAAATTATCCAGGATTTGAAGACCCATTTGTCCTCCAAATTCAACATGAAATATCTTGGTGCTGCAAACTATATTTTTGGCATGGAAATGAAAAGAGATCGAACAAAGAGGAAGCTTTGGTTAAACCAGAGGAAGTATGTCGAGACAATATTGTAGAGGTTTAATATGTAGGATAGTAAACTGGTGAAGGTTCCTATCCCTGTAGGTGTAAAGTTATCTGCTAAACAGTGTCCGAAGACACAAGAAGAGGAAGAGGACATGTCACATGTTACATATGCAAGTGTAGTCGGTAGCCTAATGTATGCGATGTTCTGTACTAAACCAGACATTGCACATGCAGTGGGAGTATTGACCAGGTTTATGTCAAAACCAGGAAAGGAGAACTGGACAACAGTGAAGCGGGTTTTCAAGTATTTGCACGGCACTAGTGATTATGGTTTGTGCTACCAAGGAAGACCAAGATTGGATAGTGTGTTGGATATTCGTGGCTTTTTTGATGCAGACTGGGCTGGAGATCTGGATCAGAGAAGATCTACAAGTGGGTATGTATTTAACCTATTTAGAGGTGCAGTCAGTTGGATGAGTAAGAAACAATCTGTAGTGGCACTATCAACTACAGAGGCAGAATACATGGCAGCCACTCATGCAAGCAAGGAAGCAGTTTGGTTGCAGAGATTGTGTTCAAGTATGGGGTTAGTACAGGGAGCTATAAGGATAGACTGTGACAGCCAAAGTGTAATTTTCTTGGCAAAGAACCCTGCATATCATTCAAAGACAAAGCACATTGATGTTCAATATCACTTTGTGAGGGATATTATAGAAGAAAAAAAGGTGATGCTAGTAAAGGTGGACACTTTGAAGAATACTACAGATGCATTGGCAAAATCTGTGAGCTCTGAGAAGTTCTCTTGGTGTAGAGAAACAATGGGTATTGCAGGGCTGGATAAATGACTAAGCTCTCTTGTGGCCCCCTATGAAAAGAAAACAAAAAGTGGGAGAATGTTGGGTTGTGTTATATTATTTCCACGACTAGCACACGTAGTTAACCGGGGGGTTAGAAGGGGGGCGGAGCCCCACCTTCGTTGCACCAATTACGTAGAGGGAGGAGTCACAGGGGGTTTGAGGGGTGCAAGTAACCCCACTCTATGGGGTCCGGGGCAGCGCCCTGGAAAATTTTATTTTTTGACACTATATTAGGTTTGGCGGACCTACCTATGGTTTTGTGCATGATTTTTCGCACATGGTTTTGGACGCGATGATTTTCGGTCGATGGTTTTGGACGCGATGGTTTTCGGTCCATGTTATTGGATGCTTCAGCATGTATAAATATGTATTGTAACATTGAAAGGAACAAAATGAAAAATCAAGCTGGTAGTCCGGGTTTTGGGATCCAGGGGAAAATCTCTGTATATATGTGTTTTATGTGTTATGCTCTTTCATTGTTTATTTTCTGTGTTTTAGAATTCGTATGCAGGTAATTTCGGTACAGGGTTAAAAACTATAGCATTTATATGAATGGGTCCCTGAGTGTCAATCCCTGTCAGTAATTGGAGCCGTCATATGATCCTCGTATGGATGATGGAAGTATTCATTTGTTTTATAATTGGCATGTTCCATTATAGCCCAAAGATTATTTTCCAGAAGGAGGCCATCTTTTGACAGGATGTTAGCAACATGATTCCTTTCCCTGTACATATGTGAGAAAAAAAATGTGAAAGTGCCAGTAATATGTTTTATCTCCTCTAGAATAGGCTTAAGGAAGTTGTTCCTGCAAGTAATAATGTCATTAAGCCAATTTATAGATAGCATGGAATCCCCAAAGATGTGTAATTGAGATAAATCCTTATCTTTTGTAAACAGGAATAATTTTTTGTAATCTATATGTTCAACTTGATTATTGGTCCCAAGTCCTATAGCCCAGACCCATTTTGATTTTGAAACTATGATTTAGGGAAAGGAATAAAATGAACTCTCCTGGTTATACAGAATCTACGACTACGGACATAAGCATCTTCCCTAGGCCTGTTGGACTGACCTAGAACAACACAAAGCAAAGGGCACAATGTCTTCCTTAAAGTAATTCACATGATGGAATGAGGCCTACCTGGAATATGTCGCAAGCTTCACTCCTTCCTCAGATTATATGCTCTAATCTTAGTTCTGATTGTTATAATTAGAACCTGCAAAATCAAACAACACAAGCCAAATATCTATGACATTTGTGTAGCATAATCCAATCACTTCATTCAATAGATAAACATGGTATGGAAATACATGAAATCATAACATCATATATACGAAAACAATCTACTCTTTGTAGTAATAGAAATGGAGAGAGTTGCAACCAAAAATAGGATTTGATCTTGTAGAAGAGATCCCCAAGTTGACTTGTCCTTTCCTTGTCACAAAGTATGCGTGTATGTCACCTTAATGCATGGAATAATGGCTCTCAAAGTAATATCATGAGGGTAGAATCAATCTCGAAAATCCAACCCCTTGCCTATGGATGCTTGTAAATATATAGATGAGGGAGGTAGTTCATGAGTTCTTATCCATTTGCCAATCTAGGCTTGATATCCACTTGAGATGGGAGGATGAGCTCAAGGGATAAGAGGTGAAAAATTCAAGGTAGGATAGGATAGGATTCGAGACTCTTATCCAAGGTAAATGGTTGAAACAACCTCAGGAAGATTCTAGAAGAGGAAGCTTCGAGATTCTTTTTATTTTTCCTGAATTTATAGAATTAGCGCACCCCAAAGATAGAGCAACCTGTTGGTGATCAGTGCAGATGCAAAGAGGGTAAACCTGGTAGTCAACGATAGTCCCTAAACGGCCAGAGTGTGATGGGCCTTAAAATCTTGGAATCTCAGTAGTTAATAGCATAAACTCACGGATTTAGTAGATTCATGCTTAGGGTTTTACATAGGGATGATGACAATATGTTCAAGGATGTCAATTGGTCTCGTTTGAAGGCCTATTGACTAGATGCGACAAAATGGCCTATAACAGATTTCCCCTGAAACAACAAAGTCAGAAATGAAAATTGATGACTGAAAGGCTTTACCTTATGACAAGTTAGGATCAAGAACAACTGATGAGAGCACCATATGTTACAATACATTTTCATCATGATATCTTTGTTGAGGGAGGCATGCTCAGCACATAAGCTAACATTACATGTACAATGATCAAAATACATGTCCACAGATGACTGATGGTGGACCCATGACTGGATGATTGTATGTATGATCATAGCCATCATACATTGTGATCTTGTATTACTCCTGAAATCGTAGCCCAGATGGATGAAACTAGATCTGGGGTCTTTTATCTCGTTCACACAACCAACCAATGTACGAGTCTAACCATGTGAATTAATGAGATGAAGTCGAACATGGTAGACACCATTTTATTCTGGCAAATGATGTAAGTCGTTAACGGACGCGAGAGAAACCATCGATGATGTTAATGGCTCTCAAGGTACTCTAGTAGTACAATATGTATGATCTGAATGAATGAGTTGATGTCGAACACCACACAGAATCTTTCAGTCAAAGGCCAATGATGTAAACATGTCACCGAGAGTGAGGAAACCTTCCATTGATGTATGCAAGAATCAAGGTACCGAAGGGGTGTTTCTAAGTCAAATTCTTGGATAATGAGTTGATGTCAACAAGAAGCGACCCGTCGCAAGAGGGCCTTGATTTATCCCCCATCAATGACACGAAACATGTATGATGATTTGGGATAGAATGATCAGAACGATGTTGATATGGAACTAGATTAGGAATGAAAAACATGGAATGGAGGCTTAAGAGTATTGTAGCAGATATTTACTGAATGACTTCTCTTGAACACAACGACGAAACTGAAATGGAGTTAGCAACATTGACCCAAAACCAAAATGGAGGCTTTGAAAAGGTATGATAAACCAAAAGACATCATATTTCCCAACCCAACAACCACAAATATGAAGTGGAAGAGTTTTGTTTTCAAGAGCGACTCGCTGCCATTAACAAGTGGAGTATCCCATTTTCCTAATTTCCCCAACCATTACTAGTTAGTACCTCTTTATTTTTGACAAGATTGAGGAGGATAACATATGATTGATCTGTAGTTTCATCCTTCAGATGAATCCCTCTGACAATTTTTTAACAAACTTAGAGAAGGAGTGGTTTGTTCCCATCATGATCGACGAGTCCATTATTGTTTGATGTTTTTACGAGTCCACTGAAGGTGAAAACTCAACATCTTTTTCATGTTTAGAGAGTTTGAAAAATAGGCGAAAAAGAAAACTCCAAAGGTTCCTTTTCGAGATAGTCCCTTGAGTCTGAAAAGGAAGAAAACAATACTCAGGAGAACCTCTTAGCCATGTTCGACTAAGGTACTCCTTTTTTGTAAGTAGTCTATCTCAGTTCATAAAAGGGTTAAATTTATCTGAGTAGACGACTTTTCATTTACTTTAACGAGTCTGAAATGACAAGTTCTCGACAATCTTTTCATATTTTGGGAGTATGAAAATAGCTGAAAGAGGACTCCTCCTAGAGGAATGAGTGGTATAAAGGGTAGCAACTAGTTCTGATCATGACGGAACTGCTCAAAACAAGTAGAGGTCAGGCTAAAAAGACCACTCGTCACAGTTTTTCCTCAGGCAAGGGTAAAAAACAAGTGAAAGCGTATGATGGACCAAGCAGATAGTGACAATGGAAAGAGAAACCCATGGCTCATTTGGAAAAAGCAAGCTGATAAAAAGTGGAAGTCACGAGAGGTAAAGTGGGAATGGTTTCATTTTTACAGAAGCTTGAAACATGGGAAATTATACTTGAAAATACTGGAAGATGGTTGAATTTTTATACAAGATTGAAACATGAGAAAAATTGTGTTTGAGAGTGGTTTCATTTTTATAGAAGCTTGAAACAAAGAAAAATTATGCTTGAAATAAGTTTGCATGCCCCTAGCATAATGACTCAATTCGAGGTACATGCCCCCCAAGCTTCATTTCATTCACCTAAGTAGACTAATATTTACTAACACGTGGATGGAATGAAGGTTCATTTATGAGATCAAGTGAAAGACTCGATTGGGAATTTAAGAGATCTAATCAAAGACTCGAATTGGAAGGGGATCTATTTCATTTTTTAATGAGCTTGACAAATGAAAAGAATTATGCTCATGACACCTTGTTTCATTTTTTAATGAACTTGAAACAAGAAAAGGAACTTTTCTCAAACACCTTGTTTCATTTTTTAAGGAGCTTGACACAAGAAAAGGAACTCTGCTCCAAGAACCTTGTTTCATTTTTTATGGAGCTTGAAATAAGAAAAGAAACTTTGCTCCGAGAACCTTGTTTCTTTTTTTTAAGGAGCTTGACACAAGAAAAGGAACTCTTCTCCAGGACCTTGTTTCATTTTTTAACGAGCTTGAAACAAGACAAAGAACTCTGGTATGAAATTGAATCATGGCCTCCAAGAGACCATGGCTTACAAGAGGTTCTCATAAGATGAATGAAAAGCGCTCTAGAAAGGGATACATATCAAGGGACCCAATGTAAATATCAGGCTCTAATGCCCCCAGTAAATGATTCACCATATCGCCTACTAGATCTAGGTCGTAATAAATTGAGTAGTCAGTGAAAGGCTTATCTTCATTAGTAGGTAAACGAAAAGGATAGGTTGTGATCCAGGTGGCTCCAGACACATGAAGAAGTCCCAGAAGACTAAAAAAGGGTCAAAATTCAAAGTGGTCAGATTGTTCTCAAACTAGCAACAAATCGAAGTGTTCATTTCCCTACTTCCAATGATGCGAACGACACTCAAATCCAAGCTCATATGAGGGAGAAAGAGCCAGTCGAAGTTTTGGTCAAAGTTGGGCTGTGGGCCAGGTTTAAGTGTCCTACAAATTGACCGAGTCCTGGACATTTAATATGGCTCCCGGGGAGCGGGCGAATTTGTTGGATACTTAATCTATCTAATATCCCTTATATTAGACAAAATAAAATAAAATGACCATTATTATTACAAAAATCAAAAAAATAATAAATGAGGTGGCAAGCCATGACCCCGGGCACCATCCCAAAATATATATATCAAAAACGATTTTTTAATTAAAAAAGGCCAACGGGCCATGACCCCCACTGGCCTAACTACCATACCTGCATACACTATATGCATATATAAAAATGTTACAAATAGGCGGTGGGCAGGCCACCTCCAGTGGACCTGGCCCATGCCCCCACCAAAATATAATGTATATAGTTATGGGCTGACAGGAATCAAAGCCACCCGGCCACGTGGCCGGCCTGCTCCACGAGCGGCCCAACCCAAACCTCGCAACCATTTAATACACAACAAAAATCGTGCCATTTACGCCCCCCAATCATTTATGTACTAAATGACAACGATTCATTAAACAAAAAACAACGTGCATTTGCCTTTTGGGGGTCAGTGGGGTTGGAACCCGCAACCACCCTCAACCTATTCACGACAAATACCAACAAGCCACACAACGATTCATTGTTAGCTCTGTCACCATTGTATATATGAACCCAACTTTCATTTGCACGGAAAAAGGGGAAGTGCCAAACGATGGAACAAAACCATGTTTTGTAGAGCCGAGCAGAACCGCACCCAGGTGGAACCATGACACAGTGCACAGAGGTGAAACCATGTGGCACAGATTTCGAGACAAAAATATTTTGATGTTGTGAGGAATCTTTGAGATTCCATGGGGAGGTAAAAATTCATTTTGTCATATTGTAATCAATTTTGCAGTCATTTTTCTCATATTTTTGCAAGGAACACAATGTCGAGGTTGGATTCACCTTTTGAGCAGTGGATTTGAAGATTCCCAGCACAAAAGGACCTGAGGGAATCTTCCAGATTCCTTGGAGGCTGAAATTTCCCAGATCTAGAATGCATCCAACTTTATACTCATTCTTCTTAGAATTTCACAAGGATCTTATTGGTGAGATCAGTTTTTTGAATTGAACTGCAAATCTCTAGTCAACCCGAAGGAGGGAATCTTTGGAGAGTCGCAAGGGAATTTAAAGGATTCCTACAAGCCCAGATTTTTCCGTGTCAGAATTCGATGAATGGATAGTCGATTTTACACTTCTCGACGACAAAAATTCAGTGGTGTGGTCAGTTTTTGCACCTAAGCCTTTTATTTTTTGGCCATTTTCTAGATTGGAACGACGATGTTAGATTTTAGAGTGTGGACAGTCAATCCTATGCCATTCGACACCATGATTTTGATGGTGCATTCAGATCTAGCTGTTGAGCATTCCATTCTTCAGTCAGCATCAGATTTGAGGTATATGGAGTGTTATTATCATGTACTTCTTTGATCATCTGTTGTGATATGTACTATGTTGTTTCGATTCCTGCTTGATGTATGATGCAGAATCTTTGTGTCTATTTCATGTGAGATATATTCATCATGGATTTTTATGTATGTTTTGATTGAGATCCATTTGTTGCCATGATGGCGGGATACTCATTGTGACCATAGGTGTTTTGGTTGAGATCCCTTTGATGCCATGATGTCGGGATACTTATTGTAACCATGTGTAAGTTTATGTCATGCTGATAGGAGGTGTGTTGTGAGTTATAGTTCCTGTAGCGGAACGTCTTGTCGAGAGAATTTTCCACTCATGTAGAGGGCACATGTCCTTGTATGACATAAAACATAGTCCATGTACATCTTCACCATTTCCAGCACTGAATGAAGCGGCCAACACCATCTTGACACCGGGCCCGGAGACGTAGTCCACACTGGACGAACTCTGTTATCAACGTCTTGTGTTTTATGCTGCTGATTCTTGTCATATTCCCTCTTCTTTACAGTATGAATATATGTTCCTTTATGTTCTTTTAAATGCAATTATAACAACATCACGGAAGTAAAAGATCTTGGTTAAATCCAGGAGTTGAGTCAACTCAGATCAAGTTTGGCATCAGAGCGATCTTTGTGTGGATGTGAATTGTGAGCATGAACAATGGAACATGCAACGATGGAGGATGAGAAAGTGATGTACGAGACCATGCTCAGAATTTCCCAAAAGGTGGAAATAATGTATGAAGCTCTATAAAAAGAGACAGAGGAAAAGTAGTGAGTGCAACTTCAGTTGCGAGCCACGGAAGAGGCCTTGGAAGAACTAAAGCACAACAACCAGAATATCCAAATAGATAACTCGGAATTGAAGATGCTCCTACAAGAAGTGAAAGAGGAGAAACAGAGGTTACTATGCCAACTGCAAGCTAAGTACGAGGCCTTGGAAAAATTGCAGATGACCCCTGTGAGGTAAAAAGTAATTCTTTGAATTCATGTATATTTCCTGATGATGATTTCACTGTTTTTGAAAATCATACCACGGGAATTGGCTCCAAACTATTGAAGAGGATGGGGTATTGTTATAGACATTTTTGTGCCTTACAGCATTGAGCATGAAATGTCCATAATTCAAGGGATCCAAAGTCCCTAAATAAGTTGTTCCTACCCCTAAAGGAACAAGGTCAACCAATGACAGCTTCTCCCAAAAGTTCTCCACCAAAAACCACTCAGAAACAGTCAATTCAGGATCAATTCAGAGGCTCCACTAGCTGTCTGCGCTGAAATACAGAGATTATACTGGCTAGGTGCACTGCAACGCAGGTAGAAGCACTACCAGGGTGTGCTGAGCGGGAAATGACAAATGGCAAGTTCATTCAACGAGGTGGAAAGACCCTGGAAGCTTCCAGAATCTTCCTCAATGACACTTGCCTCAATGAATTCGACTAGTGATGAGTAAGAGGTTCTCAACCTCCAAGTGGAAGCAAGAAATGACAGAGGGAAGCCACACGTCAAAACATAAGCTGACTCATCCTCTCTGCTTACATCTATATATGGATCTCTCACCCAGAGGTTCAGGAGGCTGGAATTTTGTACTTTGCAGAGAATTGCTGTTGGTTTGAGATTGAGATTAGTACATTGGGTGATTTATGCTTTGTTGGAGGAGAGGAAGGGATTCTTTTGCTGGGAGGTAGATGCTCGATCGGGACTCATTTGGTTGTATCTCCTCTTGAACCTTGTTATCATATCAATAAAGCTACTTGAGTTTCTCCTATATGCTTGTATTTCAATGATGTTTTGTTATATTTTCATATTTAGTTTATATCTGATCCTAAACTAGTTATGAATGTGAATCTATATCTTTTGTGTAGTTTTCCTCTCTTGTGATCTTGCAGGAACTAGGTGAAGCTGGACCAGTGAAAGAGCAGGCAGCGGGAAGCGAACAAAAGAGAGAGTGATTGGATCGACAAACTAGCGGAAGACACCGGTTAGTTGCATCCTTCTTTCTCTATTTGCATCTCATAAAGAAGAATACTCAGATAGTTTTCCTTGTTTGTTGCTAAGGCACTATCACCTCTTAGAGTGGGATAGGGGCATTCCGAATTGGATACTTTTCCCAACAAAAAATTGGCGACTCCATTGGGGAGAGTATCTTGTTAGTTTATTTGTGTTTCTATTGCTATTCATTTCATAAACTCAAGAGTGCCGAATCGAACTGCATTTGCCATTTACAAATGCAAAGTAGAGATCAGCTACTCTAGTCCACTCACTGGTCCTGTTTATGATCTGAACAGCTTATCCACAAGTGCTCTAACAGCCCTTTGTGATAGATCTTAGTCCTCCTATAAATCATCCTCCTAATTGTACCTAATTGATAGCTTTTATCCGGCCAAAAACTGTAGATCAAACTGCAAACCGTAACCCAGAACCCAGAAACAACTCTTGTTTCTGCTTCAGCGCAGACTCTGTGAAGAGGTTCTGCATTTCAACGCAGCTCCTGTGAAGGCTACCTGCGCTGAAGTTCAGATTCTCTGTGTTGAGGGTGCGCTGATCAGTCTTTGCCTTGTGCAGTTGTGGTTCCCTGCTTCCTTTTGCTCAGTTTTATCTCTGTTTTTGCAGCCTGTTATCAGTCAGTGTACCTATCTGAAACCCCTTTTCTTTGCCTCAATTCCGCCTCGGTTGTATAAAGAAACTGTATTTGTTCTTTGTGTATTTGTTACATCATTTGCAGTTTCCCATTACAAAAGTAAACTAGTCATACTGTCGCCCTTAGATCTAGACCTGTCGTAAGTGTCGTTTTGATCTTAGGAGTGAGTTTGTTTGCTGTTCACAGTTGATTTAGCTTTTACTTTTGTCTTTTGGTTTGAATTTATGCATTTCAAGTGTCGAAACAAGTAAATCATAAAGTGTCGTAATCGTCTTTTTGATTTCGAAAAAGGAACTTGTTTGTGTTTTCACTTGAAATCGAATTCAAATTTGTACAACAGCTTTCTTTTTAGGCATCAATATTAAGAAAGTGAAAACAAATACATGCATATGGGCATTTGCATTTTGACAGTTTGTATGTTGATTTAGGGAAAAGTGCATTACTATGTGCTCCATGCTCTTTGAGAAAAGATGGTGTCTTTCTTTTCCCCTTGTAGCTAGGATTTTCATTGTTGAAAAGATATAAAGGCTTGCTTATCATCTTTAGACTGCATTTAGGAATTGTATCATACATCTCATGGTGATCCAAAAAGGCAAACTTCTAAGAAATATCAACCTAAAATAAATTGAATGACATTAACAACGCTTTGTAACATAACGCACAACATAGAGGTCTAGTCTAGAGACGTGTTCCGGCGTCGTAAAACCTGGTCACTGGTCGCCTCACTGATGGTTGGGTGATTCCTCCTGAGAGACGATAAGTGCCAGTACGGATTGTGCTCCCACGTACCGTCGCGTATATATTGGGAGACCCCTATAGGAATATAACCTTTATCCATAGGAAGCCGTGTTGGCCGCCCTACTGATCGCAATGCACTGAACACAGCATTCAGGAAGATTGACCGCCCGTACCCTAAAAAGTATTCTGCGGTTTTGCGAAAAGTTTGGCACACCCTCTACCTAGAACTCCAGAGCAGTTCATTTTGGCCTTTTTCAGACTCTATAACAGAAAAAGTCCATCCGAGCATTTGTCACTTCGGGCTCGTTAAAACATCGAAGGAGACTAGAGTCATCTTTAGCTTTTTCTCGACTCTTTAAAATTGAAAAAGCAAGTTGTGTCTAAGCGTCGTTAAAATTTATTTTAAACGGAACAATCACCCCTTTTTCCTGCGTTGATCTTTAGGTTGAAAAAATGGAGCCCACCAACCAAGGAATTCCCCTTGGTGGAAATTCTAGTCCCTTCTCCTCTTGGGGAGATGTTGGTGCGCCCCATATGGCCACATTGTCGCTTCCAGGACTAACAATTGGCCTGCCAGTCTGGCTCTTCTCAACCAATGTCGTTCAGAACACCACTATTCCTGAACAGTCGAATCAACAATTAGACGAGTCCAGAATTTCCCACCAACCTTATACTTCCTATAATTCTTCCTCTCTTCCTTCCTCTTCGCGTGACGGAACTGGTAAAACTAAAAACCAAGTTCCTAAGGAGAAGAAGGAAAAGAAGAAGAAAGAGAAAGAGAAGAAGGAGCCAAAGGCAAATAAGGGAAAGCAAGTGTCGTCTGATGAAAATCCACACACAGCACTGACCAGGCCTAGATCGCCATGTGTCATCTGCAAGGGAGACCACTTTCACCAAGGTTGTCCCTGCATCCCTCGAATACTAAGGGACTGGTCTCCCTGTTTGCACAATCCGGTGTCATCAACCTCTGATAGCCATGTTGAAAGTGCACCGTCAACTAGCGAAAGTGAAGTCCCTGGACAAAAAGGGAGGGCTAGACCTCCCTGTAGACTGTGCGAAGGAAACCATGCCCTCCACTGTTGTCCCTTCTTAGACGAGGCTAAAAGAGTCTTGGAAGATCGTCCGGTCTCACCGTTACGACTTCTTCCTGGATATCAAAAACTCTTGCCAAGTCCTTCGTTAGTTGAGAATCCAGCTTGCCCGCTCAAGTGGTCAGCTGAAGTGTCTATCATTGAGGATGAACCAACTGAATCCATACCAGACGAAAGTCAAAAGGTCGAGGCGGCAGTTGATCCGGTCTTGCCTTCAGAGGATTTATCTTCGAATGATACAGTCACTGAAGAGGATAAGGATGACACCATCCAGATTATTTTCATCAAAATAGACTCCGATGAACACGGGGGCAATGCACCCATTCCTTTATCGCAGGAAGGAAGTTCATCAGAGCGATATCCAGCTGTCTATTCGGTCCCACCACCAAGCAACCTAGTTGTATCCTTTGACTGGAACCAACTAGGCAGACCCCGGTTGCCAGCCAGCATACCATTCAGAATTATCGTCCAAATATACAGAATGGTAATGGCTGGCACCATCATTGATGAGGGGGCATCTATGAGTATCCTTTCCTCTATTGCTTGGAAAGCACTTGGATCGCCAGCGCTTTTGCCTGAAATGAGAAATCTGACAGGCTTCGATAAAGGAACCAGTCGACCTTTAGGGATCCTCCCCAATGTGCCCATAACATTGAAAGGGAAGACCGTTCAAATGAACGTGATGGTCGTTCAAGGACCCTTGGATTATAACCTACTCCTTGGACGAGACTATATATATTGCATGGGAGCCATCGTCTCCTCACTCTTTAGAGTAATGTGTTTTCGTGGTCAAGCTCGTGGACCAACTTTCATTTCCCGGATCACGCATCGCAAATAGTCATATACCATCCCTAAATGGTCTCTTCACGCAAGAGATGTCTCAACTCACGGTCCGTCCTCCCGATGAGCGCGAGTGATTCAGAAGGATATGACTGGAACCCAGGGGGCATGCGTCCTTGTCTGCTTCGGCAGGAAAACTTTGGGTATAGGGTAGGTTTCCGTGGGAGAATATGACTAGTCCATACCTCGTCCATGATTGGAAGAGGGGTTGTTCTAGAATAAGATTCTTTTGTCAAAGTTATGTGTTTGACAGAACAGAGTCACTCACCTTTGTCTATCTCGGTAGACATTGCCAAAGAAGTGTTTTGTTTGCTCTGTGAATAGGACAATCTTTGGGTAACCTGAAAGAGGTAGGCCTCTCTCGGTAAAACAAATTTTTTGGCGGAAGTGAAGTAGGGGTAACCTTGAAATCATACTTTATACCTTGGGGCATGCAAACCTTTTGGAGTGCAAGAAAAGAGCGGTTGTTTATCCGTTTTTGGGATTAGTCGTTTCCTAACTTGCATAAAGAAAGGATGTGGGGAAAAAATCTAAAAGTTGCCATTTTTATATGAGACATTCTTATCATATGACCATGTTATCGAGCAGTTTTAGCAGATAGTTCATGCTCGTTAAAAAATAAACATAATATCGAGCAAGTGTTTCAACCCGCTTTTAAGCTCGTTAAAAAATGAACTATCCTCTGGTAAATAACCACCGTGAATGTAACATTATCAACCATTAAAGCCTTGGTCGTGTTTGCACCATCACCTCCACTTTTCCATTGGCTGATCATTCACCTCCATTTGATTGTTTACCCATTTTGAGGAACAGCTGCAAAGAGTGATTTCACTAGCCATCCTTGTGACACTGCCGTGATTGGAAAATTCCAACCCTTACCTGGAATTAGCTACTAACCCGTTTCATCACTCGTTCCTCAAAAGACGAGTCTTCTTTAAGCTCTTTTCATCTGACTCGTAAAATATGAAAAGATTGCCGAGTTTTGGCCTTCCAGCTCGTTAAAGCGACCGGAGGTGCTATCCCTCCTCTAGATTTTAATCTTTTTGGACCTGAGGGATTATTGCAATAAAAAGATCGAGCGCTTGTTTTGTTCGGCTCGTTAAAACTATCGAAAACTCATCCCTTCTGTATTGTTTTATACTTTTTCGGACTTAATGGATTAGATGACGAAAAAGGAACTTTGGAGTTACATTTACGTACCTTTTCAGACTCTCTAAAATTGAAAAGGACCGAGTTATCTTTGTCATTAGACTCGTTAAAAAGCATTAATAGCGACAAATTTGTCTTTAGACGAGAACGAGTTTCACTATCGCTAGGCTCGTTAAAACATAGCGATGGGTTTGCCCGAAGGGCAAATTATAGAACAAGCATATGTTATCCTCCTCAAGCTTGACAAAAATAAAGAGGTACTGGTCAGAAATGACTGGGGAAAAATTGGGAAGAAACTCAAAGAACTTTTATTGGTAGCAAGTCGCTCTTGAACATGACACTTCCACTCTGTGTCTGAGTCGGGTTGGGTTGTTTCATTCACCTGTCACATCGCCATGGTCTCGCCATACCATCCACCGTTGGGGTAAATGCTACTGATCCATCACACAAGTGTCGCCGATATGTTCAAGAGAAGTCATCCAGAGAAGTCAACCGTGTCCCATCCACTACCATACATTATCCTTCATCCTTTCATGACCGCCACCCTGAACCATATATCATCAGATCGTTTTCACCTCCATCAAAATCATTTGCTCCGTTCTGTGTCACTGATGTGGGATACATTAAGGCCCTCCTTTGATGGATCGCTTCTTGTCGACATCAACTCATTATCCAAGAAGTTGATCTAGGGACACCCCCTTCAGTACTTTGAAGCTTGCATGCCTCAATGGCAAGTTTCTCACTTCCGGCGACAGGTATACATCAATGACCTTCGACCGAAAGATTTTGCGTGGTGTTCGACGCCAAGTCCTTTATTCACACCACGTGAATTGTACTACAATACCTTGAGGGTCATTATCATTATCGATGATTCCTCTCGCGCTTGTTAACAGTTTACATCATTGACTGGTAATCAAGCGATGTCTTTCCATGTTCGACTTCAAAACATTTCTCACATGGATCGACTTGTACTTAGAGTGAAGATCGAACGAGATTGAAGACCCCGGATCTAGTGTCATCCATCCGGGCTGCGATATATATTCAGAAAAAATAAAGACATTGACATGTATAACATTGCAGCAGATAATCATCCTACCAAAAGGATGATGATTTCAACAAAATCATCAGTCTACCATCAGACGATTGTCTGTTCTATGTACAGAAAAATGAATTTATAAAGCTGAGCATGGGAATGCCCGCCTCAGCTAGATCATGAAAGCAGTATGAAAAATAATGTATTGTATTGTATCTTATTACAGGTCTCCTCCCAGCATTGGAAGAACTTCGGATCCTCCTAATAAAGCATTTCACCCGATAAACGGCCTCATACTTTAGGGGGCAACTGTTATAGACATTTTTGTGCCTTACAGCATTGAGCATGAAATGTCCATAATTCAAGGGATCCAAAGTCCCTAAATAAGTTGTTCCTACCCCTAAAGGAACAAGGTCAACCAATGACAGCTTCTCCCAAAAGTTCTCCACCAAAAACCACTCAGAAACAGTCAATTCAGGATCAATTCAGAGGCTCCACTAGCTGTTTGCGCTGAAATGCAGAGATTACACTGGCTAGGTGCACTGCAACGCAGGTAGAAGCACTACCAGGGTGCGCTGAGCGGGAAATGACAAATGGCAAGTTCATTCAACGAGGTGGAAAGACCCTGGAAGCTTCCAGAATCTTCCTCAATGACACTTGCCTCAATGAATTCGACTAGTGATGAGTAAGAGGTTCTCAACCTCCAAGTGGAAGCAAGAACTAACAAAGGGAAGCCACAAGTCAAAACATAAGCTGACTCATCCTCTCTGCTTACATCTATATATGGATCTCTCACCCAGAGGTTCAGGAGGCTGGAATTTTGTACTTTGCAGAGAATTGCTGTTGGTTTGAGATTGAGAATAGTACATTGGGTGATTTATGCTTTGTTGGAGGAGAGGAAGGGATTCTTTTGCTGGGAGGTAGATGCTGGATCGGGACTCATTTGGTTGTATCTCCTCTTGAACCTTGTTATCATATCAATAAAGCTACTTGAGTTTCTCCTATATGCTTTTATTTCAATGATGTTTTGTTATATTTGCATATTTAGTTTATATCTGATCCTAAACTAGTTATGAATGTGAATCTATATCTTTTGTGTAGTTTTCCTCTCTTGTGATCTTGCAGGAACTGGGTGAAGCTGGACCAGTGAAAGAGCAGGCAGCGGGAAGCGAACAAAAGAGAGAGTGATTGGATCGACAAACTAGCGGAAGACACCGGTTAGTTGCATCCTTCTTTCTCTATTTGCATCTCATAAAGAAGAATACTCAGATAGTTTTCCTTGTTTGTTGCTAAGGCACTATCACCTCTTAGAGTGGGATAGGGGCATTCCGAATTGGATACTTTTCCAAACAACAGGTATGAAGGAAAAGACTTGGGAATTAATGTCCAAGGCATTGTCAACCCCATCAAAGTAGAGGAATTACCCCGTCAGGCAGGACTTGGGTATGTCGGAAAGGAAGTTGGGGAATGTGCCAAGACAACTAAAGAACCAACAACAGATGATGAGAAGCCCTCATCAGTTCTTTCCAAATTGACAGTGGAGGTCAAAGATGTTGATTTCCCTTTAGTTTCATCTTCACATGGTATAATTTCTATTGGAAATGTGGAGATACCAATTACAGGGACAAACATGAGGCTCCTTACCAGGATTAGGTACAAGGAGGAAGAAGAACTTGGTGTTAATATTCGAGGCATTACTTAGCCATTGGAGGTTGAGTAGAGACCACGATTTGCAGACTTTGGATACACCACAGGAGAATTCTAGAAGGTGTCAGAATCTTCCACGACAATGTTGAAATAATCAAGGAAAGAGAATGATGGGAACTCATCACCATCATTCCATGGTAGTGCTCATTACAGGGAAAGCGCTGAGGCAAGCTCTCATCGCCATAACAACACCAGAGACAACAAGGAAAGGTATAATCAGTCTCGATATTCGAATGTTCATTTTGATTATAATCATGTTGTTAATGATGAACGTAAAACATGGCATCGAAAAACATGTACTTTTTTTGGATTACATAACCATACATTTGTTGAGTGCTGGAAAAGAATAGCAGCACACAAAAGGATGAGGCATGAAAGACCCTCTCAACAAAAGGAAAAGAAGAAGGTAAAGAAGATCTGGAGGAAGAAGACCTATTGTAGTCATCACAATAGAAGTGGTCATCAAAGGGCCACATGTTGGAGGCTCCATCCAGAGCAACACCTTAAAGACAAAGTGTCGGCGCATGAACCAGTTGAGAAAGTCGTTCGGCAAGCAAAACCACCACAGGGGGGTGACTCATTCACAATGATAATTGAAAAATGGTTTCTAAATATGTTATCTTGTCATGGTCATGCTTTTCTAAATCATTTGTTGCATTTTAAGATGTAAAAGTGATGATGTGTTTTCCATCACCTGTTAAGCAACAATGATGTCTGGTCTTATTTTGTGTTGTATTTTAAACTGTGAAAGTGATGTTGTATTTCCATAACTTGTTAAAGCAACAATAGTGTTTGTCCTTATTTTTGTAAATCATGTGTTGCAGTGATGATGTGTTTTCCATCACTTTTTGAAGCAACAATGATATTTTGGCCTTGTTTTGATAGCTGGGGTATTGTTTCCATTTTGATGTAAACTTGACCAGCGAGTATGTGTTATAAACTTGTGGCAAGTATGGGATGCTTAGGTCATTAGTTGGTCATGTAAGTCAAGCATGTAATTTGAAAAAGAATTTACTACAAGTTTGCAGAGGTGGCAGGTGTTGGCTCATCGCTTATGGATTTGAAGGACAAAGGTGAAGGAGAAGGAAGGGTGACTTATCATACACTTGTAGGTGCAGACAAGGTACAGAAAATGGCAAATTATTTTTCATGCTTTTGGAGGACCAAAATCTTCTCAGTGGGGAGGATTGATCCAGGTGGCTCCAAACACATGCATAAGTCCCAGAAGATTTAGAAAGGGTCAAAATTCAAAGTGGTCAGATTGCTCTTAAACCAACAAAAGATCGAAGTGTTCGTCGCCCTGATTCCAACAGTGCAAATGACACTCAAATCCGAGCTCATATGAGGGAGAAATGACCAGTCAAAGTTGGGTTGTGGGCTAGGTTTAAGTTTCCTACAAATTGACTGAGTCCTAGACATGAAATATGGCTCCCGAGGAGTGGGTGAATTTTTTGGATACTTAATTTGTCTAATATCCCTTATATTAGACAAAATAATAAAAAAATGACCATTATTGTTACAAAAAAATAAATAAATAAATAAATGAAGTGATAGGCCATGACCCCCACCACCATCCCAAAATATATATATTAAAAATGAATTTTTAATTAAAAAAGGCCAATGGGCCATGACCCCACCGGCTCAACCACCATACCTGCATACACTATATGCATATATACAAACGTTACAAATAGGCGATGGGCAGGCCACCTCCGGTGGACCCGGCCCATGCCCCCACCAAAATATAACGTATATAGTTATGGGCCGATGCGATTCAAACCTGCCCGGCCATGTGGCTGGCCCGCTCCATGGGCGGCCCAACCCAAACCTCGCAACCATTTAATACACAACAAAAATCGTGCCACTTACGCCCACCAATCTATGTATCAAATGACAACGGTTCATTAAACAATAACAACGCGCATTTGCCTTTTGGGGGCGGTGGAGTTGGACCCCCGACTGCCCTCAACCTATTCACAGCAAATACCAACAAGCCACACAACAATTCATTGTTAACTCCGCCACCCTTTTATATATGAACCCGACTTTCATTTGCACGGAAAAGGGGAAGCACCAAATGGAACCACATTTTGCAGAGCCGAGCAGAACCACGCCTAGGTGGAACCATGATACAGTGCACAGATGCGGAACCATGTGGCACAAATTTCGAGACATGAATATTTTGATGTTGCGAGGAATCTTTGAGATACCATGGGGAGGTAAAAATTCATTTTGTCATAATGTAATCAAGTTTACAATCATTTTTCTCATATTTTCATAGGGAATGCAATATCGAGGTTGGATTCTCCTTTTGAGCAGTGGATTTGCAGATTCTCAACACGGGATAATCTTTGAGAATATTGAGGGAATCTTCCAGATCCCTTGGAAGCTGAAATTTCCCAGATCTAGAATGCAACCAGCTTTATACTCATTCTTCTCAGAATTTCGTAAGGATTTCAATCGCGAGATCAATTTTCTGAATTGAGTTGCAGATCTCCAATCAAACTGAAGGAGGGAATCTTTGGAGAATCATGAGGGAATTTAAAGGATTCCAACAGGCCCAGATTTTACTGGTGTTAGAATTTGACGAATGGATAGTCAATTTTACACTTCTCGACGACACAAATTCAATAGTGCAGTCAGTTTTTGCACCTAAGCCTTCTATTTTTCGGTCATTTTCCAGATTGGAACGACGGTGTTAAATTTCAGAGTGTGGACAGTCGGTCCTATGCCATTCGATGCCACGATTTCGATGGTGCATTCAGATCTATTAGCTTAGCATTCCATTCTTCAGTCAGCATCAGAGTTGAGGTATATGGAGTGTTGTTGTGATGTACATCTTTGATCATTTGCTGTGAGATGTACCATGTTGTTTCGATTCCTGCTTGATGTAGGATGCGAAATATTTTTGTCTATTTCATGTGAGATGTATTCATCATGGATTGTTATGTATGTTTTGATTGAGATCCCTTTGTTGCAATGATGGCAGGATACTCATTGTCACCATAGGTGTTTTGGTTGAGATCCCTTTGATGCCATGATGTCGGGATACTCATTGTCACCATGTGTAAGTTTATGTCATGCTAATAGGAGGTCTGTTGTGAGTGATAGTTCATGTAACGGAACATCTCGTGGAGAGAATTTTCCACTCATGTAGAAGGCACATTGTAGAAATTCTCACTGTAGATCACCTGATAATGCAATATACTAAAGCAAAATACTTGATCTACTTCTACAAACAAACTTGCAGAAGCTTAATCAATTTTGAGCAAGATCAATTTAGAACACATATAACAGAGAATGAGAAATCAATCACACATGAACACAGAAAAATACTCTGGGGAAAGCCTCAACTAAAAACCCTGCTCTCTGTATTATAAAAAACAAGTGGAAATATCTCAGAGATTACACAAAGCTTTAGCTCACGAGATATCCAGCTCTCAGTACATTCCCTCAATACA
Source organism: Pinus tabuliformis (assembly GCA_031772625.1). NCBI lineage: Eukaryota > Viridiplantae > Streptophyta > Pinopsida > Pinales > Pinaceae > Pinus > Pinus tabuliformis. The sequence continues at coordinate 476,789,632 of CM062818.1, read as the reverse complement.
GCTCATAGATTGAATAGACACAACATATGCCTTCCTTCAATCCTCCAAGCCTCCTATTTCCTTGCACAGTTTCTCTTCGGATTCAAAAGCTACCTCCTGTGTGAATTACCTCACACACTACTCTCCAACCTTAGAAATAATTATGCAATCCTCAAGGAAAGAATTCCTTTTGCATGCAAGAGATATCCTCATGGGAATATTCCTGCAACTGATAGGACACTGTCCCATACTTTGATCTCAATCGGGTCTCTGAGTGAACTGACATCCATGAGTTATTTATAAGAGAATATTCAGTTATCTGAAGTACACTAGTTGCATGCATGCATGCATTAACTAACTGAACTCACAATCAATTCCACAAACTGTTGGAACTAATCTAACTGGACTTAGCTCAGTTAACTGAGCTAACTAATTAAAACTCAAAATACAACTCATCCTTATCTCCATAATTAAAGGATAACTTCCTCAATCAAAGGGATAATTGTTGCATGTCTTCACATAGACTTCATGTTTGGTTTTCTCCAACTAATTAACTCAAGATGAATTAATTAATTATTTTTCAAACAGTTGCTAAGAAAAAATTCGAATTTTAATTCTCAATTTTAGTTCAGCGACTAACTAAAATTGGAACGTATCCCAAAATTCTATTTATAGAAATGCTATTTTTAGCACTCCTATATTTAGTATTTCTTGTTGCTACTTTCAACACTCCCTCTCAACAAGAAAGGGATTATTTGTCACCCCGATCCTGTCTCTGTGGAACTCGAATTTTCATTTTGACAATGCCTTAGTCAAAATATTTGCATCCTACTCCTTGGTCGAAACATACTGCAACAACATGATCCTCTTCACCACAAAGTCTCAAAGATGATGATACCGGATATCGATGTTCTTGGACCTGTCATGAAATATTGGATTCTCAGAGAGTTTGATACAACTCTGATTATCACAATAGATCACAGTTGGATCCATCCTCTGATCAAACAATCCAACCAGAATTTTTCGCATCCAAATGGCCTCACATGCAGCCTGACTGGTAGCCATGTATTCAACCTTTGCTGAGATAAGTGCAACTGATCTCTGTTTCCTGTTGTACCAAGAAACTGCAGCTGAACCAAGGTTGAAAATTCCTCCTGAAGTGCTCTTCCGATCTGATGGACTCCCTGCCCAATCTGCATCTATGAAGCCCTGAAGCTTCACTCCCTTTGTTCGTTTGTACCATAATCCATATTGAGATTTTCCTTTGAGGTATCTCAGCACATGCTTTGTTGCCTTCCAAAATAGCTTGGTAGGCTGAACCATAGCTTGACTCAACTGGTTCACCACAAAGCACAAATCTGGTCATGTGTTCACTAAATACATCAATGAACCCACAAGTTGCTGATAAACAGTAGCAGCTACTACCTCACCTGAAGTAGCATCCTCCTTCCTCCAGTTACTTGCTAGAGGAGTTTGCATGGGCTTGCACTTCTCCATGTGGATTCTTCTGAGTATCTCATTGGAATACTTATCTTGAGACACAAACACTTCCCCATCCTTCTACCACACTTCCATGCCTAGAAAGTAGTGCATGAGACCCATGTCTTTCATCTCAAACTCTCTTGCAAGGTCCTCCTTGCAAGACTTGATCAGTTGATCATCACCTGTCAATATCAGATCATAAACATAAAGAACAATGATCAATGGCTTACCTTTTACCATGATGTGGTAAAGGTTCGCATCCACTTCACTCTTTGTGAAGCCCAACCCGATGAAATAGTTGTCGATCATGGTGTACCAAGCACGAGGTGCTTGCTTCAACCCGTACAAAGCTCTCTTGAGTCGACACACATGCGACTCACGATCGAAGGTCTCAAATCCTTCTAGTTTCTCTATGTACACCTCTTCCTCAATATTTCCATTGAGGAATGCAGTCTTCATATCCATCTGATGGATCTTCCAACCCATCTGTGCTGATAGTGCCAACATCGATCTGATAGATGAGTACCTTGCTACAGGAGCAAAAATCTCATCATAGTCGATCCCCTCGACCTGTGAGAAACCACGGGCAACAAACCTTGCCTTATGTTTCTCAACACTACCATTAGCTGCTTGCTTTACCTTGTAAAGCCATCAGGAACTCACCACTGACTTGTCCTCCGGTCTTGGGACAACATCCCAAACACTGTTTCGAACTATGGAGTCGTACTCCTCCACCATAACATCAACCCAGACTGGCTGTTGCATTGCTTCCTCAAAGGAAGATGGTTCGGTCTCTACACACTCCCTGACAAAGGCCATGTAACCAATGTATCACTCAGGTGATCTCCTCTATTTGCGTTGGGAGGATGGTTGTCCCACATTCTCTCTCACATCCATCATCAATCTGTCAGCTTCCCTTGAGCATTTCCGCCCATCTCTGGAAGACTTTGCATGAGTGGATGTCTCCACTCCTGGATCCTCTACATGCGGCTGCTCCGCATCAGTCTGAGGCTCCTCCTCCTTAGGAACCAAAATTTCCTCCTTTGCATGCAACATGAGCTCCCTCTCAAGGGAAACTCACATGGCCTTCTACTTGTCGAACTTCAGATCTATTCGTACCACTGTCCTCTGACTGGTAGGCAAGAAGACCCGATAGTTGTGGGGTGTATTAGTGTACCCCACAAGTATCCCCAACTCAGTTGTTGGCTCTAGCTTCTTTTGGGCATCTTTGGTCACATGGAAATAAACCGATTACCCAAAGATCCTGAAGTGACTCACATCGGGTCTCTTCCTGGAGAAGGCCTCCACTGGTGTCTTCATCCCCAGTATACGATGCAGGCTTCTATTTTGCAAGTATATTGTTGTATCACATGCCTCAGCCCAAAAATGAAGTGGTAGGCCTTAGTCATGTAGCATCGCCCGAGCTGCTCCCACAATTGTTCTATTCTTCCTTTCAGCCATCCTATTCTGCTGTGGGTTATGGGGTGCCGTCAACTCCTGTTTAATTCCTTTTGCTGCACAGAATTCCTTAAACTGTTGAGAGACATACTCTCCACCATTGTCACTTCGCAAGGCCCTTATTTTCTTTCCAGATTATTTCTCAACCAAGGCTTTGAACTCACAAAACCTTAAGAAGGTTTGATCCTTCTTCTGCATGTAGTAGATCCAACATCTACGAGAAAAATCATCAATAAAAATAACATAGTACCTTTGTTTAGCAGTGGAGGTTGTCGAGAATGGTCCACAAACATCTGTATGAACTCGCTCCAGGATTGCTCCAGCTCGATTGTCTCGATCCTAAAATGAAGATTTTTCATACTTACCCAAGGTACAAACTTTTCATGTATCCACTTGCTCCAGTTTACCCTTGAGAAGTCTTGTAGAAATCTGCTACATGATCTTCAAGGCCCCATGGTGCAAGTGGCCCAATCTTCTGTGCCATAGTTTGCCAATATCTTGGCTTTGCACCAACTCTGCTTTGGAACTCAATGCAGCATAGTCATCTACCTCTAGCTTGTAGAGATTTTTTACTCAAATCCCAACCCTCTTGGTCTGTCTAGTGTCGATGTGCCTCAAGAATGCCTTTCCTTTACTAAATACTACATCATAGCCTCTGTCTTCCAACATAGCAACAGACACCAAGTTCTTCTTCAGTCCAGGCACATACTTTACATCAGTCAGGGTGAGAGGAGCTCCATGCTCCCTCCGTAGCACAACCGTACCTTCACCTAGAACACGGTACTTTCCATCATCGCCCATCTCTATGCACATATGGAGGTCCTTCTCCTCCAAGGTACTAAATAAACTCTTGTCTTCAGTCATGTGGAATGAGGCTCCACTGTCCAAGTACCAAACATAACCCACCATCGATGAAACCATGCATGCGATGAGGGTGAAATCCAATTTGAACTATGAGGCCATTGCCTCACCATCTGATCCTTTCAAGGATCCCTTCTTGGATTTATTTTGTGGACAATTCATAGCATAATGGCCCACCTCATGACAATGAAAACATCGCACTTTTGATTTGTCAATCTTCTTCCCACCATGGGAAGAACTCAATTTGGAATGGGAAGCCTTTCCCTTCCCTTTCCTCCCCTTACTCGCTAAGGCTATATTTTCTTCATCGTCATGCATTGATGAAGATCCATCTCTGGTGCTTCTCCTTATCTCCTCCTACATCATATCCGACCACAGTCATTCCCAATCTGGCAGTTTCTCTCTTCCATTTACCGAGTCTTGGTAGCTATGCCAACTCTTTGGAAGACCGAGGAGAGCAAGACTCACCATGTCATCATTAGCTACCATGATTCCTACACTTCCAAGCTCATCCCTGCAGGTGGTGAGCTTGTTTAGATATGTAGAGATCGTGTCGCCCTTTTCACACTTGATTTTCCAAAGCTTGTCTTTCAGCGCCAGCTTCCTATGATCGCTGTTGTTTTGATATATGTCCTTCAATTTTTTCCACATTGAAAATGGTGTCTCCTTCCCATGGAGACTCGATACAATGTGGTCTCGAACTCCCTCCAGAAGAATCCTCCTCGCTCTAGCCACAAATTTCTTCCATTCCGCCAATTCTTGGGCATTAGCAGTTGCTAGCTTGGGGACTTCTTGATCAATGAAGTCCTTCAAACCATTTTCCTCTAATATCGCTTCCATGTGATCCTTCCAAGCTATATAATTCGAGCTGCCATCCAGGGCATACTCGAGTCTCAAATTGTTGAACACCATTGGTGAAATTTGAGATGTGATAAGAATTCGATTTCTATAATCAGGAACTTCAAACTTCGAACTTCTCACTTCTTTGTATATTTTTCTCTGCTTTGATCACCTTTGCTCTGATACCATGTAGAAATTATCACTGTAGATCACCTGATAATGCAATACACTAAAGCAAAATACTTGATCTACTTCTACAAACAAACTTGCAAAAGCTTAATAAATTTTGAGCAAGATAAATTTAGAACACATATAACAAATAATGAGAAATCAATCACACATGAACATAGAAGAATACTCTAGGGAAAGCCTCAGCTAAAAACCCCACTATCTATATTATCAAAAACAAGTGGAAATATCTCAAAGATTACACAAAGCTTTAGTTCACAAGCTATCCAACTCTCAGTACAATCCCTCAATAGAACTCATAGACTGAATAGACACAACATATGCCTTCCTTCAATCCTCCAAGCCTCCTATTTCCTTGTGCAGTTTCTCTTGGGGTCCAAACGCTGCCACCTATATGAATTACCTCACACACTACTCTCCAACCTTAGAAATAACGACACAATCCTCAAGGGAGGAATTCCTTCTGCATGCAAGTGATATCCTCATGGGAATATTCCTACAACTGATAGTACATTGTCCCATCCTTTGATCTTAATTGGGTCTCTGATTGAACTGACATGCATGAGTTATTTATGAGAGAATATTTAGTTATTTGAAGTACACTAGTTGCATGCATGCATGCATTAACTAACTGAACTCACAATCAATTCCACAAACTATTGGAACTAATCTAACTAGACTTAGCTCAGTTAACTGAGCTAACTAATTACAACTCAAAATACAACTCATCCTTATCTCCTTAATTAAAGGATAACTTCCTCAATCAAAGGGATAACTGTTTCATGTCTTCACATAGACTTCATGTTTGATTTTCTCCAACAAATTAATTCAAGATGAATTAATTAATTATTTTTCAAACAACTTCTAAGATCAAATTTGAATTTTAATTCTCAATTTTAGTTCAGGAACTAAATAAAATTGGAATGTATCCCGAAATGCTATTTATAGCAATGCTATTTTTAGCACTCCTATATTTAGCATTTCTTGTTGCTATTTTCAACACACATGTACTTGTATGACAAAAAACATAGCCCATGTACATCTTCACCATTTCCAGCAATGAATGAAGTGGCTAACACCATCTTGACATGGGCCCGGAGACGTAGTCCACGCTGGACGAACTCTGTTATCAACGTCTTGTGTTTTATGTTACTGATTCTTGTCATGTTCCCTATTCTTTATAGCATGAATATATGTACATTTATGCTCTTTTAAATGAAATTATAACAACATCACGGAAGTAAAATATCTTGGTTAAATTTGGGAGTTGAGTCAACTCGGATCAGGTTGCCACATAATTAAATTATGGCAAGGAAGATACCACTTGCACATTTGGAATGCTTAGGGAAGCAGAATGGTTGGTGATCAAATCAGGACCAACAATGAAATCTAATCGATAGTCACAATCCTTCCATTGTGTGGGAATAACATCACTCAAAAGAGTGTGGAAACAATAACATTCATTACATAAACATAGTCTCGCTCGAGGAGAAAATTGAAGTCCAAAGGGCCCATGAAAACCATAACATCAATACATATAGTTTTTCCTCCCAAGGTAACAAGATACTAAGGAAGGATCCCTAAGGGTTGATTGGTTCTTTTTTTAAAAGCTAATAGATTTGGCATGGTAGACACAAGTTGTGGGGAACCCAAAGTTTTCCAAGCAGTGGAGGATATAATACTAACATAAGCTCCCTCATCTATAATAGTATGATGGATATTCTTGTCATAAGCCTTTACCATGATCTTAAAAGTCATGTAAGGAGGGAGACAAGGTTCTCTCAATCGATGCCAATCAAAGGCAATGATCTGCTTTCTTGGAGGAGGTTTCATAGTAACGGGATAAATTCCCCCTTGTTCGGTAGAATTAGAAGAAAGAAGAAGAACTTGAGCGGTATGATCCTCACTCTCTATGGGAAAACTATGATTGATTGAAGGTGGTATTGGGTCAACCATTTTCTCAACCAATGGTTGGTCGGGAATAGACTCATAGGATTCATGTTATGAGAGAGTGGGATTGACTAGAGACGGATTCAGATCAATCACTTCATCAACTAGTGGAGGATTGGGAGAAAGCTTACGGTAACTAGACGAAAGATGAGGCTGAGAAGCTGTAAGTTTTTCCAACACTTTTAAGGATTCATCCATGTAAGGACAAAGGTGAGTAGGATGATTCCCTTCACATAACCTACAGGGAAATTTGACTTTACCCTTTTTCCCATGGACCTGACTATCACTAGTTGAAGGTTTGTCATCAGCATGATCTCCAGAAGCTGACAACAAAGGTTGATTTGAGCCTGTGGACCACACTTCTAATACCTTGGGAATACCAGTACAATCTCTAAGAAGGTGATCACCCTTACAAAGCATGCAAGGGAATTTAACTTTTTAGGGCTGATTGGAAGGTTCCTCCATACTAGTTGCATTCATGGAAATGGTTGGTTGGTTGTCCCCCTGCTTATTTTTTTTCTTCTTAATCTTCCTTTTCTTCTTCTTCTTATCCAATTGGTTACTAACTTTGATGCTTTCACCATATGAAGAGGAATAATATGAAGAAGACTGAACAAGCGAAAAAGGAAAAGGGTCAATTTTAAGATAATCTTGAGGTTGATATTGTTCAGGAGGAGGAGAACTTGGTTGAGAAGCAGTTTGGAAATTTGGAACCAAAGAGGTCAAAAAACACCAAACTTTAAAAACAATGGTAAATATGGGAAGGGACAATGTTTCCATATAAGGAGCACCTATATTTCCAAAAGAAGGAAAAGGACTAGGATTCGTGTTAGAAGGGTTTCCTTGATTGGTATACTCAGTAACTATTTCCATTAGTCTCAACCTAAGATCTAATAAGGAGTTGTTCTAGAGTAAGGATGATATTTCACAGTCATTTAATTGATTTTCGAAATAAAGACACAAAATAAAACAAAACAGGGGTAACTAGGCAAAAGGGTTTACCAAGCAACTGTGAACTACAATATACCACCTTGGAAAACCAAGGATTTACATACATGCAGGAAATCTCCCCGAATGATGTGTTCGCTGTATCACAGTGGACAAGATGGTCAACTTAGTCACCTAAGGTGGGGATAGAAACCTATAGAGGACTTCCAAAATATACTCGATGTTACATTGAAGTGTAGTCCATAGTAGTGCTTTCTAATGCGTAACCATTCGATGAGAGTTTCCCATATACTTTTCATGCATGGAGCGTCACTCGATATACCCGAAGGTACATGGAGTATGATATGATACACTTACATACATGGAATAGGATATCATCCCCGGGATACAATGCTGGAAAACAATGACAACTCCTACTTTTAACGACGTTGGAACAGGTATCTAGCCTAGACCTTTATGTGTGTCATTAAATTTCAAATGCTCCTTAGGTTAATTGATGTGAAATATAGAGTTGATCTTGAATTATGTTTCGATTTCAAGGCTCAAAACTCAATGTCACTTGAACACACCTATGATGCAACTAATATGACAAAATAAACTCTATTTTTTCCTTTTAATAATGAAAGGCCTAACTAAGTAGGGGAATAAGAAATCAATAAACAATCGAATAGACAAGTGATGCAACCATCGATCTCCTCACTATTCAAATCAAAATCAAAGCCCTATATGCGATATAAATATATTTTTCTTTTAAATTTCCTCTTAATTTTCAAAATGACAGAAAACTAAGATGCATGTCTAATCACTGATAAAACAAACTTTTCAGAACAGTGATTGGAAGACTATTCTCTCAAGCACTCAAGGACTAAACAAATCAGTTCGCTAATGACCTAATGACAAGAAGAAAGGAAAATCTAAACAAATTATCATCAAAGGAAATAAAAACCATAAGAAAACCATATGGAGGCTTCTTAGAAACAATAAGACACTGAGGGACACAAGGAAGAGCAGTTGGAAGAAGGTTGGATAGAGAGAAAACCAAAACAAGGCAAATTTTGGCATGAAACAAGGATCAACGCGAGTGCTTAAGGGACACCAGTGCTCTACAATGCAGGCACATAGATGGTTGGGGTGCATTGCAACGTAGGTTCAAGGAAGTCTCAGGTGTAATGCAACGCACTGTCTCCAGACCAGAGGTTGCACTGATCAAGGAATCTCAAGTTTCAACACAAAACATGTAATGGAATCTCATGGACAGGTCTTCCTATGTCCAATTTCGAATGACTTGGATCTTAGCCAGACCTCGAAAGGCATGACCAACCACTCGAAAAGGCCCTCCTTGGATTTGAAGGTGGTCTTCCATACATATGTGGGTTCCATTGGCACTTGGTGTTAGCCAGACTTCAAATCAATCTTGCTGAAATATTTGGCCCCCTTGAGCTAGTCAAGAAGGTCATCAATCTGTGGGATTGGATACCTATTCCTAACAGTGAGTTTTTTTAGTCCCTGATAACCAATGCAGAGCATCTAGGTTCCATATTTGTTTTGTACAAGTACAATCAGGCTCCCACAAGATGAGGAGCTTGGTAAAATGTGCCCAATTTGTAGAAACTCTTGGATATGTCGCTTGATTTCTTCATTTTCGAGAATGGAGCGATGGTATTTCGGCCCATTCGGTAGAGGTGCTCCAAGAGTCAGATCGATTGAATTCTTGACCTGACAGTGCAAGGGTACCCCCGTGAGTGAGGATAAGATGTCCCTATATTATTCCACGACCTTATCCACCTAATTTTGTTGCATGGGGAAACCCTTCCTAGGGACCATGGATGTGGCCACTATCTTCCCCTTGCTTTGAGAGTGAATAAGAAACAAAATAAATTTCCTAGTCTAAGAGATGATCTTACTGCATTACTTAGTAAATATCAAAGAGATGGCAGTAGGCGGGACTACCTTTGTTATCCTGTATAACTTATTACCCAAAGTAATAATAACAGTGTGAGGCCATGACTCATACACAACATGACATTTCCACAAGTATGTTTGGCATAATAACACATCACAAACTTCAAAAGGAGAAACATCTCATAGTACCTCATCCGTGAAGGGCTTGATGCTTTAGGGAAGGCAACACTGTTGGCTAACGCATAGATCTTGTCCTTGATGGAGCCACCTAATGGTGTACAGTTGCGGGTGTGGTGTAGTCGATAATCCCAATCGCTTCATGAAATATATTTAAATGAGGTTATTTTGGCTCCCACTATCGAGAATGAACTGCAGCAAAGAACCCTTCACCCACATCTATGAGTGGAAGATATGCTCCCCCTTCCTATGGATCTTCAAGCTCAGTCTTCTGAACCTTGGTGGTGGAAACGGTGGCACTGGGTTTTTCATTAATAATCTACTTCCTCTTTTTGTTCCCCTTGTCAAGTTCTAGCTCAGAATCAGATAATGCATCAGAATCCAAAGCTTTCAACTCAGCCAACAATGACTACTTGGTACGACACTCATTTGTGTTGTGAGTGGGGTTCTTATGGAACTCACACCACTTTCATGTGTCCTTCTTCGTCTTCGTTGTGCCATTATTTGTTTGTGGCTTAAATGGGTTGTCCTAGGCCACTCCACCTCGGCTCTATCTTTGGTTCTGTAGTTTGGGGACACCCTTTCCTTGCTTTTGATTAGCAGATCCAAAGTCACACTTCTTTTATTTAAATTTTTGTTCAATCTTGGCAGCATATCGGTATGTTGCACCAAGTGATGAGATGTCCAGTAACTCCATTTCTTCCTAAATGTATTTGTGCATACATTCACAATACTTGAGCACCAAATTTCACTCAGAGTCTTTGATACCCAACTTTATACATAGAGTAGGAAAAATATTTGTGAACTCATGCACATCCTGGTCCCTTTACTACCATAGTGTGGTCCATTATATGTACTTGTCCTCGTATCTCCCCACAGGGTAATACTATTCCTTGACAACGTCTTGGAAAGAGTTCCAAGAGGGGGTGCCTAAAAACACAGAGGGTTCCTCAGCCCTTTTCTCACAGTAATTTTCCCACCAATCCTTGACATGGGGGGTGACCTTAAGTAGTGAAAAAGTAACATTTTCCCTATAGGAGAAACTATGGACCAAAAAATAACCTTCTAACATATTCAACCATTTATCTACAACATCTGCATCTATTTGACCTTCGAATACAGGGATATCGAATTTCACTTGTAGCTTGAAGGGGGTGGTGCCTCTGAAGTGACTGTTAGATGAAGATGTTCATTGGTTGGCACCGTCAAAGGATCTAGGAAAAGTTATCCATCATTTCGTTCCTTTTCTGCTCGAGAGCTTCTTCGAGAAATAATTGATAGGATCTCCTGATCTCTCATTTTTCTTTCATTCTGCCATGGAAGGTCGTCGGTGTCGGCAGGGACGGTCTTGCAAAGGCTCAACTAGTTCAGGTCCCAATTCCTTTTACGCTAACCTCGTTGGGGACATGCACAAAAAAAAAGTAGATATAAATAGAAACACATAGATACAACAAAAACAAAACTTCAATTCATTAATAACAAAGTACAGAAAATTGTTTACATACAAAATGGAAATAAACTAGCTCAGGCAATAGTAGCTTATCTCTGAGAAGAGATGTGGTGGCTACATGCCTTATGAACTGTGTTACAATGAGGCTCATAGGCCTATATATTATTAAGAAACAATAGAAAACCCTAAACATCCAAAAACTTAACCCTAGGCGACGAAGCGCCAAAACTCAGTGGGCCCCGTTGGGGAAAATTGGTACATCAAATTCTAGGGATCATAACTTTGGCATACAATCTCTCTTTGACACGTACGATACCTTGTTAGAAATATCTATCCGAGGTCTACAAATTTTGACTGCAAACCTATATTGAAAGTAAATAGTTGGCAGGTTTTCCAAAAAAAATGTCATTTGGGGCTTCAAAACGACTCTGAAGTTCAAGACCTAAAAAAATTCTAAAAATAGTAAATTGTGCTACAATTAAGAAAACTGAAAGAAACAATGATGGGGGTCCAAGTGGAATAGGAGGGTGGCCACCAATATCCACATGGATCAATTAGGAACATGTATAGAAGTGCAGAGGAATTCCATTGTGTTGAGGAAGCTTTAAATCTTTCATTGTGTGGATCTCTAGACTTTGCGTCGAAGGCCTTTACTATTAATATTCTAGTATTAAATAATCCATATTTTTTGTTCGAAATAAAATTGAGGCAAGTGGTGGACCCATATGATATTATTGCTAATATTTTAATTATAAAGAATGTGCATCTCCATATTCCCAAATATCAATAGTCAATTGAGTAAAGGTTGTGCACAATCCGAAGAAAATTGGATCATTTAGCACAAGCCTTGTTTATGGTTATGTTGTTGAAATTAGGAAGATGTGTGGGACTACAAAGGAATTCCATTGTGCAGAGGAAGCTTTCAAACTTTGATTCTGTTGTGAACGTGTTTTCATTGCGAAAAATACCCTCCAAAATTCTTGCCTAATTTAATTTTGTAGCCTACATGAATTGTCATTTCAACCTATCTTGTGTCCTCTTGTCATTTTCTCGTGTTTTCTAAGTGTTGACTACCCTTGCATTATTCCTAAATTTTATTTTTCCTCCTAAGTCAAAGTTTTCTAAGTTTCGTCACCTTATCTTTAGGAGCGTTGGTGTCATCCTTCTAGAAGATAGGAAAAGGACTAACTTTTCTTGATTTAGTGACTAGATTTCACTCGATATGCATCACACACAAAAGCAAGAAAACACAGTTTTCTCTAAGAAAAGTGCACTTTCCTAACATATCAGTCATGAAGGCCCATTGTTGGTTGGAACTGCACCATCTCAATCAAAAACACACTCCCAACTCACAATGAGCGCACTCTTAACTCTCAATGTTGAGCACACTCCTTTTTATCTAGAACTGTGCCCTAATGGTCCTAGGTTGGGTGCACTCTTTCAACTTAGTGACTACGCCCTCTAACCCAGTTCACTCCTTGTTGTCAAGAGATGCACTCTCTTTCATTCTTGCATGCAATTTCCTTTTTTTCATGGTGAGTGCACTCCTAGAAAATACGAGGCCACTCCACTTTAACTAATTGACTCACTCATCGATTGACAAGTGGCGGGCATGCATGAAATTTCCTTGCATGTAAAATATCTTTATAACCAGCCCAACTAATCGTTCATTCTCACAATCATTCTCACTTTGGGTTGAGCACACTTCTTTGCATCAAGGAGCTTCTTTTCGATCTTGATCAAAAGTAAGTTTTGCATCTTGCTTTTCTTTGTTGCTTTTGTTATTTTTGTTGTCTCTTTTGGTTTCATTGTTGGTGTTTCGATATGTCTCAGTTTTTTTAGTGGTGTTTACATCCATTATTCATGTTACAAGTGTCATCTTGTTGTTGCAAGTGGTGTTTCTTGTGACTCTTCACATTCCATGACTTTTCACCTTTTGGTCATGATTGTGACAAGCCTACAAGTACTTGCAAACCCTTCATCTCAACATTATTGTGATTCTATCTTGTTTTTGGTCTTTACTTAGAAATTGTTTAGCAAGAGCACACTTTTGGAAGTTAAGATCCCATTGTTTTGAAAAATTGCACTCAAAAGGCCAAGTCCCCTTTCAGAGTGCACTTCGGAGAAACAAGAGCCCTTTCCTCTTGAAAATTGTGCCCAATAAGAAGCCCTCTCTCTCTTAAGTGCATAGCACACCGAAAAGCAATAGTCAACCTTACTTGTTCAATGTTTATGTGCCATGTGCCCTCACTAGCATCTCTAAGTGCATAGTGCACCAACAAGCATCAAGATTGACCTCATGTTCACTGAGCATGCGTCATACACCCTCATTGGCCTCTCTTGAGAACATAGTGCACCGAAAAGCATCAATCTTGACCTCCTATTCACTGAGCCTACATCATTTGCCATCATTGGATTCCCTTTAGCGCATAGTGCACTCACAAGCATTAGTAAGGCTTCCTTATGCTTTAAGACTGCACCCTGTACCCTCTAGACTGATTCTCTATTTCTCCTTGACTGCATGGTGCACCATCAAACCTCAAGCAGGCTTTGATTGACCATCGTTGCTATGACATGCACCCTTATCTTATCTTGAAGAAATTTTCACTAGTAGTGGCTTGTTAATACACTGTCTTACTTGTGATAGGCTTAGCTCTCAATCAAATCTAACTTCCCTTCATCACTATCTTTGAATGGTTTTGCATTTGGTAGACAAGGATTTTCTTGAAACTAATTCTTGTTGACCTTGAGTGCATCTCCACATGTAGGTGTTTCAGGTACAAGCTATATTACTCTCTCATCATCTGTTGGAACAATGCCTCCCACAACCCATCAAGTTGTCTCAAAGGAAATCTTAGAAGAAAGTACAAAAGAGGCAGTGGATATTGTCAAGCCTACAATGCTTGTTCTTTTAGATACACAGTACTTCATAGAAAAATCATTCAAAGTCTCATGGAAAGACATTAAGGATACCTTCATGGAAGAGAAATTCCCTGAGAATCTAGAGGACAGGGAAGTATACATCAACATCAAGTTGTCCAGAATACGTAGAGTTGCATGCATATTCTCGGTAATACCTTTTGCAGAAGTAATTGAATGGATACTATCACACATGAATAATACAAATTTGGTCCTATGCAGTGAAAGTGATAGTGAGATTTCCACTTATCATTCTCACAACATCCACTCTTATTGTAAGACGATAATACCAAATGAGTATGCAAATAATTAGTTTTATGAAACATGGGAAACTCTCAACACTAAGGAGATCATCAAGTCCTGGTTCCAGGATCCTACTAGATTCTATCATAGGCCAAGTGTAGTGTATCTAACAAGAAACTTAAGAAAGGTCTACCGATATATCATAGCTATGTGTTGCAAGTTACATGCTCAGAAAAATGTAGAAATCTTTAGGAGAACTAGATATTTCTGCTCATCTTTGTTGTTACAAGAGGTAAGGTCTTCCACTGGGAAGATATCCTTTCTTATGAACTACAACATAATGTTTGGCACACCAAAGCAACATTACAGCCCAAGCAAGCACTGATATTCTACATGTCATCTTATTTGCTAGATGGGATTTATGCTCGGTATGCATTTATTGGGATGAGATGGAACTGGAACTCGCTAGAAAATCTACCTATCTATTGGCATTGTAGAGTACTATCAGAGAACAGTTTCTGAGGAGTCTATGATTAGTTGTGTTAGCACCTAAATCTGCCTTAGGCTGAAGGAAGGCAAAATTCAGGGTAACCACAAACCATGCTCAGTCTGGTAGCTAGCCCTACCAGAACAGGAGAGGGCTCTCTCCGGGTCACACTCAGGAAAATAAACAATAGGGTCTGAGATGACTCAAAAATGAATACTGATTTTAGGCTAGGTAAACAAATATGATGGAGGTATTTTGAAGAATGACTGAGTTTTTTGGGATGTGTGGGGCCAAGGAATAGCATGAGCAGAGAATTTAACTCAAGGACGCAGGTTATTTCGTGAGGCAAGACAGGTGGAAAGTCTAGCAATTAGATTTGAAATAATATGAGGTGGAGAGATTGTTAGAGAGTGTGAAAAGGGCATAAATACATGAATCCTTTTCAATAGAAGAAAATATAGAACGTGAAAACTATCCCAAGGCAGAGAAGTACACTGAATTCTTCCTTTTTTACTTACAAAGCTTTCACTGGAAATGAATATGAATGAAAATATGAAACATAACGAAATACATATGAAACATAAATAAGATACATTTGCTAAACTCACGCCACAAGAATCTCATAAACCAGAGCTACAATCTTTCATTAATTCTCTGTCAAAATGTATAGTGAGTGATTGGGTTTCTCTCCCACAGTTTCCCAGAAATTCCAACCCTTTACGAAATGACTCTCAATACAATAAATAAGCTTTGCCATGAGAAATTCAATCCACCCAGGAGATGAAGAGCCAACCATCAACCGTTACATTCAATTTTCTATGAGGACCAATTAGAAAAAAGCAAATATGAGCGCAAACTTTTTTGGGTGGTTGTTCGCCTTCATTTGGCCACTTGGATAGAAGCCAAAAATGATTTTTAAACTTTGCCTTTGATTCCAGGAAAAATTTGTTGTAAATGAGTGGACCCAATTGGAGAAAATTTTGAATCGAAATTTCATGAAGCGGGAGTGATTTTGGCCTTTGGGTCTCTGTGCGTCGCGCCAAAAACTATATGCGTCGCGCCACTTTGGAGCTGGTTTTGAGGCACCTTCTGAAGTCCAAATTGAGCCCAAGTGTGCTTGTTGGAAATCCCTACCTATATACTTTCCAATCCAGGTAGAATTTCTGAATTTTGTTCCCATTTGCCACTCCAAAACTTCAATCTCGCAAGACTGCTTCCTGTGTGTGAAATTAGGGGCAGAGAGGTCATTTTTTGGGTGTTTTTGACCTCCTGAGGACTCAAAATTGGCCCAAACTTCTTGGCCATGCACCAAAAGTCACAATTTTCCATGGAAAATCCAAAAATGTAAACCTTTTGTCATTTGGAGCTTTCTATTGTAAGCGCGCGCCACGTGGCGCGACGCAGAAGGAGAAAAACCCTGTTTTTTGCACAAAAATTTCCAAAAATACCAAAAATGCCCCAAATTTCTTGAAATTTGGGCTGGAGCTTCCTTATCAAGTGTTATGCTGGGCTAAAGAGGCCTCGACCAATATCTAAAGTCGATCGAGCTCCCTTTGCCTCTTTTGCTTCTTGATTGCCTTCCTCAATTTCGCCTTCAAATTCCTGATTCGGGCCTTGCACACTTTGTTTCGCGCCATGTAGTGGAAAGCCATGTGTCTCAACAATGCATGGTCTTTGTCGGCCTTGTCCAACAACCTCTCTAGGTGCATGTTAACTCTCTCAAGATTGGCCTCCCTATCCTCATTAATCTCTTGCTCCAATGACGTGAGCTGAACTCTTCTCCTTTGCGCGGCTTGGCGATTCTCGCGAATGTTTTGTAGGTCCATGATCACTTGGTGATCCTCAAGCTGTTTGTTCCTCTGCTCCAGATATTTCATATTCCACTTAGCCCTCTCCAAGTCAAGGGATAAGGCTTCGATCTTTGATTGCTGCTCCTGGATGATCTCTCTAAGTTTGGCGCTTTGTGGACCCGTATCTGTATCATCATCATGAAGGAGAATGAAGTCGGTCTCTCGTTCACCTGATGGCTCACCTCAAGGCCCCTCATCATGCATGGGCTCCTTACCTTTGTCCTGTACCTATAGTGCTGATGTCGGAAGCGAGGCCCCTTCCACCCCGGGTGGAGATAACACTCGCTTTGCTGCTGCAAACAAATGTCTAGCACCCCTCTGATATGTGATGAAAACTGGCACACTAGCAGTCTCATGGCACTCATACCGATGAGAAGGTTCACCCTCATGCTTAACCTCTGATACTCCCCGTGAAGCTCTGAATAAATCACGCGAGATGAAATCATCCCAAGTGATGCCCTGCAATCCAAGCTGATGAACCACCAAAATCTTAATAAGAGCAAAATGATAGACACTGTTAAGTTGCTGCTGAGGTGTTTTGCACTGTATAAAGGTGGTCATCCTCTCTATGTTCCGGCAAATGAAATACAAAATGTTCATCATCTGTACCCTGGTGAAATGCATGAGCAACCTGATGTGATAAGCATACAAACGAGAGAATCACCCCTCACAGCTGAAATATTTTATAATCAATCTCATTAGTGGAGCATATTCATCTTTCATATACTGGAATGGAAACACTCTCTTGAGCTGCCTTAAGAAACTGGTTTTGATATATGGTTCATAATGCTGCCGGTCAATCTTCTGTTTCTTGTGCCATGGTTCCCCAATGTTCGGTATATCAGTTGCTAGTGAGACAGATTCTGGTGTGAGTGTGAAGGTGACACCAACCAAGATAGCTTGATCTCCGTGAAAGTGCAGCACAAAAAGACGAGCCAACTCATGATGAAATTGGACACTAGCCACCTTTTGAAAAAACTCATAGCATGACTGATGCTGAAAACATGACATAGCAAGAGGGCAGGCTTGCAATTCTATAAGGGTGGTCGGTTCTTCTCTAACATGTCTGCCACTTTTATGAGGCCTCCAGTGTGCCTATTCTTCCAAGGGAGAATCACTTTGGGTTTCCACCTCATTGTCTGATGAATGCTCAGATGCCATGATTACTATACAAAATACCTTGAAGACAAGATGACTATTGTGTATGAAATGTGCTTGAACTGCTCTTTTTGATGTGTTGAAATCTGTCACGAAGGGGAAAATGCAACAAGGGACTGTTAGGAAGGGGAATAATATGAAGGGATTAGGGACTATGAGGAGGAATTTTATTTAGGGAGTAGGGAGTTTAGGAGATTTTATATGTGGTAGGGTTTGGGGTGTTAGGAAAATTTATAAGGGGTAGGGTTTGGGGTTTCACCTTTGA
Source organism: Pinus tabuliformis (assembly GCA_031772625.1). Taxonomy (NCBI): domain Eukaryota; kingdom Viridiplantae; phylum Streptophyta; class Pinopsida; order Pinales; family Pinaceae; genus Pinus; species Pinus tabuliformis. The sequence goes on along the minus strand of CM062818.1, from coordinate 476,771,474 downwards.
CAAATGTGCAGAGGGGATAGGGAATAGGATTTTAGTAGCATTTTAGGATAAGGAGAAATGGAAAAAGTGGAATAGGGAAGAAGGGAATGAGGGCAAGAAGGAAAAATGAAATGGAGGAAGAACCTTGGCACCAACACAATGAGTTTGTAACCCTAAGAGCATTTGCTTTGTTGATTTTAAGTGGTAGGGTTTAAGATTTTTTTGTGCAACCATGTTAAACTAAAAAATGTCACCATGACCACTTACAGTTAGTATGGCTCAAATCAACAGTCATGCTACCCTCTTAGGCAAGTCTTATACCTCTGCTATCCATCTCAAACTCAAAGAAGAGAGAAAGTCTTGTCAAAAATATGTTTATCTCTGGGGTCGCAGGTTCTCTCTAGCCTTACCTGCGGGGACGCTCACAATGTTCACAAAAGGTGCGTCCTTGGACGCTCTGTATGTTAAGGGACAGGTGCGTCCTTCTGTAAAAGGCAAAATGCGTGAGTTTCATCTTAAAAAAGTTACTTGTGGTTACTTCTAGAACTTTCTAGAGGTCGGTTTGATGAATTGGATGCGCCTCCAGTTGGTTCATGTATCTCTATTAAGGAGGAACTTATCCCATCAATAAGGGAGCTATCCCACCCAAAGAGGAGGATTATCCCATTGATGGTGGACCTGAATAACCTCTTTACAGCACTATAAATAAAGACATTGAGCCAGAGGGAGGGGAGGTTGGAGCTATACATTTTCTTTGGGTAAATGCTGCAGGAATTAGGACTCCCATTTAGAACCTTGTGAGGAGAGATTGTCTTTGCTTGATTCTACTTGGAAGTGGGTGAGCTTTGTCAAAGTAGAGGAAAACCCTTGATGGACCCTGGGAGGAACTTGCACAACACCAAGGCCAGGTTGTAAGAGTTTCTTTGTTTCGTTATTAATACAAACTGGTTTATTTTTCTCAATAGCTTGTGTTAATGAGTTATTTCATGTGTTCCTTGGTCTGCATGTTGAATATATGTTTTATTATATGAAATGCAAGTGCTTGGTAATTGTTTGATTGTTTGTGGTTGCAGGAATTGACTTGAAGGAGGAGCTCATCCGGATCGGCAAGGACGGACTACAACAACCGCGTTTTGGAATAAGGTAAGCCTAAACACTTGTAGTTTTCATGTTTTAAAAGGTATATTTAGAGAAAGATCACTCCATTTTGTCTTGTTTGTCGCTAGAGAGTTTAGACTCCTAGGGAGGTCAGTTGTGTCCGCACAAACGACTTTTTCCGCCACGACAAACCATAAGCCGCCATAAACTATCATCATACCAACATAAAAATGGATGAAACACTGAGAGATTGACCCTACCTGGCAAATTCAAGGGATTGAAGGCGATTGGTTGCAAATTCTGAGAAAATCGGGCTTTTGTGTATATGCGCCGCGTAGCATACCTAGTGCACCGCGCCCTCTATGTGCGTCGCGCCCATTCAAATTAAAACTGGGTGGAAATCCCCAGTGCGCCGCGCTCCTCCACCTGTGCGTCGCGCTCCTCCACCTGTGCGTCGCGCTCCAATCCTTTGACACAGTCACGGCATTTCAACTGCGGTTTGTTCTTCGACCTCCAAATTCGACTTTTCTATAGGATTTCATGAATGTAACTTGTCACAAATGATTTATTTAACTTGGAGAAATATGTTGCAAGAGTTGGATTTGATTTTTTCTTCCTCCAAAACCCATTTTGTTATGTTTTCACTTTGGCACTTTTTCTCAATTAATACAACTCTGCTTTTCGCATTTCCTTTTGATTTCTTTGACTAAAATGATGAAATTTTTGGCAATTTTTTGCAGGGGTAGCCGACATGGAATTTGGCTAAGGAGACCAGGGTTGCACTTGGAGAAATCCACTGAGAAACTTTTGAAAATTATTACAAATGATAAACTGTTGACTTTTCTTCAAAACAGAGTTTTGAAGAACAATCGTAATCTATCAACATGACGATGAAAATCTTTGAATCACAACTTTATAAGAGCCTCCCTTTGGCCTTGATGGCTTTATTGGACATTGTTTGAAGACCAAATGACTAATCCTTAGACTTAATGACCGAAATGAATCTTGTCCATTAAAATATCAAACATTGACTGTCGTGGACTTTAATACACATTGATGAAGAGACCTAAGCCAGCAGGTGCAAGACATGAGGGGAATGAATGATAAGGCCCTTCCGTCAGATTATGGCATGCCCCTAGCAGAATGCAGCTGAGTGAATGGAGCGAGACACCTAAAAATGAAATGCAGAAAGAGTTTTGATCTCTGACGGAGGACTAACAAGACCGACTCTAACATTGGCTCCAATGGGGAATGGTAGCTCCTTGGAGGTGCCAAGAATAGCAGATCTTTGGGAGAGCAGACAATGCCTTCATCCATTGGGCTATGGAGTCATTATTTCGACAAACAACACCAGACTCTGACTCATTTATTGACTAAAACCTGACTCAAACCGACTCGATTATGAAACCAAAATGACCGAAAAACTGACTCAAATTTGATCTTAAAATGACTCGAAGACTGACTTGACAAACTCTAACCAAAACTGAAATAAAATGGTATTTACAGTGACAATGGAGATAGTAGAAACAACTCAGAAGTGGTACCGCTTGAGCAGCCGACCATTGATCGGCCCTCCTGGACAATCTTCCTCGTTCATTTCCTTCAGAAGAAAGGCATTCTGACCCCGATATGCTGCAATCTTGAAGGGACCTTTCCATAGATTCTTGAATTTATCGTGCTTACCCTTTTCCTCATTCCTTGCATCCCACTTCAGTACTACATCATCCAGCTGAAATTTGTCCGCCTTTGCTTTTCTGTCATAAATTTTCTTAATTTTCTCCTGCAACTTGGATGTGTTTTGGAAAACTTCTTCTCTGGTCTGCTGCAAATGGATCATTTGATTCAATCTTCTCTGCATAGGATCATCTTCACTGCCGGCTTCCTGAAGAAGTTTGACTACCGGGGCTGCGAGAGAGGTAGGAAACAAGGCATCAACTCCATACACAAGCTCAAAGGGGGACATACCAATGGATTTCTTCTAACTGACCCGATCTGCCCAAAGTGCATTGACCAACTTCTTATGCCAGCTCTTCTTGTTGATTTCCAGCAGCTTCTTAATGATGTTGACCAAAGATTTGTTAGAGGACTCCGCCAATCTGATGAGCCCCAATTTTTGGTACAATTTGGGCTCATATTGGCCTACTTACCTTGCTCAACCATTCATCTTTTATCACTTATGCATTCATTTCTTATTATATTCGTGTTGTTTGTAGGAAGAAGGGCAGGCATTATATCTATGTGGCTAATACATGATGATTTCAGGTTTTTGGCATTAAAGAGAGCAAAAGACCACACAAATGGAGACAAGGAGACAACAAAGGTGACATTGCGGATTCATAGGGAGGTTTTCCACAGTGTTGATGACCTTCCTCGTGATTTTCACCTTAACTCCGAGCTCCAACAGCTCTCCCCACCGAGCTTAAAGGCAGCCAACACGTTCTACAGGATCAGCAGTTTTACAACAGTTTGACTTTCAGTTGGACAGCCAAGCTCGACGAATGGAGGAAGCCAGCTTGATCTTCATTGTGTATAAATATGAAGGCCGTAGCCTTTGTTAGGAGCTTTTTGACCTTTTGAATTACTATTGTAATTTCTGAGCACGAGTTACAGCTCGGTGTTTGTTTGTTTTGTAAGCTAGTTTTGGCATGACATTAGACTCTTGATTATGAATAGAGGCAAGCAGATTTGGATCTAATTCTGAGTTTTTAAGGGAGCTATAGCTCTCAGGTTAGGGCCCAACCTGAGAGCAATAGATCTCCTCTTCCTTGTAGTTTTATTTGCTTTTCGTTGCAACACTTTGTTTCCTCTATTTTACATGCATTTAGAATTTACAGTCTGCTGATTTGATTTCGTTAATGAGATTGAGTAGGATTAGCTTATGGTTAAATCACTTTCAGTTGCTTAGATCAGAATAGGAGGTTTGTAATTCACTGGAGCTCCAAGAAAAAGGTTGATAGTGCCTTCACTGCCATCTCTGTTTAGGGATTGGGGTGCAGTCTATACCAACCACCAAAAAAACGCAGTCTTTTACTTTCATGCAAGCTGCAACACAGACATTTTAATTGTAGATCTATCCATGCACTTTGATCTTGAACCATACTTCTTCATCACAACTCCATGCACGACTTCTTTTCACGGTTTACATTGCTATTCATAGGTTTAATAGCACAGGTAGCACAGGTTAATGGATTCTCGTTTTTGGTGCAAGACATAAGCAATTTGTTTTATTTACACTGCTCAGTATCATTCCACTTCCTTCTTCTTCTTCTTAGCCACGCCTCAAGCCACCTACTCGACCTCTGTTCAGCTCGTTTACCTTCCAACTCTTCCATTGCCATGTAGCTTCATTTTCTTGACCTTTCGTTGTTTCCATCCTTCTATTCACCAACCAACTCTGTGCACTCTCTCTTCATCTTGTTCCTCTGTCCCTGAGCCATCACAAGCTCCATCTCCACCTTACCTATCCACCCATACCGCTCCATCACTTCACCATCACCCAAAACTCCCACGGTAGAACATCCTGTAGAAGGTAGCAGACTTCCTGTAGAATTCCTGAGTTTCCTGTAGGATCCCCTGCAGACATCCTGTAGAAGCCTGCAAACTCGGTTGCCGAGCACCTGAACGTTTTGTATTTCTGTGGACTGATGCTAGGGATCCCCTGGGACCTCTCCTAGCCCTCCTGAATCCATTAATGAGAGAGTCTTTTCCTTTGTGTGAACTTTGCTCTGTGAAAATCACTTTTATTTTCTGGTTTTTGACTGTGAAAATTAGTATTTGGGTGGATTAGCTTTAGATTTAGTTAGATTTGGTTTTTCTCAACTTTTCCAGAAGGACGCACCCTCTGAGTACTGCACAGTGCGTCTTTGGACGCGCTGTTGCCGTTTGCACAGAGCGGGCCCGCACCTGTTATAACAGGTTGCCTGCGTCTTCCTGTAAAATTTAGGAAAATTCCATTTTTTGCTTTAATTGCTTTTAGATTTTGATTTTTCTTAGTGTTTTCTACCCAGATCCTTTAGTACCCTGTCAAGAATTTTCACCTGAACTTGTTTTGTGAGCTTTGAGTGTTTTAGTGGATTTCAACGAAGTTTAGGCCTAGGGTTTGATTTTTCAATAGGTCCTGTAGTGACTTTGACGGTAGAAAGTTGTCCAGCCTTAGATCTCTCTGGTTAGTCAGCCTTCTTAGAAGTCGGGCCTGTCGTAAAGTCTCCTTGTGTGAGCAGCTTGCCATTTAAGTTGTTTTGGGTCAAATTTCGAATTACTTGTTTATAAAGTGTTGATTTCCATTTTACAAAAGAACAAAAAGATTAGAGTTTTGTTTTGACTAGTTTTTGGTTCTGCAATAAGCTAGTCCTTGATTTGATTGTGATCAAGTAAAACACCTTAGAATAATCATTGTTGGTTTTGGCCTCGTTAAGATTGCTTAGAGTAAATTTACCTTTTAGTTTGCTTATGAGTGCATTTTCATAGATTTTAATAGTTGTTAAGATTGATTTTTGGTTATATTAGATTTATTTGCTTTATTAAAAGAAAAATACAAAAACATCTTCTTTAAAAGTCTTGTTTCAAGTAGCTTTTTGTTTTTGAAAGAGAAAAAGAGTTTTTTTCGTGCATGTAAAGAGCGGTCATGTTTTTTATGCTTGGAAAAGACAAACGAATTGTTTCTTTGATTGTCTTCAATTAAGAAGTTGCTTTTATAAAGATTGCATTCTCTCAACTTTTTAGTTAAGCAATTCATCGAAAAAGTAAAGTAGTGGGTAAATCATCCTAGGTGCATTTTGTAGTGGTTTCGAGTCGAGTCAACACACCACTGGTTTCACTTCCATCACCTTTTGACTTAAGAAACAACCTTAAAAGTAACGCTTAAATTAAAATCAATCTAGTAATTTTTATTTTTCTAGGGCTCTGAAACACCAACATAGCTTAGGCTAGGGTCTTGGAGTAGGTGAGTACTTAACTCTCCAAGACTACAAAACCAAACAGATAGTTTATCTTGAGTAGATTAAATCCAATTGTTTCAGTTATACTCTGGGAAAGCTCCTCTTAAAGGAGAAGCACGAGCTCGTGTCCGAACCAGTGAGGGGATCATTCCTCCCTCGTTGGGAACGACGCCAGACAGTACGTATTACAAACGGTAAACCTCGGATTAACCATTGTCGAGGAGCCAGGGGTCACTTATCGGTAAACCTTGGATTATTGTCAAGGAGCCGGTAAGGGGATTGAGCTTGTTACTCTGCCCTTGCGTGCTGTCGGAGTTTAGACTGTTCCCCCAGGTGTAATTGTTGTGATTGGTAACTTTAGTGACCATAATCTTTAGGGTTCTACCGAGGTGACGGTGGAGGGAAGGTCCCACTGTACCTGGAGCAGACGTCGGTTATACTCACTTGGATTTTCCGGGGGGTTCACTTCACTTCGAGACGGTTAAAGTGGAGGAACTTGTGTCGGTCTATTCATTAAGCAGGTTGCCGGGGTAACTGTTCCACCCGCCATTTCTGTACTGAATCCTGCGAGGTTGGGCCTAATCACCAACTAGCGCTTTTGGTCCGGAAGACTACTGTTTGTGTGTGGTTTGACGCTCTAGATTATTTAGGCGTGTGCTTCAAATTTGTTTGCTTCTTTAGAAGACTTTAGGTGGTTTGATTTGAAATTTTTACTTTGTTTTCGTGTGTTGTAGTTAAAAATCTTTAATTGTGGCGGAATTACCGAGACAGTCCCGTAGACTTCGGGGCCAGTCTCCTGAAGTTGTTTCTGTGGCCGAATTGTTGAGAAGATCCCGTAGACTTAGGGGATCCCCTCCTCGAGACGACCCGGGTAATTTAGAAGGGTTAAAGGTCCTTGTAACTCCTCCTAGTGACAGTAGAGTAGGTTCACCTGAAGAAGGAGAATCTTCCTTGGTAGTCCATCCAGATTACCAAAGTTTAGAAACAGGTTACAATCCCGAAACTGTTACAGTTTCCGAGCTTGCTGGTAGTTTTTCATCTGCCAGTGAAACAGGCGAAGAACCTGAAATTTCCGAACCTGTTACTCCAACTTCTAGTGTCCCTGATTCACCGAGAATAGAAAGAATTATCACCGAAAATCTACCTTCTGGTTTGATTGCTATAGAAGAACTTGCTCCAGAAGAAGATATAGGTGTCTCTCACCTTGAAGGTCAACTTACTATTGATCTAAGGGAGCGTGAATCCATCTTTTACAGTCCTCCTAGAAGTACTTCTTGGTACCTTGCGTTAACCAATTTTTTAGACAACTCAGTCGGTTTTTCCACACCTCGTACTCCTTTTCCACCTGGAGGTATTCATACTCCTGTAAATATGTCTGGTCAGTCGTCCGTGTTTACACAAAGTCCTGAATCTTTTTTACACGGCGGTCCTTCTGTTCCCACTGGGTATCAGTCACTTTCTGGTACCTTTGCGGGGGCATCTCCTCAACCCATTGATCATGGGTTATTTGCTGGAAACAGTGGTAATATACCATTGGGTGTAGGAGACATTTACATGATGTCAGGTTCAGTTCCCGTTTCCCAACCTCAAGGTGGCCAATTACCGCCTGGGGGGCAACCGCAGTTAACGCCTGGGGGGCAACCTCAAGGTACACAAATCGTGTCTGGGGGGCAACCTCAAAGTCAGTATGTACCTATGGTGCAATACTTGCCTCAAGGTCAACCTCAGCCTCAATATGTACCCCAAGGTCAACCTCAGTATCAATATCAACCTCAAGGATGGCAACCTCAAGGATGGCAACCTCAAGGGTATCAACCCCAAAGTTATCAACCTCAAGGGTACCAACCTCAAGGTCAAGGTCAACCCCAGTATCAGTATTTACCTCAAGGTTATCAACCTCAAGGTCAATACTCAAGTCAAGGTTATCAACCGCCTCAAGGTCAGTCATATGTTCCAAGTATGGGAACTGCACCTTACAATTATCAATCCTACCCTCAATCTGGTTATGGATCTCAGTATCCTCAACCTGTTACGGGTCAATACCCTGGAATGTTAGTGTGGGATCCCTCACAGGGTCAACAGGTGTTGCAGCCAAGTGTACAGATGGTTCCTCAAGCTGGACAACCCGTAGTTTCTGGTCCAACCCAGCAACCGCAACCTGTCCAGCCAAATGTTCAAACTTCTGTAGCTTCGGTAGTTACTCAGCCGTCAATTGCACCTAGTACTCCATCTCAAACGGCTGCTGCAACTACCGCTACATCTACCATACTTACTTCTGGAGTATCGACGGCTCCAGTTTCTACTGTCCCTGTTACCACACCTCAGACATCTTTACCGTTGTCTGGATCTACGATTCAAACCACGGTCCAGATGCCTGTAGGTCAGCCTGGTATAAGTACGGTTGTGACTACTCAACCTCAATTTGTTCAACCTCCGTACCAGGGACAGTACCAACCTGGGCAAGCTGTCCAACAACCGGTTTACCAGTATCAACCGTATCCTGGGTACACTTATCAACAACCTCAACAACCCCAGTACGGTCCGGTTAATCCTGGTTTTCCAGGAGGATATAATATCCCAAATGCGACTCCTGTTCCTAGTTATCCTGGATATCCTCCTCCTGGGGCTGGTATTGTGACCCAGAGTTTTAGAGATCCTAACCGGCAGTTACCGTTTATTGCAACTTTGGATTTACCCGACTTGACGCGCCTAACGAACGATCCAATTCAATATCTTCAGTTCTGGCCGCCAATGCCAAATAAGTTGCCCAGTGATATACCCAAGTTCGAAGGTAAGTCTGGAGAGGATCCGTCCAATCATGTGATGACTTACCACCTCTGGTGTGCTTCGAATTCTATCTCAGATGATTCCATCCGCTTACGTCTTTTCCAGCGTACACTCATTGGTCTCGCGGCCAAGTGGTACATTGAGTTACCACGGGCCTCTTTTTACAACTTTAGCCAGTTAGCTACCTCGTTCTTAACTCACTTTCAGTTGCCGGTCAGATACGATAACGGCACGGAGTTATTAACTTCACTAAAACAATCGACGTCCACGTATATTTCTGATCACATTCATGAGTGGAGACGTCGAAGGAGATTAGTGAAAGTTTTTATCCCGGACCAAATCTTAGCTGAATGGTTTGTCAAATCATTATTACCGAAGATTACTGAAGATGTAGCTAAGGCCGGAGTAGTTACTGAGGAGCAAGTCATTGCTCAGGCACAATACCTTGACTTAGTTTACACTCAGTCGGGTACGTTACACGAGAAAATTCCGGATCTTCCAAAGTCGAATCAAATCGCTGCTGCTCCTTCGGGATCTCATGCCGCTGATGGTATGATTGGTATCGTGACTACGAAGAGCAAGAAGAAGTCTTCCAAGGCTTCAACTACTCCAATTATCACTTTGCCTGATTCTCCGACAGGAGAGTCTTCTCCTGAACTTACCGCCGACATTCACGCTGTAGAGTCATCTACGGCCAAATCAAAAAACGGTGGAAAGAAGAAAGGAAAGAAGAAGGCTAAAGCAGACAAGGCTCCAAAGGAGAAAACTGAAAAGTCGGAAACCAATGACGAAAAACGCAAACCTCGATATCCTTGTCTTATTTGTGAAGAGGATCATTTTACGAGAGATTGCCCTCATCGGGCCGAGGTTGTAAAAATAGTCAAAGGTTCTCCCACTCCTGCTGTGTTAAAGAATCCATTTCCAGAGCAGGAGAATAAGATGATAGGTTCTTCTTCGAATGCCAGTGAAGAACCCATTTTGATGATGTCTCATGTGAGGATTGCGACTCGATCGCAAGATTATGGTAGTAAGGCTCCTGTTGATGGCAAGGAAGCAGAATCTTCTCACTCTAACCCATCAACCTCAGCTCCTGGTTCCGATCCACTACAGATCGAAAAACCTAACCCAGACTTAGTGATTAAGCCGCCCGCCAAGGGTGTACTTCGAAGGTCTGCTTTCAATCCACATGCGAGAGCAGCCCAGAATTACAACATTGTTGAGGACTTAGCTGTTTCACCTTCAGCAATGTCGGCACTCGAAGTGCTGCAATCATGCCCAGCACAACGGAAATTGCTTTTGTCGGCTATCGGAGCTGTCGATGTTCAGGACCCGAACCTAATGATCTTTGATCTAGAAAATAGTACACCACGTCTCCCCCATCAAATGGCTTTCCAAATTCCAGTGATAGTCAAAAACAGGCCTATTCATCGGACTGTGATTGATGAGGGAGCTTCTACGTGTATTATGTCGATTCAATGTTGGAGATCGCTTGGTTCTCCTTCGTTGAACCAATCCCCCACCATCCTTAAGGCCTTTGATGGCCGTGGGTTCCGTCCGTTTGGTATTCTACAAGAATTGCCTATAGGGGTTGAAGGTAAAACCGTTAGTCTGGATGTGGAAGTGGTTGATGCCCCTCTAGACTACAACCTTCTTTTGGGTCGAAGTTGGTCATATGCTATGACAGCGGTCGTTTCATCGGTCTTCAGAGTAATTAAGTTTCCACATAACGGTAAGATCGTGACTATTGATCAGCTGACATACTTTTCATCCGACCCAGCCTCTTCAGAGAGTATCCAGCATGTTGGTAAAACGACAATCCCTTATAGGGACGTTGGTGTAGGTTTAGTTAAGGATTCCGGTTTACTGGGAACTTTTCCTCTCCCTCCACTCAGCGCAGATCCTTCGTTTGCAACCATTCATATGATTACATCAGAAAACATTATTTATGATGATCCTTGGTTCGTCCCATCTGACTCTGAGATAGACTCACTCGGTGATGTTATGCCTTTGAGTCCATATGAAATTGCTTATGAAGCTCTCATGTCTTTTACCGACTTTCATTCAACCGAAGTCGACCAAATGAATGTGGTCAGTGAAGAGTCACTTTTCACCTCACCCTTAGAACGGATAACGTTTCCCGAAGTCGTGTCATCTGACGAACAACTTCGCGAAATCCTAAGTGTAGACGATCTACCATGGGAAGATCTCCATCACAGATCTTCGTTTTTACCTAAGGATGATGCATTTGAAAATGATTTTTCATCTATCTTTACCGCTGAATATGTCAAAGACGCTCAGGATCCAACGAAACATTCTGATTCAGAGTTGAATTTAGGGAATATTTCTCGTACTATTCCCATTGATATTTCAGTGAAGCCCGGAATCGAGGAAAACATTCATATAGGTGCCGCATGTACTGAAGAAGAAATCCAAACTTACAAGGCCCTATTCCAAGAATTCCGCGACGTGTTTGCCTGGTCTTACGAGGAAATGCCGGGAATTGATCCTGCCATTGTTGTTCATGAAATAAAGACCTACCCGGATGCTAAACCCGTCCGGCAACGGTTGCGTCAAATTCACCCTCGAAAAGCGGCTGCGATTAAAGCAGAAGTCGAAAAGCTGTTGAAAGCAGGTTTCATTTATCCGATCCCGTTAACGGATTGGGTATCGAATATTGTTCCGGTCAACAAGAAACAAGGAACAATAAGAATCTGTATCGACTATAGGGATATAAATCGAGCTTGTCCAAAAGACAACTATCCTACGCCTTATATCGATCAAATTATTGATGATTGTGCCGGAAGTGAAATGTTTTCCTTCATGGATGGTTTTTCGGGCTATAATCAAATCAATATTCTACCTGCCGACCAACCAAAAACGGCATTCATTTGTCCATGGGGGACATTTGCTTATTGCAAGTTACCTTTTGGGCTTAAGAATGCCGGGGCCACTTTTCAACGGGCGATGTCTTATGCATTTCATGACATCAAGCACATTGTGCAACCCTATCTCGATGATTTGCCTGCTCATTCTTTACATCGAGCTGATCACCTTGTCCACCTACGAGCAATCTTTATGAGGTGTAGGCATTATCGAATTCGGTTGAATCCCCACAAGTGTGTTTTCTGTATAGAAACAGGTCGATTGCTGGGATTTGTTGTTTCAAAAGCCGGCATTCGCGTCGATCCCTCGAAAGTCGAGGCTATCATCAAATTGCCTCCTCCTTCGAGTTTGCGCCAACTCCAAAGTTTGCAAGGGAAAGCGAACTTTTTACGCCGATTCATCCCAAACTACGCCGAGGTCACTAAAGGTTTTACACGGTTGTTGAAACAGAACGCACAATTCTTTTGGGACGAGATTGCCCAACAATCTTTTGATGCACTTAAACACGCGTTGACCCATGCACCGTTATTGCATCCTCCCAACTACAACCAGGACTACTTCTTATACCTCGCAGCTTCGCATTCCACCATTGGAATGGTGTTAGTTCAAGAAGATGAATTCGGAGCGGAGCATGTGATATATTATCTTAGTAGGACCTTGAATCCAACTGAGCTAAAATATTCGCATGTGGAGAAATTGGCCCTGGCAGCCGTTCAAGCTGTCCAGCGTTTCCGTCACTACATTCTTCTCCGCAAAACTACAGTTATTTCGGATTGCAACCCTATGATTTATATTTTGACAAAACAACTGCTAGGGGGCAAGTACTCTAAATGGATTGTTATCCTGCAAGAGTTCGACTTGGAGTTCGAGAAGTCCAAGTCTAAGAAATCCTTAGTTTTTGCGGAATTGATGTGTGATTTCCCGAGTGCTGACACAGAGACTGTGGCAGAGGAGTCCATTGCGGACGAATCTTTGTTTCTTATCAGTACTGTAGATCCGTGGTACGGGGATATAATCATTTATCTCCAAACCCAAACCTTTCGGCCTGAAGCTTCCAAAGCGGAACGTCGAAAAATTCGGTTTCAATCCCAGCCATACAAAATTATTGGAGATACACTTTATCGCCGGGGGGCAGACTTAGTTTTTCGACGTTGTTTAACTCACGAAGAGGCTGAGAGGGTTTTGAATGATTGTCACTCTGGAGCATGTGGCGGTCATATGTCTGGGTATGCCACAGCTCAGAAGGTGTTGCGCGCTGGCTATTTCTGGCCGTCTATGTTTAAAGATTGTATCATTGCAGTCAGGAAGTGCCACAACTGTCAAGTGTTTGATCGCAAGATGCGCGCTCCACCTGCTCCTCTCCACCCTATAATTGCCGTTGGTCCATTCGCCAAATGGGGTATCGACTTTATTACTTGTAACCCTCACTCGGCCGGGGGGCATGCGTATATCATCCTTGCGGTTGATTATTTTACTAAGTGGGCCGAGGCGATGCCTACATTCGACGCAAGCGGCAAAACAGCTGCAGTTTTCGTATTCAATCATATCATAACTAGGTTTGGTGTCCCACAAGCAATCATTACTGACCATGGGAGCCATTTTCGAAATGTCATGATGACTGAGCTTACAAGCCAGCTTGGTTTGCGCCACGATAGCTCTACTCCTTATTATCCGCAAGCCAACGGTTTGGTTGAGTCTATCAACAAAGTTCTAGTTATCATGATCCGACGAACCATTGGTGTTCATCGGTCGAATTGGCACAACATGTTATTTTCAGCGCTATGGGCATACCGAACCTCAGTGAAAAATTCAACAGGGTTCACTCCTTTCCAGCTAGTTTATGGCTTAGAAGCTGTGTTACCCATTGAATGCGAAATCCCATCACTTCAAATGGCTGTCGAATTACTTCCAGCTACTTCCGAAGAGGAGAAACGTTTATTGTACTTGGCTAAATTAGATGAGACTCGACGTGACGCTACATTGGCAATCGAGACTCACGCGAAACGAATGAAAGCTCAGTATGATAGAAATGTAACCCCTCGAAGTTTTTCGGAAGGAGACCTAGTACTATTATATGATCAAGCTAACGATAAGCTAGGTGCCGGAAAATTCGTTCCCATGTGGCATGGGCCCTACATTGTAAAGCGAAAGCTAGCAAAAGGGGCTTATGAGCTAGTTGACTTTGATGGGGACTCTTTGGGTAAACCCAGAAATGGACTTTACCTAAAGAGGTATTATGCTTAAATGATGGGAATGGAGAAATTTTTAGATAGGTTAGATTTTCTTTCTAGCTAGCAAGTGTGTTAGTTTAGTCAGTGTGCTTAGCTTAGAGAGTGTGGTTTTTCGTCGTTATTCTGGCTTATCTTGGTTTTACTCTTGATATTGCAGATGTCGACGCCTCTCCAAACATACATTGGATTTGCTGATGGTGCTTGTCGTAGTACACGGAATATCTCTTCCGCAGCTTGGGTTATCTATTCGCCCTCTGACGAGTTAGTTTCTATGCATGGGGTAAGCCTCGGTCAAACAACGAACAACATTGCAGAATACAGTGCAGTGATTGAATTATTATCCGAATCTATTTCATTTGGAATTCGACGTTTGATAGTGAGGTTAGATTCTGAACTTGTTGTATTACAGCTTAATAGAGTTTATGCCATTAGGAATCCTGTGTTATTAAGGTTGTTTTTGAGAGTGCGTCTCTTGGAACGTGAATTTGATTACATTGAATATCAACATATTCCAAGGTCTTTGAATACATTAGCAGATGCAATTGCTTCTCGAATGTTGGACAGACATTTACGATAATCATGCAAGTAAATTTAAAAACATTTCATCACATATGTTAAACAAGATAAGCCGGTAATAGTGATATATATAGATAGAAGTGTGTCAAAAAATATATACATCGTCTTCGATCATAGGTTGAAAACACCTTATGATCGGCAAAATGATAGTACAAAAAGTCAAAATGTCACATGTGACTACAAAAGTGACTAGTCAATCACTGGTGGTGCTCTCTGTATGACACCACTGCGCGGGCTACCTTACGCAAAAATCTCCTAAACGGTCCAGGGACCGCGACTACGAAGCGCTGAAGCCTGATAGGAATGTCATCCATAGTAGTCTCAGGTATATCTGCCGTGAGACGCTCTAGATCATGCTCCAACTCAGCTAGTACTTCTGCAGCCGCGTCCTGTGGGGCCGGTACCGGTGCAGCTGGATGTAGTCTATCAAAAGGCCGGAGGTTGGCTGGACGCTGTGGACCAACATCTGCATTTTGAAAATTTTACTGTTAGTTTTGAGACGATATATATGAAAAATAAAAAATACATAATTAGAAAACTTGTGAAAATAAAAGTACCTCTGTCATCCCATTGTTCTCCCTGTGGAAGAACCATGTCCGGATCACCTCTAAAATCCACTCCGGCATACGGAAAGTCCTGTATCGAAAAAACCTGGTCCTCTAACCAGTGAAAATAACTATCTGAGAATCGAACCACTGTCGCACCCTCGTCAGGATGCCGGGCCATCACCGCAACCCATCGTATCAGCTTTGGCTCCCGAGGACCCAAGATATCAACAGTGAGTTGCTGAGGGATCAGCATTGGAACTCTCTCCAAGGCAAAGCTCACGACTAGAGGCCCATATCCAAAAGTCTTTAGTCGTCCGTTCTTTGCCTTGGTCAGTTGGCTCTTCATATGAGCCGACACAGCTTCACACCAGTTGAAAATGGTGCCTTGGTAACAGTCAATTGCCATCCGCATTTGGGATCCGGAAGCAATGTGTAAAGCGGCCGCGCCGCAAATTCTGGTAACCGTGAACGCTATGACTTTGAGTTCCGGCAGAGTGATGTGTTTTATCTCTATGCCTTTTGAATGGTGAGCCCCAGGTGTGCACCACTCGTCGCGGAGACTATCAAGGGATTGGCCACCCGGCCTAGTCCCCGCAAGACTGAGTTGCTCACCTCTGTTCGGCAAGCCAGTGAGAAAGTATACATCCGAGGGCTCTATCTCGAGCTGGTGCCCTCCTATGTAAAAGCATTGTTCTTGAACGTTCCATCGCTCAACCAGCCATTCCAAGAATCTTACCTGGCCCCTCATGCCCGGTATGGTCCAATATTTGTATAATCCGCATGCTCTTAGGGCATCCAGGGAAGGTTGATGATTTATTGCAGCTTCATCATCCTCTACATGCTCTCTTTCTCTCCAATCTAACATGGTTAATACCCTGCACATCAAAAATAGCAATTAGAAATTGATTTGGGATTTTTTGGTGGTTTTTTGAGGGAGTTGGGGTTTTGAAATGCGCACTTCTCGGAAGACGCACCCCGGCTTTGTAGCACAGGGCGCCCGGACGCGGCTGGCCTGAAGGCGGGCCGCGTCTTCCGACCATTTTCCCGTATGAGAAAAAGTCGGGGGACGCGGGTCACCCGAAGGGCACCCGCGTCCGCCGAGAGGCGCATTCCAAAACCAAAACCCCCCCAAAAAATGAAACTAAGACCTAAAAATTGATTCTAAACGGATAGAAATGCAGAGTAGGATGTGTAAAATACCTGGATAAGACGGCGTTCGATTCCGACGGTCGGATTTTCCGCAGCGACCACGGGAAGTTTCTTGTCAAAAGCTCCTTTTTCAACCTCAACAGTGAAACGGTAAAAATGACATGGTAAAAGGTCTTTTTATAGGTTTTTTGGATGAATTAGTTCATTTTTTACCATGAAAAGATGTTTTTCGATGTATTTTTGCCTATTTTAAACAGGTATGAGTAATGTGTTGCTTTTGTGCAGGACAAAGGGATTTCGAGGGAAATTGTAATTTTTCACAAACAAAAATATCAGAGTCATCTTTTAAGCCCTTTTCTGACTCCTAAAACATGAAAAGATCGCCGAGCGTTTCTTTTACACTCGTTAAAACGGAATTAAAAGACGGTCCCCTTTTAGCTCTTTTCTGACCGCAAAATCAGGAAAAGATTGCCGGGTTTTTGTCGTTTCGAACTCGATAAGGAAATAAAACGACGTGTCCTTGATCGCTTTTTACTTTTCAGGTCAACGACACTATTATGAAAGTACTCCTTGGTCGCAAGATCAAGCGGTTCCCCCAGGTATTATTTTATACTTTTTCGGGCTTGAGGGACACAAATATACGAAAAAGTTCAACGTGGAGTCTCCTTTTGTTTTTTCAGACTCTCTAAAAATGAAAAACGCCGAGTTTCTCCTATACTGGGCTCGTTAAACTTTTACAGTAAAGGACCTGTTCAATTACAAACAGGAACGAACCACTCCTTCCTAGGGTTCGAATTTAAACTAGGTTGGACTCGTCCGAAGGATGAGCTTATAATCAAGCATATGTTATCCTCCTCAAGCTTGTTAAAAATAAAGAGGTACTTGCCAGAAATGGTGGGGGAAAAGAGAGAAGAATGAACCTGTTTGTTACCTTTTGTCTCAAAAGAAACTTTATTACCACTCTTGAACACGACACTTTTCATTCACCTGGGTTGGGAAATCTTTTACCTCACAGTTGACCAAACCACTTTGAAAGTCTTTAACCGGGTTCCGGGGATTAACTTTGAGTTATTCGTCACCAAGCCATCTGTCGTGTCGTTATGTGTTCAAGAGGTCTGCAAGCAAAAACTTTCATCTGCAAAATACTTGTCATCCATTTGACCATCCCTGAGTCAGTCCTTACAGCAACATTTCTTCAACTTGAACAATGATTTCGTGTTGCGGGCTTGCCTGCAACGGGTCGCTTTCTATCGACATCGACACATTATCTAGAAAGATGACTTAGGAATCGACAGTACCTTGAAGTCTGCATGCATCAATGGCAGGTTTCTCGCCTTTGACGTCAGTTTACATCATTGACTTTCGATCAAAGGATTCCGTGAAGTGTTCGACATCAAAACATCTATTCACATTTCACGGGTTGTGCTTGGTACTTTGAGAACCATTGACATTACTGGTGGTTTCTCTCACGCTTGTTAACAGTTTACATCATCGACTGGTAATCAAGTGGTTTCTAACATGTTCGACATCGAATCATTTAATCACATGGCTAGAATCGTACCAATTCGGGAAGTAGAAGTGAAGACCCTGGATCTAGTTTCTACCATCCAGGCTGCGAGGAGTTTTGTATTCATTATCTATGTAGACTAATCATAAACAGATGGCTGCGTCCATACTGTGTCTACAAAAGTCTATAAAAATGATGTACTGCAAGATCATTCCTGTATCAGAATAGTTAGTCCATTAGTTAAAGTTTTGAATCTGAGTATGGGAATGCCTACCTCAGTGATGATATAATCTTATACATGTATTTTGTGTTGAAAATTGCAGGTTCCAACCAGGTCATCCACAAGACAATCCTTGAAATGATAAAGCGCTTCACCCTTCCTAGAATTACAAAACCCTAAATCTATTCCAGGCTTCGCACTTTAGGGGGAAATCTGTTACACTAAAAAATGTCACCATGACCACTTACAGTTAGTATGGCTCAAATCAACAGTCATGCTACCCTCTTAGGCAAGTCTTATGCCTCTGCTATCCATCTCAAACTCAAAGAAGAGAGAAAGTCTTGTCAAAAATATGTTTATCTCTGGGGTCGCAGGTTCTCTCTAGCCTTACCTGCGGGGACGCTCACAATGTTCACAAAAGGTGCGTCCTTGGACGCTCTGTATGTTAAGGGACAGGTGCGTCCTTCTGTAAAAGGCAAAATGCGCGAGTTTCATCTTAAAAAAGTTACTTGTGGTTACTTCTAGAACTTTCTAGAGGTCGGTTTGATGAATTGGATGCGCCTCCAGTTGGTTCATGTATCTCTATTAAGGAGGAACTTATCCCATCAATAAGGGAGCTATCCCACCCAAAGAGGAGGATTATCCCATTGATGGTGGACCTGAATAACCTCTTTACAGCACTATAAATAAAGACATTGAGCCAGAGGGAGGGGAGGTTGGAGCTATACATTTTCTTTGGGTAAATGCTGCAGGAATTAGGACTCCCATTTAGAACCTTGTGAGGAGAGATTGTCTTTGCTTGATTCTACTTGGAAGTGGGTGAGCTTTGTCAAAGTAGAGGAAAACCCTTGATGGACCCTGGGAGGAACTTGCACAACACCAAGGCCAGGTTGTAAGAGTTTCTTTGTTTCGTTATTAATACAAACTGGTTTATTTTTCTCAATAGCTTGTGTTAATGAGTTATTTCATGTGTTCCTTGGTCTGCATGTTGAATATATGTTTTATTATATGAAATGCAAGTGCTTGGTAATTGTTTGATTGTTTGTGGTTGCAGGAATTGACTTGAAGGAGGAGCTCATCCGGATCGGCAAGGACGGACTACAACAACCGCGTTTTGGAATAAGGTAAGCCTAAACACTTGTAGTTTTCATGTTTTAAAAGGTATATTTAGAGAAAGATCACTCCATTTTGTCTTGTTTGTCGCTAGAGAGTTTAGACTCCTAGGGAGGTCAGTTGTGTCCGCACAAACGACTTTTTCCGCCACGACAAACCATAAGCCGCCATAAACTATCATCATACCAACATAAAAATGGATGAAACACTGAGAGATTGACCCTACCTGGCAAATTCAAGGGATTGAAGGCGATTGGTTGCAAATTCTGAGAAAATCGGGCTTTTGTGTATATGCGCCGCGTAGCATACCTAGTGCACCGCGCCCTCTATGTGCGTCGCGCCCATTCAAATTAAAACTGGGTGGAAATCCCCAGTGCGCCGCGCTCCTCCACCTGTGCGTCGCGCTCCTCCACCTGTGCGTCGCGCTCCAATCCTTTGACACAGTCACGGCATTTCAACTGCGGTTTGTTCTTCGACCTCCAAATTCGACTTTTCTATAGGATTTCATGAATGTAACTTGTCACAAATGATTTATTTAACTTGGAGAAATATGTTGCAAGAGTTGGATTTGATTTTTTCTTCCTCCAAAACCCATTTTGTTATGTTTTCACTTTGGCACTTTTTCTCAATTAATACAACTCTGCTTTTCGCATTTCCTTTTGATTTCTTTGACTAAAATGATGAAATTTTTGGCAATTTTTTGCAGGGGTAGCCGACATGGAATTTGGCTAAGGAGACCAGGGTTGCACTTGGAGAAATCCACTGAGAAACTTTTGAAAATTATTACAAATGATAAACTGTTGACTTTTCTTCAAAACAGAGTTTTGAAGAACAATCGTAATCTATCAACATGACGATGAAAATCTTTGAATCACAACTTTATAAGAGCCTCCCTTTGGCCTTGCTGGCTTTATTGGACATTGTTTGAAGACCAAATGACTAATCCTTAGACTTAATGACCGAAATGACTCTTGTCCATTAAAATATCAAACATTGACTGTCATGGACTTTAATACACATTGATGAAAAGACCTAAGCCAGCAGGTGCAAGACATGAGGGGAATGAATGATAAGGCCCTTCCGTCAGATTATGGCATGCCCCTAGCAGAATGCAGCTGAGTGAATGGAGCGAGACACCTAAAAATGAAATGCAGAAAGAGTTTTGATCTCTGACGGAGGACTAACAAGACCGACTCTAACATTGGCTCCAATGGGGAATGGTAGCTCCTTGGAGGTGCCAAGAACAGCAGATCTTTGGGAGAGCAGACAGTGCCTTCATCCATTGGGCTATGGAGTCATTATTTCGACAAACAACACCAGACTCTGACTCATTTATTGACTAAAACTTGACTCAAACCGACTCGATTATGAAACCAAAATGACCGAAAAACTGACTCAAATTTGATCTTAAAATGACTCAAAGAATGACTTGACAAACTCTAACCAAAACTGAACTAAAATGGTATTTACAGTGAAAATGGAGATAGTAGAAACAACTCAGAAGTGGTACCGCTTGAGCATCCGACCATTGATCGGCCCTCCTGGACAATCTTCCTCGTTCATTTCCTTCAGAAGAAAGGCATTCTGACCCCGATATGCTGCAATCTTGAAGTGACCTTTCCATAGATTCTTGAATTTATCGTGCTTACCCTTTTACTCATTCCTTGCATCCCACTTCAGTACTACATCATCCAGCTGAAATTCCTCCGCCTTTGCTTTTCTGTCATAAATTTTCTTAATTTTCTCCTGCAACTTGGATGTGTTTTGGAAAACTTCTTCTCTGGTCTGCTGCAAATGGATCATTTGATTCAATCTTCTCTGCATAGGATCATCTTCACTGCCGGCTTCCTGAAGAATTTTGACTACCGGGGCTGCGAGAGAGGTAGGAAACAAGGCATCAACTCCATACACAAGCTCAAAGGGGGACATACCAATGGATTTCTTCTAACTGACCCGATCTGCCCAAAGTGCATTGACCAACTTCTTATGCCAGCTCTTCTTGTTGATTTCCAGCAGCTTCTTAGTGATGTTGACCAAAGATTTGTTAGAGGACTCCGCCAATCTGATGAGCCCCAATTTTTGGTACAATTTGGGCTCATATTGGCCTACTTACCTTGCTCAACCATTCATCTTTTATCACTTATGCATTCATTTCTTATTATATTCGTGTTGTTTGTAGGAAGAAGGGCAGGCATTATATCTATGTGGCTAATACATGATGATTTCAGGTTTTTGGCATTAAAGAGAGCAAAAGACCACACAAATGGAGACAAGGAGACAACAAAGGTGACATTGCGGGTTCATAGGGAGGTTTTCCACAGTGTTGATGACCTTCCTCGTGATTTTCACCTTAACTCCGAGCTCCAACAGCTCTCCCCACCGAGCTTAAAGGCAGCCAACACGTTCTACAGGATCAGCAGTTTTACAACAGTTTGACTTTCAGTTGGACAGCCAAGCTCGACGAATGGAGGAAGCCAGCTTGATCTTCATTGTGTATAAATATGAAGGCCGTAGCCTTTGTTAGGAGCTTTTTGACCTTTTGAATTACTATTGTAATTTCTGAGCACGAGTTACAGCTCGGTGTTTGTTTGTTTTGTAAGCTAGTTTTGGCATGACATTAGACTCTTGATTATGAATAGAGGCAAGCAGATTTGGATCTAATTCTGAGTTTTTAAGGGAGCTATAGCTCTCAGGTTAGGGCCCAACCTGAGAGCAATAGATCTCCTCTTCCTTGTAGTTTTATTTGCTTTTCGTTGCAACACTTTGTTTCCTCTATTTTACATGCATTTAGAATTTACAGTCTGCTGATTTGATTTCGTTAATGAGATTGAGTAGGATTAGCTTATGGTTAAATCACTTTCAGTTGCTTAGATCAGAATAGGAGGTTTGTAATTCACTGGAGCTCCAAGAAAAAGGTTGATAGTGCCTTCACTGCCATCTCTGTTTAGGGATTGGGGTGCAGTCTATACCAACCACCAAAAAAACGCAGTCTTTTACTTTCATGCAAGCTGCAACACAGACATTTTAATTGTAGATCTATCCATGCACTTTGATCTTGAACCATACTTCTTCATCACAACTCCATGCACGACTTCTTTTCACGGTTTACATTGCTATTCATAGGTTTAATAGCACAGGTAGCACAGGTTAATGGATTCTCGTTTTTGGTGCAAGACATAAGCAATTTGTTTTATTTACACTGCTCAGTATCATTCCACTTCCTTCTTCTTCTTCTTAGCCACGCCTCAAGCCACCTACTCGACCTCTGTTCAGCTCGTTTACCTTCCAACTCTTCCATTGCCATGTAGCTTCATTTTCTTGACCTTTCGTTGTTTCCATCCTTCTATTCACCAACCAACTCTGTGCACTCTCTCTTCATCTTGTTCCTCTGTCCCTGAGCCATCACAAGCTCCATCTCCACCTTACCTATCCACCCATACCGCTCCATCACTTCACCATCACCCAAAACTCCCACGGTAGAACATCCTGTAGAAGGTAGCAGACTTCCTGTAGAATTCCTGAGTTTCCTGTAGGATCCCCTGCAGACATCCTGTAGAAGCCTGCAAACTCGGTTGCCGAGCACCTGAACGTTTTGTATTTCTGTGGACTGATGCTAGGGATCCCCTGGGACCTCTCCTAGCCCTCCTGAATCCATTAATGAGAGAGTCTTTTCCTTTGTGTGAACTTTGCTCTGTGAAAATCACTTTTATTTTCTGGGTTTTGACTGTGAAAATTAGTATTTGGGTGGATTAGCTTTAGATTTAGTTAGATTTGGTTTTTCTCAACTTTTCCAGAAGGACGCACCCTCTGAGTACTGCACAGTGCGTCTTTGGATGCGCTGTTTCCGTTTGCACAGAGCGGGCCCGCACCTGTTATAACGGGTTGCCTGCGTCTTCCTGTAAAATTTAGGAAAATTCCATTTTTTGCTTTAATTGCTTTTAGATTTTGATTTTTCTTAGTGTTTTCTACCCAGATCCTTTAGTACCCTGTCAAGAATTTTCACCTGAACTTGTTTTGTGAGCTTTGAGTGTTTTAGTGGATTTCAACGAAGTTTAGGCCTAGGGTTTGATTTTTCAATAGGTCCTGTAGTGACTTTGACGGTAGAAAGTTGTCCAGCCTTAGATCTCTCTGGTTAGTCAGCCTTCTTAGAAGTCGGGCCTGTCGTAAAGTCTCCTTGTGTGAGCAGCTTGCCATTTAAGTTGTTTTGGGTCAAATTTCGAATTACTTGTTTATAAAGTGTTGATTTCCATTTTACAAAAGAACAAAAAGATTGGAGTTTTGTTTTGACTAGTTTTTGGTTCTGCAATAAGCTAGTACTTGATTTGATTGTGATCAAGTAAAACACCTTAGAATAATCATTGTTGGTTTTGGCCTCGTTAAGATTGCTTAGAGTAAATTTACCTTTTAGTTTGCTTATGAGTGCATTTTCATAGATTTTAATAGTTGTTAAGATTGATTTTTGGTTATATTAGATTTATTTGCTTTATTAAAAGAAAAATATAAAAACATCTTCTTTAAAAGTCTTGTTTCAAGTAGCTTTTTGTTTTTGAAAGAGAAAAAGAGTTTTTTTCGTGCATGTAAAGAGCGGTCATGTTTTTTATGCTTGGAAAAGACAAACGAATTGTTTCTTTGATTGTCTTCGATTAAGAAGTTGCTTTTATAAAGATTGCATTCTCTCAACTTTTTAGTTAAGCAATTCATCGAAAAAGTAAAGTAGTGGGTAAATCATCCTAGGTGCATTTTGTAGTGGTTTCGAGTCGAGTCAACACACCACTGGTTTCACTTCCATCACCTTTTGACTTAAGAAACAACCTTAAAAGTAACGCTTAAATTAAAATCAATCTAGTAATTTTTATTTTTCTAGGGCTCTGAAACACCAACATAGCTTAGGCTAGGGTCTTGGAGTAGGTGAGTACTTAACTCTCCAAGACTACAAAACCAAACAGATAGTTTATCTTGAGTAGATTAAATCCAATTGTTTCAGTTATACTCTGGGAAAGCTCCTCTTAAAGGAGAAGCACGAGCTCGTGTCCGAACCAGTGAGGGGATCATTCCTCCCTCGTTGGGAACGACGCCAGACAGTACGTATTACAAACGGTAAACCTCGGATTAACCATTGTCGAGGAGCCAGGGGTCACTTATCGGTAAACCTTGGATTATTGTCAAGGAGCCGGTAAGGGGATTGAGCTTGTTACTCTGCCCTTGCGTGCTGTCGGAGTTTAGACTGTTCCCCCAGGTGTAATTGTTGTGATTGGTAACTTTAGTGACCATAATCTTTAGGGTTCTACTGAGGTGACGGTGGAGGGAAGGTCCCACTGTACCTGGAGCAGACGTCGGTTATACTCACTTGGATTTTCCGGGGGGTTCACTTCACTTCGAGACGGTTAAAGTGGAGGAACTTGTGCCGGTCTATTCATTAAGCAGGTTGCCGGGGTAACTGTTCCACCCGCCATTTCTGTACTGAATCCTGCGAGGTTGGGCCTAATCACCAACTAGCGCTTTTGGTCCGGAAGACTACTGTTTGTGTGTGGTTTGACGCTCTAGATTATTTAGGCGTGTGCTTCAAATTTGTTTGCCTTGGCTGTCTTCTGCCCTAGGTGCACAAGGAGACACCCTAAGAACGAATGCCCATTGCATTCGGTTGAAGTATGTTTCGTTTGTGAGGAGGACCATCCCACAAATCAGTGTCCAACCTTACTTGGGTTTAAAGCCATGTACCAAGGGACAGAAGCTCCCACTGAACCTCTCTATTACCTCAACCAAAGGAGGCCACAAGGATCTCAACCTTATCAGCAGGGAATGCAAGGGGCACCTCAAGCTTATTACAACCCCAACCAATCGACTCCTATGCCTTCCTGGGGTCCCCCTGCTCATCCTTCATGGTCCATGCCTCCTCCATGGTCTTATCCACCTCAGTACCCTACTCAACCTTCTGCTCATTCATATCATTCACATGCCCAGCCACAGCCTCAGTGGAATGCACCTCAGTCGGGGTGGAGGCCCCAATACAACACTCCTCCTGCCATTTTGCCTCCACCACCAGTTCAACCTCAGCCTTTACCTCCTGCTCCTCCAAGGCAACCTCAAATGCTTGCTCAACCGAACCCAAACCCCAACAATAGACAGGCTCAGCAGGTATACACTGGGGAAACCTCATGCCCTACCTATGCTGTGGAGATCCAGGAGATCAATCTCCGATCTGGAAAGACTCTTCCAGATCGCCAACCTCCTCCCCCAGAGGATGAGGAAGATAAATAGGAAAGTGAACCAAAAGCTATTCCACCCTTTCCCGAGAGACTAACAGCCACCACACAACCCAACCCAGAGGAGGATGAGCTTCTAGGTGAGCTCAAGCAGTTGTGTGTGAAAATACCACTTCTCCAAGCCATCAAGGATGTGCCAATATACAACAAACTGGTTAAGGAAAAGTGCTTCAAACACCCAGGCAGGCGGAAGAAAGATGCTTCAACCATTAATGTCATAGGACAACTGTCTGACCTTATGCTAGGACAAGTCATCTGCCCAAAGTACCTAGATCCTGGAAGTCCTGTAGTAGATGTCCACATCAATGGCACCATCATACCTCACACCTTGATTGATCTGGGGGCTGCCATTAATGTGATGACCAGGGATACCATGCTCAAACTCAATCTTCAGGGTTCCTTGAGGAAGACCTCGACAGTACTGCAACTAGCAGATCGCTCCACCGTGACTCCCGAAGGGATTGTGGAGGATGTCTTGGTCTCTATTGACTCTTGGGAATACCCTGCAGACTTCCTGGTTCTGCAACCAAAGGCAAAGCTTACTGGATATCCTCTCATTTTGGGAGGGCCTTGGTTAGCTACTTCAGATGCTTACATAAGTTGTCGTGCAGGAAACATGACCATCAAAAATGGTCCCATGTCCAAGCAGCTAGTCCTATACCCTCCTGCCCAACCCTCCTCAGAGCATGACTTACCACTCTGGTTGGAAGAAGGAGAGGAAGACGAGGTGTACTCAGCACCTCTGTGCACCCTAGATACCACTAGAAGAGACCCCCCAACCGAGGATGACCTGATCGAGACCTTGATCCAGAATCCACCCTCCAGTGCACTACCCTTAGAGAAATTGGTGGAGGATACCCAAGCTAGCACCTTAGTGGATCTTTGTACAACCAACCCTGTTACTCCTAGAGTCAAGAATGTGGAGTTCGGCCCTAAGACAGCATTGAAGATCAGCTCCTCCCTATCTCCTTCCCAGGAAAAGGAGCTATGTAGCCTGTTGGCCAGCCACCTAGATGCTTTTGCTTGGAGCTATAAGGAGATGAAAGGAGTCCATCCTTCAGTCTGTACCCATCATATATACATCAAAGAGGATTGTAAACCAGTTAGGCAACCTCAGAGGAGAATGAATCCAGCCCTTAAGGACATCGTCAAGGAAGAATTGCAAAAACTGTTGGATGCCGGATTCATTTACCCCATCTCAGATAGTGAGTGGGTGTCCCCTCTGGTCTTGGTTCCCAAGAAAAATGGGAAATGGAGAATCTGTGTGGACTACCGAGAACTGAACAAAGCTACCAAGAAAGACCATTTCCCTCTACCTTTCATAGATCAAGTGTTGGATGGACTGGCAGGGAAGAAGTTCTTCTCTTTCCTGGATGGGTTTAGCGGGTACAACCAAATCCAAATCAGCCCGGAAGACCAAGATAAGACCACCTTCACTTGTCCTTGGGGTACCTTTGCCTACCGAGTTCTTCCCTTTGGGCTATGCAATGCTCCTGCTACCTTCCAGAGAGCTGTCTTGAGCATCTTCTCGGAGCTGGTCCATGATGCAGTGGAAATCTATATGGATGAATTTACCCCTTATGGGGCCAACTTCCAGGAAGCATTGTCCAATCTGGGAAAAGTCCTAACCAAATGCATTGAGATGAACTTGTCCCTTAGTCCTGAAAAATGTGAATTCCTAATGACTGAAGGGACCGTGCTAGGCCATACCATTTCTTGCCAAGGGTTACAGGTGGATCCTAACAAAATTGCTCTCATCAAGAAGGTTCCACCTCCTCAAAAGGTAAGGGATGTCCGAAGTTTCTTGGGATTAGCAGGATATTACCGGAGATTCATTAAAGACTTCAGCAAGCTAGCCTTGCCATTGTTTGGCCTGTTGGCAAAAGCTGTGGAGTTTAAATGGACTGACGATTGTCAGAGGGCTTTAAATGAATTGAAGGACAAGTTGGTGTCAGCCCCAATCCTGAGAGGTCCAAACTGGGCCCTACCTTTCCACATCCACACTGATGCCTCGAACAAAGCCATAGGTGCAGCTTTAGGACAAGTTGAGCAAAAACTTCCATATGCCATTTACTTTGTTAGTAAAAACTTGTCCAAAGCTGAGCTGAATTACATTGTAACCGAGAAAGAATTCTTGGTTGTGGTCCATGCACTGAACAAGTTCCGACATTATATTACTGGCTATCAAACATTTGTACATACTGACCATGCTGCAATTAGATATTTAATGAATAAACCAGATGTGAATTCTCATATTATTAGATGGTTACTTTTATTGCAGCAGTTTGATTTGACCATTGTTGACAAACCAGGTAGAGAAAATGTTGTTGCTGACTTTTTATCTAGATTGGATTTGTCTGCAGATGAGGATGGAACAGTGGATAACCAGATGCCCGATGAACATCTGGTTGCTATTTCAGTACTCTCTCCATGGTTTGCTAATATAGCAAACTACCTTGTTTCAGCACAGTTCCCTCCGCACCTATCTTCAAGAGAGAAGAGCAGAATCATCAGAAAAAGTGCCTCATTTACTTGGATCGGGGGCAATCTGTTCAAGCTTGGCCCCGATCAGATCTTAAGGCGTTGTGTAAGGGAGGAGGAAGTCTTTGATATCCTCCTCACCTGTCATGATGGGCCTTGTGGAGGACATTTTGCAGCAAAAAGAACTGCTTTCAAAATCCTGCAGGCAGGCTACTATTGGCCCACACTTCATCAAGATGTCAGAAGATATGTCAGCCAGTGTGACCAATGCCAAAGAATGGGGAAACCGACCCAAAGGGATGAGATGCCTCTCCAACCTCAAGTGACTCTTGAGCCATTTGAGAAGTGGGGTATGGACTTTGTGGGCCCAATCAACCCTCCTTCGAGGCAAAGGTCTTACATCATTGTGTGTACTGACTACTTGACAAAGTGGGCAGAGACTAAAGCAATCAAAGCAGCAACAGAAGAAAAGGTGGCTGAGTTCCTAAGAGAAAACATCTTTTATAAGTTTGGCTATCCAAGAGAGCTGGTCACTGATCAAGGGAGCCAGTTCACATCCAACCTGGTTGAATATCTACTAGCTCATCACAAGATCAAGCATAGGACTTCCACCCCCTATCACCCTCAAGCAAATGGGCAGGTGGAAGTCACCAATCGAGCATTAGAAGGGATCTTGACTAAGGTGGTGAGCAGCAGCAGAAAGGACTAGGCAGATCGCCTATTTGAAGCCACATGGGCTTACAACACCACTTGGAAGACCACCACCGGCTTCACACCTTATGAGCTGGTCTATGGGAAGAAAGCTTTGCTGTCCATTGAATTTGAATACAACACTTTGAGAATGGCAGCTCAGCTGGACCTAGATCTCAGCCATGCACAACAAGAAAGGTTATTGCAGCTGAATGGACTGGATGAGCACTGATTGCAGGCCCTCCTTCACTCAGAAGTGGTTCAACTTCAGAGAAAGGTGTGGCATGACCAACATCTCCATGACAAGCAATTTCAGCCGGGAGATTGGGCTTTGTTGTATGACTCCAGATACAAAGATTTCAAGGGGAAGCTGAGAACCAGATGGCTAGGGCCATATTCAGTGGAAAAATGTCATGACAATGGATCTGTTCTTATTCGAACCATTGATGAGGAAGCCATCCCCATGCTTGTCAATGGGCATCGATTGAAGATCTACAGGAAGCCTCTCTCAAGACAAGAGTTCATCAAAACTATGGAGAAGTCAGTGTTGGTCATAGAGAAGGGTTCTGCCTCTGCTTTGGGCATACCTTGAAGAATCCAAATATATATATATATATATATATATATATATATATATATATAAATAAATAATAAAGATCCTTGGGTGAAAACCTTTCTGAGGCGCCCAAGGCAGGTGGTATGGGTGAAAACCTCATTGAGGCACCCCTATTGTCTTTCAAAAAAAAAAAAAGATAAAGATTTGAAAAGATCCTTGAGTGAAAACCTCTCCGAGGCGCTCAGGGCAGATGGCAAGGGTGAAAACCTCATTGAGGCGCCCCTGTTATCTTTCAAAAAAAAAAAAAAAAGAGAGAAAAAAGAAAAAGAGAAAAGAAGAAAAAAACAAGGTCAGCAGATTCATTATGTAAAATTGCATGCAGGTGTTCTATGGAGGAGAGGAAGCCTCTCAACTCAAAGCCAAAGGTCCTCATCATGCTGTCAAGACACCTCACCAGCCCCTCCTCCAGGAATACTCATTTTCTCCAAGGTATGTGCAATTTTATTACAGCTTGAGTCTTCTACAGGAAGACGCAGATTTTCTACAGGAAGATGTAGAGTTTCTACAGGAAGATGCAGATTTTCTACAGGAAGGTGCAGACTCTCTACAGGAAACGCAACCTTTCTACAGGAAGCTCTGTATTTATACAGGAAACTTCCTGTAGAAGCTCAGAACAGCCCAGAATCCATTTTATGAGGAGATCTAACGACTAAGGATCGGTTTGGATGCATGCAAGCTATTGTTATCTCCCTTGCACATTGTTGTCACCTCGTCCTGCTATCCTTGTCAACATGCAACGAAGTTACCTGCACCAGCAAAGCAGATCGATGAGTTCTCAAGAAAAAGCAAGTTCTAAATGAAAAAACGCTGGAGATCTCATACCATATCCATCTCAGTCATCCAGAAGCCCTGAGAGCGTGATCGGGAGGCCAGATCCTTCATCGTGCAGCATGCACCCAAGGAGGAAGAACTGTTACCAGACATCCCGCGGGAGTCCTGTAACAGTTGAGCCCGCTAGAGTGTATACTCTTCACAGCGCTGGCCATATGCAGTGAACGCGGATGCATGCAGCCAAGCATCAAATCCATCGTCGGCAGCCTGTAACCGTGAACCTCCGGGCCTGGGTAAGTTCGCCAGCAGCAGGTAAATCGACTCATCAACGTCCAAAGAACCGAAACATCGTGTGCAGCCGCGCAGGTAAGTGTCTCAACCCTTCCTTCCATCAGATTGCATGAATGTTACTTTGATTGATTGCTAAGTGTAAAGGTGAATGGGTTGAGCGGCCGTATGGCCATTTGGCTGGCCACGTCGTCCAGTTAATGGTCTAGTTGGATGTGTGGGTGGCGGCCATGACAAAAAGAATGGGCAGCACGCACGTGAGAGCAATCCCGTCGAAAAAAACGAGTTTAACCGAAGAGGCGGTGGCAGATCTGCGGGAATTGATGCGGCAGCAAGTGAACACGCAGTTGAATGATGGGATGACGTCACCCAACTGTCCGGCGGGGACAGCTCACCCCCACGCCACGGATTCCGCCGAATTCAAAATCTAATCGGCTAGATTGCACTCATGCATTTATCAACCACCGTTTTGAACTCGAGCGGCTATCCTGATCTTTCTGCAGTTTGATACACTGAGCCTTTGGCTATCAGAACGATTGTGAAGCACACCCAAGGTGCAGACCGACTGCAGTCATCCCGAAAATCGCGCGCTGCATTCTACAGGAACGCTGTCATTCTACAGGAACGCTGTCATTCTACAGGAACGCTGTCATCCTACAGGAACGCAGTTTCTACAGGAAAGCGGGTGCCTCACGTAAAAAGGTGGCAAATTAAAAAGGTAACCCTGAACTCTTCATGCAACTGGTTATTAAAGGTGGCAGAATTGTCGTCCACAGTCTGGTCATAGAAAAATGGTGAAATTGTTGTCTGCTGTGCCTATACTGTCATTCTACAGGATGTCAGGGTAATTAAACTGTGTTAAGTTCCTCAGGGATAAGTCGTGGATTATGTGCATGACATTCTACGCTCTGTCTCAGTAAACCAAATTTATTCCACAATCACCACCTCTGGTTAAGGAAACTGTGTTATCATGCCGGGTGGGTTTATTAGAAGAAAACCCACTGATTCAGCCAAGTTAAGGGAAAATCAGGAGGTGGTGGAACTCTTCACACGAGCACAATGGATATCCTTTTGTGATAAGCTGTAGGGTTACAACGATGAAGTGGCCGAAGAATTCTTGCAGGCTCTGAGGCCGAAATCCAAGACACTGGCCACAGTAAATTTCAGGGGCCTAAGCCTCAAGCTCACCCCCCAATATATCAGTCGAATCACTGAACTTCCAATGGGTCTACCGTTGGATAAGGAGGAACGGAAGTTGAGCCAGCAGGCCAAGAAAGAATTCTTTCCACCTGAGGAGGAATTCTCGGAGGACAAAAATGGGGTGCGAAGAACAAGTTTGTTGCCACCATGGAACGAAGTTAGCTTGCAAATCATGAAGTATATAACCTGTGAAGGCCGTTATAGCATCGTGTACGGGTATCACTTTCGGTTGCTCACTGAATTGAGGCACCGGATTGATCTTCCTGTAGAAAAGAAACTGAGCATTCCTTATTTCCTGCTACAGTCTTTGATTGAGTGTGCTACAAAGCTAAAAGAAGGCATACCAGATCAGGTAGCCTACCATGGGTTGATGAAAATTCTTGTGGAGGATGCACTTCATTCATATAAGGTTCCCCTCTCATGGGAATCATTCAGGAATTTGACAAGAGATGGAGACATAAGGATGTTGATTGAAGAAACGGGTTCCTCCAGCAGTGAGGAAAAAGAAGCAGTGGCCGAGGGAAAGAAAGAAACAGGCCAGAAGACCCCGACCACAGTGCAGAAGAAAGAACAAAAGAAGAAGCATGAGAAAAAGGATGACAAAGAAGAAGGTGACACACCCATCTTGTCAGCAAGGGAAAAGAGGTTGAAGAGCAGAACGGACAAAGCTGAGGTGGTCCACATCAGCCCAAGTACCTCATCAGCACCTGCAACCAAACCAAAAAGCAAAACCCATGCAGCAAAGCAAGCAAAGGTGGTGACACCCGTGTCTACAGGAAAGCAGAAACAGGCTTCTACAGGAAGCCCGAAAACAGAGAAAGGGTCTTCTACAGGAAGCCCGAAATTGGCAAAAGGGTCTTCTACAGGAAGCCCGAAAATTACCAAAACAGGGGCTTCTACAGGAAGCCCGAAAGTGGCTAAAACAGGGTCTTCTACAGGAAGCCCAAAATTGGTAAAGAAAGGGTCTTCTACAGAAGGCCCGAAAGTGGGTAAAGCAGGGCCTTCTACAGGAAGCCCGGAATCAGAAAGGAAGGGGCCCTCTACAGGGAGCCCTGAGAAAGCAAAACGCAAGAAAGAGAAGGCTGGCATTCTCGAAAAGGAGGCAGCAGCTGCGCTGGCCGCCCTCAGCACACCTCCAAAGCCAAAGGAGAAGAGAGAGAGGGAGACCCCTCTACCTTTTGAAGCCAGGAGAAGTAAGAGAATAAACACGGGAAAGCCACAGCCTCCACCCAGTAGCCAAACCATTTTAGAGGGTGTCCCTACTTCACCCAGTAAAAGATCCCCCTCTAAAACATCGGCTACCCCCGAGAGGGGAAGCCCAAAAATAACCTCCTAGACACGAAGGATAGGCCAATCGGCTTCCGAAGCCCGACTCAAGGAAACAGGAAAGGGGGAGGAAGCGCCACCCTCGTCACCGCCAGGGGCATAAGAGGCAGGGCCACCAAGAACAGGAAAGGAAGAGCATGCTCCGGGCCCTAGTTCTCGGCCAAGGACAAGGAGTTGGAGCAAGGTTGCTCAAGGATGAGCAAATATTTTAGCTGGGGGGTGATGATGAGCCCCAATTTTTGGTACAATTTGGGCTCATATTGGCCTACTTACCTTGCTCAACCATTCATCTTTTATCACTTATGCATTCATTTCTTAGTATATTCGTGTTGTTTGTAGGAAGAAGGGCATGCATTATATCTATGTGGCTAATACATGATGATTTCATGTTTTTGGCATTAAAGAGAGCAAAAGACCACGCAAATGGAGACAAGGAGACAACAAAGGTGACATTGCGGGTTCATAGGGAGGTTGTCCACAGTCTTGATGACCTTCCTCGTGATTTTCACCTTAACTTCGAGCTCCAACAGCTCTCCCCACCGAGCTTAAAGGCAGCCAACACGTTCTACAGGATCAGCAGTTTGACTTTCAGTTGGACAGCCAAGCTCCACGAATGGAGGAAGCCAGCTTGATCTTCATTGTGTATAAATATGAAGGCCGTAGCCTTTGTTAGGAGCTTTTTGACCTTTTGAATTACTATTGTAATTTCTGAGCACGAGTTACAGCTCGGTGTTTGTTTGTTTTGTAAGCCAGTTTTGGCATGACATTAGACTCTTGATTATGAATAAAGGCAAGCAGATTTGGATCTAATTCTGAGTTTTTAAGGGAGCTATAGCTCTCAGGTTAGGGCCCAACCTGAGAGCAATAGATCTCCTCTTCTTTGTAGTGTTATTTGCCTTTCGTTGCAGCACTTTATTTCCTCTGTTTTACATGCATTTAGAATTTACAGTCTGCTGATTTGATTTCGTTAATGAGATTGAGTAGGATTAGCTTATGGTTAAATCACTTTCATTTGCTTAGATCAGAATAGGAGGTTTGTAATTCACTGGAGCTCCAAGAAAAAGGTTGATAGTGCCTTCACTGCCATCTCTGTTTAGGGATTGGGGTGCAGTCTATACCAACCACCAAAAAAACGCAGTCTTTTACTTTCATGCAAGCTGCAACACAGACATTTTAATTGTAGATCTATCCATGCACTTTGATCTTGAACCATACTTCTTCATCACAACTCCATGCACGACTTCTTTTCACGGTTTACATTGTTGTTCATAGGTTTAATAGCACAGGTAGCACAGGTTAATGGATTCTCGTTTTTGGTGCAAGACATAAGCAATTTGTTTTATTTACACTGCTCAGTATCATTCCACTTCCTTCTTCTTCTTCTTAGCCACGCCTCAAGCCACCTACTCGACCTCTGTTCAGCTCGTTTACCTTCCAACTCTTCCATTGCCATGTAGCTTCATTTTCTTGACCTTTCGTTGTTTCCATCCTTCTATTCACCAACCAACTCCGTGCGCTCTCTCTTCATCTTGTTCCTTTGTCCCTGAGCCATCACAAGCTCCATCTCCACCTTACCTATCCACCCATACCACTCCATCACTTCACCATCACCCAAAACTCCCACGGTAGAACATCCTGTAGAAGGTAGCAGACTTCTTGTAGAATTCCTGAGTTTCCTGTAGGATCCCCTGCAGACATCCTGTAGAAGCCTGCAAACTCGGTTGCCGAGCACCTGAACATTGTGGACTTCTCTGGACTGATGCTAGGGATCCCCTGGGACCTCTCCTAGCCCTCCTGACCTTTCCCAAGCTTTCTCTCCCTTCGCACCACCTCTGCACAGCCAAACCCTAATAAGAAACAAAACTGTAATCACTCCAACCACTTAAGCAAAAATACAAAAACAATGTTCTTTTTCATGGAAGTAGTTTGAGTTCATGCATTTCACATCACTAGAAGTAATGGCATCATTTTTAGACATTTGCACTCTCACTATTGCATCATAGAGGTTAAACTAGTCAGATTAGGGTTTACTAGGGTTTCATGTTTTGGTTGGCTTTCAGTTCATTTTTGCAACGTAGATCAATTTCCCTTGAGATAGCCTTCGTCCATCATTTAGAAAGCTTCTTCTGAGAGCATATAGAAGTTGGCTTGAGCCCTAGCGGACTTGTGCCATCTGACCAAGTGACAGCTGCGACAAGAGCTAGTACTTGTGCATACAGCACCGTCGCTTCCAAGTTTGTACGAACTACCGGGTTAATAAAATTAGAGATAGGAAGCTCCAGGAGTTGTAGCATTATTGCTACAATACTGGAGCCCACCACAATCCATTGCCTTGCGGATGATAAGCAGTTGAGTGACCCAAAATGATGTGATATTTATGACAAAAATCTACCATCCTTTTTTATTTGAAAGCTGCTGCGTTATCAGTGATTAACTTATTCGGGCAACCAAAGCGAGACAAGATGTTCTTTTCAAGGAATGAAATAATTACCGCATCTGTAGCTTGTCTGGTGGGAATTGCTTCAATCCATTTCGTGAAGTAATCTGTTGCCGTGAGAATCCATCGATGCTGACCGAAAGAAACGGGATGAATTTCACCAATGAAATCCAACCCCCATTGTTGAAAAGGGGCACTCACCTCAATGGGTTTAAGCGGTAAAGGTTGTAATTTCTGCCTTCCTTAAAAAATCTGGCATTTATGACAGCTCTTGACAACCTTATATACATCAGCAAACAATGTTGACCAATAGTATCCCGCTCTCAAAATTTTATTTGCTGTTGTTTTCCAAAAAAAGTGGCCACCACAATCTCCTTCGTGGAAATCCTCCATAACCTGCTTTTCTTCTTCTTCCACCAAACAATTCAAAAGAACGCCACCGGGATCTTTCCAATAAAGTGCAGAATTTAGAATGCAAAACTTGGCAGCCTTTAATTTGAGAGTTCTAGATTTGTTTCTAGTCATGCCGGGTGGTGGTGACAAATTTTGAAGCACATATATGATGTCTGAATACCACGGAGAAAGAGCAAACATTTCAGATACCTGAATTGACGAACCTTCCTCATTCTCATCGGACATAGCAGCGATCAGATTTATGTCTAAGGCATGCAAGTTTGATTCGGCCATTAACTTTGCCAATCCCTATCCTTTAACCAGCTTTGTGGGCTTTATCTCCACATCATATTCCAACAAAGCTGCAATCCACTTGCCTCGTCTTCCTTCCGGATCGGTCTGCACTAAAACATCTTTGACAACAGCGTTAGGAACATAAGCCAGAATATGAGAATGCAAAATGTATACCCGAAAATCTTTCAATGCTTTCACAAGTGCGAGGGCTTGCTTCTCAATGATGTTGTACTTTAAGGTTGCATCTCTTATAGTTCGGCTGAAGAAAGCAATTGGTCTTTCATGATCATCTCTTTTTTGCATCAACACTGCTGCCATAGTATGCTCCGAAGCGAATGAAAACAATATAAAATCCTGAGTGTATTCCAGGCTAATTAGAACTGGAGCTGAGGAAAGAGCCAATTTGACTAAATTGAAAGATTTTACAGCCTCTTCCGTCCACTTCACTTGGCTGTCCTTCTTAAGCATGTTTGTGATCTCTCTTAGGTGCTCAGCAAGATTAGGTACAAAGCGACGTAAAAAATTCAATTTACCATTGAACGATTGAATCTCCTTCTTATTCTGGGGCAGATAAATTTGCCAAATTGCTTGCACACATGCTGGATCAATACGAATGCCATCTTTTGAGATAATGTGCCCAAGTAGTTTACCCTCTTCCATGGCAAACAAGCTCTTTTTCGGATTCAACGATAGACCATATTTTCTGCACTTTTGAAAGACAGTTTTCAGATGATACATGTGTTCTTCATCAGATTTGGAAAACACCATTAGATCATCAAGGTATACAACCAGAAAGACATCCTTCTCATTTGCGAAAGCCAAGTCCATTGCCCGCTGAAAGGTGGCACCCGCGTTCTTCAAACCGAAAGGCATTTTAGCGTAATGAAAAGTTCCCCACGGAGTGGTGAACGCTGTTTTGTCTCGGTCATCTTCATGGACAGAAATTTGGTTATATCCAGAATAACCATCAAGTAGTGACATACGAGATGCTCCAACTACTCACTGAAGTATATGATCCATTTTGGGCAGTGGGTAGTTATCTTTCAATGAAACTTTATTGAGATTCCTAAAATCGATGCACAAGCGAATCTCACCTGTCTTCTTCCACACGGGCACCAAATTTGAGATCCAATCCGAAAATCTGATGGGAATGATGATTCCTGATTTGTACAACCTGTTTATCTCCTTTTCAATTGATGGCAGCAGTTTTGGATTTAGCCTTCTCAACTTCTGTCTAAAAGGTTTCTGATTAGGCTTAATGGGTATAGTGTGCTGAATTATATTGGTATCGTATGTCTTCAAGTCAGAATAGTCCCAAGAAAACACGTTAGCAAATGAAGACAACAAACTGATATATTTGGCTTTCATCTTTTGTGGCAATGCTTTAGACAGTTTTACCATTTTAGGATTAGCAGCTCTTCCGATATTGACCTCTTTAACACCCTTCTCTGTTGGTTGCAATGTTGGTTTGCGGGCTACGTCATCTTGATCAAAGAGTTCTTCTAAAGGTATCAAGCCTTTAGGAATAATGTTATCCTTTAGCTACAACACGTCCATTTGATTGATCTGCACCTCATCTTTACCATCATCATTTTCTTCATCAATTGAGGTCTCTTTGAACTTACCTTTATTTTGCAGAAAATCATCAATCTCCTCATCATCTTGGAAGACTAGCCAATGCCTCTGATTGTCAGGGACAGTCGGACGATGCTTGACATGGATTTCGAATTTATTACTGGAGTTCATCGGAATCTTCAAACTACTGGCTACCTTAGCAAGTGCATCAGCAATGCTATTTTGGACATGAGGCACACATGTCAAGGTATATTCTGAAAATAATTTCAGGATGTCTAGAACTGCATTCCGGTAAGCCTGCATCCGAGGATGTTTTGCTTGATATTCGCCTCTGACCTACTTAATCACCAATTCAGAGTCGCCATATACTGCAATCCTCTTAGCATTCAAATTTCTGAGAATCTTTAGGCCAGCAATCAGAGCTTCATACTCAGCCTCATTGTTTGAACAATCAAAATCTAATTTGTAGAAGCATACCCGAACATTACTAGGCACCTTGTTCAGGGTGGAGAAAGGACTACGTACCCAAATACCAATTCCAGCACCATCATTCCCCACTGCACCGTCGAAATCCATGGTCCACAAACCTTCTTCCTCTTCTTCCAAGTGCTGAAATTTTGCTGGCTCTGTTTTTCCTGCTTGCTGTCCATTATCTTCAACTGATTTCTGAATGGTGTTTTGTTGTTCTCATCCTTCTTTCTTCAAAACTTCTATGAATTTTTCTACTATTTTTGGAATACTTTCCGCTTCAACTAACTGACTATCTACATCATTAAACCCTATCTGAATACAAAACAAAAGACTCTATATCTGTATGTACATAATTAATTGGATGATTAACGGGTTTCTCCTTGCTTGTAATCATGTATTTCATTTTTTGTTCCCGATACAGTTTTCTCATTTGACCAAACACCGGAATTGTTGCATAGGAGAAATCTAGTTGTAATGTCCCTTTCAATTTTGCTGCCCAAGATCTGGAAAGAAGCATGTCGAACCTGGGAGGAATATCTGCTACCACAATATCCATCAAAACATTCTTCACTGGGATTTGATCCAGACTTACAACCAAGTCTTTGATGAGCCCGATACATCTTACTCTGCTGGAATCAAATGAATAGAGATCATGGTATTTCTGGGTGATGTCCAAACCCAGCTTATCCATGATAGCCTTGGGCATGAGATTGTGAGAAGCTCCGGAATCGAACATGGAATTGTGTAACACAAAATCATGCAATCTTAAACTGATATAAAAAGGTGGCACATCATTATCTGGAGACTCACCATTCAATGCTGGCCCAAAAATCATTTTGGGTTGATCATCTTCGACATTCACCATATCAGACATTGGATCACAGTTTAAAATTTTAGAAACCTGCCCTCTATAACTGTTGTTCTTCATTATTTCAGTCAAGGGAATGGATACCTTCAATTTAGAAATTTCATTCTCTAAACTAAAGATGGAAGTCTTTTCTACCTCTTTGACCGGGACTTCTTTCCTCTCCTTTTCTCTTGATACAATTTGCTGATTTGATTTTTCTGCTGATGGTGAATTGCTGTTGTTAGGTCCAAGTGCCTCTTTGCCTTTCTTTTTTGCAACTGACGAATCATTCTTTGATGTCGAAACTTCCTTCCTCTTATGAATTGGGTTAACTAGCACATCTCTGTTTCTAAGTGAATATTGTCGCTGCTGAGCGGATAGAGCATTCATATAGCCTCTTTGATACTCCTCTGATTCTTCTTCTAAAACTGTGTCACTTGCTAGAATGAAATCTGTGTCTTTGTGTGCAGCTGAACTTTCCGCATACTCCTCCTCTTCAGTAATGTAAGTGGGCAAGTCATCTGGAGTAAAGAAATGGTTCTCTTCCCCTATTACCTTCCCTTCCTCGTCAGACTCCGGTCCATTCACAAAATTTTGCTGCAGAGGTGTCTGTACTGGTTGCTGTGCTATTTGATCTTGGGCTCGTTGATCTCTCTGCCTTATCCTATATTGTGGCTGCTGCTGGCCACGGAAGTTAGGATTTCTAACTTGTGGCTCAGGTTTGTCGAGTTTCACCCTTTCAAGCATCTGCTCTACCTTCTTGAGTAATTGATCCATCGAGGAGGACTCTTCCTTGACTGTGACCTTCTTTTCTACTTTTGCTCTAGCCCTCTTGGACAACAGATTTGCTTCAACGTTGACCGTGATTTTCTGCATGTCTTCCATTGTGGCTGGCTCTCTCTCTCTCAGTTGATAAGCCATGTCAACATCAAAACCATCCGGAAATTTCATCATGGCTAGTGCCATAGGTGGCCTTAGATGATCAGGAATTTCATTATAAACGGAATTGAATCTAATGCAGTAGTCTTGGACCGACCCACCAGCATTTCGTTTGATCTGCTCATATTCGGCCAGAATTTGAAGAGGGTTCTTTTTCACTTCCCAGCGGTATAAAAATTGTCTTTGCAGTTCGGCCAAGGTAGCAATACGTTCAGCCGGCAAACCTCTGAACCATTTCCTAACTTCACCTGCAAATGTCTGTACAAAGAGTCTCATTGCTACATTTTCTGCATCGATCTCATGAAGGTCATAGAAATCTGCCATTCTGTCCACATGTTGTTGAGCGGTAACGCTGTGAGGGGCACCATCAAACAAAGGGATTTTGCTTTGATAATCTGCAGGCATATCATCTAGAACTTGAGGTAGCACAAGAGGTGCAAAACGAGCAGCCATCACTCTTGGTGGGTTTGATCTTGGATGTGTTGGATGGGTGTGTGCAGTTTGTAGGGAATTAACAATTTGAGTTTGAAGCTGTGTCGCATTATAATTATCAATTGACCGGTTAGCCCTTTCAGTTTCTAGGTCTACAAGAAACTGTGGATCGGGGACAGTAGAGTCAATAGCCCTTTCGGATTTGGTCTCGAACAATGATATTTCAAACCGCTCATCAAACTCAAGCTCTTCAAGATACTCAAAGATGTTAGGGCATGAATGGGATTTGAACACGTGAGTTATAGAGCTCTCTTGACGAAGGAATCTTAGAAT
Organism: Pinus tabuliformis; assembly: GCA_031772625.1. Taxonomy (NCBI): domain Eukaryota; kingdom Viridiplantae; phylum Streptophyta; class Pinopsida; order Pinales; family Pinaceae; genus Pinus; species Pinus tabuliformis. Next base: position 476,731,090 of record CM062818.1, on the reverse strand, counting down.
CAAATTGGGGTTTTCGTATATATGAGGAGGATCAGGATCTGGATTGGCTCTGGTATATATTCTTGAAGCCAACGTGCTGTTTTTAAAAAATCAACAGGACACGAACAACTTACTCAGCCTATCAAATCCTAAACTTATCATCCGAAAGCTTAGGATTATCAGAAGTATGGGGTGCTTGTAGGTTAAACCTGCCGTTTACGCAATGGAGAAGGCTAACAAACAAAGAATTTCATCCCCAGTGGAGTCGCCACTATGTTAGCACCTAAATCTGCCTTAGGCTGAAGGAAGGCAAAATTCAGGGTAACCACAAACCACGCTCATTCTGGTAGCTAGCCCTACCAGAACAGGAGAGGGCTCTCTTTGGGTCACACTCAGGAAAATAAACAATAGGGTCTGAGATGACTCAAAAATGAATACTGATTTTAGGCTAGGTAAACAAATATGATGGAGGTATTTTGAAGAATGACTGATTTTTCTAGGATGTGTGGGGCCAAGGAACAGCATGAGCAGAGAATTTAACTCAAAGACGCAGGTTATTTCGTGAGGCAAGACAGGCAGAAAGTCTAGCAATTAGATTTGAAATAATATGAGGTGGAGAGATTGTTAGAGAGTGTGAAAAGGGAATAAATACATTAATCCTTTTCAACAGAAGAAAACATAGAACGTGAAAACTATCCCAAGGCAGAGCAGTACACTGAATTCTACCTTTTTTACTTAGAAAGCTTTCACTGGAAATGAATATGAATGAAAATATGAAACATAACGAAATACATATGAAACATAAAGAAGATACATTTGCTAAACTCACGCCACAGGAATCTCATGAACCAAAGCTGCAATCTTTCATTAATTCTCTGTCAAAATGTACAGTGAGTGACTGGGTTTCTCTCCCACAGTTTCCCAGAAATTCCAACCCTTTACAAAATGACTCTCAATACAATAAATAAGATTTTCCATGAGAAATTCGATCCACCCAGGAGATGAAGAGCCAACCATCAACAGTTACATTCAATTTTCTATGAGGACCAATTAGAAAAAAGCAAATATGAGCGCAGACTTTTTTGGGTGGTTGTTCACCTTCATTTGGCCACTTGGATAGAAGCCAAAAATGCTTTTTAAACTTTTCCTTTGATGCCGGGAAAAATGTATTGTAAATGAGCGGACCCACTTGGAGAAAATTTTGAATCGAAATTTTGCAAAGTGGGAGTGATTTTGGCCTTTGGGTCTCTGTGCGCCGTGCCAAAAACTGTATGCATCACGCCACTTTGGAGCTGGTTTCGAGGCACCTTCTAAAGTCCAAATTGAGCCCAAGTGTTCTTGTTGGAACGATCTGCCTATCTAATTTCCAAACCAAGTGGAATTTCTGAATTTGGTGCCCATTTGACCCTCCAAACTTCAATCTCCCAAGACTGCTTCCTGTGTGTGAAATTAGGGGCAGAGAGGTCATTTTTTGGGTGTTTTTGACCTCCTGAGGACTCAAAATTGGCCCAAACTTCTTGGCCATGCACCAAAAGTCATAATTTTCCATGGAAAATCCAAAAATGTAAACCTCTTGTCATTTGGAGCTTTCTATTGTAAGTGCGCGCCACATGGCGCGACGCACATGGAGAAAAACCCTGTTTTTTGCACAAAAATTTCCAAAAATACCAAAAATGCCCCAAATTTCTTGAAATTTGGGCTGGAGATTCCTTATCAAGTGTTATGCTGGGCTAAATAGGCCTTGGCCAATATTTGAAGTCGATCGAGCTCCCTTTGCCTCTTTTGCTTCTTGATTGCCTTCCTCAATTTTGCCTTCAAATTCCTGATTTGGGCCTTGCACACTTTGTTTCGCGCCATGTAGTGGAAATCCATGTGTCTCAGAAATGCATGGTATTTTTCAGCCTTGTCCAACAGCCTCTCTAGGTTCATGTTAATTCTCTCGAGATTGGCCTCCCGATCCTCGTTAATCTCTTGCTCCAATGACGTGAGCTCAACTCTTCTCCTTTGCACAGCTTGGCGATTCTCGCGAATGTTTTGTAGCTCCATGATCGCTCGCTGATCCTCAAGTTGTTTGTTCCTCTACTCCACATATTTCATATTCCACTTAGCCCTCTCCAAGTCAAGGGATAAGGCTTCGATCTCTGATTGCTGCTCCTGGATGATCTCTCTAAGTTTGGCGCTTTGTGGACCCGTATGTGTATCATCATCATGAAGGAGAATGAAGTCGGTCTCTCGTTCACCTGGTGGATCACCTCAAGGCCCCTCATCATGCATGGGCTCCTTACCTTTGTCCTATACCTATAGTGTTGATGTCGGAAGCGAGGCCCCTTCCACCCCGGGTGGAGATAACACTCGCTTTTCTGCCGCAAATAAATGTCTAGCACCCCTCTGATATGTGATGAAAACCGGCACACTAGCAGTCTCATGGCGCTCATACCGATGAGAAGGTTCACCCTCATGCTTAACCTCTGATACTCCCCGTGAAGCTCCGAATAAATCACGCGAGATGAAATCATCCCAAGTGATGCCCTGCAATCCAAGCTGATGAACCAACAAAATCTTAATAAGAGCAAAATGGTGGACACTGTTTAGTTGCTGCTGAGGTGTTTTGCACTGTATAAAGGTGGTCATCCTCTCTATGTTTAGGCAAATGAAATACGGAATGTTCATCATCCGTACCCTGGTGAAATGCATGAGCAACCTGATGTGATAAGCATACAGACGAGAGAATCGCCTCTCACAGCTGAAATATTTCATAATCAATCTCATTAGTGGAGCATATTCATCTTTCAGATACCAGAATGGAAACACTCCCTTGATCTGCCTTAAGGAACTGGTTTTGATATATGGCTCATAATGTTGTCGGTCAATCTTATGTTTCTTGTGCCATGGTTCCCCAATGTTCGGTATACCAGTTGCTAGTGAGACAGATTCTGGTGTGAGTGTGAAGGTGACACTAGCCAAGATAGCTTGATCTCTGTGCAAGTGCAACACAAAAATATGGGCCAACTCATGATGAAATTGGACACTAGCCACCTTTTGACAAAACTCATAGCATGATTGATGCTGAAAACATGACATAGCAAGAGGGCAGGCTTGCAATTCTATAAGGGTGGTCGGTTCTTCTCTAACATGTCTGCCAATTTTATGAGGCCTCCGGGATGCCTGTTCTTCCAAGGGAGAATCACTTTGGGTTTCCACCTCATAGTCCGATGAATGCTCAGACTGCTATACAAAATACCTTGGAGACAAGATGACTGTTGTGTATGAACTGTGCTTGAACTGCTCTTTTTGATGTGTTGAAACCTGTCACCAAGGGGAAAATTCAACAAGGGACTATTAGGAAGGGGAATAATATGAAGGGATTAGGGACTATGAGGAGGAATTTTATTTAGGGAGTAGGGAGTTTAGGAGATTTTTTATGTGGTAGGGTTTGGGGTGTTAGGAAAATTTATATGGGGTAGCGTTTGGGGTTTTACCTTTGAAAAATGTGCGGAGGGGATAGGGAATAGGATTTTAGTAGCATTTTAGGATAGGGAGAAATGGAAAAAGTGGAATAGGGAAGAAGGGAATGAGGGCAAGAAGGAAAAATGAAATGGAGGAAGAACCTTGGCACCAACACAATGAGTTTGTAACCCTAACAGCATTTGCTTTGGTGATTTTAAGTGGTAGGGTTTAAGAGTTTTTTGTGCAACCATAAGCCACCATAAACTATCATCATACCAACATAAAAATTGATGAAACACTGAGAGATTGACCCCACCTGGAAAATTCAAGGGATTGAAGGCGATTGGTTGCAAATTCTGAGCAAAATCGGGCTTTTGTGTATATGCGTCGTGCAGCATACCCAGTGTGTCGCGCCCTCTATGTGCGTCACGCCCGTTCAAATTAACACTGGGCGGAAATCCCCAGTGCGCCGCGCGCTCTATGTGCGCCACGCTCCTCCACCTGTGCGCCGCGCTCCAATCCTTTGACACAGTCACGGCCTTTCAACTGCGGTTTGTTCTTCAACCTCCAAATTCGACTTTGCTATAAGATTTCATGAATGTAACTTGTCACAAATGATTTATATAACTTGGAGAAATATGTTGCAAGAGTTGGATTTGATTTTTTCTTCCTCCAAAACCCATTTTGTAATGTTTTCACTTTGGCACTTTTTCTCAATTAATACAACTCTGCTTTTCGCATTTCCTTTTGATTTCTTTGACTAAAATGATGAAATTTTTGCCAATTTTTTGTAGGGGTAGCCGACATGGAATTTGGCTAAGGAGACCAGAGCTGCGCTTGGAGAAATCCACTGAGAAACATTTGAAAATTATTACAAATGATAAACTGTTGACTTTTCTTCAAAACGGAGTTTTGAAGAACAGTCGTAATCTATCAACATGACGATGAAAATCTTTGAATCACAACTTTATAAGAGCCTCCCTCTGGCCTTTCTGGCTTTATTGGACATTGTTTGAAGACCAAATGACTAATCCTTAGACTTAATGACCGAAATGACTCTTGTCCATTAAAATATCAAACATTGATTGTCATGGACTTTAATACACATTGATGAAGAGACCTAAGCCAGCAGGTGCAAGACATGAGGGGAATGAATGATAAGGCCATTCCATCAGTTTATGGCATGCCCCTAGTGGAATGCCACTGATTAAATGGAGTGAGACACCCAAAAATGAAATGCAGAAAGAGTTTTGATCTCCAACGGAGGACTGACAACACCGACTCTAACAAGTTGGTGGAGCATTTCTTTATTTTCCTTTATCATATGATCTTTGAGGTTGATCCTCCTTTCAAGATTGATCAGGTGAAGGAGGAATTGTATGAAATTGCAAATTGGTTTTCAGCATAAGACGTCACATACATCAAATGCTTCGAGTGTCAGACAACTCGTCATGTTATGCCAAGATATATAACCAACAAGGTGTTCTTGCAAGAAGTATCATATGAGCTAAATAATAGATCGTCTGCACAACTCCACAGGAGGAAAAAGACTCCTTGGCCCACTTTTCCTTTGTGGATTGGACTCTATGAGTGAAAGAGCCTTAAAACAGTAGAAGCAGAAATTGAAGAACTAAAGCGCCTTAATTAGGAGCTTTCATAGATATGATCCTAGAAAGTTGTACAGGCAACATTGTGACAAGATACAGTACACTTGGGCATATGTAACATTGACTATCTCATAGGATGAAAAGATTAAGAATTGGTACAATGCATCGAGAAAGGATTTCCAAAAACGTGAGGCAAGTCCCTCCCAGGTTCGACAAATTCCAAAACTACACATGGACGAGGTACAACAGATATATTTTTCTCAAGTGGGTATTACAACACCTAGAAATAGTATCAAGCATGATCTCGTGGTAGAAACTAGAAGAAATTTTATTGTCGATGCCATGAGAAAGGGTGCCATTGAAACAAAGTAGTAGAAAAGGCAAACGGAGGATGAGAAAATAAGATTATAGGTAATGCAACAGCAAGAAGAAGAGCATACGAGAGAGAAGGAGTGCTTACAAAAGGAAGAAGAAGAAAAGAAGAAGTAGGATGATCTACTTAGACAACAACAGGAAGCAGAGGGATAAATAAGGAAGGTACAAGAGAAAAGGAAAAGCATGGAAGAAGAATAACATAAGAAACTATAGGAGGAAGAAGTCGCACGAAACTTGGAGGAAGATTAGATGAATCGGGAAATAGAAGAAGAATTGGAGGAAGAGGATGCTATTGAGCCCATTGCAGAAGAACTAGGTACTCCATTAGAGCCTCCTCTTACTAGTGGCCATCTCCCATTCACCGAAATGGGAATTTTCCATCCACCAGATGATAGCGTGATGGATGTATGAAATGTTACCTTCGACCAATTGAAGAAGATAATTGTGCAAGAAAGGAGAATGTACTTCCCAAATGATCCTAAGCATCAAGTCTCCATATCCATGGAGAAGGTCATAGCAGCTAATATGAGGAGAAACCCTTGATTCATGGCAACCAATTTTTCTTTCGCCACAACAACACAATATAACATAGAATATATTATGAGTGAGAATGCATACTTAAGAAAAGAGTTAGTTGCAACAAAGCAACAAGTAGATAAGATCACTATAGAGAATCAACAATTGTCTTCTAATAGTCTCAGCACGATGGAGTTCTAGTCAACTATTCTTGAAGAACTAGGGCTAATACAGGACACTATGAAACAATTTTACTATGAGATGATTCTCTTGCATGAGATGGTGGCACCCCTGATTAGAATACAAAAGAAATATCAAGAGATATTGAAGTTCCTAAAGGTTGCAAACAGAGCAGTAGACTTGATACAGGAGTGGGGTGTCAAGTATCCAAATGTTCCAAAGCAGTTTGTCAAGAAGGAAAAAATTGTTGCTGAGATGGAAAAAGTATAGTTAAGGCTCCACATTTGTTAATTTTAGGTATGTTCTATGCTTAGATAAATTTATTTCAATTTTCACAGTTAGCTCCATATCTTTTCCAAATTAGCAATCACATCAGCATTAAAGTAAATTGCAGAGGACAAGCCAAGACAAGAGGACACAAGATGTGGTGCTATCCAGGGACAAACCCCAATGTGGGGAAACCCTTGATCAATTCTTCTTATATGTTCTTCAATAGTTCAACAGAGAGAGAGAGAGAGATAGTACATTTACAATAGAAGTCAACCCTTTGACTTATCTGGATAAGAGCATAGATCATCTCTAAGAAGATGATACATGAGATCAGTTGAAGACATGCTGCTTCAACTAATTCTCAAAGGTGACTCCTTCACCTATCGTTGTACTGCATTTCATCATCATTCTGCACCTCACCGCGCTGCACCATGCTGCACCCATCATCATTATGCTGCATCTCATCACGCTTCATTAATCATGACTATACCCATCACTGTACTGCATTATGTGCCATTGCTGCACCATGTTTCCATCCTAACCTATGTGTTGGCTGCACCTTACTTTCTTGCTATCCCTTGCTTGATTTTTGTCCCTAACATGCTTGTTGTCCTTAGCATGCTTGTTGTTACATGCTAGTTGTCCCTTGCATGCTAGCTATAACATTGTGTGCTTGGTGTATTTGCTGCTAAGTACCACACAACTATCCCAATGTTAGTTAGCTATCCCTTGCATGTTGCTCTCCTTCGGAGACAGATGCTCCGGCTGTTTCGGCAGTTCCCGATAGTTCTGGTAGTTCTGGCTGTTCCCGGCAGTTCCGGTAGTTCTGGTTGTTCCCGACAATTCCGACAGTCCTGATAGTCCCTGTAGTTCTAGCTTTTCTGGCAATTCCGGTAGTTCCAGCATTTCCTGTTTTTTCGGCTTTTCCATCTTTTCTGGCAGTTTCGGCTTTTCCAGCATTTTTGGCTTTTCCAACAGTTCTGGATTTTCAGGTAGTTTCGTCTTTCCATCTTTTCGACAATTCCGGCTTTTCTGGCAGTTCCGGCTTTTCTAGTAGTTTCAGCTTTTCCGACATTTCCAGCTTTTCCGACAGTTCCATATTTTCTGACAGTTCCAGTTTTTTCGGCAGTTCCGGCTTTTCCGACTTTTCCGGCTTTTTCGTCTTTTCCGGCTTTTCTGACTTTTCCAGCTTTTGCTGCAGTTCCGACTTTTCCAGCTTTCTGCTCTCTAGATTAGGGCAAAATTATTCCTTAGGATCTCTCCTCCTACTAAAACCCAAAGACAAGTAGAGAGAGGAAGAGATCCCAAGTGTGTTGAAATGACTTGAAGGCCACCTCTATTTATACTAAAATGTTGAGCACATGTGGTGTTTATTTGGTTGCTGGCCAACCTTGACAAATTGTCTTATAACGTAAATAAATTCATAACTCCATGAATACTTATCGGAATCGGATGATCTTTAGATCAATCCTACACCTCTCGATGAGAGGGATTCAAGAAAATTATCAACTGCCATAAATAATATGACCCACATGGAGTTTGGCCCTAGTTGCCAATTTTAACACTCCCTCTCAACTAGGGAGAACTCCATCCATTGATCCATATGTCCGACTGTACTATCTCTACCATCAGTGCCCTGCACTGCTCTGCTCTACTCTGATCTGCTGAGATCTGCTCTGCTGAACCATGAATAAGAATAATTGATTGAGAATGTCTCATACCATTCTCTACTGACTCGAAGTCAATTTCATCTGAAGAGAGTGTGTCACATCACTCTTACTGACCCGAAGTCAATTTTATTGATCCCAAATCAATATCACAAGAGAGTTTCTAAAACCACTCATACTGATCCCAGATCAATTTCATTGATCCCATATCAATGTCACAAGAGAGTATCTCAAACCACTCATACTGATCCCAAATCAATTTCATTGATCCCAGATCAATGTCACAAGAGAGTGTCTCAAACCACTCATACTGATCCCAGATCAGTTTCATTGATCCCAGATCAATGGAGGTCATCCTAGCATAGGGAGTATGGTAGATATAGTGATGTGTCCATCGATAGTACTACTATGGTCGCTATCCTCATTTCCCTTCTCATTGATCAGATGAGAGGTACTTCCCATGAGTCCTAGACTACATGGGTAGGATGCCTCGATAGGAGAACTAATCATCCTGTCCACAGGAGAATGAATCATCCTATCAATGGATGCCATGGAGAAATAATCATCCTGGCCCACAGGAGAACTAATCATCCTGTTCCACAGTTGCCACGGAGAACAAATCATCCTGGCCCATAGGAGAACTAATCATCCTGTTCCATAGTCGCCACGGAGAACAAATCATCCTGGCCCACAGGAGAACTAATCATCATGTTCCACAGTTGCCATGGGAGAACTAATCATCTCGGCCCACAGGAGAACTAATCATCCTGTTCCACAGTTGCCATGGGAGAACTAATCATCCCAGCCCACAGAAGAACTAATCATCCTATTCATAGCACACCACCAGGGGAGGGTGAGTCACCCTGTGGTCGTATGTTGCTCCAGTAAGTACCCCAAGCCTCCCAAAGCTCCCAGAGCTCAATGCATGCAACATGCAGGACCCTTATAAGAAGGTCTCTCAACGATTCCAAGTCATTTGGGAAGGTCATAGATTTTACTTTTCCCGGGGGCTTTGACAAAATGTCTGCGACCTGTACATAAGTCTCAATGCGATGGAGCCTCCTCGCTCATCGACTTACCATATCGCAGATAAGGTAGTATCTGATGTCTATCTACTGGAGCAATCATCAAATACGGGATTCCTCAATAATCGAATCCCCCCTCTAGTTGTCATAGAGAATCACAGTGGTATTCATCATGTGTACAAACAACTCACTTAAGAGCTTCTACAATCATGCAGCTTCACATGAGATCATACTCGTAGCTATGCATTCGGTCTTGGCGGTGCTTATAGCAACCGACTTCTGATTCCTACTCATCCATGATATCGAAGCAAAATCCAAAGATAACCAAGACTGAGAAGTTCTCTAGTGATCCTCCACACTACTTTCCCGATCAACATTTGAATAATCATGCAGTTTCATATTTCTGGCAGTGTATCTCAATCCATGAGAGATTGTGCCTCGAAGATGTTCTTGGTGAACTTATGTCCGGACAGAAGTTCACCAAGAACATCAACGCGAATGATTTTATGAAACTCAGAGGCATTTCCCAAATCTGGTCTGACATCACTACCATATAACTTCTGAAAGTTAAGATCCTCGAGGTATTCACAGGCTTGCAGTTTATCATTCCACATCTGGAATCCAACTCCCTCTTACTTCTGCAAATGAGAGGGTCTGCACCTATCAGAAATAGGTTGTCCTCATAAGGTGCCGACATGAGAGGTCTATCATCCACAACCTTCGGGTAATGGTTTGGATCGGTTTCACTCCTAGTGAATCTGAGCTTCATCAGACAACCATCAATCCTCTCATACTATGCCCGGGGTGTTTTGCTTCAAGCCATAGAGGGATTTATTCCACCTGTATACATGAGATTCCCAATCATGAATCTCAAACTCCTCGGATTGTTCCAAACCTGTGGACCTGCTGCATGAGGGGAATGGTCCCCTTATAAGATTTTCCTTCGGTACATCTCATACATGTACCTTCATGCTATACTTGAATTCAGACATCCTTATCACCATTTGACTCACATCAGGTAGGGCCCCATAGGTAGACCTCCGGTGTTATAGATGTGATATGTCAATTGACATGATCCCCAATGGACCATCCTGCAACTTGATACAAATTGCCAACCCTGAACCCATGAGAAAAAGCATCTTTGAAAATTATATTTTTTAACACGTACCTTTCCATCGATGAATGCCACCTTGAAACCTTTGAATTTCATTTCCGAGATGGACACCAGGTTCTTCTTGCGATCAAGTACATAAAAGAGATTCTGTAAATGAATTGAGTTACCCTTATTTAATTGAGAGTTAACATTCCCTACACCCTTTGTGGGATAGGTGGCATTGGCTCCAAGTATAATCCCACGATTTTTTCCATCTCTACCAAATTAGAGAGTGCACCCATATATTCGATGAAGTGCCTTGAAGCGCTACAATCTATAAGCTAGATTCCCAAAGAATTTGAAGGAGAGGGCCAATACATGATAACACTTCTTTATCTTATCAGAAACAAAATTTGATTCTTCATACCTAGGGTTCCTTGCTTTCTATGAAGAGTCTGCCATTTCCTTGATGACCTGTATTACCGGTCATTCCTTTGATCATTGAAGATGTCCCTGGAATGATTGTTATCATCATCAAGTGATGTGTCCCTGCCATTCAGACACTCCTTCGCATAATGGCCGAACTAGTTATCTTCCTTTCCTTCCACCCTGAGATCCGGTCTTCCAATGAAGTGATCTTTAGGTAGGCCATATTCCGCTGCACCATTCTGATAATATTCTTTGATTCGACTTCACCCTCGGTGAGTTTGAAGAGAGATGAGGAATCCACTGATCCTTTTGTCCTTTCACAACTGTCTTCAGTGATTGCTCTTTCACTCTTGCTTGGGCATTGTCTTCACCTCAGCTCTGATACCATGTTAATTTTAGGTATGTTCTATGCTTAGAGCAATTTATTTCAATTTTCATAGTTAGCTCCATATCTTTTCCAGATTAGCAATCACATTAACATTAAGGTAAATTTCATATAGAACATAAACATGAATTGCAAAAGACAAGCCAAGACAAGAGGACACAAGATGTGGCGCAAGCCAGGGACAAACCCCAATGTGGGGAAACCCTTGATCAATTCTTCTTATATGTTCTTCAATAGTTCAGCAGAGAGAGAGAGATAGTGCATTTACAACAGAAGTCAACACTTTGACTTATCTAGATAAGAGCATAGATCATCTCTAAGAAGATGATACATGAGATCAGTTGAAGACATGTCGCTTCAACTAATTCTCCAAGGTGACTCCACCTATCGTTGTGCTGCATTTCGTCATCATGTTGCACCTCACCACGCTGCACCATTCTGCACCCATCATCACTATGCTGCATCTCATCACGCTTCATTAATCATGACTGTACCCATCAATGTACTGCATTATGTGCCCTTGCTGCACCATGTTGCCATCCTGACCTATGTGATGGTTGCGCCTTGCTTTCTTGTTGTCCCTTGCTTGCTTGTTGTCACTAGCATGCTTATTGTCCTTAGCATGCTTGTTGTTGCATGCTAGTTGTCCCTTGCATGCTAGCTGTAACATTGTATGCTTAGTGTATTTGCTGCTAAGTACCATACAACTGTCCCAATGTTAGTTAGTTGTCCCTTCCATGTTGCTCTCCTTCGGAGATAGATGGTCCAGCTGTTTCAGCAGTTCCCGGCAATTCTGGAAGTTCCGACTGTTCCCGGCAGTTTTGGTTGTTCCCGGAAATACTGGTAGTCCCAACAGTTCTGCCTTTTCTGGAAGTTCCAGTATTTACGACTTTTTCGACTTTTCTGGCTTTTCTGGAAGTTTCGGTTTTTCTAGCATTTCCAGCTTTTCCGGCAGTTCTGGATTTTCCAGATTTTTTGGCAGTTTCGTCTTTCCGTCTTTTCAACAGTTTTGGCTTTTCCAGCAGTTCCTTCTTTTTCGGCATTTCTGGCTTTTCCGGCTTTTTTGGCAGTTCCGACTTTTCTGGCAGTTTCGGCTTTTCTGGCAATTTCGGCAGTTCCGGCTTTTCCGGATTTTCTGGCAGTTCTGGTTTTTCCAGCTTCCTTCCCTCTGGATCGGGGCAATGTTATTCGTTAGGATCTCTCCTCCTACTAAAACCCAAAGACAAGTAGAGAGATGAAGAGATCCCAAGTGTGTTGAAATGACTTGAAGGCCACCTCTATTTATACTAAAACATTGAGCACATGTGGGGTTTATTTGGTTGTTGGCCGACCTTGATGAATTGTCTTATAGCGCAAATAAATTCATAACTCCATGAATACTTATCGGAATCGGATGATCTTTAGATCAATACTACACCTCTCGATGAGAGGGATCCAAGAAAAATATCAGCTGCCATAAATAAGATGACCCACAAGGAGTTTGGCCCTAGTTTCCAATTTTAACAACATTCATAACTACAATAGTCTTGGTGAACAAGCGGCCAACACCATAGCTTCTTACAGTCGACTGCATAGTGGCTTAGAATGTTTGATACAGAAACACAAAATTCCCTCTGTGGGTGCACTTGGAGAGGTTAGAGGAAAATATATCATCATGAGGGAGATCAAGTAGTTCATTTAGCAAATTGAGCAAGCATCATGTCAGGAAGGCTTGAAGATAACCAAGAACATTATTCTATAGTATGCAATTGCACCAGCCAAAGTCCATATGAAGTTGCCTTGGTTGCTGAATAGTGTGCAATCTAGATCCAAATCCATAATGTCAAAGGCATTGGAGGTAAATATGTGATATGTAGTAGATTTGTCAGTCCGAATCATAGTCATTATAACAGAGTTCGGAGCATCTCACTCATATATCACCAATGAACTCTATATTGAAGCTATTGATTTGTCTTACGTGAGAGAATTTTTGTCTTATTAGAGTTTTGTCTTATATAGCCATTGTCCTATATGTAATTTGTCTTTTGTAAATATAATTAAGTCCAAGGGACACATGTGGAATGTAAAGAGTTATATGTAAAATGTGAAAGGTTATATGGAAGCTCATAGGTCATATAAGTTGAAGAGTCACGAGGAAACTCAAGAGTCATGACATTTGTTATAAATAGGTCCTCATAACTCAAGGAAAGGGCTTGGATTTTGAGAGTTTTGGCCTTGTCTTCTCTAGTGGTGCATAGGATAGAAAATCATTCTTTGGAGAAGCAAGTTGTAGCTTCATGTTCCACTATTGGAGCTAATGTTCCACTAATGTAACAATGTACTTGAAGTCTTTCATTAATTATCAAAAGCTCTTCGAGCCAACACTCTTTCATGCATGTATCATGAATGTAATAATACTATTCTTTATATGTTTGTGGTATATGTTGATGTAACACATACTAAAGATAATGAACTATTCTATTTCTTTAGATATGGAAGACATAAACACTCAATTTACAACATGTGGAACAATCTGGCAAATGATGAGGTCAGTAAAGGATAACATAGATCATCAACAACTTAAGGGTGTGTGCAAGATTGATTGCTCATGTGGCAAGAGTTATATTGGTGAAACAGGACGATCTTTGAAAATAAGACTCAAAGAGCATGGAGTTGATATTAAGAATGGGAGATCTCGTACATCAGCCCTTGCAGAGCACTCAGCCAAGACCAAGCATTATGTGTGTTTAGAAGACGCCAGAATCATTGCAAGGGAGGAGCATTATCAAAAGAGAAAAATTAGGGAGGCTATCGAAATTATGAAGCTTCCTCAGAACCTCAACAGGGACAATGGGAGTGAGATTAGTGGAAATTGGATCCCCCTGATTAGACAGAAAAATCCCTCCAAACCTTTAGAAACTTAGTTCCAAAAATAAATAAATATATGTAATAATAAATAAAATTAAAATTAATCAATTAATTAACTAATTAACTAACTAATTAATTAATTAGTTAATTAATCAAATAAAATATAATTAATTAATTAATTAGACAAAATATAATTAATTATTTTGTTGATTAATTATATTAATTTATTATATAAATTATTTTATTAATTTATGATATGAATTAATTTATTGATTAATTATATTAAGTAATAATTAATTAATTAATTATATTAATTAATTTATTAATTTAGTATATTAATTAATTTATGAATATTAATCAATTTATAAATTACTTATATTAATTAATAAATTAATTTATCAAGATCAATTAATTTATTAATTAATTTATGAATTAATTGATATAATTGAGTGATTAATTAATTAAATTTTTTTTTTTTGCTAAGTAAATCTAATCTATTATTCACAGTAAAAGAGTACAATTACAACAAGCTGAGCATGGTGAACCAACTAGCCTGAGAGTAAGGCCATTTGAGCCAGACATTGTCCAAAACTGAGAAATTGGACGAAATTTCCCACGCAGGGGATCCAGAAGAGCACAAACAACATACACAACAACAACAACAGACAGACACAATTGAAACTGGAAATTGATCTCGACACAGTAACAGAGACAGAATTTGACACATTGAGCCAAAAAACCTTTATAACTGGGCCGCAAAAACCGGTTGAGCAGCTACACCGCTGGATTACTCGTCAGGTGATTCCTCCACGATCCTGCACCAACCCCCTGCATTCAGGTCCTGGGCTTGGGCCGCTGCATTATCATTCAATTCTGGAGGAGCAGGAGCCATAGGATTAGCATTGACAGCGTTGGCTGGCGGAACCATCCTGAGCTGCATACCAACAGTTAGGTTTGGAATATTGGGATCACCCTCATCCTGTTCCTCCTTAGTGAGTGGCATTGGGGCACTAGTATCGCCCTCATCTTGGGCTTCCTCTAGAAAGAGGACAGAGACATGAGCCGTGATCCGAGGGCGATTGAGGGAGCAATTAAACGTGAAAATAGCAGAACCAAAGGAGGGCGAATTCGAAGAACCAGGGGAGCTTGGGTTGAGGAATTGACTGGGCCTCAGAATGCCCTCATTTCCACAGCGAGGACGAGGATCCTGATTAATGGCGTCAGACCCCGAGGATGGGCGAGAAGGGTTGCCCCGTCCTGAGCCTCTGCGGCTGAGCATTCTCTGGCGAGGCCTCGGCATTGCAGAGGGAATACCACGAACAACGGAGGGAATGCCATGAGCAGCAGAGGGAATGCCACGAACTACAGAGGGAATACCACTAACAGCAGAGGGAGTGCCACGAACAGCAGGAGGAATACCACTACCAGCAGAGGGAATGCTACAAACAGCAGAGGGATTACCACACTCAGATAGCGTTTGTGAGCCTACCACCTGAGGTGCGGGCCGCTTAAAAGAACCAGAGCTTGACCCCCACGAAACCCAAGCGCCTGCAGAACCCATAACCATCCAAAACAGCATGAAGCACAACAGCATATAGCCATGGCTGAGGCCGGCTATTAAACAATTCCCACCTCCTCGATCCTCTCCCGCCATAACAATGGCATTCATGGGAGCCGAAGACTGATATCCAACTGCGCATGCGAATCGGGACGGCATATTAATGCCAGTCTCAAACATTCCTTTGCCATTTATGACATCCACCTGCAAGCTCTTCGCCTCCCACATGGCCTCATGTCCGGTGAACCTGGCTGGCAGGTGGCTTCGCCGCTTCGCCCACCCCAGTCCCATCACACTAATTGCTGCTCTAATCACCCGCATCCGGGGAAATTAATTTATTAATTAATTATATTAATAAAATTAATTAAAATAATTAGATCATTTACTTCTCAAGATTATTAAGTTTAAAAATAATAATGAAATAATAGAATTAATTAAAACAATAAAACTATAATTAATGGAATCAAATAGATTATATAAGCTTGTCTCATTAATTTAATTAGTTATAAAGGATTAATGATTAAATTAACAATTAATTAAAAAAAATAAAAATAAAAATAAATGAAAAATAAATAAATAACTAAAATAATTAAAATTATAATAATTAATAAACAAAAGTAATTAAAGTTAAAAATAAAATAAAATAAATAAATAATAATAATAATAATAATAATTATAATAAAAATTCATAGGTCGGCTTATATATATAAAAATTTTAGGTTTTGTATTTATACTCTGGTCGGAAGATTCTTCTCTCAAAAATAACTGTCATTCATATCTTATCAAATTTGGTCCTGAGGATGGACCCCCTTTGGGGTTTGAAACGTCGACATAAGAAGCATAATACTGTGGAGAATCCGGATAATGCTACTTCAAAAAACTACCACAGAAGCCTAAAGTCTGAGATATGGATCTTGTTGAATGGGTGTTGTTTATGCTTTCATGATTTTTTTTTTTATCTTGTGAACTAATTTGCAAGTTAATCAAAAAATCTCTTTCCTTTGCTTGTGTGTCTCTCTTAGGATAGTACTATTACTTCCCTATTAGAGGTTCGTCTCTCTTACGTTCGTGAAATCTCCATTTACACTCTACACTCGATGTAACACAAAGCTTACATACTTGCTACCCCAAATTGTGTTTATGATCCCTTATGTATTTGTCGTGGCCAAGGCGTACCTCTAAATCATTCGTAATGGTGGTCAGACTATATAATGGGATGAGACTCCTATACCAAAAGGTGTGAGGTCTAATTGGGACTCCACATTAGCGAGATCCCAATATGTTGGCGGCATCCAACACCGTCAACATCCTGGTGCTAAAAGGAAGGCCAGGTGACAAGTTGAGCCTGTAAAGTCTGTTTGAATATCTTATCTAAAATGGCTTCATCCCATATCATTATCCCAAGGTGTTTTTAAAAAACATTAGATATTTAAATCCCAGTAGAATTCTTACATAACTTTTCACATTTAAAATTAGATGGCAAGGATCCAATAACCGTTCTTGATTATGTGATTGAAATTGTTCAATTAGGTTTTTTAAGTGGATTTTATTCTAAAGATATTCTTTCGAGGTTGTTCACCCTTATATTGGATGGTCATGCTAAGCAGTGGTGTTATTCTCTGCCTATTGCTTCTATTAGTTCTTTTAAACAATTGGTTAATGAGCTTCAATGTGTCTTGAACAAGTATGACTACCAAGATGTTCTTAACGAAATTAATCAGCTTATAATGGAATTGAATGAATCTCTTGAAAAGTTTGCTGACAAATTTCTTCACGTTTGTTATGAATTTCCCGGTGAGGATGTGGATTGGCATTAGATAAATTTTGAGGTATAAAATGGGCCTCCTAAAGAATATTATAAAATAATAGTGGAAATAATAATATAAGATTATATTACATCATCAAAATTTTAGAGGGAAAAAGAGAAAAACTAAAATTTCAACTCGTATTTTCAACTTATATCCCTATGATTTTACTCAAATTTTGAGTAGGAGCATTCGTTGGATGTGAAATTTAATTCCCCATCCAAAGATTACCCATGTTACATACTTTCAATGGACCCTGCTACACAAAAAATGAGAAATACATGAAAAAAATATTATTGCAATCATGTTTTCCATGTATTTATGATTTTTTGTGTAGTAGGGTCCATCAAAACTATGCAACATGGGTACTCCTTGGACGAGGAATTAAATTCTGCATCTAATGAGTGCTCCCACTCAAAATTTGAGTAAAAATGTAGGGAGATAAGTTGAAAATTCGAATTGAAAAAGTAGCTTTTATTTTTTTCCTTTTTTAATCTTTTTTCTTTTTTACTCCAAAAATGTTGAATCATCCCCCATGGTTGACATCATAATATTGAATCCTATTGGTTCTTATAAAGTTTATTTTGGTTGTACATTTTAGTTTTGAGGCCAATTTTTTACCTCAAAATTTTTCTAATAGAATTTTTGGATGATAAATTTTGATTCTTTGTCAGGATTGCAAGAAAATATTTTGAATCAGATTTATCACGTAATCTTCAAGAAGAGTTTCAATGTCCCGAGGAGGAATATAACCACCCTTTTATTCCTTTTCCTCCTCCTTTTTATGTTCCATGTGTTGAGCCCATTCAGATTAGAAAATTGGAAAACCCATTCCATGAATCTCATTCGACAATCATTCCTATTGTTGAAGAATCTTCTTATAAGAAATTAATTTTCTTCTCTTCTCTTTCTCCAGATAAGAGTTCACCTTTTGTTATTAAGAAATCATCTCATGATATTGATAATCAACTTGTTAATCTTGAACCCATTAATCAAGTTGAACTCTTGGTCGAACATTGTCTTGATTATACTATTTCTCTGAAATTACATGATGGTGTTTGTCTAAGTTTTATGGATGAGTTTTTGTTTCAGCAGGAAGATTTGGATTTGCAAAATTTTCAAATGGAGTCTTAATCTGATCATTGAGGAATTTATTTGAGGTATATCTTTCCCCCTCAAGAAGATGATATGTTGATCATTGAATATTTTTGTCGTAGTATTGTAAATCCATTAGATGAAGAACAAACACTCCATGAAGCTTGTGATTCAAATAACTTGTGATTCAAATAACTCTCGTTTTTCTTATAGTGAGTGCATCAATGTGTTATTCATACTAGCAGTTGACCATGCTCTCTCAGTCCAAGTTTCTGTCTTTTGAAATTTCAAAGTCTTGTCAGGAAGATAGGACACTTCAGCCTATGTTGATGGTTATGTCAGGTTCCCTCTATCTAAATGCCACTTCTGAAATTGGTCAGTTTAAACTTTTCTTACAAAGTTATATTGTCAAAATTATCTCATGGGATGTGGATTCTTTCTTATGCGATTTTTGTCTTCTTCACGTTTAATTATCTAACCCTCAAGATAGAGATTTTTATATAACATATAATCTCCCATTAGTGTATCCTTCCTCATGTAAATACTTAATCTGGAATCCAAAAAAAAGAGTGACCTTAATGATTCTCGAACCTTTTAATCTGACATTTCTCCTTCATCATCCATTAAAGAAATTAACCCACACACTAGCATGGATTGTTGTCAACCTGTGTGTTCTCAGGTAGATATTGATCTTATTTATGATGTGGACTTGCTTATGGTTAACTTGCCTTTGAAAGTTTTTTCAAAAGGTTGTTTTTATGACCCTGTTTCAGATTATCTAGAATAATCCTAATTGTTAGTATTCATGGCTCATAGTCAGTCCCTTAATGCATTCAATCGAATCTTGTATGGATGTGAGCCTAAGAAATGTTGTTGTGGAATCTTTTGTTAGGCAAAGCAGTCAGTTGTTTCTCACCGTTGTGCTTGCACCTTATGTTTCCATGTTTCAGTGCAGATATTTTTCTTGTTTATCTTTTTCACTGCACTTCATGTTGTGTCGGCTACTCATGATCACATCTTTCTACTCGATGGATGGAAGTAAATTTTATGGCTGCATTGGAAATTCCATTTCACTAAATCTCGATATTCTAAATTGTAGTTTAGGTTGCATTTAGCTAGTTGCATTGCATATTTTTATTTGCCTTGTCTTGTTTCTTATGCTTTTTTTCCCATAGGAAAATTTGGGCAGATCAACCCCCAAGAGTGTATTTTAAAGCCCGTCGGCCAGACTAGTAGGGCCTAACCCCATGGGCGTCAAGGAGAATTGAACATGTGACCTCCTAATCGGTGAGGTACTTAACAAAGGGGACTCAAATTGTTTCTTATGCTTTGTCTTATTGTCATTTTAGTTTATTTTCTTTCAACAAGACATTACATGGAAGTTGGTTTTGAGCTTCAAGATGATCTAGCTAATTTTGGGAAAGGAAAATTGTAGTAACGTGCTAAAGTGTTTCTCTTTTTATTTGATTTGGTCTCTAACACTTTAAATTCGATGATATTTGGACAAAAAATACAATCCATTCAACTAGGGAAATCATAAGAAAAACCATGATACTGACATCTATTTAGGATTCTCGTTCCTAGATTTGGTTTGTTAATTCAATGGTGTTATTTTTCTGATGCAATCAAGTCGTGAAAGGAAAGGGGAAAACCCTTAGCGAGAAAATTAATATCATATTTATATATAAATTTGACTATATTTAACTTGTCATTACTATATTACCATCTCTTGAATAGAAATAATTGCTACCTGGAAAGCTTTGAAATGTGTTTGACTGAGTCATGGAATAAAGGAGACTATATCTATAATCGGGTGGAATGGGAAATCTGAGACAATCCACTGAGTGAATCAATACTTCCTGAAGAATTGAGAATTCATGCATAAAACAAGACCAAATCAGAGAAGTTGGAGTCCTCACAGTGTGTCTCCAAGTGTTGTCGTTGTGACAATGACCCTCCAAAATTCTTACCAAATTTAACTTTGGAGCCTACATGAACTATCATTTCAAGTTATATTGTGTTGCCTTGTCATTTTCTCATTTTTTCTGTCGACTACCCTTGCATTATTCTTAAGTGTCATTTTTCCTCCCAAGTCAATTTTTTCTAAGTGTCATCACCTTATATTTAGGAGCACTGGTGTCGTCCTTCTAGAAGATAGGGAAATGCCTAATTTTTCTTGACTTAGTGACTAGCTTTCACTTGACATGCATCACACACAAAAGAAATAAAACACAACTTTTCTCTAAGAAAAGTGCACTTTCCTAACATAGAAGTCACTAAGGCCCACTATTGGTTGGAATTGCACCCTCTTAAGCAAAATCACACTCCGAAATCATAGTGAGCGCACTCTTAACTCTCAGTGTTAAGTGCACTCCTTGTTGTTTAGAACTGTGCCCTAGTGATCCCAGGTTGAGTGCACTCTTTCAGCTTAGTGACTACATGCACTAGCCCAATGCGCTCCTGGTTGTCAAGAGATGCGCTCTCTTTCCTTCTTGCATGCACTTTCCCTTGTTGCATGATTAGCGCACTCCTAGAAAATACGAGACCACTCCACTTTAACTAACTGACTCACTCATCGATTGGCAAATGGAAGGCATGCATGGACTTAACTTGCATGTAAAATATCTTCATAACCAACCCAACTAATAATTAATTTTCATAATCATTCTCACTTTGGGTTGAGCACACTTCTTTGCATCAAGGAGCTTCTTTTCGATATTGATCACAAGTTTTGCATGTTTCTTTTCCTGGCTGCTTTTGTTATTTTTGTTGTTTCTTTGTTTTTCTTGTAGGCATTTCGATATGTTTCAGTTTCTTTAGTGGTGTTTACATCCATCATGTTACAAGTGTCATCTTGTTATAGCAAGTAGTGTGTATTGTGACTCTTTGCATTCCATGACCTTTCACCTTCTAATCATGATTATGATAGAGCCTATAAGTACTTGCAGACCCTTCCTATCAATATTATTATGATTCTACCTTGTTGTTGGTATTTACTTAGCAAATTTTGAGCAAGAGCATACTTCTAGAAGTTAATATCCCAATGTCTTGAAAAATTGCACCCAAAATACCAAGTTCCCTTCCAGAGCGCACTTGAGAGAAAAAAGAGCCCTTTCCTCTTGAAAACTATGCCCAACAAGAAGCCCTCTCTCTCTTGAGCGTACAGTTCACCGAAAAACAATAGTCAACCTTCCTTGTTCACTATTTGTGCACCCTATGCCCTCACTAGCCTCTCTTAAGTGCATACTGCACTGACAAGCATCAAGCTTGGCCTCATGTTCACTAAGCCTGCGCCTCGTGCCCTCACTAGCCTCTCTTGAGTGCATATCGCACTTACAAGCATCAAGGTTGACCTCATGTTCACAAAGCCTTCACCCTACACCCTTACTATTTTCCATTGAGTGCATAAGATACTCATAAGCATCAATAATCCTCCCTTGTGTTTCAATACTGTACCCCACACCCTCTAGCTGAATTCTCTCTTTCTCCTTGAGAGCATAGCAAACCCTCAAGCCTCGAGCAGGCCTTTAATGACCATTTTTGCTCTAACACACACCATCCTCTTGTCTTGAAGCATTTTTCACTCCTAGTGGCTTGGTAAGACCTCGTCTCACTTGTGATGGGCTTAGCTCTCAACTAGATCTAACTTTTCGTCACTATCTTTGAATGGTTTTGCATGTGTTAGATAAGGAATTTCTTGAAACTAATTCTTGCTCACCATGAGTGCATCTCCACATGTAGGTGTTCCATGTACAAGTTATATTACTCTATCATCATCTATTGGAACAATTCCTCCCACTACCCATCAAGTTGTCTCAAAGGAAATCTCAGAAGCAAGTACAAAAGAAGCAGTGGAGATTGTCAAGCTTACAATGCCTATTCTTTTAGATACGCAGTGCTTCATAGATAAATAATTGAAGGTCTCATGGAAATACATTAAGGATACCCTCATGGAAGATAAATTACCTGATAATCTAAAGGACATGGAAGAATACATCAACATCACGCAGTCCCAGAATACACAGAGTTGCATGAAGAATCTTGATAATGCCTTGTGCAGAAGCCATTAAATGGATCTTGTCACATGGATAACACAAAATTGTTCCTATGCAGTGAAATAAGTAGCGATATTGCCACTTATCATGCTCACGACATGCATTCTTATTATAAGATGATAAGACTGGATGAGTATGAAAATACTCAGTTCTATGCAACATGGGAAACTCCCAACACTAAGGATATCATAAAGTGTTAGTGCCAAGGTCCCGCTAGATTTCGTCACAGACCAAGTGTGGTATATCTGACAAGAACCTTAAGAAAGGTATAACAATATCTCATAGTTAAGGTTTTCAACTACGCAAATATCCTTTCTTATGAAGTACAACATCATGTTGGGTGGCCCAAAGCAACCTTATAGGCCAAGAAAGAACTGGAATTCTACATGTCAGTGTATCTATTATATGGGATTTGTGCTCGGTATGCATTTACTAGGATGAGATGGAGTTCAAACCCCAAGAAAAGCTACCTGTCAATGGGAATTATAAAGTATTATCAGAGAATAATTTATGAGGAGTCTATGATCAGTTGGAAAAGAATTTATTTATTTTCCTTTATCAAATTACCTCTAAGGTTGATCCTCCTTGCATGACCGATTAGGTGAAGGAGCCACTATATGACATTGCAAACTGATTTTCTGCATCAAAAGACACATACATCAGATGCTTCGAGTGCCAGACAATTCCTCATGTTATGCCAAGATATGTAACCTAAAATTTGGTATTGCAAGAAGTAGCCTATCAAATAAACAATGGATTGTCTGCACAACTCCACGGGAGGAAAAAGGCTCCTTGGCCCAGTTTTCCTTTGTGGATTGGACTCTATGAGTTGAAGACCTTGAAGGTAGTAGAAGCAGAAATTGAAGAACTAAAGAACCTTCATTTTGGAACTAGGAGCTTCAACAAATATGATCCTAGAAAGTTGTGCATGCATACATTTCACTTGGGCATATGTACCAATAACTATCTCAAAGGATGAAAATATTAAGAATTGGTACAACGCACTAAGAAAGGATCACCCAGAACATGAGGCAGTTCCCTCCGAGGTTCGATAGATTCTAGAAGTAAATATGGAGGAGGTACAACATATAATAACTTCTCAAGTGGCTACTACAACACCTAGAAAGAGGATAATGCATGATTCGATGGTAGAAACTAGCAAAAGGTTTATGGCCAATCCCATCAGTAAGGGTGCCATTGAAGCACAACAACAAAAAAGAAAAAGGGAGGATGAGAAAAGCAGATTATAGGTAATGAAGCAGTAAGAAGAAGAGCACGAGAGAGAGAAGGAGTGCTTACAAAAGTAAGAAGAAGAAAATAAAAAGTAAGATGATTTTCTTAGACAAAAACAAGAAGTGGAGGAAGAAACAAGGATCAAGGTAGAAGAAGAAATGAAAAGCATGGAAGAAGAACAATGAAAGAAGTTACAGGAGGAAGAAGTCACACAAACGTTGAAGGAAGAACAAATGACCCTGGAAATAGAAGAAAAATTGGAGGAAGATGATGCTATTGAGCCCATTGTAAAATAACTAGGTACTCCATCAGAGCCTCCTCTTACTGATGGTCACCTCCCATTCACCGAAATGGGAATTTTCCCTCCACCAGATGACAGGGTCATGGATGTATGCAATGTTACCTTCAACCAATTTAATAAGATAATTGTGTAAGGAAGGAGAAGGTACTTTCCAAATGATCATGAGCATAAAGTCTCCATATCCATGGAGAAAGTCAAAATAGCTAATACCAAGAGAAACCTCAAGTAGTCATGTCAGTTAATGTTGCTTTCGCCACAACAGCGCAAGATAACTCAGAATATCTTATGATTGAGAATGCACGGTTAAGAAAGGAGCTAGTTGTGGCAAAGAGAAAAGTATATTAGCTCACTGCAAAGAATCAACGGTTTGTCTTCTAACAATCTCAGTACAGTGGAGTTCCATTCAGCTATACTTGAAGAACTGGGGCCAATGGAGGACACTTTGAAACATTTATACAATTAGATGATTCTCTTGCATGAGATGGTGACACCCCTAATCGGAATATAGAAGAAAGATCAAGAGATCTTGAAGCTCCTAAAAGTTGTAAACATATCATTTGGTCAAGAAGGACAAAATTGTTATCGAGATGGACATAGTACAATTAAGGCTCCACATTTAGAACTTCACTCATCTTGGTGAACAAGTGGCCAACACCATAGTTGCTTACAGTCGACTGCATAGAGGCTTAAAGTCCCTGATACAAAAACATGGAATGCCATCAGTGGATGCACTTGGAGAGATCAGAGGCAAATACATCATCATGAGAGAGATCAGGCAATTCATTGAGTAAATTGAGCAAACATAAAATCAGGAAGGATTGGAGATCACTAAGAACATTATTCTACGGTATGAAATTGCACTGGTCAAAGTCCTTATGAAGTTGTCTTACCTATGGAATAGTGTGTAATCTAGCTCCAAATCCATATTGTAAGAGGCATTGGAGGTAAAGATGTGATATGTAGTAGAGTTTCTAGTCTGAGTCAAATTCATTGCAATAGAGTTCAGAGCATGATACTCATATATCAAAAACGTTGAAGCTACGAATTTGCCTCTTTCTCCTATGTGAGAATTTTTTTCTAATTGGAGTTTTATCTTATATAGTTATTGTAGCTACTACAACAACACCAAAAATTTTGGGCATATTCAAAATTTCGGGTTCCCCTATGCTTGCCTCAGGTCATTAGGGTTATAATCTAGTTTTGGAATTCGTCGATTTCTCCATGACCCAATCCTATTAAAACCTATCGGTATACCCCCCTCCCATGATGCATGTCATATTCACTCTTCTTGACTTTCCTCAAAGCTTGATCACACATATGCATTAGGGTTTTGTTGATAACTTTACCTCACCATGGTCCTCATCCTCCCAATTGCATTAGGGTTTCTAAAATTCTATCTTTCCCCTTGCATCCTTGTAACCCTAGATTTATGTGATTAAGGATCCAACCTTGCCTTGCATTAATCCTCACCCTCCATATGCTTGATTCACGAGTACTTTAAGGAACTTTCCCTATAAGTACATCATCACCATGAGAAACACATAATATTAAAGTCACTTACAATTAATGGCTCCATTAAATATGTAAATTTAAAATCCATTTCCAAATTGAAACAAGATTTGCTCAAACCATGTCATTTATAACATATTGATTTATATTATTTATGGTTCATGCTCATTGAATAAATTATCTTTTTATTATTATTTGTTTGCTTTCATGATCTCACATGAAAAATATCACTTTGGTAAATTAACTTGTTTTGTTTCACCTTCTTTTCAGGAAATTAAATAAAGGTGTCTTGGATACACATCAAACGAGGCAACACTTGCATTAAATAAATATTTGACATGAAATCACTCAAATGTTGGAAGAATGGAGGGCTTGGAATTATTGTAAACATAACATAAAAATCAGCAAGGGAAATGAATGCATACATTAATTAAAGGATAAATTGAAAACTTTCAAATATGGTATGATGCAATCACAAAAGGAGAAGAGACTTTTGACAATCCATATCACCTTGTCCCGATGATGAACCACACAGGTTGGTTCGAAACGCGTCGACCAAATTCTTCTGATGTGATTTCTTCCGAAAATGTTTCTATTACTCAAAATATGGATCACATAAGCTTAAATTTGAATCCATATCGCTTTTAGCTCATTATAAAAGGGGTCTGGGACCACAAATATTTATTTTAAATAAATAAAGCAGGTGTTCTTTTAATGTAACAAGGTATTGAAGAGGATGTCTTACAAAGTTCCAAAATACAAGACCAACACACACTCTTATATTATCCATAAGGCACAAGTCACACAAAGGAGGTAAGACCATTCGAATAGGGAAACGCATACCTAGAAAAGGAACACTTAAGCTATACATGGTGTGGAGAAATACTTTCGAGACATTTTATCACAAGAAAAAAATCTAAACCTAGTTAAATGTGCAAGAAATGTCATTGTCGTTATTCGTCTTTATGTTAGGGTTGAATATAATCAACATAGATTCATTTTAAATACAGATCTAACATGAGTCCAAAGGTATCCAATTTTTTCACGTGCAAATTTTCTTATGAATCCATATTATTTAAATATTTTGTATAGTTATTTATTTTTTATTTTTTAATTTATATTTGAGGAGACATAGAAAAATTTCAACTTTGATGATGGACAAACAGAGTTACACATCACACTGGATTGTAGAATAAAATTATGATAATAGTAACAATCACAAAAAACCCGTTCAAAAAACCTCCAATATAATGGGCACATGTTGATAACACACGCTAGGATTCATGCAACATGCATACCGAAGAAAAAAGATGTTTTTTAAATATCGCAACCCAAAGGATTGAAGTCTATTTACTTATGTGCTTCTACTTCAAAAGAAAAGAAACCATTAAAACGTTGTTGCAGCTTTTAAAATAGCCCCAAGCCATGCAAGATGCAATATCGTAAGGAGAAATGATCGTTTATGTATCAAAACCTTCAAAATAGGGCGTTGGTTTTTTTCTAGGGAACTATGCATCAAAAGGAAAGTGCCCCAAGGAATGTCCTAACGATGGTATATGCAAACAAATAACTCTCACCAATTACCGATTGTCCTAGATTAAAAAAAAAGGGGGGGGGGAATGCATGTGGCAAAAGGGGTGTTCGCTCATGTCCATTAAAAATCCAAAGAGCCATCACCATGTGGCATTTAAAACCCATGCATCATGCCAATGCATGGTACCATGGGTCTGTCACGTATTAAACCTGTGAGGGTTATCCAAGGGTACATGCATATTAAGCATTCTCATTACAATGGAAAGAGTTTTCAACACCAAGGCGGCTACAATTCGTATGGAGAAATTGATCACGCTAACTGAAGGGGGACGAGAGTTACAATGAGAAGTTTCTTGATAGAGAGTTTCTTAGGAGATATTTTTGAGCAATCCTGCAATGAAATGCATATCGTTGTGCCACTTACATATTGTCTGTTTGTGGGAGTTGTCACTGAGTTTTTTTACTGCCTCCAAATTTTTCTATTTTGACTAAGTGTTTTTAGAAGAGGAAGCTCATGTAAGCTAACCCACCGCAAATACTCTCATGTTACATCAAATAACAGATTGCACTTGGTTGGAGGTTGAAGGTTGCAAGTCACTAAAGGAATTGTCGACCTGAAATGCGACCTGCCTTATTGAACCAAAGTGCGACCATCTCTATGGGATTAAGACCACCTATAGGTCAAAAAATCACAGTGGAGAACATCATTGATACGACCTAAAGGTGTGACATTCCTACCATGTGAATTTGCGACCTCTGCCCTAGTCACTCTCCCCAGGGTGCACAATCGCATTTTTGTGTTCCAACCATCAACCAAAGGCACGATAATGTCTTTATATCTATGTGGGTGTCCACGAATGATAATGTCTTTATATCTATGTGGTTGTCCATGAAATGCATTAGTTGCATGCTCCATCGTTGTGAGCGAAATACATGCTTGAAACATTACAACCACATGATAATACATGGGATATCTAAAATCCAAGATATAGTATTTGATAGTAGTGTGTCCATCATTGTTACAACAGCCATGAAGCTTTCAGAAAGCATGGAACATGGGTGATACGATTAATGCATGTGCAGAGACTAGAATATGGAATACGATGACTTGAAGATGGTATGCATGTGATACACACCCAATGTTGTAAAAGCAACAATGTCTGAAAGAATTTCCCAGTGATCTGCGCACATTGAATATTGTGGTTTCTTCCATCATGTCTTACCATTGCATGGATCTTCAGAGAGCTTGCTCCATTGCTTGTGAAAGACTCCTTCGGCCAATTATTTTGCTACACTCTTAGAAGAGAATGGTTTTAAGCAAATGCTACTCTTTGTGTCATTCTGGGCAGTTTCTTTCCTTATGTAGTATTTGCATTCCTCATGATGCTCGACACAGTTGACACCATGGTGGATGGATAGAAAATATCATGATTCGGATGAGAAATGTTTCCATTGCTTTGCATCCTAAGCAATCCCATAGGATAAGCTCACATAGTTGCACCTCACAACGGTGATTTAAACTAAGTCGTACCTTATGAATGCGACTTACATAATCCCAATGCCACTCGGTCAAAAAATTGCAAATGGGAATCCTGGACAGAAACAGAAAATGTGATCAGGCTGCAAGTTGCGACTATGTGGCCTCTAGAAAGCCACACCTCCTAAGGTCGCAAAATCGCATAGCAAAGCCATAGGTAAGTCACCATGGGGTGCGACTTGCACTAAAATGAGACCGTGCGACCCCCTCAGGATGATGAAATGCGACCTGGCTTATGCGGCTTTTCACATCCTTTGATTTACATCTACAAAGCTTCGAGATAAATGGGGAGAAACAAAAAATAAATTATTTGTTTATGATTCTTGCTTGTTTAGCTAAGTTACTTGTGAAGCAGCATGATGCAGGCCTTAATAATTTGAAGAACATTATGAACACCTAATTCTTATTTGATACATTTTTATGGGATAGTTTCATATGCTTTTGCAAGCATATCCATGTTTCCCATCTTGCGGGCATGAACTAAGGTAGCCCATATGTGAAGAATTAACCACCCACGATCATACTTGTGGTTTAAGTGCTTGTGCATCTTTTTGTATAAATGCTATAGAAGTTGTAGAGGAAAAGAATCCTAAAGGGGAGTGGTGTATCTCCACATTAAAGAAGTCTAGCTTACTTTCTTATTTGTTCTCTCAGAGTGTTGTGACTATGGAACATCTAGGTGTTGTAATTGATGACAAATGCAATAGAAGGCGTAAATATGTGGGTAGATGTTGGAATGATGTTAGTGGCTCTCCACATCTTGCAAGGAATCTCATGGCAAGTTTTTATGCAATTATGTTTAGCAACGAGTTTTGGAGAACAAAAGGCATTTAAAGGTAGGGCCAATGATGAAACCCAGTACTTCGAGTCGACAATATTTTACAGCAAGTTCCTAAAGCATCCGTGATATATATATTGATGTTTCCACATACATCAATAATATTATAGGAAACTTCTCTTTAGAAGAGGATTACACAGGGGTCCAACATTGATACTCTCTTTTCATGAATTCATCACATTTCTATTTTGATTCTTCAAATGCAATATGAACAGCGTGATTTCTCTATAGGTAAAGAAAGGGAGCATGAATGTTGATCCATGTAGAGCAACTAGGGTTTCTCGTAGAAGCTGAACAACTAGGGTTTCTACAAGCTGGAAACTGGATCCACTCAAGCTCTTAGAACTTGTTGGCAATATCGGGAACACAACAATAGAGGATGATTAGATGTAACTAAGGCACAATAGCAAGCAATTCAAAAGTTCATGCAAGTCCCCATGGTCTCATAACAACATTAGCGATAAGAACTGTAGGCTTTCTCAGATTCTCAAAACCTCCTTCATTCTCCTCATGACCTCCCTTCTATCAATATGTAAATATTTCTCATCATAATGCCAAAAAAATTTTCAAGATTCATGAGGGTATGTCAACAGTCATAGTAGGTGAACAACCACCTCACCTCTATAAATATATCCTCCTACCACATGAAAAGGACTTCAACACTTGAGCTTGGACTAGTAGTAGATAGTTGTTCTATACTTGAGAGCTAGAGGCACTCATCTCTTGGTAGCTAGTAGAGTGAGTTGTAGTGAGGTTAGGGTTTTGCATTGGGCAATGGTATGAGCAACCCATGTTCCATTGTTGGGCTTTGAAAAATTGCAAGATGTGTACTTTAATTTGCAGCAGCATTAATAAGAGGTTTTCATGTTTGGTATTGATTCCCCTGCTTACTCATGGTGGTGGTATTGGTTGTCTGATATTTTCACTATATTTATATGTATACTTTCGTACACGCAATATGTTATGGATTGGTAAGTTGGTATGTAGTTGTTGCATGTATGTTTTTTCGAATCTGTGCTTACTTATTCTACATCATGTTAGTGATCTATTGTGAACTAATTTTCAATTAACCTCTAGCATGTTCTTGTTCATGTATGTCTGATTGGGTTTTCGCTCATTGATCCTTCTCATGTCTAATTCGGTTTTCTTGAGTTTGTTAATCTTGGGCTGAATTTGTTTTGTTGTCTGGGCATTTCATTCTTGTACTCACTTTGGCATCTTTTCATTTGGTAACCAAGAGTGAACCATTCATGGCAGTATCTAAGCCCACATATTGGATGGGGCTCCTATCCCAAATGGTGTGAGGTCTAATTGGGACTTCACACCAGGGAGACCCCCTAGCTGTTGGAGACATCAGCACCGTCAAAAGATTTTTGTGCTAGAAGGAATGTTAGATAACAAGTTGATCCCTTGGAGGTTGCAATTAGTTTCATGTTTGTAAATGGCTCCATCTTGAATCTCTATACCAAGATGCTTTTCTAAAAGTGTAAATCTTTCAGTGCCTGCAAAAATTATCTATCGCTTGTCACAATGGAAGTTTGATGGTGAGGGTCAGACAATTGTATTTGGACAGATGTTTCAAGTTCCACAATTTTGTCACTCTAATAAGATACATTGCAAAAATGTTATTGGAAAATTGTTTACCCTCATGCTTGAAGGTCGTGTTAAGTATTGGTGCCACACATTACCTGTAGCTTCCATCCATTCATTTGGGCAACTCAACAGTAAGATTTTTCAAGCCTTTGACAGGTACGATTTTCAAGATGTTTTTAAAAGGATAAATCAACTTAGGATGAATCCTAAAGAGTCATTAGAGAATTTTTCTATTAGGTTTGTTCATCTTTGTTCTGAATTTCCTAAAAGGCATATCGATTGGGCGTATTTGAATGAAAAATTTCAGTGGTTGGTTCACATTTCTCTGCAAGACCTTCAATATGAAACAAATCTCGGTTCTCCTGAGCATTATGATAATATGAAAGTTACAAATTGTCCATATCTTATCCATAATATTGTCTTGCCTATCTTTGTGAGTTGGGAAAAGCCTCAAGCCTCTAAGGAGGAAATTACTTCTTGTGAAATTTTGCGTCCTCCTTTTGATTCGTTACCTAATGAATTTTTGGTGATAAATAGTTTAGATGATGAAGAATGCTTGTAGGGAAATGAACCAACTTGTATTGCCTCTGAAGCTCTCATACATACTGTTGAATTTGAGCCTGAAGATTAAGTTGATGTAAAATATCTCACTTTTGATGAAACCCAACTTGACCTTGTTAAACATATGCCTCAATCTATTCCTGAATTTCATTCACCCATTGGAAATGACTTGGGTCATGTCTCAAATAAATTTGAATGTCCTATCAATATCAAGGAGCATAACATGTATGTAGGTTCATTGCTTCCTTTGGATAACACTAATGCGCAGCATGTGAGTCCTGGTGCAATCGATGCCCCTTCATCTGAACCTTTTCATCCATTATACCTTGATTTGTTTTCCACTACACTAATAGTTTCTACAAATCATTCAGATCTTTATCCTACTGGTGTTGACTGTGATCATGTACATGAGGGTGATTTTTCACAATCACAATATGATAATGTTGAATCTCTTGTTCCTGATCTCTTCCATCTACAATCTTTAACAGGTGAAGAAGAAGACCTTACATCTCAGAAAATTCAAGATGGTTCTCTCATTGATTCATCTTCACCTTTAATCCAAGAAGAGACATGTGTAAGATACCGAACCCTATCAAATTGGTGGATTCAACGATTGTCATTCTTTTTAATATATGAAGATTTTCAGAAAAAAATCACATTGAAAATATTTGGTCGATGCATTTCGAACCAGCTAGTGTGGTTCATCTTCAGGACAAGATGAAGAGACAGATCTCACAAGCACACTAAATAAGAAGAAAGGTCAACCTAACGGTTACATGAATCAAAAATATATTCACTCATACCTCTGGTGATTTTCATTCGTATCCATATGTTGATCCTATGAAGCCACTAGAATTTGATGATTCACCTTTCGAAGGCTTGGGGACTCATTAGGAAGTTGAGGCACTTTAGTTTCCATTGATGGTTATGTCAAGTTCTTATGTTCCCGATGAGACCCTGAACCAAGTGAAATTAGGGTTTCTATGCTCCACTCTCCTCTTAGAATCATCTTTCCAGATGCAAGCTCATTTTGGGAATCCTCTGATTCAAGTGATGTTTCTTTGAGCACATATTTCCATCCTTTGTTAGCTAATATGTATCAACCTCTATACCCTGATTTGTTTACTGAAGAGAGTACACCGGCCATTGCCTCAAATATTTTTTACACTTTCCCAGCTGGTATAGGTTGTGATCAGGTACAAGCAGGTGATTTCTTACAATCCATTATATGTGGGGGTACCAATCACCTAACCTCTCTCTTTCCTAAGACTCTTCTGTTTGATTCACCTCATTCTTGGGAATCTAAAGAATTTGATCTTTTGAACTACCAGTTGATCAATGTTCAAACCTTTGATCAAATGAACAATATATTCATTGGTGGTTGTCTTGACACAACTGATAATGACCATATACATTTGCCTATTGATATTACAAAACATTCGATATTTGATGACCTACCATTTGAGGGTTCAAATATTTTTTAGGATGGTGAGGCACTTCAGCTTCTGTTGATGGCTATGTCAGGTCCTCACATCCTTAACGAAATCCATGAACAACTTCAAACTAAGGTTTTGAAATTAGGGTTTCTGCACTTAGATCCTTTAATATCTTAGTTTCACCTAAAAAAGGACCATCTTTTCAAATTCATTAAGTTGATCAAACTCAACATCATGATAGGATTGTTGATTGGCTTGAAGGATCTTATCTGGAAAATGTCTCTGCAAGTAGGCGACATTCTTGCCTCACCTGTGTTGGATTTAGGGTTAAACACAAATCAATGTGTATCATGGAAAGATGATTATGGTTTTCAAGTTTATCATTTTTTTACTAGGATAGGATTGCAACCTGGCTTGAACAATTATTTATGGAACGTTTTCTTGTAAGTAGACATGACTCTCTTGCTCTTATGCATGTTTCACACGTAATATTTTTTCTTTTTGCATAATTATTCATACTGTTTTTTATCGCGGACATCTTTGTTCTTGCAGGTTGGGTGATCCAGGTGGATATTGGTGGCCACCTGCCAAGTCCACCTGGACCCCCACCATTGTTTCTCTCAGCATTTTCAGTTTCCTTAATTGTAGCACAACTTACTATTTTTAGCAGTTTTTCGGGTCCTGAACTTCTGGAGCCGTTTTGAGGCCCTAAACGACGTTTTTTGGGAAATCTGGGGGCAACATGGGTCCATGGACCCATGTTGCCCTTTCCAAAGTGGTAGTGCTCGGATAGATCTTTCTAACGAGCTATTGTACGCGTCAAACGAAGATCGTATGCCAAAGTTATGACCCCGGGAAGTTGATGTACCAATTTACCCAAACGAGGCCCACAATTTGGCGTTTCATCTCCTAGGGTTAGGTTTTGGAATGTGAAGGGTTTTCCATTGTTTCTCAATAATAAATAGGCCTTCGAGCCTCATTGTAACACAGTTCAGAGGCATGTAGCCACCACATCTCTACTCAGAGATAAGCTACCATTGCCCTAGTTGGTTTATTTCCATTTCTGGTTGTAAGCATATTTCAGTATTTTCCATTAATGAAATGAAGTATTATTTCTGCTGCATCTTTGTGTATATGGTTATCTCTGTAATTTGTTGCGTTCCTGTTTAAATCCAGATCATTAGGAACTGTTTCAATGGCTGCATTGGAATTTTCATCTCACCTAACCCGATCTCCTCTTTAGTTAAATTAGGGTTTTAGGTTCAGATTAGTGTATAATTTTTTAATTAGGGTTTTCTTTTATGCTTAAGAGTCTAAATACACTTCGTTTTTATTTCTTTATTGCATGTAGTTAGTTCTCTTCATGAAATTGTGCATTTAGCTTGCATTCATGTTCTTGCATTGCTTATCATTGCATCATTGTCACAAAATCTTTGCATATACATTTCATGACTCTTTTATTGCATTGCTCTTTCAGTTTATCAGTTGATTCCTTCCTTGAATTAGCATAGCATTGCATTGTATCATAAATCTTGCCTATTGCATTGCGTCATGCATTCATCTTCCTGCATAACATAAGTTGGTTGTTGCCCTAGCCTTGCAATTTTTCTTTGTTGTGTGCAACCACATGACCCTTCACAAGCTTGGAGTTCTTCAAACCTTTGTTGTTGTGACTAGATTTCTTATGCCTATGTTGAAACCCTCGCATAGCTTCTCTAGTCACCTTTCCCTAATGTTGAAACTCTAAACCTAATGAATGCCTATGGTTGTGGTGCCTTCTCCGAGAGGTAGCCTCTCATAGAATCAGTAATAAAAATTGCGTCCAAAAGTTGTGTCATATCATTATATTTATTTAACAAAGAAAATACAAGCAGGTACTTTTGGAGAACCCTAATTAGTTCAAATGACCTATATTTGTAACATTAACCTTATTTCTGGCTTGGTCCTAGATATTTCCTAGTATGCGTTCATTATTCAGTTTTAGATGTGATGTAGAAGCAAGGCATGAGAGAAAACCTAAATATGAATATCTTTCAATTTCTATCAAACAAGAAACAACCTCTCTTGCCCGTAAAATAAGTTGGGAACCCTCATCTGCCCTAGCATAATAAATGCCCAATAAATAATGCCAATGTGCACATGAAAGGAAATAAAATTAAGTAAAGGGTAAAGGATTGAGAAAGGCTTCAAGCACATAGAGGTGATGTGACGATTCCGTCGGGTACCGACCAGGCTCGCCGACAATGGAGCAATTCTTGTGATTTCTTGAAGTGACTCAGCTGGGGTACTGTATAGGCCTGTAGGTTTTAACCCCGTATAGAAATTACCTACATACGAATTCTAAAACACAGAAAATAAACAATGCGAGAGCATAACACATAAAACACATATACACAGAGATTTCCCCTGGATCCCAAAACCAAGACTACCAGCATGATTTTTCATTATGTTCCTTTCAATGTTACAATACATATTTATACATGTTGAATCATCCAATACCATTGACCGAAAACCATCGCGTCTAATACCATGGACCAAAAACCATCACGTCCAAAAAACATGTGCGAAAATCATGCACAAAACCATAGGTGGGTCCGCCCAACCTAACATAGGGTCCAAAACCAAAATTTTCTGGGGCGCTGCCCCGGACCCCATAAAGTGGGGTTACGGGTGCCCTTCAAACCCCCTGTTAACTACGTGGAAAGAATATAACACAACCCAACATTCTCCCACTTGTTGTTTTCTTTCCACAGGGGGCCACAAGAGAGCTTAGTCATTTTCCCAGCCCTGAAATGCCCATTGTCTCTCTACACCAAGAGAACTTCTCAGAGCTCACAGATTTTGTCAATGCATCTACAGTATTCTTCAAAGTGTCCACCTTTACCAGCAACACCTTTTTTTCTTCTATCATATCCCTCACAAAGTGATACTGAACATCAATGTGCTTTGTCTTTGAATGATATTCAGGGTTCTTTGCGAAGAAAATTGCACTTTGGCTGTCACAGTCTATCCTTATAGCTTACTGTACTAACCCCATACTTGAACACAATCTCTGCAACCAAACTGCTTCCTTTCTTGCATGAGTGGCTGCCATGTATTCTGCCTCTGTAGTTGATAGTG
This sequence comes from Pinus tabuliformis, assembly GCA_031772625.1. Taxonomy (NCBI): domain Eukaryota; kingdom Viridiplantae; phylum Streptophyta; class Pinopsida; order Pinales; family Pinaceae; genus Pinus; species Pinus tabuliformis. The sequence goes on along the minus strand of CM062818.1, from coordinate 476,695,096 downwards.
CCACTACAGATTGTTTCTTACTCATCCAACTGACTGCACCTCCAAATAGGTTAAACACATACCTACTTGTAGATCTCCTCTGATCTAGATCTCCAACCCAGTCTGCATCAATAAAGCCACGAATATCCAACACTCTGTCCAATCCTGGTCTTCCTTGGTAGCACAGACCATAATCACTAGTGCCATGCAAATACCTGAAAACCTGATTCACTGTTGTCCAATGCTCCTTTCCTGGTTTTGACATAAAGCTGCTCAATACTCCCACTACACATGCAATGTCTGGTCTAGTACAGACTGTTTCATACATCAGTCTATCAACTGCACTTGCATATGGAACACGGGACATGCTTCTTCCTCTTCTTGTGTCTTGGGACATTGCTCAGCAGATAACCTCACACCTATAGGAATAGGAACCTTCATCGGTTTACTATCCTGCATATTAAACCTCTGCAATATTGTCTCGACATACTTCCTCTGGTTTAACCAGAGCTTCCTCTTTGCTCGATCTCTTTTAATTTCCATGCCCAAAATATAGTTTGCAGCACCAAGATCTTTCATGTCGAATTTGGAGGACAATTGGGTCTTCAAATCCTGGATAGTTTCTTTGTCATTTCCAACCAGCAACATATCATCCACATACAAGACCAGATAAATAACATGGTCACCAATTAATTTAAAATACACACAGTGATCTGCTTTGCTTCTGGTGAAGCCAAGTCCACGTATAAATGTATCAAATTTCTAATCCCACATCCTTGGTGACTATTTTAACTCATACAGAGACTTCTTTAACTTGCATACCAGTTCTTTCTTACGCTTCACCACAAAGCCTTCAGGTTGCTTCATGTAGATTTCCTCTTCCAAATCCCCGTGAAGAAATGTTGTCTTTACATCCATCTGTTCTACCTCAAAATCAAAAGCAGCAGCAACAGATAAAAGTAATCTAATAGAAGTTATCTTGGCAACGGGAGAAAAAATATCACCAAAATCAATTCCCGGCACATGGGAATAACCTTTTGCTACCAACCGAGCTTTGTATTTCTCCACTTTTCCTTCTGCATTTGTCTTCTTTTTGAACACCCATTTGCTGCCAATGGGTTTCCTTCCAGCCGGCAACTCCACCAGATCCCAAGCCTCATTTTTGTGTAAAGATGCCATTTCATCAACCATGGCCTCTTTCCAGAGTTTTCCATCCTCTGAATCTACTGCTTCCTTCATAGTTCTAGGATCATCATCAGTAATAGATAAAGCAAAATTTGAACACAAATCAGATGGACTATACCTTTCAGGCTGCCTTCTTTCTCGAACTGATCTTCTCACAGCTGGAGTTTGTGGCTCTTCATCTTCTGATTCCTCCTCTGCTGTAGAGTCTGATTCTTCCTCCTTTAGCTCAAACTCTATCTTCTCAGGTTGCTTTGTTGGATTTCATGTTTAATAACATCTTTTACCTCTCTAAACACCACATCTCGGTTGTACACAACCTTTTGTGTCACTGGGTTCCAAAACTTATAACCCTTTAAACCATCCTGATACCCAATAAAGATGCACTTTTCAGATTTACTATCCAACTTGGTTCATTTCTCCTTTGGAACATGTATATATGCATCACATCCAAATACCCTTAGATGTGAAAGAGAGGGTTTCTTACCGGTCCATACCTCTTGTGGAGTATTATCCTCCAATGTTGATGAAGGTGACCTGTTGACCAGGTAACATGCATTATCCATTACTTCTGCCTAGAATTCTTGTCCTAACTCGGCACCACTGAGCATGCTTCTTGCCCTTTCCATCAACGTCTTGTTCATTCTTTCTGCAACTCCATTTTGCTGAGGTGTATATGGAGTAGTCTTCTACCATGCTATACCACACTTCTTGCAGAATTCTTCAAATTCCTTACTGCAAAACGCTTCACCATTATCTGTCCTAAGCACCTTTATCTTCTTCTCTGTCTGGTTTTCCACTAGAGCCTTAAATTCTTTAAACCTATTAAAGACTTTAGATTTCTTCTTAAGGAAATATATCCATGTATTCCTTGAGAAGTCATCTATAAATGATACATAGTACACAGACTTACCCAGTGATGGAACCTTCACAGGTCCAAACACATCACTGTGCACAAGCTCTAATATATGTTTCACCCTCTTACCACCAGAGGGGAAAATCACCCGATTCTGCTTCCTGTATACACAATTTTCACAGAAATCAAAATCTAGAGAGCTATTACTCATACCTTCTACCATATCTTTACCATGAAGTATTCGAAGGCCTTTCTCTCCAATATGTCCAAGCCTTTGATGCCACAGCATGGTCTTTTCTCTAGAGACCATTAGATTTTCTGCTCCACTTTCAGGAACCACGGAACTGTTGCACCCATCAACAACAGTGCTACCTTGCATCTTGTACAGAGTTCCAATCTGAACTCCTCGCATCAATACCAATGCTCCCCAAACCATTTTGCAGGCATCCTTCTCGAACACTATTTTTACACCTACATCATCCAGCTTGCTTACAGAAATAAGATTTCTGGCTAATGCAGGAATATGTAGAACACCTGGAAGCGTTCTAACCCTTCCACCTTGCAAATTCAACTTTACTTTTCCACGACCAATGATTCTAGCCTTCCTGTCATCCCCCAAGAAGACATCACCACCATCATATTTCTCATACTCATAGAACCACTTTCTATGGGGAGTGAAGTGAAAGGATGCACCTGAGTCAATCAACCATACCTCATGATCTACATGTGTACTTGAAGAAGCCAAGTACACATCCCCACCTTCATCTGAGGTGGTTTTCGCCACTCTAGAAGGAGCCTCATCAGATCCCTTTCCTTTGTCAGGAGTTTTAGATTTACAGTCCCTTTTGAAGTGGCCTTCCTTTCCACATTTCTAGCACACCACCTTTAAAGGTTTTCCTGGAGATTTAGATCTCCCACTCGATGACTTATTTTTGTTTCTGTTCTGGTACCGTCCTCGTACAGACAAGGCGTCACCATTTTGGCTCTCCTTATTTTTCTGTCTCATCTCCTCCATCAACAAGGCTGAGACTATTTCATCAAACTGCAAGGCAGTTGCATTGCTACCTATTGCAATAACCAGATTATCCCACGAATCTGGTAGAGAACACAACAAACTGATGCACTTATCTTCATCTGAAATTTTAATATCAACAGATGCTAACTGACTTACCACAATATTAAATGCGTTCAAATGCTCTGTCACCAAGTCTCCATCTTTCATCCTCAGGTTATACAGCTTTTTCCGCAGGAACAGTTTATTCACTAGAGACTTAGATTGGTACAAAGTCCCTAACTTGTCCCACAAAGCCTTTGCTGTAGCTTCCCCTGATACATTCAGCAATACTGAATCTGAGACACATAATCGTATTGTGCTCTTTGCCTTCCGATCCAACTTCTTCCATTCTTCATCAGACACTACCGTTGGTTTAGTACCTGGATCTACCACGATCCACTAATCTTTATCCACCAACAAATCCTCCATCTTGAGTTTCCACAACTCACAACTCTGACCACTAAATTTCTCGATCTCTATCTTTCCACTGCTCGCCATCTTCTTTCACCACTAGAATCGATCTCGTAGACTTCCCACTGAACAGGGTCTACCACAGGCCCGAGCGAAACCCCTTAGCAATAAAGGCATCCCCTTGAAGCCAAATCTGCTCTGATACCAAATGTAGGTTTTAACCCCGTAGAGAAATTACCTGCATACGAATTCTAAAACACAGAAAATAAACAATGCGAGAGCATAACACATAAAACACATATACACAGAGATTTCCCCTGGATCCCAAAACCGGGACTACCAGCTTGATTTTTCATTATGTTCCTTTCAATGTTACAATACATATTTATACATACCGAAGCATCCAATACCATGGACTGAAAACCATCGCGTCCAATACCATGGACTTAAAACCATCGTGTCCAATACCATGGACCGAAAACCATCGCATCCAAAAAACATGTGCAAAAATCATGCACAAAACCATAGGTGCGTCCGCCCAACCTAACATAAGGTCCAAAACCAAAATTTTCTAGGGTGCTGCCCCGGACCCCATAAAGTGGGGTTACGGGTGCCCTTCAAACCCCCTGTCAACTACGTGGAAAGAATATAACACAACCCAACAAGGCCTACTGGAAACGGAGTAACACAAAAAACCTATTTTAAAATTATGAATACAATAATATCTCTGCCTTGTTCTATGCATTGTCATTAACTATTGGCATATGTGAACTTATAATTTGGTGTTAAATTAATAACAAGACCTAGCTAAGACACAAGGGTAGGGCACATTTGTAAAGTTCAAAGTGATGAAATAGGTAAGCATAGAGTTTTTTCAACACTTCCTTGCATTATTATCTAGACTCAATCTATTGCAGGGACGTAATCAGAGATGTTGGATTCTACCCTATGCTTGCCTTAGGCCATTAGGGTTATAATCGGGTTTTGGAATTGGTAGATTTCCCCATGACCCATTCCTATTAAAACCTATCGGTGTACCCCTCTCCCATAATGCATGTCATCTTCACTCTTCTTGACTTTCCTCAAAGCTTGATCACACCTATGCATTAGGGTTTTGTTGATAACTTCACCTCACCATGGTCCTCATCCTCGCAATTTCATTAGGGTTTGTAAAATGTTATCTTTCCTCTTGCATCTTTGTAACCCTCGATTTACATGATTAACGATCCAACATTTTCTTGCATTAATCCTCACCCTCCATATGCATGATTCACAATTACTTCAAGGCACTTTCTCTATAAGTACATCATCACCATGGGAAACACAACATTAACGTCACTTACAATTAGTGGCTCCATTAAATGCTTAAATTTAAAATCCATTTCCAAATTGAAGCATGATTTTCTCAGTCCATGCAATTTATAACATATTTGTTTGTATTATTTATGGTTATGTTGTAGCGCCTACAACCACCCTCCAAAATTTTGTATGTGCTTCAATTTTGGAGTTTTCCTTCCTATCCACAAGAACTTATCTTGCACTATTTTCAGGTATTCATGTTATGACTGAGACTTATCATTTTCATGTATGCTTTTGTTTGCTTGTTTCTACACCTAGTTGATCTTTCTAACTCACAAGTTGATCCCCTGACTTGGTCTCATAGCAGTTCTGGGCTTCCCTCCAGAAACTACAAAACCCTTGAGGGCAAGCAACCTTGATGATGGGAATTGTGCAGTTTTGACTGGCAGTCAGTATTGAGCTTAGAAATTGCACAGTTGTGGAAGCCATCCTAGCACTGAGCCCAAAAACTGTGCAATCCCACATTGAGCTAAGAAACTGCGTAGTGCACTAAGCTAGAAAGTTGCCCAGTTCCCCAAAAATTTCTCAGACTTTCCTGATAGTGTTTATGGCAAGTTTCCCCCAAAAAGAAAAAGATAAAAAAAAATTATAAAAAGAAAAAAGCATTCCTAAAAAATAGGGATCTATTTTTAGTATCCCAGAGGAGACACTTTCGCTATTTATAGAAACTTCTACCAAGTGTCGCTTTTTCCTTTATTTTAGGCATGTGTGTCATAAACCCTAATTCACTCAAATATATTTAATTGATGCCTATAGAGATCATTTACACATTCGATCTTGGAGCTTTAAAATTCCCGGGGAGATCAAGGAACCTTCGATGGGTTCGGCGTCGCTTTTCTGGGTGAGTTTCACTTTTGTCATCTTTTGTTGCTTTTTTGTCACTTTTTGTTGTTTCTCTTGTGTGAGTGTTGTTTTACTTATTTATCTTCATATTTGTTGGCGTTTCAATTTGTTTTAACTTGTAGAAGTGTTGTTCTAAGTATTTTTTTTTTCCTTTCATAAGTGTCACATCTATTTTCCTGTTTATTCACCGATGGTCATCGTTGCGACGACTCTCCTCACATACTTGATTTTACTTCTATTTGATTAGTTGTTGCACTTGATCTACATGGATTTATTCATACTTATTCATTTTTTCACTCAAGATCACATCCTAAATTCTACTCATTTTTCACACTTCCACCGGGAAAATATGCACTTTCTTTGGCCAGATATTTCCTTGCTCAGTTGGGCATTGAACAATCCTAAGTCTCAAACCACAAGCTTGGCCTATGGAATTGTGTAGTGCGCATTACATGCTAGCCCAACTAGGCATTGCACTACTCCAGGGCTTAGCATGCCACCTTAGCACTGAGACTGCGCAATGTGCAGTCTCTCCCAGTCTCTGCCTGGGATGGGGTTGCACATTGCGTAGTCCCAAGCCTCAAGCTTCATCCTTGGTTGCTGGGAATACACAATGCACAGTTCCCACAGTCAGCCAGTATCCCTTGTTGATAAAAATGTGCAATCCTTCTCTCCAGTTGCGCGTTTTTCTACTTGATCATGCTTTGAAGGTAGATTTGATGAAGCTAATGTTTGCTTTCCATGAGTGTATTTTTTATCCCATAGGTACCACACTTGTGAGGCACTTCTCTCCAACATTCATTGTTACCATGGCACCAAATAGAGTTGCTTCAAAAGAGACCACTGAAAGCAATATTGGGGAAGAAGTTGAGCAAACATCATTAGACTTTCCAGTGTATGCAAACACTCACTTATTTATAGAAAAGGGGTCAACATTCACATGGCAGCAAGTTAATGAAACTCTTTCAGAAAAGAGCCTTGAGGCAGATTTAGAGTATCGACAGGTTTATCTCAGTATCAAGTAGTTAGAACTACACAAGGTTGCATGTAGGTATCTGACATTCCCATGTGCAGATATCATTAGCTGGATTGTCTCACACATTGATGAGAATACCATGACATTGAGCAGTGCTAGCAGACAGAAGCTTGCCACCTTTTGGGTAGAAGATTATCAGCGCATGTATCACTTTCCCAAGCCTATGAAGCTTATGGACTCATTCTTCTATGCCACCAACAATTATTTGAACATAAGATACATTGTCAAAGGTTGGGTGAAAAAGATATCAAAGTTATCAAAGGTAGGTAGTCTTATGGAACTAGGTTGTGAACGAGGGGAATTCATTCAACTGGTCAGATCTGTTGGCTTAACAGTTGAGAGCCCATGCAACACAGGCCCAAAGTCCTCCCGAAGGTGAGAAAGAAAGGTTTTATATTTCTGCATATTTATTGGATGTAATCCATGTACAGAATTAGTTTCCTAGCATGAACTGGACATGGACGCCATGAGAATCTACCATGCATATCTATTTCAAGTTGCTTTCAGATTATAGTCATCGAGGAGTAATGGAACGACTAATTGATAGCTTCCCTCTTTACAAGCTCATCTTTGAAGAAGATCCACCTTGCATGTCATGAGGAGTAATGGAGGCGATAGTAGACATCGTAGATTGGTATGCCTCACGAGGTGGAACCTTCCTTAGAGTGTTCAACGGAGATAATCCTTTGCATTTTTTACCAATGTATGTTGTGGACAAGCTTGTCATGCAAGAAGTTTCATATGATCTTGCCACAGGGTTGTCAACAACTTTGTACGTGAAGAAGCAAGCACCATGGCCCACTATTCCTCTGCAAATTGGATTATACGAGATAAAGAACTTGAAATTCATGGATACCGAGGGAAAGGAGATAGTCAAGTTTTCATTCAGTACTTGGGACTTTAATCTGTATGATCCCTTTGGTATTTGTGGAGATCATTGTGCAAGAATTTACTTTCAATGAATCAACAGGGAATTTCATTGGCTAGAGGAGGATCCATGGAGGAATTTCTATAATGCCTCCAGACTCCATGAGTTGGCAAGTTTAGCAGGGACTTCATAGGATACTCCATAGATGGTATCAATTTCAGAAGAAACAGCAGCAGAAGGTAACAATCCCATGCAGGACAAGGGAAAGAGGAATATTTTCGACAATCTGGAGGGGGAAAAAGTTTCAAAATGAAATCAGATCCTATTATAATGAAATCAACTTTAGAAATAGAAACAAAGAGGAAGAAGAGGATACGAAGAGAAGAGGGGCGGAAGAGAGAAAAACAGAGGTTGCAAGAAGCAGAACTGAGGTTGCAAGAGGTAGAACAGAATATTAAGGAAGAACATGAGTTGAGGAGGAGAGAACAAGAAGAGAAACATAAGTAGGAAGAAGAATAAAAGAAAGGCATAATGGTAGAAGAAACAACACCGATACAGGTTGAAGAGCAGGAACATAATGAGCCAGCAACTTAGGAGGAAGGTGAACATATGCAAGATCGAGAGCTTTCTCAATAGATTGAGCACTTGATTGAAGTAACAAACATGGAGATGGAACATGAGCTGCAAAATAAAGATGTTGATCTAATGTCAAAAACGCCAAAGGTTACCATTCAGTCTCCACCACCTTTAGCAGTAGATCCAACCTCGAGATAGGAAGGGGATGTTGTTCCCCTTGACGATGATTTGGTAATGGATGTGTACAATATGTCATTTGCTGAGTTCCAAAAGATGATTATACAAGCACGAAAAAAGAATTTTTTGGATGATCACTCATCACCTGAATTTATTAGAGAAAGGGTGATAGTGGAGGACACCAGGAAGCATTCAAATTCCATTATCGAAGTGAAATTGGCCTTTTCGGGAGAAACAAGATCAAGCATTCAGTATTTGATGCCCAAGAATGAGAAATTGGCATAGAACTTACAAGTTGTCAGGTAAGAGGCAGAACAACTCTGTGCAGTAGCATTGAGTGAAATTTCCACATAGGGTTACTTGGAGGAGATGATAGTAGTAATACTTGCTGAAGTATCAACACTTGGAGAAACCATGCGGAAGCTCTATGATGGGTTTGTGATCATACATAAAGTAGTCATCAGTTTGCATGGCCTACTACATCAGAGTAGAGTTTTTGTTAAAAATATAAAAAATATACAAGTTGCCATCAGCTATGTGCAAGAATGGGCAATGTGATAGAAAGGGGCACCGCTTGACTTAGTGAAGAAAATGAAGCCACCTGTAGAGTTGGAGAAAGTGAGAGTTCACATATTAATGCAAAACAACAAAAATCTCACCTCATTTATTGGTAGCATTCAGGCCTTATATGCATGGTTGTTCAGTAGTTTGGATGTATTAGTGAAAACAAACAACATCCCATCAGTCTGTTTGCTCACCAAATCCAAACCCAGGAACCAAGTTCGACTGGAGATCGAAGAGAACTTGGAGTAGTTGAGACAAATTTGCACCAAGGAAGATTTGGAGCTAAACAGATAGAACATGCAAAACTACATTGGTGGTCCTGCCCAAATTAGAAAAATGTTGCTCATGCTTCAGAATGAACTTGAAACTGGTTCCAAGACATTGTACATGGTTGACATGGAGGCTAGATTTTGCTTCTAGCCATACACCATCGTACAGTTTGGTTATGTCACCACACAGTATTGAGATTGACACCAATATGTCGCCAAGAAGCATCAAGTGGAAGTTGTTGAGCTAGAGTTTTCCCAAACTCAAGCATCATAATGTTGTGTCTTGTTAGGTTGTCAAGTTGTCTCTACCATATTTTGTCTTATAATGGTACAAGTGTAAAATGTAATATTATTTGTAATTATGTTGTAAATGAAATTCCAAGTTTCAATGTTGGAGTATGAAGAGTCATGATGTAATGTAATGAGTCATTTTGTAAATAATTTGAAGAGTCGTGGGGGTAGTCCAAAGGTCACAAAGGAGAGTTGAAGAGTCACCCCTCTTATTATAAATAGACCCTCATAACTCATGCAACGGGCTTTTGGGAGCCAATGTTTTGGTTGGGCTTAGTCTTAGAAGGAGCTTGGGACTATCCGTAGCACAAAGCGAGTATACTCCTTTGGAGGAGCAGGTGTTCTTGACTTTAATGCTCCACTATTGGGCCTGGTGGTCATCAATGGTGTATGAATCAATGGAACTTTCATTTATAATAAAAATCAGAGCCAACATGCTTTCATGCATATGTTGTGAATATAGTAGGACTATTCTTGTTGCATTTTGAATGTATGTTATTTTACTTACACTTATTCTTATGAGTTATTTCTTTTGCATTGTATGAATCTTGTTGAATGTGTGTTGTTATATTAATTCATCGCGTTAACTTGTGGACTATTCTGCATCTTAGATTGTGATGTAATTACACTCGTGTGTTCATTTCAAGCTGTGTACTATTACAGGCTTCCAAGGGGCACACTTCCTTTCCCCTTCGTGTGTTGGAACCTTCATGCATGGTACTTGACTTTCTACAAGATCACTCACTTGCTCTCACCCAAATTTATCGTACTTCACTCTCCGCGTTTTCGCAGTCAAGGCATAACATTACCACCCACCATTGGGACTCCTATTCCAAACAGCGTGAGTTCTACTGGGGACTTCATATCAGGGCGATCCCCTAAATGTTGGCGGGTGTAGCACCGTCAACAATTTCATGCTCATTGAGTAAATTATTTTTTTATTATTATTATTTTGTTTTCATGATCTCACATGAAAAGTATCACTTTGGTAAACTAATTTGTTTTGTTTCACTTTATTTTTAGTAACATAAGTAAGGTGGCTTGGTTACACATGAAATGAGGCAACACTTTCATTAAATAAAACTTTGACATGACACCACTCAAACGTTGGAAGAATGGAGGGCTTGGAATTATTGTAAACACAACATACAAAGTAGTAAAGGAAATGAACGCATACATTAATTAAAGAAAGAATTGAAAACTTTCAGATATGGTTTGATGCAATGACAAAAGGGGAAGAGCCTTTTGACAATTGATATCAATTTCAGCTCATTATAAAAGGCGTTTGGGACTACAAATAATTATTTTGAATAAAGCAAATGTTCTTTTAATGTAACAAGGTATCGAACACGATGTCTTACAAAATTCCAAAATACAAAACCAATACACACTCTTAAATTATCCATAAGGCACAAGTCGCACAAAGGAGGTAAGACCATTCGAATAGGGCAACAAATACCTGGAAAAGGAACACTTAAGATAGCATGGTAAGGAGAAATACTTTCAAGACATTTTATCATAGGAAAATTTTCTAAACCTTGTTAAATGTGAAAGACATGCCATGGTCTCTATTTAGCTTTACACTAGGGTTGAATTTAACAAAAATTATGATGGTGGTGCCAGTCACATGAAGCCTGTTCCAAGAAAAAATCCAAGATAGTTGGCACATGTTAATTAGACATACTAGGATTCATGCAACGGGCATGCCAAATCAAAACAATGTTTTTTAAATCCCTCAACCCAAAGGAATGAAGTTTATTTACTAATGTGTTGCTACTTCAAAAGCAAAGAAACCATTCAAACATTGTTGCACCTCTTAAAATAACCCTGAGACATTCGAGATGAAACATCACAACGATCAATGATAGTTTATGCATTGAACCATTCAAAGAGAGCATTGATGTTTTATAGGGAAAAACACATCAAAAGGAAAGTGCCTAATGAATGTCCTAATGGTATGTGCAAACAAAGTCATTGCATAGAATAAAAGGGGAACAATGGTGCACTTGGAAAAAAAGGTTATTTGCTCAAGTCCACTAAAAATCCAAAGAGCCATCCCCATATGGCATTTAAAAGCCATGCATCATGCCAACATATGGTACCATGGATATTCCATGTATTAAACCTGTTAGGGTTATCCAAGAGTACATGCATATGAAGCATTCTCATTACAATGGAAAGAGTTTGTCCTTGGAAAACAAGGCGACTACATTTCATATGGAGAAGTTGATCACACCAACTGAAGGGGGATGGGAGTTACAGTGAGAAATTTCTTGATCAATAGTTTCTCAAGAGATATTTTTAATCCCGTAATGAAATGCATATCGTTATGTCACTGACATATTGTCCGTTTCTAGGATTTGTCACCTAGCCTCCAAATTTCTCTGTTTTGACTTAGTTTTTTACAAGAGGAAGCTCATGTAGGGTAACCTACTACCAATACTCTCATGTTACATCAAAACACAGTATGTAGTGTAGGCAAAAACTTCAGTTGGTTGGAGGTTGCAAGTTGCCAAGGGAACTGTCGTACTAAAATGTGACCTTCCTTATTGACCAAAGTGCAACCATCCCTATGTGATTAAGACCACCTACAAGTTGAAAAATCGCAATGGAGAACCTCATTGATGTGACCTACAAATGTGACTTGCATACCATGCGAATTTGTGACTTCTCCGAGTTTGACCTTCTTTATATCACATTTCCCAAATGCAACATTTGTCCCTGCCACTTCTCTCTAGGGTGTACAATCATATTTTTGTGTTCCATCCATGCAACCAAAGGCACGATAATGTATTTATATATATGTGGGTGCCCACATAATGCATTAGTTGCATGCTTCATCGTTGTGAACAAAACACATGCTTGAAACATTAAAACCACATGACAATAAATGGGATATAGAAATTTCAAGATATAGTGTTTGATAGTAGTGCGTCCATCATTGTTACAGTAGTCATGAACCTGCCAAAAAACATGGCACCTAGGTATGCGTGTGGTTAACACTAAGCATTGTAAAAGAAACCATGACTGAAAGGGTTTCCTAACGATCTACACACATTGAATATTGTGGTTTATTCCATCATGTCTAACTGTTGCATGGGTCTTCAAAGAACTTGCTCCACTGCTTGTGAAAGACTCCTTCAGCTAATTATTTCGTTGACACTCTTAGAAGAGAATGGTTTTAAGAAGATTCTACTCTTTGTGTCATTCTACATAGTTTATTTCATTATGCTATATTTTCATTTCTCATGATGCTCAACACAGTTGACACCATGGTGAATTAATAGAAAATATCATGATTCAGATGAGAAATGTTGTCATTTCTTTGCATCCTAAGTGATCCTGGAGGATAAGCTCGCACAATTTCACCTCCCATTGGTGACTTAAGCTAAGTCGCACCTTTTGAATGCGACTTAGATAATCTTAATTCCACTGGGTCAAAAAATTGCAAATGGTAACCTTGGAGAGAAACAGGAAATACGATCAGCCTGCAAGTTGTGACTACGTGGCCTCTAGAAAGTCACATCTCCCAAGGTCACAAAGTTGCATAGCAAAGCCATAGGTAAGTCACCATGGGGTGCGACTTGCACTAAAAAACAACCATGAGACCCCTTCCAAATGATGAAATGCGACCTTGTTATGTGTCTTTTCACCTCCTATGATTTACATTTGTAGAGTTTCCAGGAGATAAATGGGGAGAAACATAAATAAAAGATTTGTTTATAATTCCTGCTTGTTTAACTAAGTTACTTGTGAAGCAACATGAAGTTGGCCTTAATACTTTAAAAAACGTTATGAACACCTAATTCTTATTTGATACCTTTTGATGGGATATTTGGCGATGATTTTGTAAGCATACCCATGTTTCCCATATTAACCACCCACAGTGATATTTGTGGGTTAAGTGCTTGTGCATCTTTTTGTATGGATGAAATAGAAGTTGCAGAGGAAAATAAACTAAAAAGGGAGTGGTGTATATCCACATTAAATAATTCTAGCTTACTTGCTTATTTTTCCTTTGAGGGTTTTGCGACTATGGAACATCTGAGTGTTGTTAGTGATGAAAAACGCAACAAAAGGCGTAAATATGTGGGAAACTATTGGAATGATGTTAGTGGATCTCCACATCCTGCAGGGAATATCATGGAAAGTTGTTGTGCGATTATGTTTAGCAACGATTTTTGGAGAATAAAAGACATTTAAAGATAGGGCCAGTGACGAAACCCAATACTTTGAGTGGAAAATGTTTTACAACAATAGAGCATGGATGATGCAAGCAAAGCACAATAGAAGATAGTTCAACAGTTCATGCAAGTCTGCATGGTTTCACAATAGCATTGGCGACAAGAACCCTAGGGTTTCTTAGAACCTCCTTCATTATCCTCACAACCTATCTTCTATCAATATGTAAATATTTCTCATCACAATACCAATAACATTGTTGAGATTCGTTTGTGCATGTAACACTTGTCAAACAAGAGAAAGCGGTGAGGAAGCTCAACATTCATGAGGGTAGGTAAACAGTCGCCTCAACTCTATACATTTTTCCTCCTACCTCATTAAAAAGGACTTCAACACTTGAGATTGGACTAGTAGTAGATAGTTGATCTATGCTTGAGAGCTAGATGCACTCAGCTCTTAGTAGCTAGTAGAGTGAGTTGTAGTGAGGCTAGCGTTTTGCATTGGACAATGGTATGAGCAACTCATGTTCCATTATTGGGGTTTGAAAAATAGCAAGATGCGTACTTGAATTTGTAGAAACATTAATAAGAGGTTTTCATGTTTGGAACTGATTACCATGCTTACTCATGGTGGCTATATTGGTTGTATGATATTTTCACTATATTTGTATGTGCACTTTTATACACACAATATGTTATGAACCATGCTGTCACTCACTACATTGTGGGTTTCAATTGGTCAAGGTTGCCCAAGAGCAGTGAAGTTTGGATCCACTTTCCTAGGCCATAGAAGATCTTAGAGCTTGATCAAGCCCCTCCAGTGCCTAGTGCTCAGAAAGAGCTTTCTAATTGTATATAGAATTCCAAAAATGGACTCCTGGATCACAAGTTAGAGCATGTTGAAGATTGCCTTGGAAAGCCTCGAAAACCTAGAAAATGGCTAAGTATGAGGGAAAACCGGTTGTCACAACAGTGCCACAATCACAGAAAACTCCAAAACTTGCGGGGGCCGACCTTACGATATAATGTGAAATCATCGGGGGAGGGTCCAAAAGGGTTAACAAAGGAAGCATGAAAAAACCAAGGCGGGTGACCCCCTCTCTCTCCTCCACATGGCATAATCCCTCACTCCTGCAATCCTGCATCCCACATCCCGGCGACCCTGCAGTCCCGCAGCTTAGCATATCGGCAAATCAGCGGGTTCTAAACTTAAAAGACCTTGCGGGGGCCGATTTTGCAGTATGATGTAACATCACCGGGGGAGGAAGAAAAAGTTTAACAAAGGGAACGCAAAACAAAACAAGAGCGAGCAACCCCCCTTCTCTCTCCTCCACGTGGCGCAATCCTGTACACCCGCCATCCCGCATCCCACAATATTGACAAATCGGTGGGGTATTCATTCCAAGACCATGCGAGGGAGGATTCTGTGGTATAGTGTAAAAGTTCTGGGAAAGGACGAGATTCATTAACAAAGGAAATTCTTGCCAAACCAAGGTGGATGAATCCCTTTCTCTCTCCTCCACGTGGTAGTATGGAGGGTGATGTGACCCTATGGGAGACACATGTCGCTTAGTTTCAATATTTTCAAGGGTGAAATGGGGCTATTCCAGGGTGCAATGTGTCACCAATAACAGGGCGACACGTGGCAGTGATGACATCACCCCACAGATTGGCGATCACAACTGTTAAGGGGAAGGCTAAAGGTAAAAGGCCATTAAGCGTCGGGATGCGGGATTCCAAGTAACAAAGGGAAAATCCTCCCCCCTGATGCGATAAGTTATTACGGCATGATCTATAAGGATCTCGCGTTCGGACTGTCGGCCAATAAGGGAAAAGATAAAGGGTCCCCCTATCCTACGGTAAGATTGCGATGTCTTAGGTGGGCCCGATCTCGTAGATTGAAGAACACAAGTGTTTAGGAAAGAATCTTAAGGCAAAATCACTATAAAGCATTGATATGCAGGATTTTGCGATGATGAGCCCCATAAATGGGTAATTATATGGGTTCATTTTGCCTCCTAACATAGTTTAATCAACCATTCTCTTAGCTTGCTGCATTTTTTTTCATTATATCTATGCTTATGGAGTGAGTTGGGTTGGTTATGATGCCATGGAGTCTAATATGTGTTTAATGTAGATTTTTGTTGAATTTTGAAGACAAAGTCAAAGAGTTAATGGACAATTGGCAGAAATAATTAGAAGTAAACAAAGGAGAGGATTTATAGGAGGGTATCCCCCTCATTTATGACTCCCCACTTCGAATTCTCCTTCATGCAGCTCAGAGCACAAACAACCACATCAATGCACTAGGAGGCAGCCGAGCAAGTGGAGGATAACTTCTGTTTATCTCAAGTTTTGGGAGCCAAGCCTCCCTAATTTTAAGGAAGCTATTGGGAGCTTTAGTTGTATAAGTAGAGAGGCCTAGGGCCTCATTAGGGAGTTGGTCAAATTTTCGAATTTTTTTTGCAGCTCTGCTCTGCTCAACTTTGAGCTTACTTTTGTTGACAGTTTCATGTAATCCTATTATTATTTTGATAATAAAGATGAGATCCTTTTTGAGCTAGCACTGAGTTACCTCAGAGGGCTGAAGCTCTTGGGTTAGGGCCCAATCCAAGCAGCCAAGCTCCTCTTGTTTGTATTTATATGCTTTGTTTCAATTTATGAATTAGTTGTTGTTAGATAAATTTCTTTCTTGGTTAAGAATAGGTTGCTTTTGGTGATTTAGAAGGTTGTTTCCATTTGAGTTTTTTGTAGCAGGTTGAACAGTGATAGAAAGAAGATACAAAAGGCCATCAACAGAGCCTTGGCCTCCTTTCCTCCCCTTGGGACCATGAACTGAGGCCAAGACCCTCTTGTTGCCACAAAAACATAGATTTTCCTTCTCCATAGGATTTCTAGTGTTGCAGATTGTTAGAAGGTTAAT
The DNA here is from genome assembly GCA_031772625.1 of Pinus tabuliformis. NCBI lineage: Eukaryota > Viridiplantae > Streptophyta > Pinopsida > Pinales > Pinaceae > Pinus > Pinus tabuliformis. The sequence continues at coordinate 476,678,527 of CM062818.1, read as the reverse complement.
TATTTGCTTTAGATCTCTTTCACCGTGCTCATTTCTATCTTTGCAATAAGTTTCCTTCCCTACTTTCTCTCATTATAACATTTTTCAGCACTTCTTTCCATAGCTCATAATTTAGATTAGCTTGATGCAAAATTCTGGTTTTTTGAGGTATTTAGTCTCCTTGCTTGCTAGATCTCATTGTTTGACTTTCAGTTCTTTTGCAGAAAATATCATCTCATAGCAGTTCAGCCTATCATCCATTGCATTCTCTCCCTGAGCTATGCCCTATTGGTCACCCAAATCTCACCTCAAATATGCCCTAGCTTTCTACGTTTTTCCATAGGATATACTCCTCTCTCCCGACCATCTTTTCCTCTCCTAGCAATCCTTGGTGAACCCCAAGTACCTTAACACATCATCCTAGCCTTCAGCTACCCTTTCCACCCACTCTCACACCTTCAAAACCTTCAAAACTGCTCTCGGCATCCTCCTGTAGACCTCTTGTAGATCCCCTGCAGCCTCCTATAGATTTTCTTGTAGGCTTCCTTTTGAAGTCTGATTGCGGGAAAAGCCTCCAAAAGGCCACCTGATACCTCCTAGGACCCATCCACACCATCCTACACCTCTGAAAATCCCAAATTCACCCTCCATCGCCACCTAATCACTGCCACATTCACAAACAAATAAATTACATGTATGGAAATTTCACATAAAAATACATAAAAATCCAAAAAAATGTTTTTTCTCATTTCCTTCTAGAAATAGCTTGAGTAGATGTTGTTTACTTCCTTGAGTAGCTAATGGCATTCATTTCATGGTTTTCATGTTTCTTTTTGCAAAAGTTGGATTAGTTGGTTAAGTAGGGTTTGCTAGGTTTACTTTACATTTTAGTCTTCTTTTCCTTTCTGCAAGTAGAGTAGTCTATGTAGAGTAAGCTTTCCTTTCTTTCATCACATATAGAGCTTCTTCTGGAATCCATAGAATTTGGCTTGAGCTCCTAGTGATCTTGCGCCAGCTAACCAAGTGACAGCCTGCAATAAGAACTAGTACTTGTGCATTCAGCACCGTCGCTTCCAAGTTTGTTACAAACTATCAGGTTGATAAAAGTAAAGTAGGAAGCCCAGGAGTTGCAGCATTATTGTTGCAATACTGGTGCTCACCACTTTTTGGCACCATTGCTGGGGAAGTGTCAGAGTATTTTGTGATTACTACTTTCTTCTATTTTCTATCGAACATTCTGCTAAGTAGTTTATTTCAGCAAAAGTAGTGTAGTTGTTTCTTTCAGATTCTGCATTTCCCTGATTTCATTTTCAATTATGAAATTTCCATTTCAGCAAAAGTAGATTAGTCATTTCCTTGCTTTCAGTTCTGCATTTCATTTTCTTTCATTTTCAATTCTGCAAATTTCATTTCAGCAACTTCATTTCAACAAAAGTAAATTATTCATTTCCTTGCTTGCAGTTCTGCATTTCATTTGCTTTCCTTTTCATTTCAACAAGTTCATTTTAGATAGTTGCAATTTGTTTGTTCAATTAATTTTAGTTTTGTAGGTACAATCAGTGAAAAAACAAAAACCAGCCAAAAATATTTCCTTTCATGCCTCGTAGGAATATAGATAATTCAGGAAAATTCTTGCCTAACACCCCCACTACATCACATAGCCAACCTTCTCTATTCTTCGGTGGCAGTGATCAAGAAGAACCTTTAGGTGAAAAATCAGAGGAATTTGAAGAACCTATAGGGGAAGAAGAAGAAGAAGAAAACATCCCTCCTGAGCCAATGGCTGAAAACAGAAATGATAGGGGGAATGGAGAGAGAATAGAGGGTACCTTTCCCATTCGGGAGACCAATGGGGACACCAAAAATAAAAATATATGTCCTTCAGCCCTACCTCACTTCCATGGTTTGACTATAGAAGATCTTGACACCTTCTTGTTTGAGTTTTTTGTCCTCTGTCGAACCTATGACTATGCAGAAGATGAGAAAAAGTTGAAACTATTCCCTTATACTCTCAAGGATGCAACATTCTGTTGGTTCATGGGGTTACCTGGAAATAGCATCACAACTTGGGCTCAGATGCTGCAGGCCTTTAATAACAAATATCGAGACTATTGTAGGTCACAGGAAACCAAAGAAGAAATATTCTGAATGACTATGGGAAGTGATGAATCCTTGGAAAATTATGAAGAGAGGTTCCAGCTCAGTTACAAAAGGGCCAGGTGCACACTTGACCCTGAATCTCTGAAGTTGGTCCTGCTCAGAGGAATTCCATAAGCCCTTCTAGACACCCTCCATCTACTGGCCAGGGGGGACATCTACCAACTACCTTATGAGGACATAAACACTATTTTTAAAAACCATTCTAGAGCAGCCAGAAAGAGAGGTAGGGGGATTCAACCCATAGGCAGTACCTCCTCATCCAATTCATCCATTAAAGGTGAACTCGGAAACATGCTCGAAGACTTCAAGAGTGAGATGCTACAGACTCTTTCCATGCAAATGGATACCTTGCATATCAAAAGGAGACAAGAGGTAGCAGAGAGGGCTTTGGCCATTTTTTATCCTATGTTCACCAGGAGGCATCCTAGGAACGAATGTCCATTGAACTCTATAGAGGTTTGTTCAGTCTATGAAGAATATCATTCTACAAATAAGTGCCTTTCCTTGCCAGGACTTAAAGCTGTATACCAAGGGGCCGAAGGATCCACTGAACCACTCTATTTCATGAACCAAAGGAGACTGCATGGACCTAGACCATACTAGCAGGGGATGCAAGGGACATCTCAGGCATACTACAACCCCAACCAAGTCACTTCCATACCTTCTTGGGGTCCTCTTAATCATCCTTCCTGGTCCACACCTCCTCCTTGGTCCTTTCCATATCAATATCATGCCCAACCAGCTGCTCATTCATTTCAATCCTATGCTCAGCCAGAACCTCAGTGGAATGCATCTCATCAGGGATGGAGGCCCCAGTACAATTCTCCTTCCACTCTTTTGCCTCCACCACCTGCTCAACCACAACCATTGCCTCTTGCTCCACCAAGGCAACCCCAAATGCCTGCCCAGCCGAACTCGAACCCGAACAACAGACAAGCTCAGCAAGTATATAGTGGGGGACCATCATGCCCAACTTATGTTGTGTATATTCAGGAGATTAACCTGCAATCTGGGAAGGTTCTCACAGATAGCCAGCCCCCACCTAGGGAGGTTGAGGAAGATAAAGAGGAAATTGAACCTAAAGCAATTCCACCTTTTCCTGAGAGACTATCCGGGACAACACAGCCTACCCTAGAAGAAGTTGAACTTCTAGGAGAATTGAAACAGTTATGTGTGAAGATACCACTTCTCCAAGCCATAAAATATGTGCCTATATACAATAGGTTGATCAAAGAGAAGTGATTTAGGCTTCCAGACAGGCGCAAGAGAGATGCCCGAACCATCAATGTCATAGGACAACTGTCCGACCTGATGTTGGGACAGGTAATATACCAAAAATATCTGGACCCTGGAAGCCCAGTAGTTGATGTCCACATCAACTGCACCATGATCCCACATACCTTGATTGATCTGGGAGCTACCATTAATGTGATTACAAAGGACACCATGCTCAAACTTAACCTCTAGGGTTCCTTGAGGAAGACTATGACAGTACTGCAGCTAGCAGACCACTCCACCGTGACCCCTGAAGGGATTGTGGAAGATGTGATGGTCTCCATTGATTCTTGGGAGTACCTTGCTGATCTCTTAGTTCTCCAGCCGAAGGCAAAGCTCACTGGGTATCCTCTCATCCTGGGAAGACCCTAGTTAGCTACTCTCGATGCCTACATCAGCTGTCGGGCTCAGAACATGAGCATTAAGAACGGGCATATGTCCAAATAGTTAATCCTATACACTCCTACCCAACCCTTTCTAGAACATGATCTACCTCTCTAGTTGGAGGAGGAGGATGAGGATGAAGTCTATTTTGCACCACGTTGTGCATTAGAAACTGTCATGGGGGGAAACCCGGAAGATGAGGATGATATCATTGAAAATTTAATTCATAATCTACCCCCCAGTACCTTGTCATTAGAAGATATAGTGAAAGAAACCCAAGACAATCCCTTAACTGACCTCTGTGTGGCCGACTCGACCTCTCCCCATGTTAAAAATATAGAGTTTGGCCCAAAAAGAACCTTGAAAATCAATCTATCCCTATCCACTTCCCAGGAGAAGGAGTTGTGCAGGTTATTGAGAAAACATTTAGATGCCTTCGCCTGGAGTTATAAGGAGATGAAGGGAGTGCACCCTTCAGTATGTACTCATCATATATATATTAAGGAAGATTGCAAACTAGTCACGCAACCTCAAAGGAGGATGAATCCAGCCCTTAAAGACATTGTTAAGGAAGAATTGCAAAAATTACTTAATGCAGGATTTATCTACCCCAACTCTGACAGTGACTGGGTCTCTCCTTTCGTGCTAGTGCCAAAGAAAAATGGTAAGTGGAGAATCTATGCTGATTATCAGGGATTGAAAAAAGCCACTAAAAAGGACCATTTTCCTTTGCCTTTCATAGATCAAGTGTTAGATGGTCTGGCGGGAAAAAAGTTTTTCTCCTTCCTAGATGGGTTTAGCGGGTACAGTCAGATTCAAATCAGCCCGGAAGACCAAGATAAGACCACTTTCACTTTTCCTTGGGGTACCTTTGCATACCGGGTCCTTCCTTTTGGTTTGTGTAACGCTCTAGCCACTTTCCAAAGAGCAATATTGAGTATATTTTCTGAGCTGGTTCATGATGCAGTGGAAATATATATGGATTATTTTACTCCTTATGGTTCTAACTTTCAGGAAGCTTTATCTAACCTAGGAAAAGTTTTGGACAAGTGTATTGAAATGAACCTATCCCTCAGTCCGAAAAAATGTGAATTTTTGATGACTGAAGGGATCGTGCTAGGGCATGCAATATCTCAACAAGGACTGTAGGTGGACCCCAACAAAGTTTCCATCATCCAAAGGGTCCCACCTCCTCAAAAGGTGAGAGATGTCAGAATTTTCCTAGGCTTAGCTAGATATTACAGAAGATTCATTAAAGATTTTAGTAAGTTAACCCCTCTGTTGTTTGGTCTTTTAGAAAAAGATGTTGAGTTCATATGGTCTGAAAACTATCAAGAAGCTTTAGATACCTTGAAGAGTAAACTTGTGACTGCCCCAATTTTGAGAGGCCCAAATTGGGCCATACCTTTCCACAATCACGAAGATGCCTCGAACAAAGCAATCAGAGAAGCCTTAGGACAAATTGATGAAAAGTTACCTTATGCCATATACTTTATAAGCAAAAATTTGTCAAAGGTAGAGTTAAACTACACGGTAACCGAGAAGGAACTCCTAGCTGTAGTGCATTCCTTAAACAAATTAAGACATTATATCACAAGCTATCAAACATTTGTGCACACTGATCATGTTGCAATTAGATATTTAATGAACAAACCGAATGTAAATTCTTGCATTATTAGATTGTTGCTTTTACTATAGCAGTTTGATTTGACCATTGTTGATAAGCCTGGTAAAGAAAATGTTGTTGCTGACTTTTTGTCTAGAGTAAATTTTCCTGCAGGTGAAGAAGGAATGGTGGATGATCAAATGCCAGATGAACACCTGTTTGCTATCTCAATACTCTCCCCATGGTTTGTTGATATAGCAAACTACTTGGTTTCAGCACAGTTTCCACCACACCTGTCCTCAAAGGAGAAGAGCAAGATCGTGAGGAAAAGTGCCCCTTTCACCTGGATTGGGGGCAATCTCTTCAAACTTGGCCCAGATCAGATCTTGAGAAGATGTGTCAAGGAGGAGGAAGTTTTTGACATTCTCCTGACCTGTCATGACAGGCCTTATGGAGGCCATTTTGCAGCAAAGAGGACTGCCTTCACAATATTGCAAGCAGGCTACTATTGGCCCACTCTTCATCAAGACATGAGGAGATATACCAGCTAATGTGATCAGTGTCAAAGGATGGGAAAACCTACTCCAAAGGATGAGATGCCCATGCAGCCTCAAGTGACCTTTGATCCATTTGAGAAGTCGGGCAAGGACTTTGTGGGTCCTATCAACCCTCCTTCAAAACAGAAGCAATACATCATTGTGTGCGCCGATTATCTGACAAAATAGGTAGAAACAAAAGCAATGAAAGCAGCAACAGAGGAAAAAGTAGCTAATTTTTTGCGAGAGAACATATTCTATAAGTTCGGGTATCCAAGAGAACTAGTCATAGATCAAGGCAGTCAGTTCACTTCCAATTCGATTCAAGACCTGCTCACACATCATCAAATCAAGTACATGACCTCCACCCCTTACCATCCCCAAGCCAACGGGCAGGTGGAAGTCACTAACAGAGCTTTGGAAGGAATTCTGACCAAGGTAGTGAGCAACAGTAGAAAAGATTGGGCGGATAGATTAGTTGAGGCCACCTGGGCCTACAACACAACATGGAAGACCACCACAGGGTTCACACCCTATGAACTGGTCTATGGGAAGAAGGCTTTGTTGTCAATAGAATTTGAATACAATACACTAAGGATGGCAGCTCAGCTGGACCTAGACCTCAACCATGCACAGAGGGAAAGACTACTCCAACTCAATGGATTGGATGAACAAAGATTGCAAGCCCTTCTCCACACAGAGGTAGTTCAGCTTCAGAGGAAGATATGGCATGACAAAAATATCAAGGAGAAGCAATTCCAAGAGGGAGATTGGGCACTGCTCTATGACTCAAGGTATAAAGACTTCAAAGGCAAGCTGAGGACAAGATGGCTGGGACCCTACACTGTGGAAAAATGCAATGACAATGGTTCAGTTCTGATCAGAACCATTGATGAGGAAGCCATCCCCATGCTTGTCAATGGACATAGGTTGAAAATTTACAAGAAGCCCCTCTCCAAGTGAGAGTTCATTGAAGATCTGAATAAGATAGTGATGGTAGTGGAGTAGGTCTTAGCCTCCACTTCACCCACTCACTGAAGAAGCAGAAAAAAATAAAAAATAAAATAAATAAATAAAAATAAAAATAAATAAATAAATAAATAAATAAAATAAAATAAAAATAATAATAATAATAATAAGGACCCAAGTGAAAACCTCCATGAGGCACTTGAGTCCCATCATTCAGTTGAAACCTCTTCTGAGGCAGCCCAGTGATGGCAAAAGAAAAAAAAAAGAGAGAGAATAAGATCCCTGGGTGAAAACCTCCCTTGGAGGCACCCAGGGCAGGCAATTAGGGTGAAAACCTCCTTGAGGCGCCCTAGTTGTCTTTCAAAAAAAAAAAAAAAACAAAGAAAAGAAGAAAAAGGAAATTGAATTTTAATGTGCATTGCAGGTTACAGGAGGACCATAGCAAGCAAGGGAAGATGCCACAAAGCCTATTTCATCTCCTCCACACTCTTCTCCATTATTTCTGACCTTTCTTCGACCCCACTATGTTTTTTTTCTGGAAGCTGTGTGTTTTACAAGAGGCCTTGTGTCTTCTACAAGAGGCTCCTGTAGAAATCACAGAGAGCCAGAAATGGTTCCAGAAAGCAATTTGAGGGGTTGGGAAGTTTCATGAAGAGCATGTAGACCCTCCTACAACTATCCACCCTCCTTTCCATCCATCCCACACCTGCACCACCTCATCATCATCATTTTTTTTCCTTCCTGTCGAAAAAACACAGAAACTAGTTTTTAGAAAAAAAAAAAAAAATAAAGGGAGCAGCACCTCAAATCTCACCTGCAGCTTACCAAGTACCTCTCCATCTCCATTAGCATCTTTGGCATCACCCTCATAGCTCCCAGCACAAAATTCAACTAAAAAATTTAAAGGGAGAAGCAGCTACAGGAGCTTCTATAGGAATTCTTGTAGCAGCTGATCCCATTAAAATCAAGCCACAGTAGCAAAAGAAGTGCAACCATGGGATTGAAGGAGACATTTGAAGCTAGATCCAGCCAGAGGATACCTAGACAAAACAAACAACCACATATTAGAAAGCAAAGAGCATGCAGCCAAGGAAATATAGGCATGCAGCAAAGGAAATACAAGCATGTAGCAGCAAAAGGAACCAAAATACCTCACAACACATACATTCGACTCACAGGTAAGTGACTAACCTTCTCCTTTATTGCATCTGTGTAATTGAAAAATTTTCATAAGCGAATGAGATGGTTAGGGTTGAACGAGGAAAGGTGTCCAGTTAACTGGCCACCCTCATACAGTTGACTACGCTCATCCGGAGATGCCACCACACATGCGCCTAGTCAACTCAGAGAAAAATCCCAAGGACAGGTAGTGGAGGGTATGCAAACTCCGATGCAATGATGGGAGGTGATTGCGGGAAGAAACCATGATGACAAGGCAAGTGGGGACCAACGGTCCAAATATGGCAACGTACATTTTTTCCAACTCACCCCATCACCGGAAATATCTAAAAGAAGAAATAAGCTCTCCTCCTCGAAACTCCTTCACCACCTTTTCTTTCATTTCATGCTTGTCGACTTAGCTGCAACAAGCTCTTCGTCACCACCATAGCCTCGAAACCATCATTCTCCATCGCTTTCATCCATCCTCCTGCTATCGGCATTCTACAGGAGCACCTACAGGTTCTACAGGAGCACCTACAGGCAGTTCTACAGGAGGGGCAGTAAGTTGTTTTTAAGGAGAAAACACGGGGTTTTTGCTCGATTTCTGGCTTGAGGAGGTAGGTTCTGTGAATATCCACCTTGATTATCAATATGTGCAAGGAATGATATAATTTTGAGGAATTGAGTCCATAGAAGAAGAGGAATTACATAAAAAAAATTATGCCCGTTTCTTGTGTTTCTTGAAAAAAACACAGTTTTTCTTTGTTTTCCTGTTTTCTACAAAATTCTTGTCTCCATCATTTGGTGTTCAAAAGGGTATTGTCATGTGGAAAGAGTCAATTTTGTGGACAAAACCGACCTCCCTAGAAGCTAAGGCTTTCTAGTGACAAACAAGACAATTAAACACTATCTTTCCCTAAATATGCATTTAGAATACAAGTAGTCAGGTGTTTAAAACATACCTTTAATCCCACGCTGTTTGTAGCAGTCCAGCCTCTCCGATCCGGATGAGCTCCTCCTTCTCTTTGAAACCTGCATTCACTAACAAGCAAACGATTACATAACACCTGAATAACTCATAAAATGAAACATATTCATCATAAAGACCAAGGAATATATGAAACAAATTATGTATAACAACTTGTTGAGAAAAATGAGCTTAATTGTATTAAGTGGAAACAAAAGAAACCATTACAACCAGTGCCTTGGTGTTGTGCAGGTCCCTCCCAGGGTCTAGCAAGAGTTCTCCTTTACTTTGATCAGCTCACCCACTTCCAAATGAAGCTAAGAAAGGATGGGAATCTCTCCTCTCAAGCTCTATAAGGGAGTCCTAATTTCAGCAGCATCTACCCTTAGGAATGTTCAGCTTTCAACCTCTCCTCCCTCTGGCCCAATGCCTGTATTTATAGTGCTTTGGAGGAATTTAATCAGGTCCACCATGAATGGGATAAGCCCCTCTTTCAATGGGATAGCTCCCCTCTTCATGGGATAAGTTCCTCTTTCATTGGGATGCATGAACCATCTGGAGGCGCTCAATCCACGTCAAACCATCTTCTAGAATGCTCTAGAAATGACCACAAGTAACTTTTTTGAAGTGAAACTTGCGCCTTTTGACCTTTACAGGAGTACGCACCCACCCCTTTACAGACAGAGTGTACAAGTACGCAGGTATTGTGAACTTGGGGTGCGTACATGCAGGTAAGGCTAAGAGAAACTGCGTAACCAGAGTTAATTGACTTTTTAAGGACTTTCTCTCTTTCTTGGAGTTTGACATGAGGAGCAGAGGTATGTGACTTGCCAAGGAGGATAGTATGACAGTTGATGAAGCCATACTAACTGTAGATAGTCATGGTGACAAATTTTAGTGTAACAGATTGCCCCCTAAAGTGCGAAGCCTGTAGTAGATTAGGGTTTCATATCATCTAGGAAGGGTGAAGTAATTTATCATTTCAAGGATTATCTTGTGGAAAGCCCGGTTGGAACCTACAAGTATTCAACACAAAATACATGTATGAGATCATATCATCGCTGAGCTAGGCATTCCCATACTCAGATCAAAAACTTTAACTAGCAAACTAACTACTGCTCTGATACAGGAATGATTTCGCAGTACATCATAATCATAGACTTATGTAGACACAGTATGGACGCAGCCATCTATTTATAGTTAGTCTACTATATAATGAATACAAAAATCCTCGCAGCCTGGATGGTGGAAACTAGATCTAGGGTCTTCATTTCTACTTCCCGAAATAGTACGATTCTATCCATGCGAATAAATGAGTTGATGTCGAGCATGGTAGAAACCACTTGATTACCAGTCAATGATGTAAACTGTTAACAAGTGTGAGAGAAACCACTAGTGATGTCAATGGTTCTCAAAGTACCCAGTACAATCCATGAGATGTGAATGAATGCGCTGATGTCGAACATGTCACGGAATCCTTCGATTGAAAGTCAATGATGTAAACTGTCGTCGAAGGCGAGAAATCTGCCATTGATGCATGCAGATTTCAAGGTACTGACGATTTCTAGATCATCTTTCTAGATAATGTGCTGATGTCGATAGAAAGCGATCCGTCGTAGGCAAGCCCACAACACGAAATCATAAATCAAGTTGAAGAAATGCAGCTGTAAGGACTGACTCAGGGATGGTCAAGATGGATGACAGATATTTTGCAGATGAATGGTTTATTTGCAGTGACCTCTTGAACACATAACGACACAACAGATGGTTTGGTGACATTTGACCCAAAGTTAATACCCGGCTGAAGACTTTCAATGTGGTTCAATAAATTGTGAGGCAAAGGATTTCCCAACCCAGGTGAATGAAAAGTGTCGTGTTCAAGAGTGGTGATAAGGTTTCTTCTGAGACAAAGGATAGAAAATAGGCTCATTTTCCTCTCTTTTCCCCCACCATTTCTGGCAAGTACCTCTTTATTTTTTACAAGCTTGAGGAGGATAACATATGCTTGATTATAAGCTCATCCTTCGGATGAGTCCAACTTAGTTTAGATTCGAACCCTAAGAAGGAGTGGTCCGTTCCTGTTTGTAATCGAACAGGTCCTTTACTGTGAAATTTTAACGAGTCCAGTATAGGAGAAACTCAGCGTTTTTCAATTTTAGAGAGTCTGAAAAACTTAAGAAGACTCCAGGGTTGAACTTTTTCGTAAATTTGTGTCTCCCAAGCCCGAAAAAGTATAAAATAATATTTGAGAGAACCGCTTGGTTTTTTATGACCAAGGAGTACTTTCATAGTTAATGTCTTTGACCTGAAAAGTAAAAAGCGATCAAGGACACGTCGTTTTATTTCCAGTATCGAATTTGAAACGACAAAAATCCGGCAATCTTTTCCTGTTTTTACGGTCAGAAAAAGGGCTATAAGGGGACCGTCTTTTAATTCCGTTTTAACGAGTGTAAAAGAAACGCTCGACAATATTTTCATGTTTTAGGAGTCAGAAAAGGGCTTAAAAGATGACTCTAATGTTTTTGTTTGTGAAAAATGACAATTTTTCCTGAAAATCCTTTATCCTGCACAAAAACCAACACATTACTCATACCTGTTTAAAGATAGATAAAAATACTTTGAAAAATACCTTTTCACGGTGGAAAATAAACAAATTTAACATTTATTTACTCAAAAAACCTATAAAAAGGGCTTTTACCATTTCATTTTTACCATTTTACTGTTGAGGAGAGAAAAAGGGCTTTTGGCAAGAAACTTCCCGTGGATATTGCGGAGAATCTGACCGTCGAAACCGAATGTCGTCTCATTAGGTATTCTACAACATCCTCCCTTGCATTTTCATCTGTTTAGAATTTGTTTTTAAACCTTAGTTTCATTTTTTGGAGGCTTTGGGGTTTCAAGGTCCGCTTTTCGGGGTACGTAGGTGCTCCACTGGTGACCTGCGTACCCCGACATTTTCTCAGTTGGGAAAATGCCAGGCGTACGCAGCTTGCCTTCAGAGAACCTGCGTACACATGCTCTGTCTCTAAAGGTGGGTTGCGTACACTGCGGAGAGGATTTTCAAACCCCCATTTCTCCAAAATGAACCAAAAAAATTTAATTTTATGGGCTCTAACAGATGTTTTATGGTGTGTAGATTGCCCACCATGCTTGATTGGCGCGAGAGAGAACATGAAGATGTTGATTTGGCCGCCATTAATCACCAACCTTCCATTGATGCTTTGAAGGCATGTGGTCTTTACAAATACTGGGCCATACCTGGCATGAGGGCCCAGGTGCTCTTTCTAGAGTGGTTGGTTGAAAGGTGGAACATTCAGGATCAGTGCTTTTACATTGGAGGGCACCAGCTCGAGATAGAGCCCTCAGATATTTACTTTCTCACTGGTTTTCCCAAGGGAGGTGAACACTTGACTCTGTCCGGGACTAGGGCGGGTGGCCAGTCCATCGCTAGTCTCCATCTAGAGTGGTGTAATAATCAAAACCAGGAGAGGGGGATAGAGATTAAAAAGATATCCCAACCTGAACTTATGGTAATTGCCTTTACAGTTACTAGACTTTGCGGAGCTGCCGCTTTGCACATTGCCACCGGGTCCCAAATGCGGATGGCGATTGATTGCTATCAGGGCACCATTTTCAACTGGTGTGATGCTGTGTTGGCCAATTTAAAGGGCCAACTGACTAGGACAAAAAATGGATAGTTAAAGACTTTTGGTTATGGGCCTTTAGTTGTGAGTTTTTCCCTAGAGAGGGTTCCGATGCTGATCCCACAGCAGCTCACTGTTGAGGTTGGGCCTCCCCGAGAGCCTAAATTGATGCGATGGGTTGTGGTACTGGCCCGTCATCCTGATGAGGGAACGGAGATTGTTCGATTTACTCCGGAGTACTTTCATTGGTTAGAGGACCAGGTCTTTTCGATACAGGATTTTCCTTATACCGGAGTTGATTTTCGTGGAGATTCGGACATGATTCTTCCACCGGGAGAACAGTGGGATGACACAGGTACTTTATTTTTCACAAGTTTTTAAATTATCTATTTTTTTTTGTTTTTATATCATCTCAAAGCTGACAGTGACAATTTTCAAAATGCAGATGTAGGCCCACGGCGTCCAGCCAATCTCCGGCCTTTCGAGAGGAGACAACCAATTGTACCGGTACCGGTCCCACAAGACGAGGCTACAGAGACCTTAGCTAAGTTGGAACAAGACCTAGAGCGTCTGACGGAAGATATACCAGAGACTACTATAGATGATATTCCTATCAGGCTTCAGCGTTATGTAGTCGGAGTCCCAGGACCTTTTAGAAGGTTCTTGTGTAGGGTAGCTCGTGCAGTGGTGTCATATAGAGATCATCACCAGTGATTGGATGATCGTTTTTGTAGACACATGTGACATTTTGGTTTTTTGTACTTATCATTTTTGCTGATCATAAGGTGTTTTGCAACCTATGATCGAAGACGATGTATTTTTGACACACTCCTATCTATATATATCATTATTACCGGCTTATCTTGTTAAACATGTGTGATTAAATGTTTTTAAATTTACATGTATGATTATCACAAATGTCTGTCTAACATTCGAGAAGCAATTGCATCTGCTAATGTATTTAAAGACCGTGGAATATGCTGATATTCAATGTAATCAAATTCACGTTCCAAGAGATGCACTCTCAAAAATAACCTTAATAACACTGGATTTCTAATGGCATACACTCTATTAAGCTGTAATACAACGAGTTCAGAATCTAACCTCACTATCAAACTCTGAATCCCAAACGAAATAGATTCAGACAATAACTCAATCATTGCACTGTATTCTGCAATGTTGTTTGTTGTTTGACCGAGGCTCACCCCATGCATAGAAACTAACTCGTCAGAGGGCGAATAGATAACCCAAGCTGCGGAAGAGATATTCCATGTACTACGACAAGCACCATCAGCGAATCCAATGTACATTTGGAGAGGCGTCGACATCTGCAATATCAAGAGTAAAACCAAGATAAGCCAGAATAACGATGAAAAACACACTTTCTAAGCTAAGCACACTGTCTAAACTAACAAACACACCAGCTAGAAAGAAAAACCTAACCTAACTAAAATCTCCATACCCATCATTTAAGCATAATACCTCGTTAGGTAAAGTCCATTTCTGGGTTTACCCAAAGAGTCCCCGTCAAAGTCAACTAGCTCATAGGCCCCTTTTGCTAGCTTTCGCTTGACAATATAGGGCCCATGCCACATAGGAACAAATTTTCCAGCACCTAATTTATCGTTAGCTTGATCATATAATAGCACTAGGTCTCCTTCCGAAAAAATTCGAGGGGTCACATTTCGATCATACTAAGCTTTCATACGTTTTGCATGAGTCTCGATCGCCAATGCAGCATCACGTCGAGTCTCATCTAATTGATGTAAGTATAATAAATGCTTCTCCTCTTCGGAAGTAGCTGGAAGTAATTCGACAGCCATTTGCAGTGACGGGATTTCGCATTCAATGGGCAGCACAGCTTCCAAACCATAAACTAGTTGGAAAGGAGTGAACCCTGTTGATGTTTTCACTGAGGTTCGGTATGCCCAAAGCGCGGAAAATAACATGTTGTGCCAATTTGACCGATGAATACCAATGATCCGTCGGATCATGATAACTAAAACTTTGTTGATGGACTCAACCAGACCGTTTGCTTGGGGATAATAAGGAGTTGAGCTATCATGACGCAAACCAAGCTGGCCTATAAGTTCTGCCATCATAATGTTTTGAAAATGGCGCCCATGGTCAGTGATTATCACTTATGGGACACCAAGCCTAGCAATTATGTGATTGAATATGAAAATTGCAGTTGTCTTGCCGTCAGCTTCGAATGTAGGCATCGCCTCGGCCCACTTAGTAAAATAATCAACCGCAAGGATGATATACGCATGCCCCCCGGCCGAGTGAGGGTTACATGTAATAAAATCGATACCCCATTTGGCAAAAGGACCAACAGCAATTATAGGGTGGAGAGGAGCAGGTGGTGCGCGCATCTTATGATCAAACACTTGACAGTTGTGGCATTTTCGGACCGCAGTAATACAATCTTTAAACATGGACGGCCAGAAGTAGCCAGCGCGCAACACCTTTTGGGCTGTGGCATACCCAGACATATGACCGCCACATGCTCCAGAGTGACAGTCATTTAGAACCCTTTCTGCCTCTTCGTGAGTTAAGCAACGTCGGAAAACCAAGTCTGCCCCACGGTGATAAAGAGTATCTCCAATAATTTTGTACTGTTGGGACTGGAATCGAATTTTCCGACGTTTCGACTTTGAAACTTCGGGCCGAAAGGATTGGGTTTGGAGATAGATGATTATATCCCCATACCACGGATCTAAAGTGATGATGAGAAACAAAGATGCGTCCGCAATGGGTTCCTCTGCCACAGTTTCCGTGTCAGCACGCGGGAAATCACACATCAACTCTGCAAAAACTAAAGATTTCTTAGACTTAGATTTTTCAAATTCCAAGTCGAACTCCTGCAGGATAACAATCCATTTGGAGTACTTGCCCCCTAGCAATTGTTTAGTTAAAATATAGATCATAGGGTTGCAATCCAAAATGACTGTAGTTTTACGGAGAAGAATGTAGTGATGAAAACGTTGGATTGCTTGAACGGCTGCCAAGGCCAATTTCTCCACATGCGAGTATTTTAGGTCAGTGGGATTTAACGTCCTACTAAGATAATATATCACATGTTCCGTTCCGAGTTCATCTTCCTGAACTAACACCATTCCAATAGTGGAATGGGAGGCGGTGAGGTACAAAAAGTAATCCTGGTTGTAGTTGGGAGGATGCAACAACGGTGCATGGGTCAACGCGTGTTTGAGTGCATCAAAAGATTTCTGAGCTATCTCATCCCAAGAGAATTGAGCGTTCTGTTTCAACAACCAGGTAAAACCTTTTGTAATCTCGGCGTATTTAGGAATGAATCGGTGTAAAAAGTTTGCTTTCCCCTGCAAACTTTGGAGTTGGCGAAGACTCGAAGGAGGAGGCAATTTGATGATAGCTTCTACCTTCGAGGGATCGACGCGGATGCCGGATTTTGAAACTACAAATCCTAGCAATCATCCCACTTCTATACAGAAAACACATCTATGATGGAGATCTTCCCATGGTAAATCGTCTACACACAGGACTTCACAAAGTTGTTCATCAGATGACACAACTTCGGGAAACGCTATTAACTCCGAGGTTGACGTGAAAAGTGATTCCTCACGGACCACATTCATTTGGTCGATTTTGGTTGAACGCGGGTCGGTAAAAGACTGCACAGCTTCATAGGCAATTTCATATGGACTCAAAGGCATAGCATTACCAAATGAGTCTATTTCAGATTCAGAAGGAACGATCCAAGGATCGTCGTAAACAATGGTATCTGATGTAATCATATGAATGGATGCAAATGAAGACACGGCGTTGATTGGAGGAAAAGGAAAAGTTCCCAGTAAACCGACATCTTTAACTAATCCTACGCCAACATCCTTATAAGGGATAGTCGTTTTACCGACATGCTAGATACTCTCTGAAGAGGCTGGGTCGGATGAAAAGTAAGCCAGCTGGTCGATGGTTACGATCTTGCCATTATGTGGAAACTTTATTACTCTGAAGACTGATGAAACGACCGCTGTCATAGCATAAGACCAACTTCGACCCAAGAGAAGGTTGTAGTCTAGAGGGGCATCAACCACCTCCACATCCAGACTAATGGTTTTTCCTTCAACCTCTATAGGCAAATCCTATAGAATTCCAAACGGATGAAACCCACGACCATCAAAGGCCTTAAGAATTGTCGGGGATTGATTTAGTGAAGGAGAACCAAGCGATCTCCAGCACTGTATCGACATAATACACGTGGAAGCTCCCTCATCAATTACAGTCCGATGAATAGGCCTGTTTTTTACTATCACTGGGATCTGGAAAGCCATTTGATGAGGTAAACGCGGTGTACTATTTTCTAGATCAAAGATTATTAGGTTCGGGTCCTGGACATCAATAGCTCCTATAGCCGACAAAAGTAATTTTCGTTGTGCTGGGCATGATTGCAGCACTTCCAAAGCTGACATTGCTGAGGGTGAAACATCTAAATCCTCAACAATGTTGTAATTGTGGGCCGCTCTCGCATGTGGATTGAAAGAAGACCTTCGAAGTACACCCTTAGCGGGCGGTTTGATTACTAAGTCAGGGTTAGGTTTCTCGATCTGTAGTGGATCGGAACCGGGAGCTGAGGTTGATGGATTAGACTGAGAAGATTCTGCTTCTTTCGATCCATCAACAGGACTTTTACTACCATAATCGTGTGACCGAGTCGCAATCCTTACATGTGACATCATCAATATGGGTTCTTCAGTGGCACTCGAGGAAGAACCTATCATTTTGCTATCTTTCGGAAATGGGTCCTTCAAGACAGCAGGAATTTGGGAACCCTTGACGATTTTCTCAACCTCTGCTCGATGAGGGCAATCTCTTGTAAAATGATCTTCTTCACAAATAAAATAAGGATATCGAGGTTTGCGCTTTTTGTCATTGGTTTCCAACTTTTCTGTTTTCTCCTTTGGAGTTTTTTCTGCTTTATTCTTCTTCTTGCCTTTCTTCTTTCCACCGATTTTTGATTTAGCCGTAGATGACTCTACAGCGTGAATATCAGCGGAAACTTCAGCAGAAGATTCTCCTGTCGGGGAGTCTGGTAAGGTTATAATGGGCGAAGAATTCTTTGAAGACTTCTTCTTGCTTTTAGTATTCACCGTACCAATCATGCCATCAGCAGCATGGGATCCCGAAGGAGCAGCAGCGATTTGATTTGACTTTGGAAGATCTGGGATCTTTTCGTGTAACGTACCTGACTGAGTGTAAACTAAGTCAAGGTACTGCGCTTGAGCAATCACTTGCTCCTCAGTAACTACTCCGGCCTTAGCTACGTCTTCAGTAATCTTCGGTAATAATGATTTAACAAACCATTCAGCTAAGATTTGGTCCGGGATAAAAACTTTCACTAATCGCCTTCGACGTCTCCATTCATGAATATGATCGGAAATATAAGTGGACGTCGACTGTTTTAATGAAGTTAGTAACTCCGTGTCATTATCATATCTAACCGGCAACTAAAAAAGAGTTAAGAACGAGGTAGCTAACTGACTAAAATTGTAAAAAGAGGCTCGTGGTAACTCAATGTACCACTTGGCCGCGAGACCAATGAGCGTACGCTGGAAAAGACGTAAGCGGATCGAATCATCTGAAATGGAATTAGAGGCACACCAGAGGTGATAAGTCATCACATGATTTGACGGGTCCTCTCCAGACTTACCTTCGAACTTGGGTATGTCACTGGGCAACTTATTTGGCATTGGCGGCCAAAACGAAAGATAATTGATCGGATCGTTCATTAGGCGCGTCAAGTCTAGTAAATCCAAAGTTGCGATAAACGGCAATTGCCGATTAGGATCCCTAAAACTCTGGGTAACAAGACCAGTCCCAGGAGGAGGATATCCAGGATAACTTGGAATAGGAATCGCATTCGGGATGTTGTATCCTCCTGGAAAATCAGGATTAACCGGACCGTACTGGGGTTGATGTGGTTGTTGATAAGTGTACCCAGGATACGGTTGATACTGGTAAACTGGTTGCTAGACAGCAGGCCCGTATTGGTACTGTCCCTGGTACAATTGATAAACGAATTGTGGTTGACTAGTGACAACCGTACTTAAACCAAGTTGTCCTACAGGCATCTGAACCGTAGTTTGAATCGTGGATCCAGACAATGGTAAAGATGTCTGAGGAGTAGTGGCAGAGACAGTAGAAACCGGAGCTGTCGATACTCCAGAAGTAAGTGTGGTGGATGGAACAGATGTTGCGGTAGTTGCAGCAGTCGTTTGAGATGGAGTACTAGGTGCAATGGGCGACTGAGTAACTACCGAAGGTACAGAAGTTTGAACATTAGACTGGACTGGTTGCTGGGGTGAACCAGAAACTAAAGGTTGTCCAGTTTGAGATGACAACTGTACGCTTGGCTACAACACCTGTTGAACTTGCGATGGATCCCACACTATGTTCATTCCGGGGTATTGACCCATGACAGGTTGAGGATATTGAGATCCATAACCGGATTGAGGGTAGGATTGATAATTGAAAGGTACATTTCCCGTACCTTGAATATACGATTGACCTTGGGGTGGTTGATAACCTTGACTCGAGTACTGACCTTGGGGTTGATACCCTTGAGGCACGTACTGATGCTGGGGTTGACCTTGAGGCATAAATTGATACTGAGGTTGACCTTGGGGTACATATTGAGGCTGGGGTTGACCTTGAGGAATGTACTGTACCACGGGTACATACTCTCCTTGAGGTTGCCCCCCAGACACAATTTGTGTACCTTGAGGTTGCCCCCCAGGCGTTAATTGAGGCTGCCCCCCAGGCGGTAACTGGCCACCTTGAGGTTGAGAACTGGGAATTGAACCTGACATCATGTAAATGTCTCCTATGCCCAACGGTTTATTACCATTATTTCCAGTTAATAGCCCATGTTCAATGGGTTGAGGAGATGCTCCCGCAAAAGTACCAGAAAGTGACTGATACCCAGCGGGAACAGAAGGGATTGAGTGAACATAGATGACTAACCAGACATATTTACAGGAGTATAAATACCTCCGGGTGGATAAGGAGTACGAGGTGGAGAAAAACTTGACCCTGAGTTGTCCAAATAATTGGTTAACGAAAGATACCAAGTAGTACTTCTAGGAGGACTGTAAAAAATGGATTCACGCTCCCTTCAATCAATAGTAGGTTGATCTTCAGGGATAGGGACGCCTATTTCTTCTTCTGGAGCAAGTTCTTCAATAGCTATCAAACCAGAAGGAAGATTTTCGGTGATGACTCTTTCTACCCTAGGTGAATCAGGAACACTAGAAGTTGGAGTAACAGGTTCAGATATCTCAGGTTCTTCGCCTATATCACTAGTAGATGAAAAACTACCAGCAAGCTCAGAAACTGCAATAGCTTCAATATTATAACCTGTTTCTAGACTTTGGTAATCGGGATGGACTACCAATGAAGACTCTTCTTCTTCAGGTGAACCTACTTTACTGCCACTAGGAGTTACAAGGACCTTCAAACCTTCGTAATGACCCGGGACGTCTTCAGGAGGTTGGCCCCGAAGTCTACAGGACTTCCTCAACAAATCAGCCATGGTTACAATCTTAGGAGACTGGCCCCGAAGTCTACGAGACTGTCTCGGTAATTCAGCCACAATTAAAACTTTTAACTACTGCACACGCAAACAAAGTAAAATCTCAAAGCAAACCGCCTAAAGTCTCTAAAGAAACAAAAAAATTCGAATCACACGCCTAAAGAATCTAGGGCGTCAAACCAAACACAAACAGTAACCTTCTGGACCGAAAGCACTAGTTGGTGATGAAATCCAACATCGCCGGATTTAGTACAGAAGTGGTGGGTGGAACAGTTACCCCGGCAACCTGCTTAATGAATAGACTGGCACAAGTTCCTCCACTTTAACCGTCTCGAGTGAAGTGAACCCCCCGGAAAATCCAAGTGAGTCTAGCTGACGTCTGCTCCAGGTACAGTGGGATCTTCCCTCCACCGTCACCTCGGGTAGAATCCTAAAGATAATGGTCACTAAGGTTACCAATAGCAACAAATATACTTGGGGGAACAGTCTACGACCTGATAGCACGCAAGGGCAGAGTAACAAGCTCAATCCCCTTGCCGGCTCCTTGACAATAATCCAAGGTTTACCGACAAGTGACCCCAGGCTCCTCGACAATAATCCGAGGTTTACCTTTTGTAGTACATGCGTATCTGGCATCTTTCCCAATGAAGGAGGATTGATCCCCTCACTGGTTCGGACACGGTCTCGTGCTTCTCCTTTAAGAGGAGCTTTCCCAGAGTACAAATGAAACAGTTGGATTTATCCTACCACAAGATAAGCTACTTGTTTGGTTTTACTGTCTTGGAGAATTAATTACTCTCCTACTCCAAGACACTAGCCTGATCTATATTGGTGTTTCAGAGCCCTAGTAAATAAAAAGTTACTGAGTTGATTTTACTTTAAGCGTTAATTTTTATGGCTTTTCTTTAGGACAAAAGGTAGCGGAGATGAAACTGATGGTGTGTAGACTCGACTCAAATCCACTAAAAAGATGCACCTAGGATGATTTATACTAATTTTCTTTTTCAATGAATTCCCTAGCTAAGAGAGTTAGAGAATGAAAAATTGATATAAAGACAACTTTCTTGGCAATGAAAATCAAAGAAACAATCTCTTTATCTTTTCCAAAGCATACAACACATGACCACTAATTATTTCACGAAAATTCCTTTTCTTTTCAAAGACGCAAATGCTACTAAAACAAACTTTTCTTCAAAAGAGATTTTTTGGATTTTTTCTTTATACTAACAAAGCATATAAAAAACAAAAATCAAATTTTTTAAAAAATCTATGACAATCAAATCAATTTTACCTAAAAGAAAATCTAAGAGAAAATCACCCAAAAGCAAATCTAATGAGGCCAAAGTCTACAAAGTATGATTCCAGGATGTTTTACTCAGTCATGATTTAACCAAGGACTAGTTAATGCAGAATCATAAACTAGTCAAAAACAAAAATCAAAATCTTTTGTTCTTTTTCTTAAGAATGAAATTCACAGTTTAATCAACAAACTTTTTCGAGATTCCGCAAAGAGACAACACAAAGGTAGGTTTCTCACAAAGGTGGATTCTATGAAAGGTCTGACTCCTAAGAAGACTGAAAAGACCAGGGATATCCAAGGTTTTACAACTTCTAAAGCCAAAGTCACTACAGGACCAATGCAAAAAATTAAACCCTAGGGCTAGAACCTCTATGAATTTCACTAAAACTCTTGACACTGACGAAACAAGTTTTGATGAAGACTTCTGGCAGGTAACCAGTGGATCTGGGTAGCAAAAACAAATTATAAACAAAATCTAAGAGGCAAAAAGGAAAAAATTGAAATTTTCTCAATTTTGACAGGGTACGCAGGCAACCTATTTGCACAGGTGCGTGTACGCTCTGTGTACAAAGTTGCAGTGCGTACAGGTACGCACTGTGCTTAACGCAGAGGCTGCGTACTTCTAGCAAAACTAAGAAAAACTAAAATCTAACTTAACCCTAAGCTATTCCACCCAAATGCACAGTCAAACAGCCAAAAACCAGAAAGAAAATGACTTTTCTCAAATCAAAGTTTCACACAAAGGAGAAATCATTCAAATCATGGAGTTCCCCAGTATGGTTGCCATTTTGTCATGCGGAAAGAGTCAATTTTGCGGACAAAACCGACCTCCCTAGAAGCTAAGGCTTTCTAGTGACAAACAAGACAATTAAACACTATCTTTCCCTAAATATGGATTTAGAATACAAGTAGTCAGGTGTTTAAAACATACCTTTAATCCCACGCTGTTTGTAGTAGTCCAGCCTCTCCGATCCGGATGAGCTCCTCCTTCTCTTTGAAACCTGAATAACTCATAAAATAAAACATATTCATCATAAAGACCAAGGAATATATGAAACAAATTATGTATAACAACTTGTTGAGAAAAATGAGCTTAATTGTATTAAGTGGAAACAAAAGAAACCATTACAACCAGTGCCTTGGTGTTGTGAAGGTCCCTCCCAGGGTCCAGCAAGAGTTCTCCTTTACTTTGATCAGCTCACCCACTTCCAAATGAAGCTAAGAAAGGATGGGAATCCCTCCTCTCAAGCTCTATAAGGGAGTCCTAATTTCAGCAGCATCTACCCTTAGGAATGTTCAGCTTTCAACCTCTCCTCCCTCTAGCCCAATGCCTGTATTTATAGTGCTTTGGAGGAAGATAATCAAGTCCACCATGAATGGGATAAGCCCCTCTTTCAATGGGATAGCTCCCCTCTTCATGGGATAAGTTCTCTTTCATTGGGATGCATGAACCATCTGGAGGCGCTCAATCCACGTCAAACCATCTTCTAGAATGCTCTAGAAATGACCACAAGTAACTTTTTTGAAGTGAAACTTGCGCCTTTTGACCTTTACAGGAGTACGCACCCACCCCTTTACAGACAGAGCGTACAAGTACGTAGGTATTGTGAACTTGGGGTGCGTACACGCAGGTAAGGCTAAGAGAAACTGCATAACCAGAGTTAATTGAATTTTTAAGGACTTTCTCTCTTTCTTGGAGTTTGACATGAGGAGCAGAGGTATGAGACTTGCCAAGGAGGATAGTATGACAGTTGATGAAGCCATACTAACTATAGATTGTCATGGTGACGAATTTTAGTGTAACAGGTATAAGAAAAATGACAGGGGGATTCATGAGGAAGGAGCCCACAAATTCAACCAGGCTCCATGAACACCCCCAAGTAGTAGCCATATTCACCAGAGCAAATTGGATGACATTTTTTGAGAAATTCCTAGGGTTTGATGAATAAGTGGCTCAGGAGTTTGCCATTTATTTAGTCCCTCACTCAAGGAACCATGCCATTGTTATTTTTAGAGGTCTCTCCATGGAAATCACCCCAGAATTTATCAGCAGGGTTACCACCCTTCCTCTTGGATTACCTTGGAGTAAAGATGAAAAGCCAATTGGACAGTCTACCAAGAAAAACTTCTTCCAAAACAATGAAGATCATGTAGAAAACAAAAATGGCATTAGAAGGACAAGCATACCTTACCCTTGGGATGAGGTCAGTTACCAAATCATCAAATATATTTCCTGTGAAGGGAGGTATAGCATACTTTATGGCTACCATTTTAGACTTCTCCATGAGATGAGATATGGCATAGACACTCCAAGACCCCAGAAACTCAGCATCCCCTATTTTCTCTTGCAGTCCCTCATAGACTCCAGCATTATGTTGAAGGCAAGAGGTCCAAATCAGCTGGCTCACCATGGGTTAATTAAACTGTTAGTGGAAGAATCCCTCCATACCTTCACAATCCCCATAGCATGGGAAATTTTCCACAACATGACCGCAGAAGATGACATAAAGGCCCTCACATATGATCTCAGTCCTTCTGATAGTGAGGAGGAAGAGCAGCAAGGGGGAGAAGGGGAGGAAACTGAGGAACAAGAAGGGAAGAAGGAAGAAACCAAAACAAAGAAGGAATAAACCAAAACAGAGGAGGAAGGAACCGAAATAGAACAGGAGGAAAAAAACCAACAGAGAAGGAGAAAAAGGGGCAAAAAAGATAGAGGTGTCTCCTGAGACCCTAGAAAGAGAAGCAGCAGCTTCTCTCACTGCCCTCAACACCCGAATTAAACCAAAACAAAAGAGGAAGAGGCAGACCTCAATGTATTTCAGGGCTAGGAAGAGCACAAGGATCAAACAAGGGAAACCCCAGCCTTCTTCTAAAGTGCCTATTGTTATTCAACATTCACCCTCTGCCCAAGGGAAGGAATCCCCTTCCAAGGCACCTATCACTTATGAAAGGGGGACTCCCAGGTCTCCCACATGGAAGGAAAAAGTAGAACTACAGGACTTAAAAACAGTTCTACAGGAAGCACAGACTGTTCTACAGGAGACCCTGTCAAGACTACAGGAGACCAAAAAACTTGAAAGAAGGATAGAAGGACAGCCACAGGGGAAGGAGGAAGCAACAGAGGCACAAGAACCTGACCCCCAGCCTAGTTTGGGCTCTTACTACAATCTTCTTGAGGGGGGAAGAATCATTCCACAGAAATTTGCAATCCCACTTTTCTTTGAGTTGGAGAAAGAAAGAATAAGGAGCCATAGGTGGATGCAAATCGCCAAATCCAAGGGAGTAGAGGATATTGGCCATATGGAGAATCAACTCAGAGAAATGGGCAGGGAATTAAGTGCTATCAGACATAGAGAAGCAATCACAAGAACTCACCTTGAAACAGAAAATGAGTTGCTAAGAAGACAACTGCAAGAAAAAGAGACACAATTGGCATGCATGGCCAGATGGTCCATGGAGGCACTGCAATGCAGAACACCAACAAAATCATATGGATTATACCTCAAGGACCAATGGCTACAATTTCGGATAAAGATTTTGGCACAGAGAGGCACAATGCTTTTTCAAGATTACCGACAGTTTATGGACCTATGTGACCAAAGCTCTTCAGAAGACAAGGCAAAAATGGCAGAATTCTATTTGCATAACATGGCCCTCACAGACATGAATGTGTGGGACCCCAATGCTAGGCTAGGGGACCTACAACTAATGGCCATGGCCTCATGGATGAATCATGAGGAGTTAAGGGCAGCAGAAATAAAAAAGTTGATGATAAAAGAGTAGAATGAGCCCTTAATGATCAGAGCTGAGCCATCAGATCCCATGGAACTCATCAGCACACATCACCTACTTGCAAATAATCCCCAAATTTCTCCTACGTATATCAATGATCAGGCTCAAGCCGTTGCACATTTTGAGGATATCGAAAGATCACTTGGGGATGACTGTATCCATGCTTGTATGAGGAGGTGGAACACATTACCACACAGTTTGTAGATCAGGGAGTATGAATCCCCAGTAAGGATGCAAGAAGAATTAAGGAGAGTGCCACTATACAAGTGCTCTATGCAGAGTTTGAAGGTCAACTGGATTGGCCTAAAATTGAGTCCCCCACTGCTGCTAGGCATGCTAGAAGGCAGAAAAGAGGAAGAAGAGCAATAGCAGTGGGAAGAGGTGGACAGAAAGGCAGGATTCCATGACAAAGAAGAGGAGCTCACATCAGAAGCATGGGATGTCAGGGAGGCCATCAGGGCCATCAAAGATGAGGAGATGGACTAAGTTGCTTAGAGGATGAGCAACACCTTCAGTAGGGGGGTGATGAGCCCCATAAATGGGTAATTATATGGGCTCATTTTTCCTCCTAACATAGTTTAATCAACCATTCTCTTAGCTTATTACATGTTTTTTTATTATATCTATGCTTATGGATTGAGTTGGGTTGGTTATGATGCCATGGAGTCTAATATGTGTTTAATGTAGATTTTTGTTGAATTTTGAAGACAAAGTCAAAGATTTAATGGACAATTGGCAGCAATAATTCGAAGTGGACAAAGGAGAGGATTTATAGGAGGGTATCCCCCTCATTTATGACTCCCCACTTCAAATTTTCCTTCATGCAGCTCGAAGCACAAATAGCCACATCAATGCACTAGGAGGCAGCCGAGCAAGTGGAGGATAACTTCTGTTTATCTCAAGTTTTGGGAGCCAAGCCTCCATAATTTTAAGGAAGTTGTTGGGAGCTTCAGTTGTATAAGTAGAGAGGCCTAGGGCCTCATTAGGGAGTTGGTCAAGTTTTCAAATTTTTGTTGCAGCTCTACTCTGCTCAACTTCGAGCTTACTTTTGTTGACAGTTTCATGTAATCCTATTATCATTTTGATAATAAAGATGAGATCCTTTTTGAGCTAGCACTGAGTTACCTCAAAGGGCTGAAGCTCTTGGGTTAGGGCCCAATCCAAGCAGCCAAGCTCCTCTTGTTTGTATTTATATGCTTTGTTTCAGTTTATGAATTAGTTGCTGTTAGATAAATTTCTTTCTTGGTTAATAATAGGTTGCTTTTGGTGATTTATAAGGTTGTTTCCATTTGAGTTTTTTGTAGCAGGTTGAACAGTAATAAAAAGAAGATACAAAAGGGCATCAACAGAGCCTTGGTCTCCTTTCCTCCCCTCGGGACCATGAACTGAGGCCAAGACCCTCTTGCTGCCACAAAAACACAGATTTTCCTTCCCCATATGATTTTTGGTGTTGCAAATTGTTAGAAGGTTAATGATTTTCTTTAGATCTCTTTCACCATGCTCATTTCTATCTTTGCAATAAGTTTCCTTCCCTGCTTTCTCTCATCGTAGAATTTTTTAGCACTTCTTTCCATAGCTCATATTTTAGATTAGCTTGATGAAAAATTATGGTTTTTTGATGTACTTAGTCTCCTTGCTTGCTAGATCTCATTGTTTGGCTTTCAGTTCTTTTGTAACAAATCTCATCTCACAGCAGTTCAATCTATCAGCCATTGCATTCTCTCCTTGATCTATGCCCTATTGGTTGCCTAAAGTTCACCTCAAATCTTCCCTAGCTTTCTGGGTTTTTCCGTAGGATATCCTCCTATCTCCTGACCATCTTTTCCTCTCCTAGCAATCCTTGGTGAACCCCAGGCACCTTAACACATCATCCTAGCCTTTAGATACGCTTTCCACCCACTCTCACACCTTCAAAACCTTCAAAACTACTCTCTGCATCCTCCTGTAGACCTCCTGTAGACCTTCTATAGATCCCCTGCAACCTCCTGTAGATTTTCCTGTAGGCTTCCTTTTGAAGTCCGATTGCGGGAAAAGCCTCCAGAAGACCACCTAGGACTTCCTAAGACCCATCCACACCATCCTACACCTCTGTAAATCCCAAAGTCGTCCTCCATAGCCACCTAATGGCTGTCACATTCACAAACAAATAAATTACATGCATGACAATTTCACATAAAAATACATAAAAATCCAAAAAGATTTTTTTTCTCATTTCTTTCTAGAAATAGCTTGAGTAGATGTTGTTTACTTCCTTGAGTAGGTAATGGCATTCATTTCATGGTTTTCATGTTTCTTTTTGCAAAAGTTGGATTAGTTGGTTAAGTAGGGTTTACTAGGTTTACTTTACATTTCAGTCTTCTTTTCCTTTTTGCAAGTAGAGTAGCCTCTGTAGAGTAAGCTTTCCTTTATTTCATCACATATAGAGTTTCTTCTGGAATCCATAGAAGTTGGCTTGAGCTCCTAGTGATCTTGCGCCAGCTGACTAACTGATAGCCTGCAGTAAGAACTAGTACCTTTGCATACAACATCGTCGCTTCCAATTTTGTTACGAACTATCGGGTTGATAAAAGTAAAGTAGGAAGCCCAGGAGTTGCAGCATTATTGTTGTAATACTGGTGGTCACCATGTGATACAAAGGAAAAGGCTCCTAGACGCGGGTCTGGAGGCCTTAGCGTTTGAGGGCTAAACCCCTCGTTCCAGCCCTTGGTCATATGAGGAAAGCCACACGAGGGGCTATAACAAGGGGGCTAAGGGGGAAATCAAAAAGGGCCCGTTTCGCCTGTTTTAGAAGAAAAAAACTCATGCCTACGAGACTGCAATGCTACACTAGAATGCATATCACCCACTACATCAAGGCACTGATAGTGCAGTACAGAGGTTTAATGGGCAGATGGGACGGCAACTATAAGACTTAAATGGAGCATGGCACAGCATTGGAGCAGTACATGGGACTAAGGAAGATTAATGGCTCAGCATGGAGCCCCATCCCTCTACAAAGAAAAATACCACCAAGACGGGCACTTACAGTTGACCCAACCCCTACTTCACAGAACAAGGAATCCTAGCAGTAAAGGCAGAAGCGACGATGTTGGTTGAGCAAAATAGGAGGCCATACCTTGAACAAATTATAGCCTGAGGCAGAGGCAATCACATGATGGACACAGAGACTTTGATTTAATTTTTTGTTTGGTTATTTACTTTTTTTTGTCCTATAACATGCCTTCCTTCCAAGGAGGCATTTAATTCTATAATATTTTTGGGCCACAGAACCATTCATGACTGATACAGCTAGTTGACCTGACAGCTGAATCTAGACCATAGATATTTTTGTTGTAATGTATGTTCTTTCTCCCCTCTCCAGATAAATAGGGAAAGGTAATACTTAGAAAAGGTTCATAAATTCTATAGAAAACACTACATGCTATTTTCATACAGGATCTCTTTGTACTACAGATATTTTTCAGAATATCAAGGAAACAATGGTGATTCCCCCCCTCAAGTATTACAATATGTGTTCTCTTTTTCAAACTCATTTTTTGTGTTCATGCTTCTTCCTTGAATTCATGCAATTATAGTTTCTAGAAATATTTCAAGCTTCTTCATAGATTCATTAGTATCTACATGTTAATGCAAATGCCTATAACTGTTTCACAGATTCATTTGTCTCAAAATTGTTTATGAATATGCCTGTGTGTACTATTGAAATTATATCTTTAATCTACAACGCATGAATCATAGCTTTCAGCTCCTCCTTCATTCATTATTTCTGCTTGTAACTCAAATAAGTATAGAAATCCTTAATGCCTCAAGCTCTATGTGTTAAGTGTAGAATGTTAGAAGCCTTATGCTCTATGTGATGAGTTGCTCCTTCTCTTTGTCCTCTCTCATCTGCTCTGCAAAATCTTATTAAGTTGTAAGACCTTGAAACACTCGGCCTCCACTATTCTTATGCTTATTTCTTAGATCTGAACCCGTGAAGAAGTACCAAAAATCCATGTCTTATTTCTTTGGATAAATGAACCAATCCATCTCATATAAATATGTGTGTGTGTGTGTGTGTGTATCTATAGAACATAAGAAATGTCTCCAGTTTTATGTAAAACATTTGAGACACACCATTCTGGATGTGCCCAAGCACTGCTCTTGTAAGAAATCCAAGGTTTTCTCTAGGAGCTACAACATATTTTGGTGCCGTTGTTGGGGATCGTATTGAAGGATTTTTTATTTGGGATATGACAAGCTAAACACTCTTTATTTAGGTGAGCAAAGCCTGTTCTGATTTCATTCACATCACCTTGGCGACTCCACACCCCCTCATTATCATTCAATACCATAGCTTTTAAAAGGCCTCATACTCGCTTAGATACATCCCAGTAGAAAGCCCCATTTGTATTTGATTCAGAAAAGTTGATCTTCAAGAAAGTTTGGAAAGAGAAAACTCCCCTTGACTGTGCTACCATCTCACCAGCCTTTGAAGTTCCCTCATCTAGTTCTTAGTCAGTTGTTGGTCATTATTCAAGACTTTCTCCTAAGGCCCTGACATACCCTCTTTCCCCTCCAAACACTGTGGTCTTGACCCCAGTCCCTCAAACAAATTTTAATATCCCTCCACTAGTCCAGATGGATCTTCCAGTCTTTCTACTAAATAAGTATGCACCTCTTGATCTACCTCAGACCTTAAGTGCAATGCCCCGGGACTACTTAAAGCATCTACCTAGGTTCAATGGGAAAGATGATAACACGCCACAGAGTCACATTGAAACCTTCAGTGCTTTTTCTGAGAACATAAACGTGGAACAACTGAATGTGGACATGAGACTTTTTGTACAATCCCTTGATGGAGAAGCTAGAAAATGGCTCAAATCCCTACCCAATTCCTCCATCACTACATGAGAGCAACTTGAAAACTTTTTCACCCAAAAGTGGGAAGAAAAGAGGAATCATGAGTACCTCCTCACTGAGTTTAATTCCATAAGAAAAAATTCGAAGGAGGATTGTTATGAAACCAGCTCAAGAAAAGATAGAAAAGATAGATCAACGCCTTAGAATTCAGCCTCTTCGAGGGGGCAACCTCCTTTACATTACATAAATGAACAATTCTTGGATGATACAAATGAAAATACCTCCTTTCTATATATAGGAGTCTAAGGGGTCATAACATAATCAGAGCCAACATAACAATAATAATGTAAGGGCACAATAATAACAATAGTGGGCTTCTATGGGGTACAAGAGTA
This sequence comes from Pinus tabuliformis, assembly GCA_031772625.1. Lineage (NCBI taxonomy): Eukaryota > Viridiplantae > Streptophyta > Pinopsida > Pinales > Pinaceae > Pinus > Pinus tabuliformis. The sequence goes on along the minus strand of CM062818.1, from coordinate 476,647,947 downwards.
ACAATATGGGCACTAGATGTGTACATCAATATAATAAGTGGGTTGTACTAATAAGAATAAGGGGTTATACTAGTAGTATAGGGACCTAACATGCCCCTCTCCTTCAAAAATCGTTGTCCTCAACGCTTGAGTAGTTCTTGATGCTTCTGTATAAAATTCTTGTCCTCCCATGTGGAATCTTCAATAGGTAGGTTCTTCCACTTGATGAGATACTCTGAAATTGATCGATTTCGTAGCTGTCGGGTTCTTGTTTCTGTGACTACTCCAGGTTCCAATATGATTTTTCCTTCCTCTTCAATTTCTGGCAATATTGTTTGAATTGGGATCTTTTGCAACTTTTGAATAAGTGGCCATACTTCTTTGTCTTTCTTCCATTCATCCCTTGCTTCGTTTATCCAATCTGGTTCGATAATAGAAATAACACAAAACAATGCTTCCACATCATCATCCTTGAAGAGTCTTCCCATTCGGTAAGGTCGCCATTTTTTAAGTTCATGTAGTATTGCCAACATTTCCTTCTCATAAATAGCTTGCTTTAGAAGTAGTAGTGAAAATACCCAATCACCTACATCAAAACATTTTTCACTATGATGTTGATATACCTGTTGTTTCATTTGATTTTGCACCGAAGTGGCGTTATCCTTTAAAAGTTGGAGAACTTGTTGTTGATGCTCGATGTGATCTTTCACTGCTTGAACCTTTTTCTTCTTGATATGTCCTTCTATCTTTAGAGTTTTAGGCGTGGTAATTTCTTCCAATCCTTTACAAGATATGGTCGGATTCATTTCTTGACACTTGATGTGATATTTCATTTCTTGAACATTTTTCTTCTTGATATGTCCTTTTATCTTGATAGTTTGAGGAGTGGTAATTCCGACCAGTGAATTACAAGATATGGTTGGATTCATTTCTTCATTCTTGATGTGATCTTTCACTTCTTGCACCTTTTTCTTCTCGATATGTCCTTTTATCTTGAGAGTTTGAGGAGTGGTCATTCTTGCCAATAGTTTACAAGATATGTTCTGATTCATTTCTTCTTTCTCTGGGGTCGGGTCCTGGCATATATCCTCTTCTTTTGATGTTTCTTGATCTTTTTCTTCCTCCTCTTCACACTCTATGTAAAATAATTTCTTCTCAACACACTTATGACCTTTAGTGCATTTGCTATCACAATTGTAACAAAGCCCTTTTTCTCTTTTTTCTTCCAATTGTTGTGGTGTAACCCTTGTAGGTTGTGGAAGGCTAGGAGAAACAACGTGTCCATCTTTATAGTTGTGAGGGGTAGACTTCCTTGTTGCCATAATTTTACTTTCAAATATGTCACAAAGCCTTTTTACTCTTTCCAATTGTTGCGGTGTTGCTCTAAAGAAGGTGTTGCTCTTTGTATCCTCATAATGTGCTATCATTTCCTCCGTGAGAATTGACCACGTAACAAGTTGTTTACGAGAATAAAGCCCTTTATACCATAAAAATTGATTCGGTTCTAAATATGAAGATGCAATACATACCTTTTGTAACAGTGGTACACCATGTAGATCAAAATATTGCTCCATCTGAAGTATCCAATTTACCAGATCCTTGCCATCAAACTTCCTCATCTTGCTTTTTCTTGATTTTAGGACCTCGATCTTGAAACGACTGTAACTTTGTACTTTCCGATATTTAAGTTCTTAAATTGATACCTGTCATAGCCCTCTGTGTCCTCTTTCCAATGCCACTAGTCTGATCCAAATTGGATTCTCCAAGAAAGAATTATGCACAATCTCCCAAGATGACCTGATTATAGACCTTTCCAGAAAAGCGAACTTGTATGAAGTGCCACGTGTCAATCTTTTGACCTTTGGCTCTGAAAAAGATATAAAAGAAACTACAATCTGTCCTATTTCTGTACCTTCTTATGAAATTTCAATCCAATGCTCAGAGAGAAATTTATGACGATTTTCCCTAGGTCACCTGTTTGGAATGTAATTCAGGAGTCTGCAAAAAGATCAACTTCCTTAGATCATATCTCCGTAAATATAGCGCAAAAAGCTCTGAAATTTAGACCCAAGGTTTAGCGCGATTTATTCGCAAATGGGTTTTTCTTACAACGTCTGAAACATTGCAAAAAAAAAGTTATAGTGAAAATGCCACGATGACCTGTTTGGAGCAGCAAAACCCTAGAATCCAAAGCTCTGATACCAAATGTTATGAAACCAGCTCAAGAAAAGATAGAAAAGATAGATCAAAGCCTTAGAATTCAGCCTCTTCGAGGGGGCAACCTACTTTACATTACATAAATGAAAAATTCTTGGATGATACAAATGAAAATACCTCCTTTCTATATATAGGAGTCTAAGGGGTCATAACATAATCAGAGCCAACATAACAATAATAATGTAAGGGCATAATAATAACAATAGTGGGCTTCTATGGGGTACAAGAGTAACAATATGGGCACTACATGTGTACATCAATATAATAAGTGGGTTGTACTAATAACAATAAGGGGTTATACTAGTAGTATAGGGGCCTAACAAGGATACTTTAGAATTTATTAAAATATTCAATAAGCAGTTCAATAACTTGCCAGTCGACATAAAGCATCCCCTAGTTGTATCTCGTGTGGTTTTCCTGGGAGCTTTTGACTCCGACGTTGGCTTTACCCTGAGAGAAAGGAAGTCTACCACTATATACCAACTTTAGTTCGATGTTCTCAAAGTGGAAGCAAATATGGCCTCGGCAGGGAAGTCGAGGGCAAAGCAAGAACCTATTGAACCCAAAAGAGGAAAAGAAGAGGCATCCTCCTCTGGTTGAGATGGAGAATCATCAGACCTGAAGTGGGATGATCTGGACAAACTCATCAAGAGTTTATCACAAAAGGTTGGAAAGCTCGAAATCGAGAACAAGAACCTCTCCAGGTAGAATGCTCAAGTCAACAACCGGGGCTATAACCTGCAATATAGAAGACCTCCACTACAACTACTTCCAAGGGAAAGAAAGGAGCAACTTGATCAGATCCCTCATCCCTTATACTTGGAAGATGGTCCCGATGAACAATCATCAGATACACAGGAGATGCAGGAAAATATATATGTTGGTTTTGCTGAAGAAGAACATGAGAATATGGCTCACTAGGAGGCTAGTCATCATAGAGAAGCAACAATAGAGGAGGAAGCTATGGATTATTATTGCAAATAGTTGCAGAGTTCATGCAAACACATCCACAACGTAGGTATAATCTAAGATCTTCAAAGAAGAGGACGAGAGAACCAGAACAACAAGGGGAAGCTTCTCCCCAAATGACACCTCCAACACCAAAAGAAGGGAAAGGTAAGCTCCATCTTGACCCACCCAAGACAGGAGTCTCTGCAAATAAGGAGAGCAATAGTATTAAGGGACACACAGAAAAGGAGGCACATGTTCTGCTGACAACTACCAGTGGAAAGGGAAAAAGAACAGCTCCAGGAGATACAGAAAAGGCCCAACATACATTCAACCTCCAGAAGGAGTTGGAAAAGGTAAAAAATCATGTTCCTCTAACTGAGCTTCTAAAGGAGCATCATTACAAAGCTCAAGTCTCTCAATTCATGCATCCAACCATCTCTACACCATCCCATGATAGTTTGAACCTTGAAGTGGAGAGGCCCATGGTTGTCTTCAGGCTGCATGTGGAAGAGTTGGATGCTTCTATTGCGCCTTTCTATGTGACTTTGGTGATCCATGACCTTTTGTTGCATAATTGCATGCTGGATTTTGAGGCCTCACACAACCTCATGCCACTATCAGTAATGGAACAAATGGTCTTAGAGATCACCAAACCATACAAGGACCTATACTCCTTTGACTCCAAGAGAGTCAATTCTTAGGCATGATAAAGGATCTGGTGGTAAAATTGGCTCAGATCCCGGTGAAGAGTGTGGTAATGGATATAATGGTGGCTGATATACCTCCTCACTTTGGAATTCTCTTATCCAGATCTTGGGGTTCCAAGGTGGGTGGCTCTATCAAGCTAGATCTGACTTATGCCACCATTCCCACTTTTGGATGTGAGAAAAGGAGGCTAAAGGCTCAGAAAAATCCCTAGTGCATGGGAAGGATATTGAAATCTCATGTTTGTTCCTAAAAGAGGATGAGACCTTCCTAGAGAAAACATCAGTACACCTAACAGGGTAGTTAGAGCACCTGCGAGCAAATGAAAATGAAGTATGGAAATTATACTTCGATGGAGAAAACTCAAAATATGGGAATGGAGATGGACTATTGTTGGTATCTCTGGAAGGTATCATGATACCCCTCTCATTCAATCTCAAATTTGAGGCAACCAACAATGTGGCAGAGTATGAAGCATTTCTCCCGGGGTTACAAACGACAAGAAATATGAAAATTGAATGCCTATCGGTCTATGGAGACTCTGAGCTAGTCGTAAGGAAGATCTGAAACCAATGCCAAGACAAACACCCCAGGTTGAGGACATACTAAAATGAAGTGTGGGACTTAATCGACAATTTCTCCCTGGCCTTTAACATTCAGTTTCTACCCAGAAAATAAAACAAGATGGCTAACTCTCTTGTGGTAGCTGCAAGCACTTTCAAGCCCCCACATAATCCACTTCTCAGATATGCGATAGAATTCAGACACAGACCCTCAATACTTAATAATGTCAAACACTTGCAGGTATTCGAAGATGATGAGCAAGTGAAAATATTTATATAAGTTGTTGGGGAGTTTGCGCACTCCACCATTGATCAAGAAGAAGGAGAAGAAAAAGAAGCCACTTCATGGAAAGACACAGTGGCTGGGCAAAAAAAATTGCAGCTAAAAGGGAACACCATCCCTCGTGGACTTGTTCCACTAGGAAGACTTTTCAATAAAGACAACATAGCTTCCAAACAAATGGCCCTAGAGAAGGATGAGCAAGTTGAAGACTGCAACATCGGATCAGAGGAGGAACCCCAAACGATCAGGCTATCCAAAGGAATCCCCTGCAATACAAACATAGGTATTTAGATCTATTGAAAAATTACAACGATGTATTTGATTATTCTTATGATGATTTGAAATCATTTGATACTAATATCATTCAGTATAAGATTCCTCTGAAGAGTGGGATAAAGCCATGCAAACAGAAACTCAGACAAATAAATCCACTCTTACTCCCCTCCATTAAAAAGGAGGTAAGGAAGTTGTTGCAGGCCAAGATCATAATACTTTTAAGATACTCTGAGTGGGTGGCTAATTTGGTCCCGGTCCGGAAAAAGAATGGAGAGATAAGGCTATGTGTGGACTTCTGGAATTTAAACAGAGCGTCTCTAAAAGATAACTACCCTCTGCCCAAGATGGATAATATATTGCAGAAGGTAGTGGGTGCAGTGAGAATGTCCATGATGGACAGATTCTCCGGATATAACCAAGTGGAAATTCACCCTGAGGACCAAAAAAAGACTACTTTCACCACCCCGTGGGGAACATTCATGTACGCTCGCATGCCATTCGGGTTGATAAATGCAGGGGCCACATTTCAGAGAGCTATGGACATAGCTTTTGTAGGTGAGCAAGATAAATTTGTGGTAGTCTACTTAGACGAAATCACAGTCTTTTCTAATAATGATGAAGAGCATCTCCTCCATTTAAAGCTCACCTTCGAGAAGTGTAGGAGGTATGGCCTCTCTCTGAATCTTAAGAAATCTTAGTTCACCCTTGAGTGAGGGGAAGCTGCTTAGACACATAGTAGCGCAGGCGGGAGTAAAGATTGATCCTGAACGAGTTAAAGCCATCAGCCTTATTCCCTTGCTCAGAAACAAGAAAGAATTCCAAGCCCTTTTGGGGAGGATAAATTTCTTAAGGCGATTCATACCCAACTATGTTGAGATAGTCAAAGGTATCACAAACATGCTCAAGAAGGAGAATGAAGTTAAGTGGAGATTTGTCCCCTGTAATTCTTTCACTAGGATCAAAGAATCTTTGGCTAAGGTCCCAATGCCAGTCAACCCCAACTATTTAGTGCCTTTTTACATATTTTCTTTCACCTTTCCCCATACCATTGTTGTTGTGCTGTTACAGAAAAATAAAGAAGGTTATGAGAATCCAATTGCCTTTTTCAGCCAAGTCCTAAGGGATGTTGAGCTAAAATACAATATATTGGAGAAACATGCATATGCACTAATCAAGAAGTTGAATTAATTCCATATGTATGTGTTGCAATAAGGAATCACAACGTTCGTCCCAACGACTACAGTCAAGGACATTCTGGTGCAGGGAGATAGCGAAGGAAAGGGGGGCGGGTGGATGGCTAAAATACAAGAATATGTGCTAGAAATAAAGCCTACCAAGCTCATCAAAGCCCAAGGGTTGGCCAAGATTTTATCTGAATCCAATTGTAAAGCTATAGGGGTAAGCCTGATCACAGAGGAAGGTAGATCAGAGGATCACCAGAGTAGAATTAAAATATGAGCAGAAGATCTATGCAAAATATGATGGATTACCCAGGTACAAGAACATTGTTCATTACCTCGTATTCCTAAGATGCCCGTTGGGATTGGATAGATCTAAATACTAGAGTCTGAGATTGCAGGCACATAAATACATTATATCTAATGGACTACTCTGCTGGAAGGACCTAGTGGGGGTACTACTTCTATGTTTGGTTGAGGGAGAAACCCATGAAGTGATAGAGGATTTCCATGGGGGAGTCTGTGGAGGACACTACAGTTGGAAGGAAACATCACACAAAATCCTCAAGGCAGGATTTTACTGGCCCACAGTGTTTGGAGATGTTTATTCTCAGGTCAGGTCATGCCAGAAATGCCAATTGTTTGCTAAAAGACAGAATTTTGCTCCTCTCCCCTTGATTCCTGTGCATGTAGAGGAGCCTTTTAAACAGTGGGGATTAGACTTCATTGGAGAAATAAACCCACCATCTAGTGGCCAACACAAATGGATTTTAACAACCACTGACTATTTCACCAAGTGGGTAGAGGCTATCCCAGCTAGAAATGCTACTGACTCAGTGGTGATAAAATTCATGGAAGAGAACATACTATCCTGCTTTGGGTGTCCTTTTAAAATCATCACTAATAATGCATAGGTCTTCAAATCTGCCAAGTTCACCAACTTCTGCCATAAATTCAATATCATTATTGGACACTCCACTACATACTACCCTCAAGGGAATGGCTTGGCTGAGTCTTCTAATAAAACTGTGGTGAGGGTTCTAAAGAAGCCCATCACTCAAAACCAAAGGAAACGGGACTCCCAACTAAAGTTTTCTCTATGGGCTAACCGTGTAACGCCCAAACGATCCACTGGGAAATCACTTTTTGAGCTAGTATATGGCAAGGTTGTTGTCTTCCCGATCCAATTAGCAATACCAGTAGTTAAGTTTCTACAAGAAACCTAGGAAGAGTCAAGCGCCTTGACTAGAAGGATAAATCAATCGGTGGAGCTTCACGAGAACAAAAATCAAGTGAGGACCAAACTGTCAGACTACCAGCAAAGGATGAAATCTCTGTTTGACAAGAAGGCTAAGGATAGACCTCTTCAGTAAGGAGGTTTAGTTCTCAAGTGGGATGTCCGACGAGAAGACAAAGACAAGCATGTGAAATTTGATCCACTATGGTTCGACCCCTTCAACATTACAGAAGAAAGGGGAAATAACACATACATGCTAAAAACCTTGGATGGTGAATTGTTGGAACTACCTGTAAATGGTCAGTTCCTAAAATTTTATTTTCAAAATTAGAGATATTTGTCTCTTGCTCATTGTAAATATCTTGTGTGTGTGTCAAAATTGTTATTTGAAATTTTCAGTTTATTATCAAAAAATTCCTTTTTCACAGAATTGTATTTATTTAAGAATGACTCCATGCCCAATGGAAGGAAAAACTACTAGTCTGCAGGTCCTCAGCACCTTGCCAGCAAGGCACTGTCCACAGTTGGAGCCAATGTTGTTACTCCCTGCATTGTGGGTTTCAATTGGTCAAGGTTGCTCGGGAGGAGTGAAGTTTGGAGCCACTTTCCCAGGCCACAAAAGATCTCAGAGCTTGATCAGACCCCTCCAGTGCCTAGTGCTCAGAAATAACTTTCCAAAGGTATATAGAAGTCCAAAAAAGGACTCCTATATCAGAAGTTAGAGTTTGTTGAAGATTTCCTTTGAAAGCCTCGAAAACCTAGAAAATGGCGAAGTATGAGGGTAATCCCGCATCCCGTAAATAGGCTATCACCATAGTCCCACAGTCACAAAAAACTCCAAAACTTACGAGGTCTGATCTTGTGATATAATGTGAAATCACCACGGGAGGGCCGAAAAAGGTTAACAAAGGAAAGCATGAAAAAACCAAGGCGGGTGACCCCCTCTCTCTCCTCCATGTGGCGCAATCCCATACTCCCGCAATCCCGCACCCCATATCCTAGTGACCCCGCAGTCCTACAACTCAACATATCAACAAATTGACGGGTTCTAAACTTAAAAGACCTTGGGGGGGCCAATTCTGCGATACAATGTATCATCGTCAGGGGAGGCAGAAAAAGTTTAACAAAGGTAATGCAGAACATAACAAGAGAAATCCACCCCCCTTCTCTCTCCTCCATGTGGCGCAATCCCACACTCTCGCCATCCCACATCCCGAAATATCAGTGGATCGGCGGGGTTTTCATTCCAAGACCATGCGGGGGCCGATTCTGTGGTATATTGTAAAAGTTCTGGGAAAGGCCGAAATACATTAACAAAGGAAATTCCTGCCAAACCAAGGAGGACAACCCCCTTTCTCTCTCCTCCATGTGGCAGTATGGAGGGTGATGTGGTCGTATGGGAGACACGTGTTACTTAGTTTCAATGTTTTCAAGGGTGAAATAGGACCATTCTCGAGTACCACGTGTCACCACTAACAGGGTGACACGTGACAGTGATGACATCACCCCATAGATCAGTGTTCGCAACTGTTAAGGGGAAAAGCTAAAGGTAAAAGGCCATAAAGCGTCGGGATGCGGGATTCCAAGTAACAAAGGGAAAAGCGTCCCCCCCCCCCGGATGCAATAATTTATGACGACGTGATCTATAAGGATCTTGCGTCCGGACTCTCAGCCCGCACTAAGGAAAAATGTAAAGGGTCCCCCTCTCCTGTAGTGCGATTTCGATGTCTTAGGTGGGCTAGATCCCATAGATCGACGATCGTAAGTGTCTAGGGAAGAAGCTTAAGGAAAAAACATTGTAAAGCACCGATATGGGGGATTTTGCAATACAAAGGAAAAGGCTCCCAGACATAGGTCTAAAGGCCTTAATGCCTGAGGGCTAAGCCCCTGGTTCTAGCCCCCGTCTATATGAGGAAAGCCAAACGAGGGGCCATAATAAAGGGAGGCTAAGGGGAATATAAATAAAGGCATGTTTCGCCTATTTTAGAGGAAAAAATCCTGCGCCTATGAGACTACACTGCTAAACTAGAATGCATATCATCCACTACATCAAGGCACCGATAGTGTAGTATAGAGGTTTTATGGGAAGATGGGTCGGCCACTAGAAGACTTAAATGGATCATGGCGCAACATTGGAGCAGTACATGGGACTCAGGAAGATTAATGGCTCAGCATGGAGCCCCATCCCTCTACATAGCAAAATATCGCCAAGACGGGCACTTACAGTTGACCTAAACCCCGCTTCACAGAACAAGGCATCCTAGCAGTAAAGGCAAAAGCGATGACGTCGGTTGAGTAACACAGGAGGCAATATCGTGGACAAATTACAGCATGAGGCAGAGGCGATCACAAGATGGACACATAGACTTTCATTTATTTTTTTGTTTGGTTATTTACTTGTTTTTATCCTGTAACATGCCTTCCTTCCAAGGAGGCATTTAATTTTGTAATATTTTTCGGTCACAGAGCCATTCATGACTGATACAACTAGTCGACTTGACAGTTGAATCTAGACCGTAGATGTTTTTGTTGTAATGTATGTTCTTGCTCACCTCTCCAGATAAATAGGGAAAGGTAAGACTTAGAAAAGGTTCAGAAATTCTATAGAAAACACTGCATTCTACTTTCAGATGGGATCTCTTTTTAATACATATCTTTTTCAGAATATCAAGGAAATAGTGGTGATTCCCCCTTCAAGTATTACAGTATGTGTTCTCTTTGTAAAACTCATTTTTGTGTTCATGCTTCTTCCCTGAATTCATGCAATTATAGTTGCTAGAAATATTTCAAGCTCCCTCACAGATTCATTAGTATCTACATGTTAATGCAATTGCCTATAACTGTTTCATAGATTCATTTGTCTCAACATTGTTTATCAATATGCATGTGTGTACTATTGAAATTATATCTTTAATTTGCAACACATGAATCATAGGCATTTCATTCATTATCTAGGCATTTCATTATTGTACTCACTCTGACATCTTTTCATTTGGTAGCCAAGAGAAAAACATTCATGGTGGCAGCTGGGCCCACATATCATATGGGACTCCTATCCCAAACGGCGTGAAGTTTAATTGGGACTTCACACTAGGGAGACCCCTTAATTGTTGGCAGCATCTAGCACCATCCACAATAGTGATCATCTTATATAAATTCGTCTTTTGTAAATATAATGAAGTCCAAGAGACACGTGTGGAATCTAAAGAGTTATATCTAGAATGTGAAAAGTTATATGTAAGCTCATAGGTCATAGAAGTTGAAGAGTCATGAGGAAACTCAAGAGTCATTGTCATTTTTATAAATAGTTCCTCATAACTCAAGGAAAGGGATTGGATTTTTAGATTTATGGCCTTGCCTTCTCTAGTGGTGCATAGGAGAGAAAATAATTCTTTGGAGAAGCAAGTTGTAGCTTCATGTTCCACTATTGGAGCTAGTGTTCCACCAATGTAACAATATACTTGGAGTCTTTCATTAATTATCAGAAGCTCTCTGAGCCAACACTCTTTCATGCATGTATCGTGAATGTAGTAAGACTATTCTTTGTATGTTTTCAGTATATGTTATTGTAACACATACCAAAGATAATGAACTATTTCATTGATTTAGATATGGATATTGTTGAATGGGTGTTGTTTATGCTTTCATTGTTATTGTTTATCTCGTGAACTAATTTACTGGTTAATCAACAAGCCTCTATCCTTGTGTCTCTCTCAGGATAGTACTATTACTTCTCTATTAGATGCTCACCTCTCTTATGTTTGTGGAATCTCCCTTTACACTCTATACTTGATGTCACACAAAGATTACATACTTGCTACCCCAAAGTTTTATTTATGATCCATTGTGTATGTGTTGCGGCCAACGCGTACGTTTAAATCGTTCATAATGGTGGTCAAACAATGTAACTGAATGAGATTCATATACCAAATGATGTGAGGTCTAATTGGGAATCCACATCAAGGAGATCACCTATATTTGGCAGAATCCAACACCATCAACATAACCCTCGCATTTCGCACTAAAGGATTTTGTAGATTTTTTCACAGAACAAATACGTGAGTGCAGAGTTTGACTACAAAAAAGTTCAAAGCTAACATATAATATCAATTTTCACTTATCAAATTTAATATCACATGTTATACTCATTATTTGTGCAGTATAACATTAATGTTTATAACATATTTTATTACATAATTATTGTAGATTTTTCTGGGTAGTTGCAAGGGACAATGCGAGCCCTACATTACCTTCTATAGTTAACCTAGATGAGTTTCCCCTAGTAGATACACAATATAAAATCCCAGAAACCCAATGTGAATTCAACCTTTATGAAATCCACAATTGGGGAAACCAGAAGTTTCTTGATGTCGGTGATGAATTGGGAATTTGGGAGTCTTTCCTTCCCCAATTTATTTTTCCCCGGACCCATATCTTCCCTAAATTTGTTACCTGGTGTCATCTGAGATATCTTCTTAGTCAGAGGGTTGTAATTGCCCATAATAATGATTTTTATTTGCTATTACTCTTGATTCCATATGTCAGGCACTTCAAACCAATCCTTCACCCCCTATGCACCCTTTTCCCACTAATTCTCTCATGGAGATTTACCAAAAACTCACATTTCGTCAACGAGCCCAAATATTTGAGTCATTTTTACCGAAGAATTATAAGTTGCCTAAGACCAATCCACCCTTATTCCACTTCAATTTTCCCTGAAATGTCTAGGCAAGTCATCTCTATGGTCACATGTCTGTTGGTTACCCTACCGATCAGTGGGCCAATGAAGTAATATTAGGATTTATATTAGTGTTCTCTATGGGTAATAAGCCCTCAATGATTTTCAACTACAATCTGTTTTTGGCAGACAATATTCATGATCATTTTTTAAAGTTTTCAATTGAAGGTGATTTTAAAAATCAGTCATTCCTGGTGTATTTACTTGTATTTCGTCAAGAACACAGGTTTAAGTTTCCATTATCGATAAATCTTTTTCTAACATGCAAAAGCTAAAAAGAACTAAGGAAGAACTAATACATATGTTTAATTGTGAAAAAAGGTCATTTCTAATTAGTAGTTTGTTACTTAAATGAAAACATCATAAAACAAATTACACACAATTCTAATGGTAATGACCCACCTAAATATGAAACATCACAAAACAAAACACACCCATCCCAATAAAAATAAATCCATTAAGACTAAAGTTTATATTTTTTTTGTAAAAATGACCTATAAAGTGCCGTTGTTAATGTAAGTTATCTCCTCATGACAACAAGATAAGATAAGATAGATAAGATAATTATATTTATGTCCAACTATTGACCACAAAGTAGGTCAAAAGGACTGTTGAGTACAATGATGTCCATATAATGCGGGAGAAAAAACAGTCTCCTATAAAAGATATAATGCACGAATATAAATGATACAATGCATGATTATAAAGGATACAATGTGTGAAATTCCCTGGTGGAGAAAATCCAAGAGCTAATGGGTCTAAGAATCAGACTTATCTCTCTCCACATCCGAGGCTGAATGAAGAACATTGTAGAAACTCAACAAAGTATGTTGACTTGATGAAGAGCAGGTGGAAAGTGTGGACTGGACTGCCTAGGGATTCACGCATTGTTGAGGTCTTTAGGACCTGGTCGTTCTCCCAGGAATGGATCTACTGTTGAGATATTGTGTGGCGTGGTGAGGTCCCACTAATCCTCACTGATCTCGAGTCTAGATATGTACTCGTATCAATCGGTCTCTTGGTGCCCCTGTTTGAAGGTAGTACCCTAAAAAATGTTGTGATCCTCTATGTGGAGTCTAGTCTAATGGGAGGTTGAAGAATACATGCTCAAAACTTGAGAGGCTCCTGCATATATATGGCCAAACATCTTTGATCAGGATACCTAAAAAATCCTACGAGGGTCTCAGAATATCTAAACAAGCAATGAAACCTTCCTATGATCTCGTAATAGATAGGGCATCCAAAAATGAAGTGCACCTCGGTATCTACTTCCTGTAAATGACATACCTGACAGATTTTGGCTGGTCTATCAATCTAGTGGTTTATCTTTGCCCAAAGTCTATGAGAACCTACTCTTAACTGGCCTTGAGGAAAGTGAAGAGCATGCATCCATTGTTGAAACATATACTGGGGTTGAACAATGAGCCCGCCTCTCAACTCCAAGAAGTGATTAGCGTAGAAGGCCATCTTTGGGTGCAACCCTCTTAGAGGATTGACCCAGGGGACATAGATGAATTGCCTATAGATTCCTCCCTGGTGATCTTGTTCAATTCTAGTCTAATAGGTAAAAGGTGACCAAGAGCATCAAAGGAATATTAGAAAGGAGGGAGACGATCCAACTGAATGTCCACTGAATCTAAGAGATTTGAAACTCATGTAAACCAACATCTAGACCGATCTGAGGGAGTAGAACGAGTAATAGTCTCAAAAGAGAAATATTCAAAGTAAGGATGTCGATCCCTACTCTTTATCACAGACCTTCTAAAATATTTCCAAGGAATTTCAATGTTCCACATTTTTAGGGAATTAAACAATCTAGTTGATTCCTTGTCTAAGAAAGGACTTAATTCACAGTCGGGAACTCTACATTATGAAGAGTACAAACATGGAGCTACTAATCTTGGAATTTTTCCTTTGGTTTAGTTTGTCCTCATTTATCTTTTACAACAGACCATTGGTGGACTATTATTTTGTGATTTTTGAAATTTTGGGGTATTACGAGGTAGTTAATTACCTCCCTATTTTTAGTTGACTTATGTTATATGGGATATGCTACTAGTAATTTTGTTAGATCTTTGTTTGGCTACTATGTAAGTATATTGACTCTTTTTGGGTGGGAAAATGGTTAGTAAATGCTACATATACTTGGCTTATTTATTTGGTGAATATAGAAAGATGTAACTACTTTTTTAATACAAAAAAGCAATGGTTTTTTCTTTGATGAAAAAAATAAGATCAAATGTGGGCTTTATTTTACAATAGAAGAAAAGGGAATAGAAACCAATTAGGACATTGTCACAACAAAATCTCTAGAAATTTGGTAGACAAATTATTACATTTGATGAGGAATGGAAGAGTAAATTGATGAGACAAACCTCGCAAGAAAGGGACCATTAATATTGATCATATGCATCCAATGGCAGGGACATCTAGAAGGTTATATTAATGCATACATCACATATATGATGTGTCTTAGGAACGAGAAAACATATTTTAAAAATAATTGGTATGGAGATGACAAATATACATTATAAAAAAGCAGTTTCCAATAAGAGGTAAACTAGAAGTGGTTGTCCTAAACCTTCTAACTTAAGAATGAAGCACCTTCCGTAAAATAACTACTACACATGGAAGATAGCATCATCATATTCACACATAGAGTGAGAAAAACTAATAATATCATTTTTATATGACTATAAAATTAGAAAAATAAATATTGAATTTACTGATTATGTCAAAAGGCATTTTCTCTATTAAGTTGGTTGGGAAAACACTGTTTAGCTCAACCAGTCCCCTCACTCCATTTTTGTTGTTCTCTCCCATCATAATTCAACACGTGTAAAATTTTATCAAGCCCGATGTATCCTGTTGCACGAAGTATGAGCACCTTTCAAGGCGGGGAGTTAATGACTGTTGTTGAGTATTCAGCTAGCATTTGCCCTACGTAGAGTCAGATGCAGTTGAGCATAAGCAACACCTTCCTCTTCCTTGGATTCATCAAGGGAAGGAGATTAAGGTGAAGAAAATGAGGCAGGAAGAACACGATGGTGGTTACATTAAGTCTTGTTCCAAGGACATGTTGTTCGAGGTGTTGAAGCATTTGGATTCTAAGTCTCTATCGATTACTGCCTGTGTGAGCCGTCACTGGAAGCGAGTCGCCGAAGAGGAGGCGCTATGGGAAGGAATTTGTACCAAGCGTTGGCCTAAAGAGGTTATGTATGCTTCCCAGTTGGGGCAACTGAGGAGCGTTGTTTTGGCCTTGGGAGGCTTTCGTCATCTTTATGTTTATTGCTTCTAACCATCGCTAGATCCTTTGCATCATCTTTTGGATCAATTGTGGCCAATATTTTGACACATTATTAGGAATTACTGGAAACAACTTATATGATCATAACTTTGTGTGAAAAGTGGCACTTAATCCCATACTAGAGAACCAAGACATAAATTATGCCATCCTACAAAATGGAGTTCACTTTGTGTTGGAATAAGTAATGAAGAGCTAAAAAATGGAACTCCCTTTTTACAAGTATAACTCTCATAAACATTGTCTAGTTGGATACTTTTGATATATACTCTTTGTGCTTTACCTAAATGATTAGTTGTAAAATGAAGCTCTATGCCATCCTCTGAAAGCTAGAAAGGGCATCCCATTATCCCTGCAATATTACTTTGAAAACAACCAAGCCATCCCATAAGCACTATCTCAATGCAACAAAAACCCCAGAAATGCAATCATTTATCTTAGAGTAAGGGAATGTGTATATCAACAACTACTCCAAGAAGGCCTAGAAATTGACAGGCATGTTTTTTTTTTTGTTAAAAAAACACGTGTTTCTATTCAAAGGTATTTCCTTTGATGTGCACTTCCAAGAATTGCGGAATAAAAATATATATACACCAAGAAATAGATTCACATGAATATTGTATATTTCAAGACAAATCTGTGCACGTATAAATCTAAGTACTCGAGACACTAAAATCAATTTTTTTGTAAGAGAGTGTAATAGATATACTAATGTTTTGTACTATAATGTGTTACACAACCAAAGAAGCCATTACATGCAAATACGCTAAAGCAAACTCCATTAACGAGTATTTATAGTGTTAACAAGCTACCAAGGAAAAAATGAGTTGCAAAGGATCTAAACCAAATCTCAATTAAAATTGGAGGGAGTTCCTCTTATGACATTATAGGGCTTTTGGCTGAATATGTGCCTTCTAAGTGGCTTTCAATATTTTCAAAAATGAAGTTAACTTGATGGAAAAGGAAATTAATATTCTCTTAGGCTGAGAGGTATCCTTATTTTTATTTCAATTACATAATTTGTATATTTTAATGAACATGGAGCAAGATCAAAGACATAACAAAGTCAACTGTTAATTTTACTCTACGACGTTGGACATCTGAGATGTCCAAATCAAAATCAATATACACACACTGCATGAGGAGTAACTAAAGAGGAATGTCAAATTATTTGATTAAGAGATGGCATAGGAAAATGTTAAGACAAACCAACAATCATAGACAGGGAGAAGAAAGTTTTTTCATAGCTTTTCACAACATACTATTTTCTTCCCTCAAACAAGTTTGTTTTGCTTGCTTCTAATCTTAGATTTTTAGAACCTTATCTGGTTTGATAGAAAGAATGGAGGTGTGGAGCCTGATTATCTTCTGTATTCAAAGGTATCTCTGCATTGGACCCCAGTTCGTAATGCGTTGTCAACGCCAACCGTAAAATATTCGCTGCAAAGGGGGTCCAGGGGGGGGGGGGCTGCGACCTTTTGGGAGCCCCCCCCTAGCAGGGGGATCGGGGGCAGCACCCCTGAAGCTAAGATTAGATGTAAAATTGCCTTGTAAAATGTTGTAATTTCGTATTCAATCTGGGTCGTTCATTAGGCGGAGATCTGATGGTAAAAGTTATGTTTAATTTAGGGTTTTTTTCCCTATAAGGCAACCCCTCGCTATATATGAGGGAATTGTATTGCGTCTATATAGATCTATATTCTGAGTGAGGAAAGGAGAGGAGATTAAGAGTGAAGAGGGAGTTACATCAGATCTACTGTAGGTTGTATCTCTTCAGTTTGCTGGATAATATAATAAAAGAAGGACTAGTTGTTTCTCTGTGGACGTAACCCAAACTGGGTGAACCACGTATATCTGTGTCTCTCTTGTTTTATGCGTTTTTTGTGTTTATATTTCTACAATATTTTATGTGTTCCATTGCTCTGTAATATGTAATTTTCTAACAGTTGTAACACCCTCTGAGGTAAATGTGCATATAAACAACATAATAGGAACATAAATACAATAAACATATCAGCCATCAAAATCCATAAATATATCAGTACATTTGCACATGAAAATCAAGGGAATGAGTTTATCATTAATAAATGCAATGAACCAACCGGTGATGGGACTACCACGTTCCACCCGACCATAGATTGGCTAAGCCAAGTCTCTCTTCAACCAATCAGCCTCGTTCCATATTCCAAGCATGAATGTGGGACTCATAGAACGCATCAAAAAACACCAATCAATGTGGATGCCACCAAAGTTCTCTGCCTACCCTGTGAGGAATTTGAGTGCCTCCTAGTCTCTCAGGCTTTACTGTGCATCCGCAGTTTGATCCAGGGATCATTAGGCCCTACACCGAGACATACTCTCCAGGATTTACCGTGCATTCCATCTCGGAATCACTAGGCCCAACAGAGAGAAAATCCACCTCTTGGCTTTACTGTATATCCCACCATTCACCAGCAAGGATTCCTAGGCCCACCAAGGCACACAATCTGGCTTTACCGTAACCCACAGTCTGGTTCAGGGGTTACTAGGCCAGTGGCTTAATGCATCCTCAGTCTAGTTCAAGGACCAATACCACCATGTGTTTGTCAATTCGGAGATCCACCCCACTCAGCTTCGAATCCAATCCGTCCATCCCCCACAAAATGCATGAGAGAATCAATATCATCAAAGCTATCAGGAAATGGCAAGGCTAGGATAAAAATACTGTCACACCTGGAAAGACCCATGCCATGGTAGAAAATAAACACATGCAATCCCATGCATGCCAAATCTAGCAAGGAAAATACACATGCAAGTTGATACCTGCAATGAAGCCTATTGTAGTTGATTGATCCTGCCTTTCCTTGCTTGATCCTTGCTTCCTCTTGCCTTCATTGCCTTTCATGCTCCAAGAAAACTCTAAGCATCGAAGAGTATGAGAGAGAGAGAATAATGAGAGAGCTCCAAAGTTAAACTGACCAAGTCTTGAGCCAAAAGCCTGCCAACTAATCCTTAGAAGCCTTTTTATTAATGAGGCCTCTATTTTCTTCATTTTCCATTATTTTCCTTCAATTCCTCCTCACATTCAACATGTGACCTTTCACCTTCCTTTTCTCCTAATTTCCATTATTTTCATAAATAAATGTGCCAAAATACCTTTTTGCCTCTTTAATGTCTTAGCCATTACCTTTTCCATTTTCCTTATCCATAAACAACCAAATGAACACCCCCTAGGATGTCTTGCCCACCATCTAGCTTGGAATACATGTCCCATCATCCATGGTATTTATATATTTTTACATGGAATTTTCACCAGGGCTGTTACAGAACCCTCCCCCTTGGGGGAACACCGTCCTCGGTGTTTAATGACACCTATAACCAACAAGACTTCTGAAAACAAAACATACTTATAGGGAGCTTTAAAACACAGCTCATTGTAGTGTTTACAATGAATGACCCACTCAAAAGAAAAATGTCATGACAACACACGACCAGATAAAAACCATACCGCATATTGGAGCTTTATAATATAGCTCATTACGGTATTTACAATGATATACACATATACACATTTTCTTAACCAACAAATAAATGATATGTTGTCATATAGATCAACAAGGGAATCCAAAGGCTCACACCTCCTCCCTCAAAGTAATAACATAATTCACCTCCTTCCCACGAAGTCCAGAATCCACTGCAAATTCAAATCTGCATCCAATGTCCATCACTATAATGCTATGCCACTTGTCCTCTCGACGAATAGTTACCGGCTCATTGTTCTAGTGCGCACTCCCAATGTGCATCTGATTCCATCTAGAAATGCTAATGACCAAAACAAATCCATTTGTGACCTTCCCTTCTCTGCTACATAGTCCCTCGGGAATCCATTCACCTCTTCCGTGCAGTCACTCACCTTCCAAGTTCCGCTGGCATCCCCATCCCGTGCAATCCATCCCTTGGCAAGGCTTCCTCGCATCAAAAGATTCAAAGACCAAGGCATATACCTGCCTCAAAACTACCATACCGGTCATAGCATGCTCATGGCAATCAATGGACACTATTGGGTACCAGTGCCCCACAATGGCCCTGCTCCTGAAGTGCTTTACCAGCATACTGTTGCATGTTCCAATTTCTTTCGTTGTTGTTGCTAATTCTTGTAATCGATTTCAACCACCCAACTGAGCATGTTCATTCTTCTTTTACCAAGAATATAACTTCCATTAGATTCAAAATAAATTGAAATAACTTCAAATCATACCTCATTGGTAGTTCATCAATAAGGTACACTTGGAATCCTATTTGCTTCTTGTCACAAGAAGTCAAACTAGCATCTTTGACCAAATCAACATGTATAAAAATATCACTTCAGGTTAGCTCAAAACACAACCATCATAGATCAAAATCATCAATCACATGTAACCATCATAAACCAGAATCATAGATCACATATAATCATTATATACCATAGTCATAAATCACATGCATAATAAAACTGAAATAAAATGTTGATACTTATCCTTTCATCAATCCTTAGCTTCTACCTTCGTCTTTATTCCATACGCACTCTGAATCGGTTTCTACACTCGACAAAAAACCAGTGACTTCTCCTCAAACATGTGCATGGACACATAGTGTGCATCACACACATACAACCACATCTGACACACAACACCATGCAATACATGCACCTACACTTGACGTACAACTCATACATCTTCAGCCAATGTTCCACACAGTGCATCATCTATACCCGATGTGCAATACCACCCAATACATGTAACTACACAGAGTACAACACAACGAGTACGCATGCCACAATACCATGACTACATGATGCACATACATAATACTGCATGCCCATAACACAACATCAACGACATGCACACAATACCACATGTACAAGACCACATGCACACGACACCACTTGTACAATCATGCACACCACACCATATGTACATAGTACCAATGTACCACATGCACGCAACACCACTTGTACATAGCACTGCATATCCAACACGTACATAGCATCATCTGTACACAACACTGCATATCCAACATGTACATAGCACCATATGCACACACAAAACATATACATAGTGAAGACAGTACAATATGTATACAACACCCCATATGCAATATTCACACAACCCTATTTGTACCATCCTATATATAACATTGCATAAACAACATGTACACATGTTATGTATACACAACACCACATGTGCACACATCATATATGAAACATGTACAACATATACAGTATATGCACAACAATAGTACCACACATCCAAAACCATATTGTTCTTACCAAGAAACCTTGCTTCCCGTGTCTTATCCATGCTTACCCTAGCATGTCGCAAACCACACTGCTTTCACTTAGTTGATGTATCCTTCAACATTACCTGTCATAACATAAACATAAGCATAATACAAGTATACAATATCAATTCATATCCACATGATACTGACCTCGTATATTTGTCGTGAAAAACCTTACCAATTGATTCCTCGTATGACCAGGAACCTCTTCATGTCGTTTTCCTGCATAAGAAATCATTCCTCCACAATAATGATCCCTGACAACCCTGTCAGACAGTAACATAGATACATGGATACATACATACATATATGATCGTTAGCATAAAACAATCATCACCTTGTCAGACAATGACATACATACATTCATGTATACATATATAAACATCAGCATAATCATGATCATAACATAATCAACATATAACATAAGTTCTAGGTTAAGAGAAATTCCTTTATTCATGCAACACATGCGCAACATTGAGAACAACAGTTCCCAACATAGCCAAGGCATATGACACCTCTGATCCATTTACTTTACCTTTTCTGGTTATATTTCTTGTGTCTACACTGCTACTATCCATTTACCACAATGGACCCAACCAGTCCAAACAATTGTCATAGTCTTACCTTCCACTATGCTTACTCATGCACAAAGCCTCATCTAGGTCTTATATCATTGGTTGGGTACCACACATCTCTCCCGATTTCCATCTTTCCTCTTTCCCAACCAATTCCCAAGACTCAAAACATAAAAGGCAAGACAAGAAACAAACAAGAAGAAGACCATAAAAACCAAGCAACATGACTCCACAAACAAAGTGGTATGGCCATACACTAGACATAAACAAAGCCACAAATCAGGTTCAAAAATTCATAAAAGACCAAAAGCACAAGACTAAAAAAAACACCATGACTCAATCCCCATGGTTCCCAGGGAAACTTAACTAGAGCCTTCTTCAAGATTTCATGGCAATCTCTTGCAATGCAATCCCTTGCATCATGCTACCATAAACACATAATTGTCAGTGCATAAATAAAAATACACCAGTTACCTTATCTTGTTGTGCCAAGCACGTTGCTTGCAACTTAACACATCCACGCCATCTCTTAAGGGAATCCAATCCTTTAATAGATCCACCTATAGCTAAAGACTAGCTAATATACTTGTCAAGTACATGTTCATGAATATAGCACATATCCACATAATGTTAGACAAAATCAAGGTTAAGAAAACTTCCTGTGTGCAAAGCACTCATTCATTCAAAATTAGGGTTTCCAAACTTAACCAAAGGAATTCTTGCCCAATTCCTTTCTTTTACCTTTTTACCTTATTGGAATCGAGGCTTACTATCTGTTGTCATGCCACCCAACTGTTAGTTATATAGACACATCAACTATTACCTTGTCATGCTAATACCAAGCGTGTTACCCTACAACTGCTCACACATATCAACCACATGTTCCAAATATCAAGACAATCATATCTATTAATTTGAAATCAACCATTACCAGGACTAACAATCATGTCATAATCCATAGTCAACTCATAGTCATCAGTCATAATACTACAACTATCACCTACTATACTCAAGTACATATCAACTATCTCAACGCATATATTTTAGTACAATCATCTTAAAACAAGATCATTTGAACACATACTCATATTATGCAGTTCATCAAAAATTCATACCATGTTAAATAAATCAACTAGATGACATAATCAACACTCAAGCACCAAATACATGACATAAGAAACTGATACCTTAATGTATCTCAGGGGAGGTTATCTTTGGTTGCACAATCAATCTAGTTAGCACAATATAACTTTACAACACATTAGCTCAAGCACTCATAAGATCATGATATCCATAACAATATCTAACTAACATGTTCACATCGTAAACTCATACACATAAATTCAATCTAGATTAGTATGACACCATCTCACAAATATGTCAATTCATACCTGAATATCGCAACCATAACCATCTGCATACGTCAAACCAAGTTAACACAATACATATAACATCAAGATCTTCAAGGCAATGAACATTACCATCATGCATATGACCAATCCAAATTATAACATCAATATCTCAATAAAATGACCCTAATCATCAAGTTAATAGCATATAACAACAATAAGCTATTTATCATACTCGTCGACAACATACAACATAATCATCAAGTTATCTAATATAAAACAACAATAGCAATGCATACAACTACAGGTTACTATCATTCTTGACTATCTGACACATGTGCATATAACCATGCTAATCATCTAACATCTATCATGAATGTAACCATAACATCAAATACATGTTCATAAACCTAATGTATATAACCCTAATGCATATAATAATCCTTAATCTACATACCTACATGCCAAACATACAATACCTGTATGATGATCTTCTCTTATCCCAAAGTCCAATGTTGCAACCTCATAAAACAGGATAAAACAACATTCAGGATAAAACAACATTCACAACACCGTGGGGAACTTTTAAATATCTTAAAATGCCTTTCAGACTTAAGAATGCAGGTGCCACTTTTCAGAGGGCCATGGACATAGCCTTTGCCAAAGAAATCCATGATTTCTTAGTGGTCTACCTTGATGACCTTACCCCATTCTCAAAATCCGATCAAGAGCACCTTAAACACCTAAGGCAAGTGTTCACTTCTTTTAATTTTGGGTCTGTTTTATCAGCAGGTTCTGTGATAGCGGCCTTGTCTTTTACTTTCTTAGGCTGCTTGGCATCCTTTGGCTTGATGGGATCAGACACATCAATGGTTCTTGTTCTCAATTTGTATTGTTTATGGACTTCGTAGACAGCTGAATCATAGCCTTGTTTGAAGTCAAATGACTCTCCATACTTGGTCTGAAATTGATTTATATCATGGTCATCTTGGTCTTCTTGGGTTAGAAATACTTGTTGTTCACTCTTCAAACCCATCAAGTTGATATGAGAGTCCTCGGTTGGCTCACTAGATGTTGATGCTTCGGCATAGTTTTCATGAAAATGAGGTCTTATATCATGGTCAGGACTTGCCCTTCCAACGTTTGGGTTCTGATTTTTTCTAAAGTTTGGGTTTCTAACAGCATTGTTTTGCTGTCCTTCCCATGAGGCTTTTCTTTCAATAGTTCCCATTCTATTTTCAAAGTTGTCCATACCTTTGATGATTGTATCCAATTTTTGCTCAAATGCTGAAGGTTCTTCTTTAAAAGTAGTTCTTCTCTCAACTCTTGCTCTGTTTCGCTTGGCAATTAGGTTTGCCTCCACACTAACAACTACATTCTGCATGTCTGCTAAGCTTTGAGGGGCTCTTTCCCTCAATTGATATGCCATGTCGGAATCAAATCCATCAGGGAATTTGTATAAAGCTAGATCAGGTGGAGGTCTAAGGTTTTGTGGAATAGCATTGTAAACATTGTTGAACCTAGCACAATAGTCTAAGACAGTTTCTTGTGGGCCTCTTTTGATAGTATCATATTCAGATAATATGTGCAGAGGGTCCTTCTTCTCCCATCTGTTAAGAAATGTTTGGTAAAGGGCCTCTGGGTCAGCTATGGAATTTGCAGGAAGAGCTCTAAACCAGGGCCTTACATCTCCTGTTAAACTTTGGACAAAAATCTTAATTCTTACACTATCATCATCTATTTCATAACTCTCAAAATAGTCCTGCATTTTCTTGGTATGTTTCAGGGCTGTGCAAGAACCAGTACCGTCAAAATATGTGATTTTGGTTTGATAATCCTGAGGCATAGCCCCTGGATTTGCAGGTAACTGTAAAGGTGCATATCTGTTAGCCATATTTACAGGGATAAGTGGAACAGCAAGAGGAAATGGAAAAGTTGGAATAGTAGTAATAACAGTGGTAGTGGGAGTCGTATGTGCAGTGAATGGAGGAGTGGAGAAGTGGATGATGAACTAGGAGAGGATGGAACAGCATGAAGTGAAACTTTACTAGGGGTTGGAATATAGCCTTGGGGAATTGCTTCAGAACTTGAATCAGCAATATCCTCTTTTCCCTCTTGTTTCCTTAGAAACTTTGGGATTAAATTGGGATTATCAAAAGCAGCTGGGGGACTTGGGTCTGGATTTGATCTGGTATAGCGAGATTTCTTCTTTGGAGCCAGCTTCTAACTTGTTTTCTTGGAATTTTATGAATAAGATTCCCCAGTGGAGTCGCCAATGATGTTATCACTCAGGTTGTCCCTTGGCTCCTTAAGGGATACGGTCGAGGTAACCACAAACCAATCTTTGGGGTGCAGGTCCTAGCCTACCTGCAGTCAGAGAGGGCTCTCTCTTTAAAATTTAGCTTTGTTTTGGGTTGATTTTAGGCTAGTTATGGTGTACATGGGTTTTGTTTTGATTTTGGTGGGAAGGATGATGTTTTCAAGCAGAGTCAAGATGCATAGTGTGAGAAGTTCAAACCATTGGGCATGGAGTCATGGATTAGGGCTTGTTGTTGCGTTTTCTTGGTCACAAGAGGAATACAGAGCAGGATAGCTACACATAGAACAATATCAAGCTGGAATAAAGATGGAATGAAGGTCAGAGATGAAAGGAAACTAAGAATCTTTCGTTAGCTAACAGAGAGGGAAGGTGAATGAAAGTTTATCTAGGAGCAGTCAAGAATTCCTAAATAACAGTCATATGTGAAAGAAACAGTGTAAACATGATCATTTAAGTATGCATATTCATAACCATTTCTGAAGAAAACATATAGAAATAACAAGAACTGAGCATAGAGTGCAGTCAAGCAAAGCCTAGGCTATTCTTCTTTCTTGCTATT
The DNA here is from genome assembly GCA_031772625.1 of Pinus tabuliformis. Taxonomy (NCBI): domain Eukaryota; kingdom Viridiplantae; phylum Streptophyta; class Pinopsida; order Pinales; family Pinaceae; genus Pinus; species Pinus tabuliformis. Next base: position 476,622,415 of record CM062818.1, on the reverse strand, counting down.
TAGATGGTAACACAATGGTGGCATAAACATATATAAATTGTAAACAGAAGTAAGAAAACACTTATTGAGCCATGTAGTAGCACAGGAATTCCACAGTCACTCTTCAGCCATTAAATAACACAACAGATAGTTCTTCATCCAAAGCATTCCAGCAGTCTTTGATTATAGAGCTCTCAAAGTATACAGCGCAAGTCTAGAATGAGGATTATCAACCAACCAACCAACCCTCAATACATTGCTGAGGGTGGTATTTATAGGAAAAATATCTACAAAATAGATCTGAGACAGATCTGCTGAAATAACTGCTTCTAACCTAATCTCTACTGAAATAAATGCAACAAATATCCATCTAAGTGTTGCGTTGGGGCAGCTGCCTCAAAAATGAGTTAATATGGTCCTTTGAGCCATGCGTTGGCCATTTCTGTAATAACTATGCCTTGGGTTCTGCTGCGCTGCTCTCATATGGTTTAAATGCCCATAAATCTGTCTTGGTGAGCTTTAAATGGGCCTTTACTATTTCGTTGACTTGCCGGGGGCCTTTCAATGTTCATCTGCCTTGGAAATAAATATTTCCACTGAAAAATATTAACTGATACACTTTGTCGCAACATTGATACTCTTTAACATTGAATCGGGGCCTTTTCTTTCACTGATACACTTTTCCGCTTCAAAATCACCCCTTTATGGCCACTTATGGCAAGATTTGACTGTTGTTGCGCCCTTTGTGGCCTTTAGAGGTATATCGGCACTGGCCAATCCAAAATAGTGCAAAAATTTAGAAGAAATGCCGAAAAAAGGAGGAATTGGTGCTGAATGCCTGCTGAGGCAAAACCCTGTTGATTAGAACTAATCTGTGGCCGGAGCGATCGAAAAATACTGAGAAATGATCAAGCTTCCCTCTGCATTGGAGCGCACGCGGGTGCCAAGCTAAAACATGAAGAAATGGCCTTTTTCCTTATAAAAGGCAAAAATGCCTTTTAAACGTGAAATTTCATGAAAAAATGGGCGGGGAGCGATTACTGTAGCTTGGATTAGATCCAGGCCGTTGGATCTCACGATGGCAGATCCAACGGTTGTTGCGCAATCGGCGATTGGCGATCGGCGGATCCCCAAACCACAATGCCTCCGATGTGCGATGAACCCCGCAGACCCGACGGGCTATAGGCTCTCTTTTTATTGATATCGGGTCCGGCCCATTGGCGATTTCTTATCGGCGGATTTGCAATGAAATGGGTCAGCGGACCCGAAATCCCTTTAACACTGCTCTTCATAATTTTTCAGATCCGGAATACGGGGCGTACAATACCAATCCCTTTTGGACCCGATGCATATTAAACTCCACTCTAAAATACTTCGGCTCCGGAATATCGGAGCTCTCCCACTTTGTTGTACAAAGACCCCTTTCAGACCCGAAATTTTATATGCCGCACTTTATGGTATTTCGACTCCGGCCAGTCGGAGCTATATATGGGAACGATGCGACACAATGTGGATTGTTGATCTGAGGGCCCGAATGGGCAGCCACGATTAAATCGGCATTTCGCTATCAGCGGGGACATGGGGGCGGTGGACGGCTGCGATTAAATCGATGTTGCGCCATCAGGGAAACCCGGGGGGCGGGCCTTTATGTGTATTGCGATGGCGATGCGATAAGGCATATGATATATGGAAATGCGGGTTTTTCGACGATAAATGCATGTGTTTTATTATATAATGGAGAATTGCGGTAAACCTAAGTTTTGCGATAAAACTTAAGGTTTGTGGTAAAACATGAAATATGCGGTAAAAAGGGAAGTATGCGGAAAAGCGGAGGAAAATGGAAATATATGGAATATGTGATAGGGGGGACCTCCCAATAGTGATATCGCTTCGGATGCGATAGCGATATCGCATCGGAGGAAGGGGAAGGGGCATATATATGTTAAAAGGCCATCACTGCTACCACCTCCGACAGCGATATCGCGTCGGAGGGGGGGAATTCCAATCGGAGGAGGGTTTTTATAATACAAAGGGGGTTTTTTATGATCGGAGGAAGGGTTTTAGAGATCAAAGGGGTTAAATAATGTAAAAAGAGGGCTTTTAATTCATCGGAAGGGGTCTGATTGCATTTAGAGGGGTTTTTATGCTTTAGGAAGGGGTCCAAAAGCACTTGGAAGGTTTTTATGAAGTGATAAAGGCATTTTATGCATTGGAAGGAGTCCAAATGCATTAGGAGAAGGTTTAAGAAGCAAAACTGAGGGTTCTTACTAAGTTTCAGGCAAACTTAGTAATTCCCAAGCATATTTATGGTTATATTTCAACCAGAAGGAGGGGATATGTACATAAGGGAGCTATTTAATGCATTTTTAGTAGGGGAAGGGGAAATAGATAGGGATTTACATACTAATGTTAGAAGTTAATATGAAACTAGTGAAGAAAGTGCTAAGGATAGAAATCTTAGGCTTTAAAGGGGAAATAGGACTTGTAGAAGAAATATAAGCATCCCTAAGCAAAGTAGACCTTTACTTAGGCAATATTTATGGAATATGATAATTTTTAAAGATATTAAGCAGATCTTAACATCTTTAGGGGAAGTTAGTGAATGATTTGAGGGAAAAGGAAGAAGGGGAAGTTAGACATGCCTCTCTTGAGCTACTCCGAATGGAAAAATTCCTTGCACTTGTGATCTGAAGTAAATTAACACTTTGAAACACAAAATTGATCACAATTCTTGATTCTGTAACCTCAAAACTGCCTACCCATCCTACTTACCTAGCATTTTGTCTTCTTTTTGGTTTTGGTGCACTTGAACTAGCAAACCCAGCTTTTCAATTTTTCTTTTTGCTATCCTCCTATCTAAATCGATCCTTATGCCTTCCGGGGCTCAGATTAAACAGTTGAGCACCCTTGTTTCTCTACCTATCTAATGATTTGCCAAGATTAAATAGTTTGGACAGATATTTATTCTCTATCTCTACAACAAGCAATTTAAACCTAGGGAAGCCAAGATTAAGCTGTTTGGCCTTCCCTTAACTGTGAAACTCTTCAAAAATGGAATAGTTCTTCAAAAATGGAATATAGTAGTGGCATTTGAGCTAGCACACTTTCCTGGACTTTTGTTTGGGGTTTATTTCATTTATTTTTCTCTTTGACCAATTGATTCTTTTTACCCTTTGACTATTCTTTTAGGGCATACCCTCTTTACATTTTTTAAATTTTCTGAGTTTTCTAGGAAATATGGAACCTTTGCAGCATAGAAAGAATGACATATTTGGCATGTAAAACAGTCAATCATGAAATATGAAACCTATTGTAAAAGGAGGCTAACATGTTATACATGTGATCATACAAATAATATTAATTAACAAAAAGGAATGGGTTCAATGATGAGAATTTGTCTAATTAATTTAGTGATAACTATTATTCAACCAACTTGTAGAGCATTTAAAGAATAAGATAATTTTCAACAACATTTGAGTAAAACAAGATTTCTCATTACTTTTTTTAGCAACTATCTTGACCAAGGGATTCTTTCTATTTCATAAAAGATTCAATGTCAATAAGTTCAACATGATTGCTAAGCTTACAACTCTCACAAATAAGACTTGCACCAATGTTTGGTAAATAACTTGTGCATATAAGAATAAAGATATACCCAAACAAGGTTAAACAAGGGTAGCAATCCATATAACTATGATCTTGTCAAACATGGTTAACTTTTTGTTAGACATGGTTGATTTAAAATCCAACCTCTTAATGAATATGGAGGTATTAAAACACTATGGAAGTTTCCTTACTTCACAAGTGAGATAATCCTATTACACATTGCAAGAACCATTTGGAATCTTTAATCTGATACTTATCATTAATGTCAACAAGATTTTGAACAACAGTGCACATGTGAACAAAATATTGAAGTTATTGAGTTAAAATTTTACTCTCAATACCATCACTACATATCATAACCATCCATTATGTAGGTACAAAGTCTGACCACAAGTTCACAACCATGACTTAAAAGATAATCTCACTTCTTTACCTTGTTGATAGTTCTTTACCATCCTTTTTTTTTTTTCAGTATCATTTTATTTTGTATGAGGAATACACATGTTTTGGTCCTTAAGATGCTACTCACACAAGGCTCAGAGCCTTTATAAGAAATACTCTTTATGAACCCAACAAGTTGCATGCAAAATTTGAACTCAAGTAGGGAAAATAACACATTTCTCCTAACTACCCAAGCTAAACCCAATTGACCAAATGTAACCATCATTACATAAAGGAGAAAGCATTGATTCAACCATAACTACATTCAACAATGTGCAAAAGAATGCAAAAATTGTGATCTTCGGACTAATTATTGACTCATTAGTCTCAAGAGTTTACACTCTTCCCATTTGATTCATGAATCTGCATTACTACACCTATCCTTTAAGATTAATGCAAGTAGCAGTAAACCCCATACATCTAAAATTTTAAAAGTATCATTACAAAATATGGGCATTCAATACCAAGATCCTTTCATGAGACGAAAGTTTTTCTTAAATATTTGTACTGCATAAACCATCAATATAAGTGGGAAGGAATGGAGGAAGGTTCTAGTCACTGCCATAAAGTCAACCATTGGTAAGAAGAGGGGGAGTCACTAACAAACTCCTTGTGGAATCTTCTTTGCTTTTCATTTCATTTCATTTGATATTAAATCCATGGAATGCCATGTAATTTCATTTCATGAGTTGTGATTGGAGATAGAAAATCTCTATATAACATCACAACAGTGCAAACAAATCTATAAGCAAAGCTCACTCACTATGCTACACTTGCTTCATAATTGTGACTGAGAATTCCTTTGTTTGTCTTGTTGATTACATAGAGTTGTGACTCTAGAAATATAAATGGCTCTAAAGTTAACTGCAAAAGTGTTGGTCAATGTCATTGAGGGTAAGGCAGTGGCGGCGAGTGGTGTGTTTGATAATTGATTAGTGGTATGATGGAATATAAATTGGAGGAATGCAAATGTTGATTCTCCATAAAATTTATCTCATATGTCCTCCACATAAGCAACTATCATTCTCTATGGCTTATTATATTATCAATTATTCCAAGCTCTACATATGGGAGGTATAATTATAACTAACATCCATTCTCGTTCCCTTTTCTTGTACAGTTTAAAGTATTACTACTTTTGTTTCCTTTACATAAATGAAAATGATTATTACATTTATCTAACTAATTAAATAAATGAGATCTCTACCTTATGGGGTGTGTGCTAGTATAGTTTGAAGAATACAACAAGCTCATATACCCAGATGTTGGCATCCAAGTGTATGACATCATCAATCACCTCTTTGATCTACTATATAACCATTTTTATGTTGTGGTGGACTACTTATGTGAGAAGACATGGGCCCACACTCCACAATACAAGATTGGTTACTACCAACAATGCACAAAGAAGGTGCAATACCTTCTATGTCATAGTTAAGAAGGACCCACTTCCAAGTGAAATAGGGCTTGAGCTAGAGGTGTATATAGTCTATACAATGTTCCCTCACAAACCCCAATCATCCTTTCTTCATTGATACTAGAGCCCTTATCCCAAACCAAAGCCTTGCCATTAACAAAAGCAACTTTATTACCCTTATCCTCTAGACAAGAAATAGAAAGTATTTTTCTACAAACCTAGAACATATAACATGTTGTTGAGGTGAATGTTTCCACTTGGTTCAAGCTCCAATGATATATACTAATGCCTTTCACTGGATAGCATTTTTGGTCTCCAAGTTCGATAGAGTGAGATGAATTTCCTTTTGACAAGGTTTGAATTTGATTGTATCCTCCCGTCATGTGCCTGGAGGCACCACTATCGATAACCCATACATTTTCATCTTTGAAGGCGCCGAATAGAGCAAAGAACATGTTTCCTTCTACTTCTTTCTTTACTAGCTTGGGGATGATCTTCAATATGTAGTTCTTGATGGAGATAACAAGATTTCCAAGAAAACTGAAAGCCTTCTTCATGATTCTTGACATTGTGCCAGCTAACTTGTGATCTTTAGTCTCCTTGTTGCACCTTAGCTCTGATACCATGTTGGAAAATATGGAGACTTAGTAATTATAACTTATTTTTCTTCACTTGATAATTACTTGTGATGTTAGATGTTCTTCTATTACTTCTTTGATTATGTTCATCAAGCAATAAAAAAAAACAAGAAGTTCACAAAGAGACATAGTACACCAGAAATAGACTCCAAGATAGGGCAAGACCCCTCTAAGGGGAAAACTTGGAAAATACTTCTCTTCTTCTTTATAATATGCTTACAAAAGAGACTTCAAAGATCCAAAGACCCAAGCCAACAAACCTTGCAAGATCCAAGTCATCCTCCAACAAGATTTTCAAAACAACTTCCAGAACTTCGATACATCAACCCAACCACTGAAACTTCGACCCTGCAATTTCAACCTCCAACAACTGGCCCAGAATTTCATCCTCTTGAAGTTGGCAGCTTCACAAACCCTAGCGAGACAAAGAGAAATATAACACTTGACAAACTTCAATTTTTGTTCTTCATCCTCCAGCGACTCTTCACTATTGCAAATCAAACTTGTGTGAGATGTGTGTCCAAATGAGGTCAAGCTTCCCTCTATTTATAGCCTTTCTTGAGGGTCAAATTTCCCTCCCTTAGGGCGACTTGTCTTTACTCTTAGGCCTACTTGATATTGGGTTTATCCATGGATTTTACATGATAAAATAAATATTTTTCCTCATTACAATGAGTCCAAATGGGACTATGACACATGAACAATATTATTCTTTATCATAGAAATACCTAGAAGGCTTAAAAAGCATGAAGAACATGCTTTTGACTCAAACTAGAGTATGAAATCCATAATCCAAAATAAAATATAATCTCTTTCTTTTATTTTTCTTTCTTTATAAAGAATATACAATGTCATGATTACAACTACATCATAATGAAGACCAAACCTAGTTACAATTTTCAACACTCCCTCTTAATTAGGGAGGTATTCATGGTACAAGGAATCTCAATATTGAAGCATTCCCATAAGAAGAGTCAGGTTGATAAGCCATCTTTTGTCAAGCATCTTTTATATCATAACCAAAATTTTCACTAAAGGTATTTACTGGCCAAGCTCATCTTTCACTATGAGAATTATGATGGGAGGCTTTATGTGAGCTGCCACACTACCTCAAAAGGTACACACCCCATCCAGATGTCTACAAGGTATTTTCTTTTAGGACTATTCTTATCTTCGACTCCCAAACCTGGATCCTGAAATAGTATCGGTCCTCTTCGAATACTCTTATCTTGGATTCCCTACCTCATCCTTAAATAGCATAGGTCACCAACTTCTTTCTATGGATTTTTTAATCCGTAAGTTTCAATCTAGATGTTTATTCAATCCTCCAGACTCCATTTTTTCTTTATGGCCTTCACTAAGACTTATGGTTGTTATTCCTAGTCTAGTGCATGACCCATAAAGACAAGAACTATTTGATATCACTCCCTCTCAACCACAAAAGAGATATCCACCAAACCAAGCTTACCTCTTAGGTACTCAAGTTTCTTGTTTGGTAATGCTTTAGTCAATATGTCAACTACCTACTCATTTGTAGGTAGATAGTGCAGCTCCACGACCCTATCTCATACCAATCCTCTGATGTAGTGGTACTTGTTATTTATATCCTTTGTCTTAGCATGAAATACCCCGTCTTATTTCAACTTTATGAAACTTTGATTATCACAATGTATCCATGTAGGGATGAGCAATCCTTCAAACAACTCTGATAACAACTTCCTGAGCCAAACTGATTCATTGTAGACTTCACTTGTAGCATCATATTCAGCTTCAGCACTACTCAAAGCAATCGTATCCCGCTTTCTGCTCATCCATGAAACCATGGAAGGTCCAAGGCTGAAGCATCCTCTCATTGTGCTCCTTCCATCTGTCTCATTGCCACACCAAGTTGAATTTGTATATCCCATGAGTTGGATTTCATTCCCAGTATACTTGAGGTAGTGCTGGATGGTTCCACACAAGTATCTTAAGGTATGCTTATTTGCAATCCAATGATCATGCTTTAGCTCCATCTGAAACTAACTAAGGAAATTTACTGAAAAACAAATGTATGGCCTAGTATTCACCAGATACATGAAGGACACAACCAATTTCTTGTAGCAAGTAGGATCTACCGGACTAGACTCTAAATGCTTCAACCTTTTGCAATTTGTAACCATAGGAGCCATCATAAGTTCACAAACCATCATGTCGACCCTCTGAAGCCTCTTAATCACATATTTACGTTGACCTGGGACATATCTCTCTCGGTTTTTGCCATACTTCTATTCCCAAGTAATAATGCATAATTCCAAGATCCTTCATACCAAATTAAACTCCTAACTACGTCTTGCATTCTTGAATTAGTTGATCTACACCTGTAATTAGTAGATCATCCACATATTAGAGTATAATAGTTGGTTCTTTCATGACCACCTTGGTTTATAGATTTTGATCTGCTTAACTCTTGGTAAAAAAAAGTCTCAAGAGGTATGCATCCATTCTTGCATACCATGCTCTCAATGCTTGCTTCAAGATATATAGAGCCTTCTTCAACCTGCACACACGAGTTTCCCTCTGATTTATTTCAAATATTTGAGGCCACTCAACATATTCTTCTTCATCAATGGTCCCATTCAGGAAATTTTGTCTTGACATCCATCTGGAATGATCCATCCCATAGAAGCAACCAATGAAAAAAGTGATCTTATTATCGTATACCTAGTTGTGGGAGAAAATGTTTCTTCATAATTAATCCCTTCTTTCTATGAGAAACTCCTTTCTACAAACCTTGCTTTATATTTCTCGATGCTCCCATCTGCAACATGCTTTATTTTATAAATAAATTTTGAAGTGACTATCGATTTGTCGCTCGGCCTAGGGACAATCTCCCATACGTCGTCCTTCATTATTGGCTGGTATTCTTCCTCCATTGCATTCTTCCATTCTTGATGCTTAGCAGCATCCTCATAGGAGGAAGGTTTTGCCTCAAATAGCTTTGTCATGTATGCGACATATCTAGAATACCTCTTTGTTCTCTTACTTTCCCTGGATGTCCCTGATGTTGTATGTACTTTTGCCTCTTGAGTAGTAGTTTTCAACCAAATATGTTGTTTCCGATTTTCTAGAACAATTGTTGTATAGGCTCACAAGGGCCTTCAACATTTTCTTGAGTTGATCCTGGTTCTTGACCATCATTGTCCCTAGATATATCTTCAAAGATAGGAACTTCTTCATTAGAGTCAACTGGTACATCCTTCAATTTCTTCTAAGCTATGTTTTCATCTAAGATGACATCCCTACTTGCCATGATTCTATAGGTTTTAGATGAAGCACTATACCCCATAAAGATGCCCCTTAAATTAATAGGATCTAGCTTCTTTCTTTTATCCATGGGTACATGAATGTACACATGACACCCAAAATATACGAAGATGATCCACACGTGGCTTCTTTCTTGTAAATGCTTCTTCTAGTGTCATGTTATTGAGCACCCTGTGAGGACTTCGATTTTGCAAGTAAACAATCGTCATACATTCCTCTCCCCATAGGAACTGGGGGATATCTTGAGCATGTAGCATAGCTCAGACACATTATTCAATAGTACAATTCTTCCTTTCTGCCACTCCATTCTATTTAGGATTATAGGGAATAATGAGTTGCCTCGTGATTCCTACCTCCTTGTAGAAAACTATTAATTCTTTGGAGGTGTATTGTCCACCATTATCTGACCTTAGAATTTTGATCTTCTCCTACGTTAGGTTTTCCACTTCATTCTTGAAATTTGGAAACTTTTCGAATACCTCGTCCTTGTTCTAATTGAGAAGGTATAACCAAGTCTTCCTTGAATAATCATCAATGAAGGTTACATATTATTGATGCCCACCAAGAGACTTAACTGCCATAGGTCCACATACATCTGAGTGTATGAGATCCAAAATTTTAGTAGATCTAGTTTCACTATTTGCAAATGATTTCTTTACATTCTTGCATAGAGAACATCCCTTACAGGTTCCTTCATGGTCTTCCTTTATTTCGGGGATGTCATTGACCATTTGACTCATAGATGGAAAAATATTATAATGAAGGTGTCCATACCTTCTATGCCATAGTTTGGAAGGACTCACTTCCAAGTGAACTAGGGCTTTAGCTAGAGGTGTATATAGTCTATACAATGTTCCCTCACAAACCCAAATCATCCTTGCTTCATTGATACTAGAGCCCTTATCCCAAACCAAAACCTTTCTATCAACAAAAGAAACTCTATTACCCTTTCCTCTAGATAAGAGAAAGTATATTTTTCTTCAAACCTAGAACATATAAGATGTTGAGGTGAATGTTTCCACCTGATTCGAGCTCCAATGATGTATACCCAATGCCTTATTGCATAGCATTTATTGTGTCCAAGTTCGATAGAGTGAGATGAGTTTTCTTTTGACAAGGTCTGAAGTTGATTTTATTCTCCTATCATGTGTCCAGAGGCACAATTATTGATAATCCATACATTTTCATCTTTGAAGGCACCCAATAAAGTGACGAACATATTTCCTTCTACTTCTTACTTTATTAGCTTGGGGATGATCTTGAATATGTAGTTCTTGATGGAGATAGAAATTTTTCTAAGAAACTTGAAACGATTCTTCATGATTCTTGACACTATGCCAACTAACTTGTGATCTTGAGTCTCCTTCTTGCACATTAGCTCTAATACCATGTTCGAAAATATGGAGACTTGATAATTCTAACTTATTTTCCTTAACTTGATAATTACTTGTGATGTTAGATGTTCTTCTATTACTTCTTTGATTATGTTCATCAAACAATCATAAAAAATAAGAAGATCACAAAGAGACAAAGTACACCATAAATAGGCTCCTAGTCAGGGAAAAACCCCTCCAAGGGGAAAACCTGGAAAATTCTTCTCTTCTTCTTTAGAAATTCTTACAAACGAGACTTCTAAGATCCAAAGACCCAATTCAGCCCCTAGAAATAATTGTTTCAGAACAACTTCTAGAACTTCGATACTACAACTTCGGCCCCAACAACAGAATTTTGGCCTCCAGCAACTACCGTAGAATTTCATCTTCTTGAAGCTGACAACTTCACAAACCCTAGCGAGGTAAAGAGAAAGATAACCCTTGACAAACTTCAATTTCTGCTCCTCTTCTTAATCCTCCAGCTACTATTTTTACCTTCTCTATTGCAGATATAACTTATGTGAGTTGTGTGTCCAAATGAGGTCGAGCTCCCCTTTATTTATAGCCTTTCTTGAGGGTTGATTTGCCATCCCTTAGGTTGACTTGTCATTTCTCTTTGACCGACTTGGTAGTAGGTTTATCCATGGATTTTACATGATAAAATAAATATTTTTCTTCACTACAATGAGTCCAAATGGGACTATGGCACATGACCAATATTATTCTTTATCCTAGAAAAACCTAGAAAGTCCTAGATGACCTAAAAAGCATGAAGAACATGCTTTTGAGTCAAACTAGAGTATGAAACCCATACTCTGAAATAAAATATAATTTCTCTTTCTTTCATTTTTCTTTCTTTATAAATAATATACAATGTCATGATTACAATTACATCATAATGAAGATCAACCCTAGTTACAATTTTCAACAACACCTCCCATGTCATTTTCAGAGTTGGACTAACTAAGCATATTCTTCATCAAGGTGTATAATCACATTCACTTGGCATATAATCTTAGATTGGCCATGCTCTGGTGCCACATGAAGAAAGTGGATTTTGACAAATTGAAAGCTGTCCTTACTACACTGTTGTAAGTGTTTTCATCTTGCCCCAAATCAGATTAAATATGTCTTATATCTTTTGAAAAGAATAACCCATATGTCAAATGTAATGGTGGTTGTGGAGGGATCAAAGCCATGGAGGTACATAAGAAAGGAGTAGAATATGGATAGGGGTGATATGTTAGAAAATTATATATTACGGAGCAATGGAACACATAAAATATTGCAGAAATATAAACACAGAAAACGCACAAAACAAGAGAGACACAGATATACGTGGTTCACCCAGTTTGGGCTACGTCCACCTCGAACAGCCAGTCCTTCCTTTTTATTATCCAGCAAAATGAAGAGACACAACGTACAGCAAATCCGCTGTAATATCCTCTGTTTTCTCTCACAGTATCATCTCTCTGTTTCTCGCTCACAGAATACACATCTATCACACAGCCTCAAATACAATACCCTCATACAAAGAGAGGGGTTGCATTCTGGGGCAAAAAACCCTAAACTAAACATAAGTTCTACCGTCAGATCATCCGCCTAATGAACGGCCCAAATTGACTAGAAATTACTATACTTTTACAAGGCAATTTTACAGCTGTTTTTAGCTTCGGGGGCGCTGCCCCCGAAACCCCCTGCCAGGGGGGGGCTCCCAAAGGTCGCAGCCGCCCCCCGCTGGACCCCCCCTGCAGTGAACATTTTACAGGCGGCATTGCCGCCCCCATTTTGAACTGGGGTCCTATGTGGCGATACCTTTGAATATAGAAGATAATCAGGCTCCACACCCAACAATCTCCCACTTGGAGACTGATTGTAGCAACTCCACTGCTGCTCCATTTGTTGGACAATGACTCCTCTTTGGACCTGGTTGTTTCTCATCTTCATCGTCATCCTTGAAGACCAACTGAAACTGAGCATATTCTCAGTTTCTCCCTGGTTACAACTTTTGTTAGCATATCTGCAGGATTCTGGCTAGTGTGTATCTTTTCCAGCTTCAACTCTCCATCTTCCAACACTGGTCGTATGAAATGGTAATTGAGCTGTATGTGTTTAGTCCTGGAATGAAATGTTGAGTTCTTTGCAAGATGAATGGCACTTTGGCTATCACTGTATAACGTGCCCATATCATGCTCCTTACTCAATTCACCCATAAACCTTTGTAACCAAATCATTTCTTTACTAGCCTCTGTAGCAGCAACATACTCTGCTTCTGTTGTTGAAAGTGCAACAACACTTTGGATTTTTGAAACCCAACTGATAGCTTTTCCTCCAACAGTAAATACATATCCTGTAGTGCTCCTCCTGTTATCTCTGTCACCTGCCATATCCGCATCAACATATCCTTGTACGGAGATGTTTGAACCACCAAAGCATAATGCTTGATTTGTGGTACCTTTCAAATATCTGAGAATCCATTTCACTGCCATCCAATGTTCCTTTCCTGGATTGTTCATGTACCTGCTTACAACTCCCACTGCATGTGCAATATCAGGCCTTGTGCAGACCATTGCATACATTAAGCTTCCAATTGCTGATGCATATGGAACTTTAGACATATAATCCATGTCTTCTTGGGTCTTTGGGCACATTTCCTTGCTAAGTTTGAAATGGCTAGAAAAAGGTGTACTAACTGGTTTTGCATTGTTCATGTTAAATCTTTTCAACACCTTTTGTATGTACTCATTCTGAGACAATGTTAATTTACGATTTTTCCTATCTCTAGTTATTCTCATACCAAGGATTTGTTTCGCAGCTCCAAAATCCTTCATTGCAAATGAATTTGCCAATTTTCTTTTGAGCACTTATTTCCTGCATGTTAGATCCTGCAACAAGCATGTCATCTACATACAGTAACAATATAATATAGCTGCCATCATTTTGCTTTTTCAAATAAACACAATGATCAGAGTGACATCTAGTATAACCTTGTTCAGACATAAACTTGTCAAATTTTAGATACCACTGCCTTGGAGCCTGTTTTAAGCCATACAAGCTCTTCTTCAACCTGCACACTAGTTTCTCCTTCCCTTTCACCTCATATCCTTGTGGCTGTTGCATATATATCTCTTCCTCCAAATCCCCATGGAGAAAGGTTGTCTTTACATCTAACTGCTCAAGATGCAAATCTTCAGCTGCTACAAGACTTAAAATAGTTCTGATTGAAGTCATTTTAACAACAGGAGAAAATATTTCATCAAAATCAATACCTTTCTTCTGTGCAAACCCCTTCACCACAAGTCTAGCTTTATACCTTTGTTTTCCTCCATCTTCTTCCTTCAGCCTGTAAACCCATTTATTCTTCAATGTAGTTTTTCCTATAGGCAACCTGACTAAATCCCAAGTCTGGTTATGCATTAAGGAGTCCATCTCTTCTTCCATGGCTACCTCCCACTTCTTCCTGCTTTCAACTTGCATTGCTTCTTCATAACATTCGGGTTCACCGGAATCAATCAACAATAAATAATATAATGAAGGAGAGTATCGTTCAGGGGGTCTACCTATCCTGGTAGATCTTCTAACACCACTTTCAGGTGTTTGGGGTGCCTGTTGCTGTTGTGGTGGTTGTTGTTGTTGTGGTTTTTGATTATTATTATTTTCAGGCACCTTTACTTTTTCAGTGATTTCATCAAGAACTGCGTATTCCTTGTTTTCCTTTTCCTATTTCTTTTCCTGCAACTGATTCTTATACAAGACCTTTTCATTGAATATTACATCTATGCTCCTAATGATTTTGTGATTTTCGTAATCATATAAGCGATAACCAAAATCATTAACACCATATCCAATAAAGGTACATTTCTTTGACTTTGCCTCAAGCTTTGTTCTATTTTCTTTATCAATATGGACAAAGGCCTCACAACCAAAAGGCTTTAAAATAGAGTAGTTTACCTTTTTACCTGTCCATGCTTCCTCTGGAACACCACCATCCAAGGAACTTGAAGGCCCTCTGTTTATTAGATAAACAGCAGTATCTACAGCATCTGCCCAAAACTGTAAAGGCAATCCTGCATGCAATCTCATGCACCTTGCACGCTCCATGATTGTTCTGTTCATCCTTTCTGACACACCATTTTCTTGTGGTGTTCTTGGAACTGTCTTCTCTCTGCGAATTCCATGCTCTGAACAGTACCTATCAAACTCTTTGCTGCAATATTCACCTCCATTGTCTGATCTAAGACACTTCAATTTCTTTCCTGTCTCAATCTCAACCAAAGCTTTCCATTTCTTGAAAGTATCAAATACATCAGATTTATTCTTAATACAATAAATCCAAGTTTTTCTAGTTGCATCATCAATAAAAGTAACATAATAACGAGAGCCACCGAGAGATGATACCTGAGCAGGTCCCCATACGTCTGTATGCACAAGCTCTAATTTTTCGTTCTTCTTTTCTTTCCCAACTCTGAGAAATCTGACTCTCTTCTGTTTTCCATAAATCCAGTCCTCACAGAAGTCCAAATCAACATTCTTCAAAGCCGGCAACAAGTTCCTTGATTGAAGAATCTTCATCCCCTTTTCACTCATGTGTCCGAGCCTATGATGCCATAATGCTTCATCTACTCCTCTGGAAGTTAAAGCATTAACAGAGTTAGAAATACCATTGCATAAATACAATGTACCAACCTTTTCACCTTTTGCTATTACCAGGGCTCCTTTAGTGACCTTCCAAGCTTTATCTGTGAAAGTTGTCACACAACCTTCACCGCCTAACTGCCCTGTTGAAATCAGATTTTTCTTTAGATCTGGAACATGCCTTACCTCCTTTAATAGCCATTGGTTTCCATTATGCTGTTTTACAAGAACCTTACCCATTCCAACGATTTTACAGGGTTTATCATCACCTAGACGAAATTGTCCAAAATCTCCTTGAACATAGTCATGAAAGTATTTCTTATCAGGTGTGGCATGGAATGAAGCCCCTGAATCTACCACCCAGGAATCAGTATATTTTCAAAAGAAAGAATCAAAGCATCTTGTAACACCTCACCTGTCACATTTGCTTCATGATTGTTTTCTTGCTGTGCATCTCCTTCTTTTCCCTTCCAAGATCTACAGTCTTTCTTTAGGTGTCCTTTCTTTCCACATTTCCAGCACACTATCCCAGATCTAGACTTGGATCTGCCTTTCCTTGATTTACTGCGATATCCTGAGCTCTTTCCTCTTTCCATTTTTCTTCCTCTAGACTCTGCACTCAAAGCATTTCCCGATGTCTCACCAGAGATTTTCTATCGCATTTCCTCGCTAAGGATAGCATCGACAACATCATCAAACTTTAAAGTACTAGATCCAGAAACGGAGTTACTAATGGCCATTACCAAACCATTCCAACTTTCTGTTAATGAGCACAAGAATAACAGAGCTCTAACTTCATCATCAAAGTTTACCCCTACAGAACTTAACTGACTTGTAACTGTATTAAAATCATTTAAATGGTTTGCAACAGATCCACCTTCCGACATATTCATATTAAATAACCGTTTCATAAGAGATACCTTGTTTGAGGCCGAGGGTTTTTCATATAGTTTCGACAACGTCTGCATCAAACCCTCTGTTGTGGTTTCCTTCGAAATATTGAAGGTGACTGACCCAGCAAGGCACAACCGTATTGTTCTAAGTGCCTTTCTATCGAGAAGGTTCCATTCTTCGTCTTTCATACCCGTCGGCATCTTTGTTTTTCCGCCCAATGGTAGGTATAGATCTTTCTGATACATATAATCTTCCATCTGCATCTTCCACAGCGAGAAGTTTTGGCCGTTAAATTTCTCGACCCTAAACTTACCATCTTCCGCCATTGCTCCCACTCGAACCAGGAACCCTTCTTTCCTGCGATTTTATCAGCCAAATAGACCTTCGGCTCTGATATCAGTTGTTAGAAAATTCTATATTACGGAGCAATGGAACACATAAAATATTGCAGAAATATAAACACAGAAAACGCACAAAACAAGAGAGACACAGATATACGTGGTTCACCCAGTTTGGGCTACGTCCACCCCGAATAGCCAGTCCTTCCTTTTTATTATCCAGCAAAATGAAGAGACACAACCTACAGAAAATCCGCTATAATATCCTCTGTTTTCTCTCACAGTCTCACCTCTCTGTTTCTCACTCACAGAATACACATCTATCACACAGCCTCAAATACAATACCCTCATACAAAGAGAGGGGTTGCCTTCTAAGGCAAAAAACCCTAAACTAAACATAAGTTCTACCGTCAGATCATCCGCCTAATGAACGGCCCAGATTGACTAGAAATTACTATACTTTTACAAGGCAATTTTACAGCTGTTTTTAGCTTCGGGGGCGCTGCCCCCGAAACCCCCCACCAGGGGGGGGCTCCCAAAGGTCGCAGCCGCCCCCCCCTGGACCCCCCCTGCAGCGAACATTTTACAGGCGGCATTGCCGCCCCCATTTCGAACTGGGGTCCTATGTGGCGATACCTTTGAATATAGAAGATAATCAGGCTCCACACCCAACATGATACAAAGATGTTGGTAAAGAAGTGGTGGGATATCTATAACAATATATCCTTAGGCTTAAAATCATATAATTTAATACTTGATTTGGAGACCCACTATTGGTTGTGTTGAAAAATGCAACAAGAAAATCCTAATTTAATTTTGTCCTTGAATTAAATTAGGAATTAAATTCTAATTCTAATTCTCATTGCAACTTGTAATAGTTAACTAAGTTAATTTGACTTAGTGTCTTGGGAGTCTATCTAGAGTCATGTAGATTGGTTCCTAAATTTTAGGGGCCCAGGTTGAGTTCTTTTGAGTTGTAATTATTTAATTCAGTTTAACTCAGTTAAATTCAATTAAACTAGTTCCAACTAATGGAGGAATTAGCAAAAGATCCAGTAGTGGGGTGTAACCTGTAGTAGTGGGGTGTAACTTGTAGTAGTGGGGTGTAACCAACACTGCTCAACCAGTAAACTAAAGATTAAATCATAATTAACTCATCCATGTCAGATAAGAGAAAAACCCAGTTGAGATTAGAATTCAGGCTCAATGTAATATCAATTGTAAAATCATTTAAATTAAACTAATGGTGCATGCAATCAGAGGAAGGCATATTGATGGATTGCGCAGTTATGGATGAGGAATTTCCCAATTAAATATAGGCTAATTCCATAGGAAACTGCACAAGAAAATAGGAGCTTGGAAGGCAACATATTTGGCTAAGTATTCGTTGGAGCTTGTTTGTGAAGCAGTGAGATAGATTAAGATTGTGTAGAGGTTGCTCGGGCTTGAGAAAAGCATTGGAATCTTCTCATATTTTCTTATTAATACAATATATAGATAGCATGGGTTTTAAGTTGTGGCTTTCCCCATAAATTTATTGTGTTATGTGTGATTTAATTCTTTCTCATTTATGCATTGTGATTTCATCGATTGTTTATTGTTTCCACTCACGAGTAGAGTAGATTCAAGTCAGTTGTTTTAGCATATTACAATCTGAAATTTGAATATACAAGGAATTTCTACATGGTATAAGATATGAAATCACTATAGAAGAGAAGAATACGAGTTTGTCTTTTATAGGAGAAATCGAATTTGCAGTATCATACTTCAGAGCCAGCAAGATGTTGTTCTATAGATTGAGACTTGAATATGCCCTTGAGGGTAGTTCAAACTATATTTCTTGGAAGGATATGATGGAGGCAGTGTTGGAAGTAAACAGTGTTAAGGAATTCATAGACAATGATATTCCTAAGCTAGCCGATGCTCAGGATCTGGAAGAGTGGAGAAAGTGTGTGGCATAGGCGAGAAGGATTATCCTAGAAGGAGTTCGATATCATATTGTCTTGAACCTCCATGGTAAGGAAACTTCATTTTCAATGTGGAAGGCATTGATGGACCTATTTCAAAACAACAATGACCACATGAAGCTGGCACTGAAGGACAAGCTCAAAAAGATCAAGATGGAGAAGGGCAACACAATACCGAAGTACTTGATCAAGTTCACCCAATGTTGGGATGATCTTGGAAGTGTCGGTGTTACAGTTGCTGAGGATGATGTGGTGAGCCTAGCACTTCTAGGGATTCCCAAGAGCTGGCACAACTACTAGGACTCAATTAATGGGAGGGAGAAGCTACCAGAGTGGGAGTGATTATGGTCCGACTTGGTACAAGAACATATTCGACAAAACACTAGGGATGGATCCTCATCGAAAAATGATGATGAGAAGAACTATGCCTTAGTTGGGGAGGTGAAGATAGGGAAGGGAAATTCATCTCATTCCAAATTAGATTCCAGTCAGGGCGACAAGAAGAAGGACATGTCGAAGATTAAATGTTTTCACTTTCACGAGCTAGAACACTATGCTACAAAGTTTCCACACAAGAAGGCCAGTAAGAAGCCCTCAGGAGGAGCGACAAATGAACCACTTGCTTCAAAATTAGAACTGGATTTATTCCTCATCGCTTGCGTGGTGATATCAGTGATGGGTAGGGTGTGGTACCTGGATAGTGGCCAAGTTCAAATGAAATAGGAGAACTATGCCTTAGTTGGGGAGGCGACGAAGGGGAAGGGAAATTCATCTCATTCTAAATCAAATTCCAGTCAGGGCGACAAGAAGAAGGACATGTCGAAGATTAAATGTTTTCACTTTCACGAGCTAGAACACTATGCTACAAAGTTTCCACACAAGAAGGCCAGTAAGAAGCCCTCAGGAGGAGCGACAAATGAACCACTTGCTTCACAATTAGAATTGGATTTATTCCTCATCACTTGCGTGGTGATATCAGTGATGGGTAGGGTGTGGTACCTGGATAGTGGCCAAGTTCAAATGAAATATAGGCCATCCTTGCCTGATAATGTCCAGCATTGGAAAGTTTTTGAAGATGATGATGAAGTGAATAGGTTCCTGCAAGTCATTGGTGAATTTTCTGAAATGCAAATTGACCAAGAAATGAAGCCTTGGAAGAAAATCCCAATCCCACCTTAGAAACAAAATTGGCAAAGATAGCATTGCCCAATTGCCCAGCAATCACATACCTAAGGGTTTGGTTCCATTAGAAAAGTTGTTTGACCAAAATGATGTGCCTTATAAGGCTTCCCAAAAAGAAGACCAATCTGCAGTCTGTAAGCATAATATAGGGAGTCCAGATCAGCCCAGACACATAAATCTGTCCACTCATCTGTCTGCTGCCCATAGTGTTGAATACTGCAATTTAATGAAGCAATTTGTTGATGTCTTTGCCTGGGGATATAGTGACCTGAAAACATATGACAAAAATATCATCCAGCATAAAATCCCTTTAGAGAAAGGCACTATCCCTTTTAAGAAAAAGTTGAGACCAATAAATCCTTTGCTCCTCCCTTTGATTGAAAAAGAAATAAAGAAGTTACTGGCTGCCAAAATCATAGTCCCTCTCAGATATTCAAAATGGGTAGCCAACCTAGTAGTGGTGAGGAAGAAAAGTGGAGAAATAAGACTCTGTGTTGATTTCATAAACTTAAACAAATGCTCCAAGAATGACAACTATCCTCTACCCAAGATGGAGCATTTGCTGCAGAAAGTCTTAGGAGCCAAAGTAATGTCTTTCCTGGATGGATTTTCAGGGTACAATCAGGTTGCTGTACATCCAGATGACCAAGAGAAGACTGCATTCACCACTCCTTGGGGCACTTTTATGTACTCTAAGATGCTTTTCAGGCTGATGAATGTTGGAGCCACCTTTCAGAGAGCTATGGATATAGCATTTGTGGGAGAGAATGATAAGTTTGTCGTTATCTACCTAGATGATATAACAGTATACTCCAGCAGCCATCATGACCATTTGCAGCATTTAAAAAAGGTGTTCCTGAAGTGTAGAAGGTTTGGGATTTCAGTCAATCCTAAAAAGTCACAGTTTGCTTTGGAAGAGGGCAAGCTGTTAGGACATGTAGTTTCTACTGAAGGTGTCAAAATTGACCCAGAAAGAGTAAGAGCAATACAGACTTTGTCTGTCCTGAGATCAAAGAAGGATATCCAGTCCTTTCTGGGCAAAATAATTTTTGTGAGGAGGTTTATCCCAAATTTCGCAGAGCTGGTAAAGCATATTACCTCCATGTTGAGCAAGGGGTCGAAGATCAAATGGACTGATGCAGCAAGAAGATCCTTTGAGTCCATTAAGAAAGCTATTATGGAAGCTCCCACTTTAAGAAGTCCAAATTACAACAAGGAGTTCCATATATTTTCATTTGCCTCTGAAGAAACCCTTGCAGTAGTTTTATTGCAAGCAGATGAAGAAGGCTCAGAACATCCAGTGGCATTCTTCAGCAAAACCCTAAGGGATGCTGAGCTGAACTATGATATCATTGAAAAACAGGCATATGCTCTTATTAAGTCTTTGAAAGCTTTCAGAATTTACATTCTGCATTCCAAGATAATTGCATATGTTCCCTCTGCTTCAATAAAGGATGTCCTAACGCAGCCCAATGCTGATGGAAGAAGGGCTAAATGGATTGCAAGGCTTATTGAATTTAATATAGAATTGAAGCCCACCAAGCTGGTCAGAGGTCAGGGCCTTGCTAGATTATTGGCTGTGTTATCACTCAGAACTATAGTTCATGTATATAAGGTTGTCCATAAGTTTCATATAAAGGTTTTAAGTCTTGTGAATAGGTTTATTGGTGTATGTCAATTTGAAATTTGAATTTCAAAAGGTATTGATGTGAATTCGTGTAAAGAAAAGATCATTAGATACCCTCCATCATTGTTAGTTAAAGCGTGTCATGTCATTGGTACTTTGCGCAGTTTCGCAGTGCAGGTTTGATTGGTCAGTTTAGCTGCGAAATGATGTTTTCGTTTTTTCGCAGCGTTCTGTTTGTCAGCGATTTCGTAGCGCATCTTGTTAAATTTGAACTGCCCGCGCTACGAAATCGGAGTTTCAGGGTTTTTTGTAGTGCTTTTCCTTTGAATGTCAAATCCGAGAGTAGTGAGTCATAGGTCCGTTCATGATTGTCAGTTTACGTCCTCTCCATGTCATGATAAACCATTATTCCGCCATAAGGTCCAAAGTCATGCATTTGAGTGTTAGTTTAAGGGATGTTACAAGGAATGGTTATATCATAATGGGTTTTCCATAATATGTAAACATGTGTGCTATATGAGAAGCCCAAGTTCTTATTTAAAAAGGACTACTGCAAGCGAGCCTGCACTCCAAGGTCGAAGTTTGTTTTCGTGCTACAAGCTACCATTAGTTTCCTGTGTGAAAATATTCAAAGCAGCATGGAAAGGAAGGACCACCGATCTGGTAAGTGTGTGAGGACAGAGCCGGAGGGGTTAGATGTTACTCTCAGCAATGAAGGTGTAGCAAGAGCCTTTCAAAACGCTGGCTGCTGGCGATTTTGCGAAAAATTGAAGGGAGGACATGCAGAAGTGACAAAGGCTTTCGCATTAAATTTCACTGGACTGAATTCGAAAGTGGCAATGTTAGAGTTTCCGGTGTCTCCTGAAGTTATTTCCACTGTCACTGAAATTCCGAGGGGTGGCCAAGAATGGTTCAAAAACTTCAAGTTCGACATGAGTCCCTGCAAAGAGTTTTTGAAGGAACCTTATGTAGATGAAGACCTCACCAAAGCGGTGCCAAGGAGTTATATAAAAGAGAATTATGCTATGCTCCTCACATGCATCCAGAAGTACCTGACATGTGAGGGTAGGTACAATAAAGTTTACTCATACCATTTCAAACTTTTGTTACATTTCACAGGTAAGGTTTCAATAGACATACCTTTCTATTTGTTCAGGAGCATTAGCAAAATGAGTGATAAAATTCAGTTAAAGAAAGATGGTTGTGAAACATCCCTTTTTCATCATGGTCTAGTAAAGTTGCTGGTGTTGGATAGTTTACAAAAAATTGGCAAAGATTGGGATTCATTTGTGTTTATGGCCGGTTTCCCAAGCAAAACAGGCCTCACTCCATTACCTGTGAGAGAAAGAGAAGAAAGGAGTGAAGAACCCACTTTGGCTGAACTTAGAAGAGAAGTGACAGACCATAAGAAGCCTAAAACTAAATCAAGGAAATCAGAGAAGTCTGTGGCAGCTAAAGAGACACCAGAAGCATCAGTGGAGAAAACTCCTAAGTCATCATCAAAGGAAACACCTCAGTCATCAAAGCAGAAGACTCAGAAAAGGAAGAATGAAGCTAAATCCAGTGAAGTTGAAAAGATTTCAAGGGTGAGAACTAGAGGTCAACTAAACAAGGAGAAAGGAAAGTCAGTCCCTGTGGAAGAAAGTCCTATTTCAAAAGGTAGTTTAAATGACTTACTTGAAGCCATTGAACTAGAGCAAGATCAGCCAATACAAATTGAACCACTAGAATTTGAGCAAGATCACTCGGTGCAGCCAATGCATATTGATCTCACTCAGTCCTCACCTGAAAGTTCTAAAAAATCAAGGGCTTCTAAAAGGTTGAAATTTGAAGAGCCAAGTAAAGAATATGCTTTTAAGCCACGCAGACCCGTTACAAGAAGGCAAATCAAAGAAGTGGAGAAAGCTCAGAAAGAGAAGGCACCTTTAGAAATGCCTAGGACAGAGATACTTGAAGTTTTCACCGGAATAGTTCAAGCAGCCAAAAGCAAGAACAAGGATAATAAGGTTATCATCAGTCAAAGTGGAAATGTTATTGCTATTAAGAAACAAGCTGGAGCAACAAAGGAAGAAATACCTCAGATTAAAAATGTTTCTAAGGAAAGGGCAGTAAGATATACAAATTATAAAAAGGCTGTAATGAAAGGCAGAACAAGTTTGATTAGTCAAGCTGACTCAGTATCTGATGCATATGTGTGGACAGTGCCAGCTCTGAAGCAGGTAAAAATCATGAAACAAATGAATACAAGCTTAAGAGCAGAAAACAAGGTGTTAAAGGAAGAAGTTAGCAGCTTGAAAAGGAAGCTAGGCAAACTAGCTAATTGATCCAAGGGGAAATTTGCCTTTCAAATTTTGGTAAATTTTGGCTATCATCATTTTGAAACTTTTTGAAACTTTTTGAAGTCCTTACACCTGTGTAAAATGGCTGAAGAAATCACAGAGTTAAGTCATTGTTGCTTTAAGGCTCATATGCTTAGTTTTGATTACCTACAGCAGTTTCGTAGCGCGCTACGAAACTGCTGTAGATGACTGTTTATGTGAAAAATTTGAGATTGAATGCTGAGGTCAGCAAATCTTAAAGGGATGACTCGAGGCTAGCATGGGGATTATAAAAATTCATTCAGATGTTTAAAAAGGTGCCAGGTGTAAGTATTCAAGGAAAAGGTGAAATTTTGTCTTTTGTTAAAGTTTTCACTTTATGTCCGAATTTTTAGGGTTCTGGTAGGGTTGCCGAGGTGTTGAGTGGTACACTTGTTCAGTTTATGAGATGGCCAGATCATAAGATTTCTTCCATCATACGTGACTATTAGAGGATTAAATGGCTTGAAACATGATCTTAAATGCATGAACACTAATGGGAGACAGAGACCGTGAACATAGGGCACAGATTCTTATTTGTTGATGAATCATCCACATATCAGGCATCCGAAGCTGCTCATCCAGTGAATGTGCTTCCAGTTTGGTTTGGCTATTATTGAAGTGCTACAGGTGTCAAGTTTCAAGAACGCATCAATGTACACGAGGAGATAGACTTGAAGTTTCAATGGAATGGAATCCTCTGTTTTCGTAGCACAATACCTTTTGTAATTAATTAGTTTGTTTAAGATATAGATAAGGTAATTAATGATAGAATTCCGAGCTCCCTTCATGCTTGTTGAGGAGTCTCAGGTAGTAATATTTTGGTTTGCTATATATAGAAATGACTCTGATGTAAAAAAGGTTGGACATTTTATACAAAAACAGAGTTATTTGGGCCAATGTAAGACTTGTTACAGTAATAGTAAAACAGTGGTTATTTCTTCTCAAGATTCTCAATGGATTGTTTTGTTCAAATATAATGATGGTGTTTTATCTTATTTGTTCTTTTACAGCCTTGTTATAGCACAATCACTCAGAATTCATATCTTATGCTCTGACTTCCTGTGTGTTTGGCAAGCTGTGGTTTTTGTGAAATATGTTTGGACATGTAATGCAAAGAGCCTTGACTTCCATGAAATGACTGTGCCTTTGTCTATTAAATGTGTAAGACTCCATAGCCCAATGAAGACCAATTTGATATGTGTTCAACCAGCTGTTGTTTTCATGAATGAGTGAAGAGTTAGCCATCTTTTGTTCTAATTGATTTCTATTATAAATCTGTGAGAGAGCCCTCTCTGATTAGGAAGGCTAATTCCTAGTCTAAAGTCTGGTTGAAAGAGTTACATAAAATCTCACTTGGTTGCAGCCCTTAGTAGTGATTTTGTGATAACAGGCTGAAGAAAATTACAGAATGTTGGACATAAATCTCATAAGCACAGGTGCAGAAAGTCGTCAAACAGAAGAAGAAACAGCAGAACCAGGGAAAGAACAGTCATTAGTAGAAAATCTAGCTTCTTGTGAATGGTACTATGCAATAGCCCAATTATTGCTAAAGCTAGAAATCCCTCCAGGCTTTAGTGCAAGCCAAGCCAGAACTGTTAAGCTCATGGCAGCAAAATATTGCATTCATGAAAATCTGCTCTACTGGAGGGATCCCTCTGGAACCCTGCTAAGGTGTCTGGACAAAGAACAATCCATTAAGGTCATGCAGCAGTTTCATTCCAGCCTGTGTGGAGGGCATCATTATCAGAAAACTACAGCCCATAAGATTCTCAGAGCTGGATACTATTGGCCCAACTTATTTTCTGATGTCTTCTTATTTGTTAAATCCTGTGACAAGTGCCAAAGATTTGAAGAAAAACAACAATTAAAGTCCCTGCCCCTAAAACCAATACATGCAAATGGCCCTTTTCAGCAGTGGGGCTTGGATTTCATCGGAGAATCAATCCACATTCCAGTGGCTAGCACAGATGGATATTAGTAGCCACAAATTACTTCACTAAGTGGATTGAAGCAATCCCTACCAGAAAGGTTGATCATAATGTGGTCATGAAGTTTTTGATAGAGCATATCTTCACCAGATTTGGTTGTCCACATAAATTGGTCACAGATAATGCAACAACCTTCAGGGCAAAGGAATTGGTGGACATGTGTGATTCAATGGGCATTAAGCTGGTTCATTCCACCTCATATTACCCTCAAGGAAATGGTCTAGAAGAATCTTCCAACAAAAGCCTGATAAGGATAATTAAGAAATTGCTGGAAGACAATAAAAATAATTGGGATTCTAAGCTCAAATATGCACTGTGGGTTGACAGAGTGACCACCAAGAGATCCACAGGGAATTCTCCATTCAAGCTGGTATATGGCACTGAGGCTGTGTTTCCAATCTAGTTAACTCTCCTTGTGGCAAAGTTCCTACAAGAAGAGCAAAATGAAGAAGAAGATATGGCAAAAAGGATCACTGATTTAGCAGAGGCACATCAGATCAGAGAAACGCTGGTTGAGAAGTCAGCAGCACATCAACAGAGAATCAAGGAAGTTTTTGACAGAAGGGCCAAAACAAATAATTTCCAAGTTGGAGATTTGGTTCTGAAGTGGGATGCACTGAAAGAGAAGAAAGGCAACCATGGGAAGTTTGATGCTTTTTGGACAGGGCCTTTTATTATTTCTCAGATTCAAGGGAACAATACTTTCATACTGAAAAGTATGGGAGGGGAGACAGTTTTTGATGGCCCAGTTAATGGGCGTTTTCTGAAAATTTATGTTATTTAAGGTCTTTTGGCCTTAAAATTGTAAATATGTTGTTTTATCAGTTTTAGTGTAAGCTCAGTTAGACTCCATGCCCAATGGAACACTAGGAAATTTTGCTAATTGGTTTTCACAGGAAAGGCATTGATCTACAAGTTCTTGAGACCTCGCAAGGAGGATCTCATCCCCAGAAGGAGCCAGTGTTAGCTCCACTATATAACGTGGATCCTAAAGGGCTGGAGGCAAGTTTGGTCCTCGGTCGTGCTCGGAGAAAGGCTTATGGTGGTTGCCCTTCCCTCCTCCTCTATCTCCCTTGCCCTCCTCTTATCTCCATTTCTCATGCTTCTCGGTTAAAAACCATAATAAAGTGCCCTCACTCTTAAGCCTGAGTGCTAAGTTTAAAACCCCATCAGACCGTATCCACATGACCCCGTGCCTCTGTAACTCATCGTCATCTTTTGATCATAGCCATCCGATCACCTCCGCCACAATCGGACGATAATCACTCCTCCTGCATCCGCAAACCAACCGCGCGATAATGCACGATGAAAAGTGGTTTTCCCACCCATCTAGTACCACGCGTCGCCCTCCGAGTGGGATCGCTCGCCCTTGTACGATTACAACCCGACGATCCGCGGCGGTGCGATCAATACCGCCCGCCGCCGAAACTGCCTTCCCGCTCATGTTCGAAGCCCGATGGCCGTTGGATCGATCCGCCCGAGATCCAATAGCTCATGATGATCTTCCGTCTCGCCTTCCCAATAGTCCCTGCCAAGCCGTATCTGTCGTCCATCCGTTCAATCCGACGGACAATGTTGTTCCTCTATCCAATTCATCAAATCCGCTATGAGTCCACATCCTTGAACTGTCCCATGCACCCGAAGGATGGATATAGCCAGTTCTCGGTACCGTTTGTAATAGATCCTAAACCACCATATTCAAGAGGCAGTATGGCCGAAAAGGAAAGGTACCTAGCCGAGCAGGTAAATGCATTCAACAATTATGGGACTTTATCCCATATAACACTCCACCTGCCCGAGAAGGACAATAGAGCACCAGAGAAGATCAAATCATTCACTGAAGCAGGCAAATTGCGCCAGAGACTCCATCAGATAGTTAAAGCGGTTGGTGGTCAATTATGACCTCCTCATACTTAGAATGGCCGAGTGCCTTTGTATTTGAACTCTATATATACCAAGAAACAAGATGTAATCAGGGTTGATGGTTGTTGTTTTGATGTAAGGTTCAACTTCTGGAGACTGTAATTGCTTTGATACTTGTAGCGTCTCGTCTTCATTTTTAGCCAATGCAAGCTTCTTTTGTTGTTAATTTCTCACTTTCCATTTCTATTCTATTCTAGGTTGTGCTTGATATGCAGTTTTCCTGAACTCTTGATGTTTAGCATTAGAGGAGTTGTCATCCTACCTCTGTGTTATAATCTTGCATGTATCAGTGAATGTGTTAATAAGGTTTCTTTCACTTTGTGACAGAGATCTGTCATCTTGTCTGTTCACTAGGGAATTAGATTTGCAGACCTCTTTACTGGTTGCAGCCGGCCATCACAAGGTCCTGTGCATCAGTTGGTGTGGTCAGTGTTCTCCATATTCACCCAATCCTTAAACTGTGAGTAATTGGTGGTCTAAAGCCTTGTCGTCTGGGGGTGTTCATGCATGTCTGGAGTCAAGCAAAGTAGAAGTGGTTATCTGGCTTGAACAAGCATCATTCCTTCCATTCATCCATTTCCAACATTAAGTTGAGTTTGTAATGTTCCCTAGCATCTCCAAGCTACAACCTAGGAGAGTTTCTTGGGGTGATAAAATTGATTAGCACCATTGCCGGGGAGAGGAGATTGAAGCTTAGCTTCCCTGGGAGAATGACACAGGTCCAGCTTTGATGATAGACAAATTCTGGACACATTTCTGGTTGTAATCATCTATCTGGCGACTCTACTGGAGGACCAACCTAGTGGTGAATCCACATTACAGTTCTGGCTCAGTTTGTGAGGCATACCCGGAGAAATCCTCAGAAGTCACCAGCTGACCCAGTGCTTAACGATGAGAAGATTGCTAAACAGAAGAAAACTTCACAGAAAGGAGCATCAGGATCAGGTAAGTTTAAGAAATCTTATGCATCTCTGAAAGAAAATATTACAGTTGAAAATATACAGTTTGAAGATTTAGAGCCTAGCTTTGTTAGTAAAGAACTACCTTCAGAGATTAATAAAGCTCCTTGTTCAGTCAGTTCCCCTTTGGATCTCAGTCCAAATAAAGCCTCCCATATAGTCCATCATATTCCTTTATGTCTGTCATCTATTTCATTACCTCCTACTATTCAATCTGCCAGTATCCTTCCACCTATCCCAGTCATGGTAGGCCAACAAGCTCCCACGAAGATGGAAAGAATCATAGCTGCTAGGTATGGACCCTTGGTCTTACCTGTTCCTTTAAATGCCATGCCTCTAGGAGAATACCATAAATATATGCCCAAATTCACTGGTACAGAGGGAGCAACAGCTGAAGAACACCTTGAATCTTTCTATAGTTATGCTGATAACCTGGATATCAGTGAGGATGATGTGTGGATGAGAGTATTTGTCCAGAGCCTCGATGGAGAGGCCAGAAATTGGTTCAGAGAATTGCCCCATAGGTCCATAGCAGACATTGAAGCATTGGATGATGCATTCCTGAAGCAATGGGGAGATAGGAAAGATCTGCTCTATTACCATACAGAGTTTGGAAACCTAAAGAGGGAAAATGGGGAATCATTGCCTGATTTTAATAAAAGATTTAGCCGTGTGTATAGCAAGATACCAGCTGAAGTAAAGCCAACCCCCACCTCTGCCAAACTCACTTATGCTAATGCTTTTGACTCTGATTTCTGCCTGCTTTTAAGAGAAAGAAGATGTGCCACTCTAGCTGATATGCAAGATGCAACACTGGAGGTGGAATCAAATATTATGGCTGCAGAAAAGCTTAAAAGTCGTGCTGATAGAAGGAGGCAGGGAGGTAAGGCTTCTTCTTCCTCTGCTTCATCCTCAGAACCAAAATTAGATAAAATGGTTAAGATGATAGAGTCATTGGCTGCTGAGATATCTAGGCTGAAAGTTGAGCAGAGCTCTAGAAAAGCAAGGCTCCCAAACACATTTGTTCCAAGAAATCCAAATCCATTCAGAAGAGAAAATGAACAGTTGCAAATCATTCGAAGGGGTAAAGAATCAAATGAAGAACAAAGAGTTAAGGTTCCTTTCCAGAATGTGGTCATGGAGGAAGAACAGTTTGAAGAAAAGGATGAAATACATTGCATGGAAGACAAAGGCAGTGATGCCTTTTTGACATTGACTGCATATGAAGAATCACTATTACAGGACCAAACCAGTCAAGAATGTGACAGAGAGGCTATTCTGCAGACTGGTGAACAACAAAGATACAATCTGAGGTCAAAAGAAAACAATGTCAAGGAGAGTCCTGCCCAAAAAGCTATTGTTCAGACAGAGTCACAGAATATCAGACAGAAGAGACCAGCAGCTGATCCAGTCATCCTCAAAGCACCAGCTCAAGAGGTAAGAGGTCCTGACAAGTCCCCTTCCCCTTTCAGTGTTGAGTCAGAAGTCCAGAAGTTAAAAGTATCTGTACCTTGATAGAACTAGCAAAGAGTGAAGTTTTTAGAAATTCTATCCTTGATGCTCTTGAGCTAAAAGCCTCACAAAACCCCACTGACTATGTCAATTTGCAAGATGATAAGCCTGCAGTTGTGCTTAGCCCCATGATCGAACCTGCTAATAATAATTCTCCATCATTTTATGTCTCCTTGACCATTCATGACAAAATCCTCCACAATTTCCTGCTAGACACAGGGGCCAGCCACAATTTGATGCCTAAAGTTGTCATGGAAGAGTTAGGCCTTGATATCACTAGACCTGTTGTTGGGAAAAGTATCCAATACGGAATGACCCTATCCCACTCTAAGGGTGATAGTACCTCAGCAACAACCGAAGCAAAGCTATCTAAGATTTCTTCTTTATGAAAGTAAAATAGGGGAGAAAGGGATCCACTAACTGATGTCTTTCGCTAATGATTGATCCAATCTTCTCTCCTTGCTGCTTGCTCCCAGCTCCTTGCTCTTTCACTGGCCCAGCTACACCAAGATCCTGCAAAATGGCAAGAAAGGGAAACTACAAGAAGCATACATTCATAATTGATTCAAGGATTAGAATAAATCAAATACACAAGTATAACAATACATCATTGAGACACATGCATATAGAAGAACCTCAAATGCTTTATTAATGGAAGAAGTAAAGTTCAGGAAGTGTTACAACCATAAGAGGCCCAATCCAGCAACACCTCCCAGCAGAAAGAAATCTCCTCTTCACCTCCTTCAAATAAATCACCCAATAGCTCTAAACTCAAACCAACAGCACTTCCTTGCATTCACAAGATTCCAGCCCCCTTAGACCTCATGAGAGAGCTCTATATATAGGAGTTTTGGAGAAAGGATGAGTCAGCTTGAGAGCTTACTAGTGTCCTCTCCCACTTCAGTTATTCTTCAGTTCTTGAGTCCACTTGGAGATCCTTGCTTCCACTTGGAGTTTAAGAACCTCTTACTCATCACTAGGCGAATTCCCTGATCCAAGTGTCATTTTGGAAGCTTCCTGGGCACTGACACATTGAGGAATGAGACTTCCACATGTCAAATCTCGCTTAGCGCAGGTAGCCTTTGTTGGAGTTGAAATTCAATGCAGGTACAGAGTGGAGCACTTGACATTCAGCGCAGATGCTCAGTGGAGCAGTTGACATGATCCAGAATTTGCTTGTTTTTGAGTGTTTTCAGGTGGAGAACTGATATTCAGTGCTGTGGTTTGCTGACCTTGTTCCTCTAGGGGTAGGAACAACATGTTTAGGGACTTTGGATCCCTTAGATTATGGACATTTCATGCTTCATGCTGTAAGGCACAAAAATGTCTATAACAGTTGCCCCCTAAAGTATGAGGTCGTTTATTGGGTGAAATGCTTTATCAGGAGGATCCGAAGTTCATTCAATCGCTGAGAGGTGACCTGTAATAAAATACAATACAATACATTATTTTTCATTCTGCTTTCATGATCTAGCTGAGGCAGGCATTCCCATGCTCAGCTTTATAAATTCATTTTGGTACATAGAACATACGATCGTCTGATGGTAGACTGATAATTCTCTGCTGAAATTATCATCCTTTGAGTAGGATGATCATCTGCTGCAATGATGTACGTGTCAAATGTCTTTATATTTCCTGAATATATATCGTAGCCCGGATGGATGAAACTAGATCCGGGGTCTTCAAACTCGTTCGATCTTCACTCTAAGTACAAGTCGATCCATGTGAGAATTGCGCTGAAGTCGAACATGGAAAGACATCGCTTGATTACCGGTCAATGATGTAAACCGTTAACAAGCGCGAGAGGAATCACCGATAATGATAATGACCCTCAAGGCACTGCAGTACAATTCACGTGGTGTGAATAAAGGACTTGGCGTCGAACACCACGCAAAATCTTCTGGTCGAAGGTCATTGATGTATACCTATCGCCAGAAGTGAGAAACTTGCCATTGAGGCATGCAAGCTTCAAAGTACTGAGGGGGTTGTTCCTAGATCAACTTCTTGGATAATGAGCTGAAGTCGACAAGAAGCGATCCGTCAAAGGAGGGCCTTAATGAATCCCACATCAGTGACACGGAACGGAGCTAACGATTTTAGTGGAGGTGAAAACAATTTGTGACATATGATTCTGGGTGGCGGTCATGAATGGATGAAGGATAATGTATGGCAGTGGATGGGACACGGTTGACTCTTTCTGAACGACATCTCTTGAACATATAACGACACTGATGCGATGGATCGGTAGCATTACCCCAAATGTGGATGGTTTGGCGAGACCATGGTGATGAGACCGGTGAATGAAACAACCCAACCCGATGTGGTACGGAGGAAAAGTGTCATGTTCAAGAGCGACTTGCTACCATTAAAGCTTTGAGGTTCTCCCAATTTTTCCCCAGTCATTTCTGACCAGTACCTCTTTATTTTTGTCAAGCTTGAGGAGGATAACATATGCTTGTTCTATAACCTGCCCTTCGAGCAAGCCCATCGCTATATTTTAACGAGCCTAGCGATAGGGAAACTCGTTCTCGTCTAAAGACAAGTTTGTCGCTATTTAATCATTTTAACGAGTCTAATGACAAGGAAAACTCGGTCCTTTTCATTTTTAGAGAGTCTGAAAAGGTACAGAAAGTTAACTCCAAAATTCCTTTTTCGTCATCTAATCCCTTAAGTCCAAAAAAGTATAAAACAATACAGAAGGGATGAGATTTCGGTACTTTTAACGAGCCGAACAAAACAAGCGCTCGATCTTTTTGTGCAATAATCCCTCAGGTCCAAAAAGATTAAAATCTAGAGGAGGGATAGCTCTTCCAGTCACTTTAACGAGCTGGAAGGCCAAAACTCGGCAAACTTTTCATATTTTACGAGTCAGATGAAAAGAGCTCAAAGAAGACTCGTCTTTTGAGGAACGAGTGATGAACAAGGATAGCAGCAGATTCCAGGTACAGGTTGGAATTTTCCAATCACGGCAGTGTCACAAGGATGGCTAGGTGAAATCACTCTTCGCAGCTATTCCTCAAAATGGGTAAACAATCATATGGAGGTGAACGATCGGCCAAATAATGGTGGAGGTGACAGGTGCAAACACGACCAAGGCTTTTTATGGCTGATGAATTTACGATCACAATGGTTATTTACCGGTTCATTTTTTCTGGATGAGCTTGAACTCTAAGGGAAAGCCTGCTCACAATCTTGTGTTTATTTTTTAACGAGCATGAACTATATGCTAAAACTGCTCGGATCTTGCGTTTATTTTTTAACGAGCATGAACTGTGTGCTAAAACTGCTCGATATACCAGTCATAAGGTAAGAAATGTCTCCTGTGAGATCTCTATTTTTTAAGGAGTTTCATCTCACTGAGCTCTACTCCATATCCTTTCTTTATGCAAGTTCGGAAACGGCTAATCCTACGAGTTTAAAGGGTTAGACCTACAGGTTTAAAGGGAGGACCTAAAAATTTAAAAAATAAATAGTCGTCCCTTGCTTGCACTCCGAAAAGTTGCATGCCCCCAAGTGTAAAGTACAATTTCAAGGCTGCCCCTACTTATCCGTCAAAACATTTGTTTTAAAGGGTGAGGCTTACCTCTTTCAGGTTACCCAAAGATTGTTTTGTTAACTTCTTCAAACGAAAACAATTCTTCGGCGATGTCTACCTAAATAGACAACGGTGAATGACCCTGTTCCGTCAAACACATAACTTTGTCAAAAGAATCCTATTCCAGAACAACCCTCTCTCCTCTTCAGACAGGGTACGGACTAGTCATATTCTCCCGCGGAAATTCTACCTTATACCCGAGGTTTTCTCTGCCTAAAGCAGACCAGGATGCATGCCCCCTGGGTTCCAGTCCTATTTTTCTGAATCACTCGCACTCATCGGGAAGAAGGACTGGGGGTGGAGACATTTCTTGATTGAATAGACCATTCAGGGTTGGTATTTGACTATTTGCGATGCGTGATCCCGAAAATGAAAGTTGGTCTACGAGCTTGACCATTCTTCCTTCGTGTGGAAAACACCTTACTCTAAAGAGTGAGGAGACTATTGCTCCCATGCAATATATATAGTCTCGTCCAAGGAGTAGGATATAATCCAAGGGTCCTTGAATGACCATCACGTTCATTTGAACGGACTTCCCTTTCAATGTTATAGGCACATTGGGGAGGATCCCTAATGGTCGACTGGTTCCTTTATCAAAACCCGAGAGATTTCTTATCTCAGGTAAAAGCGCCGGGGAACCCAGTGGTTTCCAAGCAATAGAGGAAAGGATACTCACAGATGCCCCTTCATCAATGATAGTGCCAACCATTACCATTCTATATATTTGGACTATGATTCTGAATGGTATATTGGCTGGCAATCGGGGTCTGCCTAGTTGATTCCAATCAAAGGATACAACCAGGTTGCTTGGCGGTGGGACCGAATATACGGCCGGATATGACCCTGACGATGTTCCTTCCTGCGATAAAGGAATGGGCGCATTGCCCTAATGCTCATCAGAGTCTGTGTTGATGAAAAGAATCTGGATGGTGTCATCCTTATTCTCTTCAGTGAGGGTGTCATTTGAAGATGAGTCTTCAGTGACGGTGTCATTTGAAGATGAAACTTCTGAAGGGAGAACCGGGTCAACTGCCGTTTCAACCTTTGGACTTTCGTCCGGTCTAAATTCAGTAGGTTCATTTTCAGTGACTGACGCTTCAGCCGACCACTTGAGCGGGCCAGCTATATTCTCAACCAACGAAGGACTTGGCACGAGTTTTTTGTATCCAGGAGGAAGTCTTAACGGTGAAACCGGACGATCTTCCAAAACTCCCTACGCTTCGTCTAAGAAGGGACAACGGTGGATGGCGTGATCTCCTTCACACAATCTGCAGGGGGATCTTACTCCCCCTCTTTGTCTTGAACCTTCACTTTCGCTGGTTGACGGTAAGCATTCAACATGGCTATCAGAGGTTGATGCTCCCGAATTGTGCAAACGAGGGGACCAATCCCTTAGTATCCGGGGAATACAGGGACAATCTCTATGGAAGTGGTCTCCTCTACATATGACACATGGCGATTTAGGCCCGGTCTGTGCTGTGTGTGGATTTTTGTCAGATGTCTTTTGCTTGCCCCCAGTCGCCTTAGGCTCCTTCTTCTTCTTCTCTCTCTTCTTCTTCTCCTTCTTCTCCATGGGAGATTGGCTTTTGCCGGCTCTACCTTGCGAAGACGAGGGATTGGAGGAAGAGTTATAGGAAGTAGAAGGCTGGTGGGCAGCTCTAGACTGATCTAACTGTTGACTCGACTGTTCAGGAACCGTGGTGTTCTGAACTACATTGGTTGAGAATAACCAAATTGGCAGGCCAATTGTCAGTCCTGGAAGCGACAATGTGGCCATGTGGGGCGCACCAACTTCTCCCCAAGAGGAGAAAGGACTAGGATTTCCATCATGGGGAATTCCTTGGTTGGGGCGTTCCATGTTCTCAACCTACAGATCAACGCAGGAATAGGAGGTGATTATGTTCCGTTTAAAATAAATTTTATAACGACGCTTTAGACACAACTTGCTTTTTCACTTTTTAAGAGTCGAGAAAAAGCTAAAGATGACTCTAGTCTCCTTCGATGTTTTAACGAGCCCGAAGTGACAAATGCTTGGATGGAATTTTTTAGTTATAGAGTTTGAAAAAGGCCAAAAGAAACTGCTCTGGAGATCTAGGCAGAGGGTGTGCCAAACCTTTCGCGAAACCACAGAATACGTTTTACGGTACGGGTGGTCGATGTTGTAGGGAAAAGTATCCGATTCGGATGACCCTATCCCACTCTAAGGGTGATAGTACCTCAGCAACAACTGTAAAGAAAACTACTTAAGGTTTACTTCTTTACGAAAGCAAGAGAGAATGAGGAAGTGCACTAACCGTTGCCTTGCGCTTAATGTCGAATCCAAACTCTTCTCTTCGCTGCTTGCTCCCAGCTCCTTGCTCTTTTGCTGGCCCAGTTACAATGAGATCCTGCAAAATAACAAAGAAGGAAACTACAAGAAGCATGTAATCATAACTGATTCACAGATTAGCATAAATCAAATATACAATTATCACAATACATTATTGAAACAAGTGCATATAGAAGAACCTCAATAGCTTTTATTAATGAAGAAGTAAAGTTCTGAGAAGGTTACAACCATTGAAGGCCCCAATCCAGCAACACCTCCCAGCAGAAAGAATTTCTCCTCTTCACCTCCTTCAAGCAATCACCCAATAGCTCTATAGTGAAACCAACAGCATATCATTACTTTGCACAAAATTCCAGCCTCTTGAGCTCATAGGAGAGAACTCAATATATAGATGAATTGAGAAAGGATGAGTCAGCTTGCAACTGATGTGTAGCTGCCTTGTGTCCTCTCTCTCTTCAGTTGATCTTCAGTTCTTGAGTCCACTTGGAGAACCTTGCTTCCACTTGGAGAAACAGAGCCTCTGACTCATCACAAGGCAAAATCCCTGATCCAAGTGTCATTTTTGGAAGATTCCAGAGCAATGACTCAGTGTGCTACTTGTCCCATCTCGCTCAGCGTAGGTGGCCTTTGTTCCACTTGCTTTGCAACGCAGGTACACCATGGAGGAGTTGAGTTTCAGCGCAGAAGCCTAGTGGAGCACCTGCTTTGATTTCAGGATTGCTTATTTTTTGAGTGTTTTCAGGTGGAGAACTGATCTGAGAGCTGTTGGTTTGCTGACCTTGTTCCTCTAGGGGTAGGAACATCATGTTTAGGGACTTTGGATCCCTTGGATTATTGACAATTCATGCCTGATGCTGTAAGGCACAAAATTGTCTATAACAGATGCCCCCTAAAGTATGAGGTCGTTTATCGGGTGAAATGCTTTATTAGGAGGATCCGAAGTTCATTCAATCTGCTGAGAAGTGTCCTGTAATAAGATACAATACAATACATTATTTTTCATTCTTTTTCATGATCTAGCTGAGGCGGGCATTCCCATGCTCAGCTTTATAAATTCATTTTGGTACATAGAACAGACGATCGTCTGATGGTAGACTGATAATTCTCTGCTGAAATTATCATCCTTTGAGAAGGATGATCATCTGCTGCAATGATGTACATATCAAATGTCTTTATATCCTGAATATATATCGCAGCCCGGATGGATGAAACTAGATCCGGGGTCTTCAATCTCTTCAGATCTTCACTCGATGCACAAGTCGATCCATGTGAGAATTTCTTGAATTCGAACATGGAAAGACATCGCTTGATTACCGGTCAATGATGTAAACCGTTAACAAGCGCGAGAGGAATCACTGATAAGGATGATGACCCTCAAGGTACGGCAGTACAATTCACATGGTGGGAATAAAGGACTTGGCGTCGACCACCATGCAAAATCTTCTGGTCGAAGGTCATTGATGTATACCTGTCGCCGGAAGTGAGAAACTTGCCATTGAGGCATGCAAGCTTCAAAGTACTAAAGGGGTTGTTCCTAGATCAACTCCTTGGATAATGAGCTGATGTCGACAAGGAGCGATCCGTCAAAGGAGGGCCTTAATGAATCCCACATCAGTGACACGGAACGGAGCTAGTGATTGTGATGAGGTGAAAACAAACTGTGATGTATGATTCAGGGTGGCGGTCATGAAATGGATGAAGGACAATGTATGGCAGTGGATGGGACACGGTTGACTCTTTGCAGAACAACATCTCTTGAACATATAACGACACTGATGTGATGGATTGGTAGCATTACCCCAAATGTGGATGGTGTGGCGAGGACCATGGTGATGAGACCGGTGAATGAAACAACCCAACCCGATGTGATACGGAGGACAAAGTGTAATGTTCAAGAGCGACTTGCTACCATTAAAGTTGTGAGGTTCTCCCAATTTTTCCCCAGTCATTGCTGACCAGTACCTCTTTATTTTTATCAAGCTTGAGGAGGATAACATATGCTTGTTCTATAACCTGCCCTTCGGGCAAGCCCATCGCTATGTTTTAACGAGCCTAGCGATAGGGAAACTCGTTCTCGTCTAAAGACAAGTTTGTCGCTATTTAATGAATTTAACGAGTCTAACGACAAGGATAACTCGGTCCTTTTCATTTTTAGAGAGTCTGAAAAGGTACGTAAAGTCAACTCCAAAATTCCTTTTTCGTCATCTAATCCCTTAAGTCCGAAAAAGTATAAAACAATACAGAAGGGATGAATTTTCGATTGCTTTAACGAGCCGAACAAAACAAGCGCTCGATCTTTTTGTGCAATAATCCCTCAGGTCCAAAAAAGATTAAAATCTAGAGGAGGGATAGCTCTTCCAGTCGTTTAACGAGCTGGAAGGCCAAAACTCGGCAAACTTTTCATATTTTACGAGTTAGGAGAAAAGAGCTCAAAGAAGACTCGTCTTTTGAGGAACGAGTGATAAACAGGGATAGCAGCAGATTCCAGGTACAGGTTGGAATTTTCCAATCATGGCAGTGTCACAAGGATGGCTAAGTGAAATCACTCTTCACAACTGTTCCTCAAAATGGGTAAACAAACATATGGAGATGAACGATTGTCCAAATGAACGGATGGAGGTGAGACTGCAAGAACACGACCAAGGGCTTTAATATGGCTGTCAAAGGTTACATTTACCAAGGTTATTTACCGGTTCATTTTTTCAGGGTGAGCTTGAACTCTAGGGGAAGATTGCTCACAACTTATGTTTATTTTTTAACGAGCATGAACATTGCTAAAACTGCTCGAACATAAGTTTGCATGCCCCCAGCATAATAATGCAAATCGAGGTGCATGCCCCCCAAGCTTCATTGCATCCAACTCGGTGGTTGGAATGAAGGTTTACCTCGGGGATTTGTTTCATTTTTAATGAGGTTGACACAAGATAGGAACTATCCTCGACTCCTTGTTTCATTTTTTAACGAGGTTGACACAAGATAAGAACTGTCCTCAGAGCCCACTGTATTTATAGTATTTCTATTAGGGCGATGATCCATGCCGACAAAATATTTAGGAATCTTCCGAATCCAACCAGAAGATTGGATTAGATTTCATTTTGTAGGTTTCCACCGTGGCCACTCCCGCCAGATTACTTGGAGGCGGTAGGGCAAAAGTACCCATTAAGGCAGGGTCTTTTAGGAGACCTACTCCGATATTTTGGAGCAAATGATTCCTTCCATGGATCATTGGAATGCTTCCTGTAACTTGTGAACTGTTGTGGAGAAAAGTTTGTTGGTCGACGATTGTAATTCCTCCTTGGAAGGGAAATGCTATCTTCCTGAAGTAGGTCGACACAACTGCGGCCATGGCATAGATCCATGGTCTTCCAAGTAGGATGTTGTAATCGAGGTTTCCATCAATTACTTCAACATCAATTCCTACTGTTTTGCCCCCCAGTTCAACTTGCAAGTTACTTAAAATCCCGTATGGAGTGTATGATCGTCCATCAAATGCTTTTAACGTCATTGACGATTTCGACAAGGGTGGTGAGCCTAAATCTTTCCAGCAACTCATCAACATAAGACATGTAGATGCCCCCTCATCAATAATTGTTCGATGAACAGTTTTGTTGAGGGCTTTCACTTGAATAAGGAAAGCTAGTTGAGCTGGTAACTGAGGGTCATATCCTTTATGATCAAAGGCCACAAGATTGGAATCCATTGGGCCAATCCTACCTATTGCTGATAGTAAAGCTTGCTCTTGGGAGGGGCAATTTTGTGGTACCTCAAGTTTCGACATAGTGGACGGCGATTGGGCCAGGTCCTTTACTATATTATAATTTTGTGCTCCTTTGGCACGAGGATTAAATGTCGATTTGTGTACTACTCCCTTTGGCGACTTTATCATCGGCTCAGGAACGATGGGTGGCACAACTTCGGTCAAAGTTGTTGTTGAACTACTAGGTCCTTCATTAACCTTGTTGTTCGACAACTTTGGATTCCCGTAATCTTTGTTCCTTGTCAAAGCATTATTCTGTTGCTTTGAGGTAGACAACATAAGCACTTGGGATCCAGAAGCATTTTGATTAGCAACCAGATTTTGACCTGGATTAGGAAACGGATCAGTCAATACTACTGGGGTTTTTGAACTCTTGAAGAGTTTCTTAACTTCAGCTATATGTGGACAATATTTTGTCCAATGATCCTCATCGCATATATGACACCCCGTAGGGGGTTTCCTTTTTCTCCCTGATTTTTTCTTCTTGCCCCCTGGTTGCTTCAATTGTTTGCCCTTGTCGTTCGACGCGGCATTTACTTCTGAGGCAAGAAGTTCCTCATTTGCATTTTGACTATAAATTTTGTGTTTGCCAATCACGCCCTCGTCGGCATGAGAGTCATTGTTTGATTTAGGAGGAGGAGGAATTGAAAATTCCGGTCTAGGGGCATCAGGTATTTTGTCGTAGAGCGTGCCAGACTGAGTATAAACCAAGTCTAGATATTGCGCACGAGCTATAACTTGCTCTTCTGTTACGACTCCCCCCTTGGCCACATCTTCCGTTATGGCCGGAAGTAATGACTTTATAAACCATTCAGCTAATAGCTCATCGGGAACATATGTTTTTACCATCCTACGACGACGTCGCCACTCATGTATATGATCAGATATGTGGGTGGCAGTCGTCTGTTTGAAGTTGGTAAGGAGTTCTGTTCCCGTTTCATACCTTATCGGCAATTGAAAATGGGTTGAAAAGGTTGTGGCTAAGGTACTGAAGTTGTCGAACGAAGCTCTAGGCAATTCAATGTACCATTTTGCCGCTGGACCCGTTAATGTCCTCTGAAAGAGGCGAAGTCTTATCGAATCATCATTCAAGGTGTTCGATGAACACCATAGATGGAATGTCATCACATGATTCGACGGGTCTTCACCCGGATTTCCATTAAATTTAGGAATATCTGACGGAAGTTTATGTGGAATCGCTGGCCACCAAGGGACATAAGCAATTGGATCATTCGTCATCCGGTTTAGATCTGGTAATTCTAGAGTTGCTACAAAGGGCAACTGTTGATTCAGGTTAGGCGAAGCATATCCAGGATAAGATGGGATTGCCTGAGCAATGGGTCTTTGCAAACCAGCATAATGCTGGCAACTTTGACAAGGTTGATGGGCGTAACCATTATAGTATGGTTGCCCATTACTTACAAAGACTTGTTGCTCAGGTCCTTGATATGATTGCTGGAATGGCGGTTGTTGACCAATACTGGATGATTGACCAGGATGAGGAGTCACAGTAGTTGTTTGAGCCTGAGTCGCTCCAGATAAGGAGGCACTACCCTGAGATTGCGATTGAGTCGTTGAGACAAGTGGTTGTTGTATTGCAACCTGAGATTGGGGTTGACATACAACAGGTGGAGCTTGTACTTGCGACA
This sequence comes from Pinus tabuliformis, assembly GCA_031772625.1. Taxonomy (NCBI): domain Eukaryota; kingdom Viridiplantae; phylum Streptophyta; class Pinopsida; order Pinales; family Pinaceae; genus Pinus; species Pinus tabuliformis. Next base: position 476,580,942 of record CM062818.1, on the reverse strand, counting down.
CATTCACTATAGCAGGTATGGTGGGAATATTCGACACAGGGTGTACTGGTTGCATCGAATATACAACTCCTGGTTGTTGAGGCAGTATTGGTAACCAACCACTGGATGTAATTCCAGTTTGACCTGAACTTTGTTGTGAACTCACGTATGGGCATCCTCCCGGAGGAGGTAGTGAAAGGGCATACTGCCCCCCATATGGTATCAATCCGGAACTCAAGGGGATTGATTGCCCAGATTGACCTCCAAATGGATCAATTTGGCGAGTTTCAACATAAGAAATACCAGATGATAATCCGGATGAAGAAATAGGAACTAACCATGTCGTTGTCCCTGATTGGACTCCAGCTTGTTGTTGACAATTTGCCGTGACAGACGGTATACCAACGAACATCGTTGGAGTAGCAGCAGGAGGCTTTGCTGCAGCTGTGTCGGACGACACAGTCCTAGATGTCGACGTTTGTTCAGACATATCTAGTCTATCCAAAAGATTTCTTAGCGATTCTACAGGAACTTCCACTTGTGGTGGACTAACTTCGAAGATCAACGAGGGAAGGGTGATGATTATTCCGCTTAAAATAAATTTTATAACGACGCTTTAGACACAACTTGCTTTTTCAGTTTTAAAGAGTCGAGAAAAAGCTAAAGATGACTCTAGTCTCCTTCGATGTTTTAACGAGCCCGAAGTGACAAATGCTCGGATGGACTTTTTCAGTTATAGAGTTTGAAAAAGGCCAAAAGAAACTGCTCTGGAGATCTAGGCAGAGGGTGTGCCCAACCTTTCGCAAAACCACGGAATACGTTTTACGGTACGTGTGGTCAATCTTCGTGAATGCTGTGTTCACTGCATTGCGATCAGTAGGGCGGCCGACACGGCTTCCTAAGGATAAAGGATATATGCCTATAGGGGTCTCCCAATATATACTTGACGGTACGTGGGAGCACAAGTCCGTATTAGTGCCACCGACTCTCAGGAGGAATCACCCACCTTCTTCGAGATCGACAGTCACTACGTTTAACGACGCCGGAACACGTCTCTAGCTTAGACCTCTATGTGTTTGCGTTATGTTTCAAAGCGTTGTTAGGTTCATTCAGTATATTTTAAGTTGATCTTTTTAAATTTTGCCTTTCAAGGTTCACCACGAGATGTATATGACAAATTCCTAAATGCAGCCTAAGATGAGAAGCAAGCTTTTTTTTCAAATCTTTTTGACTGATGAAAATCTTAACTACTGAGGGAAAAGAAAGACATATCTTTTCACACAGATCATACAGCACAAACTAATGCACTTTCTCCTAAATCACATGCAAAATTTTCAGATGCAAAATGCACAATGCAAGTATTTCTTTTCTCTTTCTTAATGTTGATGTATTACAAAAAGAAAGCTGTTATATAACTTTGAGATCAATTTCAAGTGAAAACAAACAAGCTTGTCCAAAATCAAAAGACACCTTAAGATTCACTTGTTTCGACACTAGAAATATATGAAATCAAACCATACGACGAAAGCAAAAGACCAATCAGCTATGGACAGCAAACAAACTAACTCTTAAGATCAGCAAAAATGCCTAACACAGGTTTGGATCTAAGAGGCCACAGCAAGACTAGTTCACTTTTTGTTATGGGAAACTGTAAATGATGTAAGAAATACAAAAGAACAAGTACAGTTTCTTTATATAACTGAGGCGGAATAATGGCAAGTAAAGTTGGTTTCAGATAGGTACATGGACTGGTAACTGGCTGCAAAACAATGGTGAAAACAGGGCAAGAAACAGGAGGAAACCCCAGTAGCACTAGGCAAAACTGGATCAAAGCAGGTAGTACACTACCTGTTTGACATTCAGCTCAGGTCCCGAAGGGGCTACCTGCGTTGCAAAGCAGGTAGCCTGTGTACAGCCTGCTTTGGAAAACGAGACTTACGTTTTCTCAGTTTCCGGGTCACAGATTTCTCAAAAATTCACGGTTTTCGGTCAAATCAGAAGCTATCAGTCAAGTACACAGTAAGGGATGACAAGGAGGATGAAAAGCTATCACTAAGAGCTTACAAGAGTCCTTGTGGATCAGCTCTTCAAATCATAAACATGCTCAGAACTGAGCTAGAGTAGCTGCCCTCTACTTCGCATTTGATAGATTCAAATGATTTTCGATTCGGTACTCCCTTTGTTTAGGAAATGAATAGCAAAACACCAGAAACAATCAAACAGATACGATCCCCAGTGGAGTCGCCAATTTGTTGTAGGGAAAAGTATCCAATTCGGATGACCCTATCCCACTCTAAGGGTGATAGTACCTCAGCAACAACTGTAAAGAAAACTACTTAAGGTTTACTTCTTTACGAAAGCAAGAGAGAATGAGGAAGTGCACTAACCGTTGCCTTGCACTTAATGTCGAATCCAAACTCTTCTCTTCGCTGCTTGCTCCCAGCTCCTTGTTCTTTTGCTGGCCCAGTTACAATGAGATCCTGCAAAATAACAAAGAAGGAAACTACAAGAAGCATGTAATCATAACTGATTCACAGATTAGCATAAATCAAATATACAATTATCACAATACATTATTGAAACAAGTGCATATAGAAGAACCTCAATAGCTTTTATTAATGAAGAAGTAAAGTTCTGAGAAGGTTACAACCATTGAAGGCCCCAATCCAGTAACACCTCCCAGCAGAAAGAATTTCTCCTCTTCACCTCCTTCAAGCAATCACCCAATAGCTCTATAGTGAAACCAACAGCATATCATTACTTTGCACAAAATTCCAGCCTCTTGAGCTCATAGGAGAGAGCTCAATATATAGATGAATTGAGAAAGGATGAGTCAGCTTGCAACTGATGTGTAGCTGCCTTGTGTCCTCTCTCTCTTCAGTTGATCTTCAGTTCTTGAGTCCACTTGGAGAACCTTGCTTCCACTTGGAGAAACAGAGCCTCTGACTCATCACAAGGCGAAATCCCTGATCCAAGTGTCATTTTTGGAAGATTCCAAAGCAATGACTCAGTGTGCCACTTGTCCCATCTCGCTCAGCGCAGGTGGCCTTTGTTCCACTTGCTTTGCAACGCAGGTACACCATGGAGGAGTTGAGTTTCAGTGCAGAAACCTAGTGGAGCACCTGCTTTGATTTCAGGATTGCTTGTTTTTTGAGTGTTTTCAGGTGGAGAACTGATCTGAGAGCTGTTGGTTTGCTGACCTTGTTCCTCTAGGGGTAGGAACATCATGTTTAGGGACTTTGGATCCCTTGGATTATTGACAATTCATGCCTGTTGCTGTAAGGCACAAAATTGTCTATAACAGTCGATCTTCGTGAATGTTGTGTTCACTGCATCGCGATCAGTAGGGCGGCCGACACGGCTTCCTAAGGATAAAGGATTTGTTCCTATAGGGGTCTCCCAATATATACGCGACGGTACGTGGGAGCACAAGTCCGTATTGATACTTATCGCTTCACCGTGGAGGAATCACCCAACCACTCAACGCTAAGATATCACGTTTAACGACGCCGGAACACGTCTCTAGCTTAGACCTCTATGTGTTTGCGTTATGTTTCAAAGCGTTGTTATGTAAATTCAATTCATTTTAAGTTGATCTTGTTTAGCAGTTTGCCTTTATGGATCACCACGAGATGTATAATACAACTTCCTAAATGCAGTCTAAGATGATAAGCAAGCTTTTCAATCTTTCAACTTTGAAAATGTTAACTACTGAGGGAAAAGAAAGACATCATATTTTCACACAGATCATAGAGCACACACTAATGCACTTTTCCCTAAATCAACATGCAAGCTGTCAAAATGCACATGCACAATGCAGGTATTTCTTTTCTCTTTCTTAATGTTGGTGTATTACAAAAAGAAAGCTGTTGTATAATTTTGAATTCAATTTCAAGTGAAAGCAAACAAGCTTGTCCAAAATCAAAAGACACCTTAAGATTTACTTGTTTCAACACTAGAAATACATAAATTCAAACCATATGACGAAAGCAAAAGCTCAATCAGCTATGAACAGCAAACAAACTAACTCTTAAGATCAATACGACACTTATCACAGGTCTAGATCTAAGAGGCCACAGCAAGACTAGTTCACTTTTCGTTATGGGAAACTGTAAATGATGTAAGAAATACACAAAGAACAATCACAGTTTCTTTATACAACCGAGGCGGAATAGTGGCAAGGAAAGTTGGTTTCAAATAGGTACATTGACTGATAACAGGCAGCAAAACAAGGATGAAAACAGGGCAAGAAACAGCAGGGAACCCCAGTAGCACAAGGCAAGACTGGTTCAGCGCAGGTAGTACACTGTCAGTTTGACATTCAGCGTAGGTAGCCCCTTCGGGAACTGCGCTGAAATGCAGACTGCCTTCACAGTGCCTGCAATGAAGAGAGAAACTTGCGTTTCTCTTAGTTTCCGGGTTACAGATTGCTCAAAAATTCACAGTTTTTGGCCAAATCAGAGGCTATCAATCAAGTACACACTAAAGGGTAATTAGGAGGATGAAAAGCTATCACTAAGAGCTGTTCAGAGTCCTTGTGGATCAGCTCTTCAAATCATAAACATGCCCAGAAACTGAGCTAGAGTAGCTGCCCTCTACTTTGCATTTGAAAGATCCAAATGCAGTTCGATTCGGTACTCCCTGTGTTTATGAAATGAATAGCAAAAACACAAACAACCAACAAGATACGATCCCCAGTGGAGTCGTCAATTTGTTGTTGGGAAAAGTATCCAATACGGAATGACCCTATCCCACTCTAAGGGTGATAGTACCTCAGCAACAACCGAAGCAAAGCTATCTAAGATTTCTTCTTTATGAAAGTAAAATAGGGGAGACAGGGATCCACTAACCGATGTCTTTCGCTAATGATTGATCCAATCTTCTCTCCTTGCTGCTTGCTCCCGGCTCCTTGCTCTTTCACTGGCCCAGCTACACCAAGATCCTGCAAAATGGCAAGAAAGGGAAACTACAAGAAGCATACATTCATAATTGATTCAAGGATTAGAATAAATCAAATACACAAGTATAACAATACATCATTGAGACACATGCATATAGAAGAACCTCAAATGCTTTATTAATGGAAGAAGTAAAGTTCAGGAAGTGTTACAACCATAAGAGGCCCAATCCAGCAACACCTCCCAGCAGAAAGAAATCTCCTCTTCACCTCCTTCAAAGCAATCACCCAATAGCTCTAAACTCAAACCAACAGCACTTCCTTGCATTCACAAGATTCCAGCCCCCTTAGACCTCATGACAGAGCTCTATATATAGGAGTTTTGGAGAAAGGATGAGTCAGCTTGAGAGCTGACTAGTGTCCTCTCCCACTTCAGTTATTCTTCAGTTCTTGAGTCCACTTGGAGATCCTTGCTTCCACTTGGAGTTTAAGAACCTCTTACTCATCACTAGGCGAATTCCCTGATCCAAGTGTCATTTTGGAAGCTTCCTGGGCACTGACACATTGAGGAATGAGACTTCCACATGTCAAATCTCGCTCAGCGCAGGTAGCCTTTGTTGGAGCTGACATTCAATGCAGGTACAGAGTGGAGCACTTGACATTCAGCGCAGATGCTCAGTGGAGCAGTTGACATAATCCAGAATTTGCTTGTTTTTGAGTGTTTTCAGGTGGAGAACTGATATCCAGTGCTGTGGTTTGCTGACCTTGTTCCTCTAGGGGTAGGAACAACATGTTTAGGGACTTTGGATCCCTTAGATTATGGACATTTCATGCTTCATGCTGTAAGGCACAAAAATTTCTATAACAAGACCATATCATGAATTATTCTCATTTGATTCAAGAAAGGTAAAATTCTTAGGATTAATCAAATATTTGGCCATTACCCTAACTCAGTTGCCCATGAAGAGCATGATGATGGATATTGTGGTAGCAGATGTCCCTCCCAAGTTTGGCATGTTGTTGTCTAGAGGGTGGATTAAGAGACTAGGTGGGACATTACAAAATGACTTATCTTATGTCATTGTCCCAGTCTTTGGAGGGGAAAGCAGAAGATTGTATAGAGAAGCACAGCTGGCCTACATCATCAGTGATGAGAAGAACCCTTCCAATCATCCCATTTATGATGTGAACATTGATTTTGGAGCTTGTATTCTCCAAATTGAAGAATCCCAGAAGGCCTCAATGCAGATCAAGAAACCAGTCAATCGAGCTGAGGGAGAGCAAGGAAGTCAGGTTTGGGAAATGCTCTTTGATGGAACATGTTCTAGGGAGACCGCGGGAGCAAGGGTAGTGCTAATATCTCCATAACAAGAAAGAACACATCTGTCTTTTAAGCTGGCCTTTCAAGTTACCAACAATATAGCAGAGTATGAGGCTCTGATATTGGGTCTCAATGCAGCTAAAGATAGAGGAATCAGGAACATAAAGGTGTTTGAAGATGTTGATCTTATCATTCAGCAAGTGAATAAAACATTTCAAGCAAAGCACCAAACGCTGAAAGCATACAGAGATGAGGTATGGAGACTTAAATATTCTTTTGATAATTTTTGTATCTCATATATCCCTAGAGCCAAAAATCAGCTTGCTAATTCCCTTGCTGTGTCTGCTAGCATGTTCATTCCTCCCATGCCTCCCAGACTAGTTTATGAAGTTCAAATGAAATATAGGCCATCCTTGCCTAATAATGTCCAACATTGAAATTTGTTTGAAGATGATGATGAAGTGAATAGGTTCCTGCAATTCATTGATGAATTTTCTGAAATGCAAATTGACCAAGAAAATGAAGCCTTGGAAGAAAATCCCCAATCCCAGCTTAGAAACAAAATTGGCAAAGATAGCATTGTCCAACTACCCAACAATCACATACCTAAGGGTTTGGTTCCATTAGAAAAGTTGTTTGACCAAAATGATGTGCCTTATAAGGCTGCCCAAAAAGAAGACCAATTTGCAATCTGTAAGCATAATATAGGGAGTCCAGATCAACCCAGACACATAAATCTATCCACTCATCTGTCTGCTGCCCATAGTGCTGAATACTGCAATTTAATGAAGCAATTTGCTGATGTCTTTGCCTGGGAATATAGTGACTTGAAAACATATGACAAAAAGATCATCCAGCATAAAATCCCTTTAGAGAAAGACATTATCGCTTTTAAGCAAAAGCTGAGACCAATAAATCCTTTTCTCCTCCCTTTGATTGAAAAAGAAATAAAGAAGTTACTGGCTGCCAAAATCATAGTCCCTCTCAGGTATTCAAAATGGGTAGCCAACCTAGTAGTGGTGAGGAAGAAAAGTGGAGAAATCAGACTCTGTGTTGATTTCAGAAACTTAAACAAATGCTCCAAGAAAGACAACTATCCTCTACCCAAGATGGAGCATTTGCTGCAGAAAGTCTCAGGAGCCAAAGTAATGTCTTTCCTGGATGGATTTTCAGGGTACAAGCAGGTTGTTGTACATCCAGATGACCAAGAGAAGACTACATTCACGACTCCTTGGGGCACTTTTATGTACTCTAAGATTCCTTTCGGGCTGATGAATGCTGGAGCCACCTTTCAGAGAGCTATGGATATAGCATTTGTGAGAGAGAAGGATAAGTTTGTCCTTATCTACCTAGATGATATAACAGTATACTCCAGCAGCCATCATGACCATTTGCAGCATTTAAAAAAGGTGTTCTTGAAGTGTAGAAGGTTTGGGATTTCAGTCAATCCTAAAAAGTCATAGTTTGCTTTGGAAGAGGGCAAGCAGTTAGGACATGTCGTTTCTGCTGAAGGTGTCAAAATTGACCCAGAAAGAGTAAGAGAAATACAGACTTTGTCTGTCCCGAGATCAAAGAAGGATATCCAGTCCTTTCTGGGAAAAATAAATTTTGTGAGGAGGTTTATCCCAAATTTTGCAGAGCTGGTAAAGCATATTACCTCCATGTTGAGAAAGGGGTCGGAGATCAAATGGACTGATGCAGCAAGAAGATCCTTTGAGTCCATTAAGAAAGCTATTATGGAAGCTCCCACTTTAAGAAGTCCAGATTACAACAAGGAGTTCCATATATTTTCATTTGCCTCTGAAGACACCCTTGCAGCAGTTTTATTGCAAGCAGATGAAGAAGGCTCAGAACATCCAGTGGCATTCTTCAGCAAAACCTTAAGGGATGTTGAGCTGAACTATGATATCATTGAAAAACAGGCATATGCTCTTATAAAGTCTTTGAAAGCTTTCAGAATTTACATTCTGCATTCCAAGATAATTGCATATGTGCCCTCTACTTCAATAAAGGATGTTCTAACGCAGCCCGATGCTAATGGAAGAAGGGATAAATGGATTGCAAGGCTTATTGAATTTAATATAAAATTGAAGCCCACCAAGCTGGTCAGAGGTCAAGGCCTTTCTAGATTATTGGCTGAAGAAAATTGCAGAACGTTGGACATAAATCTCATAAGCACAGGTGTAGAAAGTGGTCAAACAGAAGAAGAAACAGCGGAACCAGGGAAAGAACAGTCATTAGTAGAAAATCTAGCTTCTTGTGAATGGTACTATGAAATAGACCAATTCTTGCTGAAGCTAGAAATCCCTCCAGGCTTTAGTGCAAGCCAAGCAAGAACTGTTAAGCTCAGGGCATCGAAATATTGCATTCATGAAAATCTGCTCTACTGGAGGGATCACTCTGGAATCTTGCTAAGGTGTCTGGACAAAGAACAATCCATTGAGGTCATGCAGCAGTTTCATTCTAACCTGTGTGGAGGGCATCATTATTGGAAAACTACAGCCCATAAGATTCTAAGAGCTGGATACTATTGGCCCACCTTATTTTCTGATGTCTTCTTATTTGTTAAATCCTGTGACAGGTGCCAAAGATTTGAAGGAAAACAACAATTAAAGTCCCTGCCCCTAAAACCAATACATACAAATGGCCCTTTTCAGCAGTGGGGCTTGGATTTCATCGAAGAAATCAATCCACATTCCAGTGGCCAGCACAGATGGATATTAGTAGCCACGGATTACTTCACTAAGTGGATTGAAGCAATCCCTACCAGAAAGGCTAATCATAATGTGGTCATGAAGTTTTTGACAAAGCATATCTTCACCAGACTTGGTTGTCCACATAAATTGGTCACAGACAATGCAGCAGCCTTCAGGGCAAAGGAATTGGTGGACATGTGTGATTCAATGTACATTAAGCTGGTTCATTCCACCTCATATTACCCTCAAGGAAATGGTCTAGCAGAATCTTCCAACAAAAGCCTGATAAGGATAATTAAGAAATTGCTGGAAGAAAACAAAAAGAATTGGAATTCTAAGCTCAAATATGCACTATGGGCTGATAGAGTGACCACCAAGAGATCCACAGGGAATTCTCCATTCAAGCTAGTATATGGCACTGAGGCTGTGTTTCCAATCTAGTTAACTCTCCCTGTGGCAAAGTTCCTACAAGAAGAGCAAAATGAAGAACAAGATATGGCAAAAATGATCGTTGATTTAGCAGAGGCACATCAGATAAGAGAACAGCTGGTTGAGAAGTCGGCAGCACATCAACAGAGAATCAAGGAAGTTTTTGACAGAAAGGCCAAAACAGATAATTTCCAAGTTGGAGATTTGGTTCTGAAGTGGGATGCACTGAAAGAGAAGAAAGGCAACCATGGGAAGTTTGATGCTTTTTGGACAGGGCCTTTTATTATTTCTCATATTAAAGGGAACAATACTTTCATACTGCAAAGTATGGGAGGGGAGACAGTTTTTGATGGCCCAGTTAATGGGCGTTTTCTGAAAATTTATGTTATTTAAGGTCTTTTGGCCTTAAAATTGTAAATATGTTGTTTTATCAGTTTTAGTGTAAGCTCAGTTAGACTCCATGCCCAATGGAACACTAGGAAATTTTGCTAATTGGTTTTTACAGGAAAGGCATTGATCTGCAAGTTCTTGAGACCTCACAGGGAGGATCTCATCCCTAGAAGGAGCCAGTGTTAGCTCTGCTATATAATGTGGATCCTAAAGGGCTAGAGGCAAGTTTGGTCCTCGGTCATGCTCGGAGAAAGGCTTATGGTGGTTGCCCTTCCCTCCTCCTCTATCTCCATTTCTCATGCTTCTCGGTTAAAAACCATAATAAAGTGCCCTCACTCTTAAGCCTGAGCGCTAAGTTTAAAACCCCATTAGATCGTATCCACACGACCCCGCGCCTCCATAACTCATCGTCATCTTTTGATCATAGCCATTCGATCACCTCCGCCACGATCAGACGGCGATCGCTCCTCCTGCATCCGCAAACCAACCACACGATAACGCGCGATGAAAATTGTTTTTCCCGCCCCTCTGCTGCCACGCGTCACCCTCTGAGTGGGATTGCTCGCCCTTGTATGATTATCACCAGACGCTCCGTGGCGGTGCGATCAATACCGCTTGCTGCCGAAACCACCTTCCTGCTCGGTAATGCCTGCTCATCTTCGAAGCCCGATGGTCGTTGGATCCGTCCGCCCAAGATCCAACGGCTCATGATGATCTTCTGCCTCGCCTTCCCGATAGTCCCCACAAAGCTGTATCTACCATCCATCCGTTCAATCCAATGGCCAATGTTGTTCCTCCATCCAATTCATCAAATCCGCTATGAGTCCACATCCTTGAACTGTCCCATGCACCCGAAGGATGGATATAGCCAGTTCTCAGTACCGTTTGTAATAGATCCTCAACCACCATATTCAAGAGGTAGTATGGACGAGAAGGAAAGGTACCGAGCCGAGCAGGTAAATGCATTCAACAGTTATGGGACTTTATCCCATATAACACTCCACCTGCCCGAGAAGGACAACGGAGCACTAGAGAAGATCAAATCATTCACTGAAGCAGGAAAATTGCGCCAGAGACTCCATCAGATATTTAAAGCAGTTGGTGGTCAATTATGACCTCCTCATACTTAGAATGGCCGAGTGCCTTTGTATTCAAACTCTATATATACCCAGAAACAAGATGTAATCAGGGTTGATGGTTGTTGTTTTGATGTAAGGTTCAACTTCTGGAGACTGTAACTGCTTTGAGACTTGCAGCGTCTCGTCTTTATTTTTAGCCAATGCAAGCTTCTTTTGTTGTTAATTTCTCACTTTCCATTTCTATTCTGTTCTAGGCTGTGCTTGATATGCAGTTTTCCTGAACTCTTGATGTTTAGCATTAGAGGAGCTGTCATCCTACCTCTGTGTTATAATCTTGCATGTATCAGTGAATGTGTTAATCAGGTTTCTTTCACTTAATGACAGAAAGTTGTCATCCTGTCTGTTCACTAGGGAATTAGATTTGCAGACCTCTTTACTGGTTGCAGCCAGCCATCACAGGGTCCTGTGCATCTGCTGGTGTGGTCAGTGTTCTCCATATTCACCCAATCCTTAAACTATGAGTAATTGGTGGTCTAAAGCCTTGTAGTCTGGGGGTGTTCACGCGACTGGAGTCAGGCAAAGTAGAAGTGGTTATCTGGCTTGAACAAGCATCATTCCTTCCATTCATCCATTTCCAAAATTAAGTTGAGTTTGTAATTTTCCCGAGCATCTCCGAGCTACAACCTAGGAGAGTTTCTTGGGGTGATAACATAACTGAAAACAAAGAGTTCTTCGGTGACTTGGAGGAGAAGGACCTCTAGATGCACATCAAGATGGGAGATGATGGGAGGTATAGCGTGAACGACATCAATAATGTTACCTTTCAAAGGGAATTTGGTTATCCCTTCACATTAAAAGATGTCATGTATGTTCCGGGTTTGAAGAAGAACTTGGTTTCAGTTTCCATGTTTGAGAACCGTGGCTATGATGTGATATTTAGAAAGGGAAATTATTTCCTTCATCACATAGCCTCACGAAAGGTGAAGCGGATCAGGGTTTGGGTGAAGAACCTCTAAAAATTGGATGTAGAAGATTGCGTTGCTTTGAGCACTAAAGCATAGAAGGTGCAGAGTTGAAACATCAATGAGTTGTTGCATATAAGATTCGGTCACTTGCATTACAAATATTTGAAGATCTTGCAAAAAAGTTCTACAAGACTTCCCAAGGGTACAATAGATAAGAGAGACACATGCAAAGGGTGTACATTGGGGAAGTACACCAAAGCTTCCTTTCATGATAAAGATAGTCGAGCACAAGAGATCCTTGATCGAGTTCACTCAGATGTGTGTGGACTATTCTCGACAACATCCATGACCAAGCACAGGTATTATGTAATATTTCTTGATGATTTTTCTCGTAAGTATTGGATTTTATTCATGCAGAAGAAAGGTCAGACGTTCGCTAAATATTGTGAATATAAAGCACTTGTCGAGAAATATACTGGCAAGAAAGTTAAAGCTCTAAGAAGAGATAATGGTGGAGATTATGTGTTGAATGAATTCAAGAAATTTTGTGCATCAGAAGGCATTCAACGAGAATTAATAACACCTCATAACCCATAGCAGAATGGGGTGGCTGAAAGGAAGAACAAAAGTATTGTCAGAGTTGCACGAGCGATGTTACATGATCAGGACCTATCATTGCACTTGTGGGCTGAAGCATGCAACACAATTTTTTATTTACATAACATAAACCCTCATCGAATTCTCGGGATGAGTACACCAAAAGAAGATTTTTTAGGTAAGAAACTAGATGTGGCACACTTCAATATATTTGGTTCATAAATCTAGTGTCATGTTACCAAGGATGCATGAAAAATGCTAGAGCCAACAACAGAGTTGGGCATATTTGTGGGGTACACAGATACACCTAACAACTATCAGGTGTACCTGTTATCCAACATGATGATGGTGGTTCATAGATATATGAATTTTGATGAGGAGAAGGCCATGAAATGTTCCCTTGAGAGGGAGCTTCAATTACATCAATATGATGAACTTTTAGCTCCAAAGGAGGAACCTCAGGATGATGTGTAGCAACCAATGCAGAGGAGAAGAGAGTGGAAGAAACCACTCATGCAGATACTTCCCGAGATGGAAGGACGCACACAGAGAGGCTGAAAAATTGATGCATGATGCTAGAGAGAATGTGTGAGAACCACATAACATCATAGGCAGAGGAGGTCACCAGATCAGTACATTGGCTACATGGCTCTAATGAGCGAGAGTGTAGAGGTTGAGCCATCCTCATTCGAGGAAGAAATGCAACAACCAGTATGGGTTGATGCCATGGTTTAGGAGTAGGACTTGATTATCAAAAACAATGTTTGGGAGGTGGTCCCAAGACCAGAAGACAAGTCAGTGGTGAGTTCTAGATGGCTTTACAAGGTAAAGCAAGTAGCAGATGGGAGTGTGGAGAAACACAAGGCCATATTTGTGGCCAAAGGGTTGTCTCAGGTGGAGGGAATTGATTATGATGAGACCTTTTCTCCAGTAGCAAGGCACTAGTTAATCATATCTATTTTAGCACTGTCTGCATAGATGGGATGGAAGATACATCAGATGGATGTGAAGACAACATTCCTCAATGACATGATTGAGGAAGAAGTGTATATTAAGTAGAATGAAGGATTTATACCTTCAACAGAGAGTCGCATGTGTGCATACTCAAGCGAGTGTTATATGGACTAAAATAAGCACCTCGCACTTGGTACAATAGGATTGAAAACTATTTCACCGGGTTGGGCTTCACCAAAAGTGAAGCAGATTCGAACCTTTACCATATTTTGGTTGAAGGTAAATTGTTGGTTATAGTATTATATGTCGATGATTTGATTCTAACAGGTGATGAGAAGCTGATGAAATCTTGCAAAGAGGATATTGCAAGCGAATTTGAGATGAAGGACCTGGGGCTCATGCATTACTTTCTTGGTATGGAAGTATGGCAAGGAGATGAGGAATTGTTTGTCTCTCAGGGAAAGTATGCCAACGAGATACTGAAGAAGTTCCACATGGAGAGAAACAAACCCATGGAGACTCCTCTAGCAGGTAACTGGAGGAAGGATGATGCTACTTTAGGTGAAGTAGTGGAGGCTACTCTTTATAGACAACTTGTGTGTTCACTTATGTATTTGGTGAACAAACGACCGGGCATGTGTTTTGCAGTTAACCAGCTTAGTAAAGCCATGGTTAAGCCAACCAAACTTTATTGGAAGGCAGCTAAACATGTGTTGAGATACATCAGAGGCACCACTCAGTTTGGTCTTTGGTATAGAAGGACAGAGGGGGTGAAGCTTCAAGGCTTCATAGATGTAGATTGGGCATGGAGTCCATCTGAAATGAAGAGCACATCAGGGGGAATCTTCAATATTGGGTCAACAACAATTTCTTGGTACAACATGAAGCAGAGATTAGTTGCACCCAGTTCAACATAAGTAGAGTATATGGATGCTAGTCAAGCAACTTGTGAGGCTATTTGGATGAGGAAGATCCTTGTTGGGTTATTTGGTCTATAGATGGATCCTACAGTGATTTACTGTGACAATCAGAGTTGTATAAAACTCTTCGAGAATCCATTTTTTCATGATCGGTCCAAGCATATCGACATCTGATATCACCATCTACGAGATTGTGTGTAGAGGAGAATCATGTTGCTGGAATACATTCCTATAGAGGAGCAGGATGTAGATATCTTGACAAAGGCATTGTCAAGATGCAAATTTGAGTTTCATAGAGGCGAGATCGGGGTAGTAGATAATCCCTTTATTGTTAACCGGGAGTGTTGAAAAATGCAACAAGAAAATCCTAATTTAATTTTTTCCTTGAATTAAATTAGGAATCAAATTCTAATTCTAATTCTCATAGCAACTTGTAATAGTTAACTAAGTTAATTTGAATTAGTTGACTCAGTTAATTCATGTTGGGAGTCTATCTAGAGTCATGTAGAGTGGTTCCTAAAGTCTAGGGGCCTAGGTTGAGTTCTTTTGAGTTGTAATTAATTAATTCAGTTTAACTGAGTTAAATTCAGTTAAACTAGTTCCAGTTGATGGCGGAATTAGTGGCAGATCTAGTAGTGGGGTGCAACCAACACTGCTGAACCAGTAAACGAAGATTCACTCATAATTAACTCATGCATGTCAGATCAGAGAAAGACTCAGTTGAGATTAGAGTTCAGAGACAGTGTACTATCAGTTGTAAAATCATATAAATTAAATCGGTGGTGCATGCAATAAGAGGAAGGTCTATTGATGGATTGTGCAATTATGGATGAGGATTTTCCCAATTAAATATGGGATAATTCCCTAGGAAACCACGCAAGGAAATATGAGCTTGGTAGGCAACATATTTAGCTAGGTATTGACTTGAGCTTGTTTGCAAAGCAGCGAGACAGATTGATCTTGTGCAGAGGTTGCTTGGCCTTGAGAAAAGCATTGTAATATTCTCATATTTTTTGATTAATGCAATATACAAATAACAAGGGTTTTCAAGTCAATTGTTTTAGCATATTACAATCTACAATTTGAATCTATAAGGAATTTCTACACGTTGTGACAAATAGCTAAAAACTCTTGCCCACATTTGAGATTCCTGGAAAAACCTTTTTGTACTCATTTTCTTGTTTCTTAGGTATTAGATTACCATGTTAAATGGATAAATTTGGTCTATTATGTATTGTGATTCATGTGTTCAAAGTGGTAACATGACATTGTTAATGAAACACAAATACATGACAAAGTTTACAATGTGTCTTACTAGAAATATGTTGTATTGCTTGTAATATTTTTTAAGACACCATTAAAGGCTATTGGTGTCTTGAAATTTTTAATTTAAATTCATTCATTGCAATGTAGATGTTTATGTGGTCTCCTTTAAAATTTATGTATAGGATAAATCAATCATAAATTATCGATAAATATTTTTCTAAGATGCAAAAGCTAAAAAGAACTAAGGAAAAACTAATACATATGTTTGATTGTGAAAAAGGGACATTTCTAATTAGTAGTTTGTTACTTGGATGAAAACATCATAAGACAAATTACACACAATTCTAATGGTAATTACCTACCTAAATATGAAACATCACAAAACAAAACACACCCATCCCAATTAATAAAAATCCATTAAGACTACTCGAGTTCATATTTTTTTGTAAAAATGACCAATAAAGTGTTGTTGTTAATGTAAGTTATCTCCTCATGACGACAATATAAGATAAGATAGATAATATAATTATATTTATGTCCAAATATTGACCACAAAGTAGGTCAAAAGCACTGTTGAGTACAATGATGTCCATATAATGCAGGAGGACCAAACAATCTCCTATAAAAGATACAATGCATGAATATAAATGTACAATGTATGAAATATAAAGGATACAATGCATGAAATTCCCTCATGGAGAATATCCAAGAGCTAATGGGTCTAAGGATCAGACCCATCTCTCTTAACATTTGAGGTTGAATGAATAACACTGAAGAAAAACTCAACAAAGTATGTTGGCTTTATGAAGGGCCAGTGGAAAGTGTGGACTGGACTATGTTATAGACAATTTTGTGCCTTACAGCAACAGGCATGAATTGTCAATAATCCAAGGGATCCAAAGTCCCTAAACATGATGTTCCTACCCCTAGAGGAACAAGGTCAGCAAACCAACAGCTCTCAAATCAGTTCTCCACCTGAAAACACTCAAAAACAAGCAATCCTGAAATCAAAGCAGGTGCTCCACTAGGCTTCTGCGCTGAAACTCAACTCCTCCATGGTGTACCTGCGTTGCAAAGCAGGTAGAACAAAGGCCACCTGCGCTGAGCGAGATGGGACAAGTGGCACACTGAGTCATTGCTCTGGAATCTTCCAAAAATGACACTTGGATCAGGGATTTCGCCTTGTGATGAGTCAGAGGCTCTGTTTCTCCAAGTGGAAGCAAGGTTCTCCAAGTGGACTCAAGAACTGAAGATCAACTGAAGAGAGAGAGGACACAAGGCAGCTACACATCAGTTGCAAGCTGACTCATCCTTTCTCAATTCATCTATATATTGAGCTCTCTCCTATGAGCTCAGGAGGCTGGAATTTTGTGCAAAGTAATGATATGTTGTTGGTTTCACTATAGAACTATTGGGTGATTGCTTGAAGGAGGTGAAGAGGAGAAATTCTTTCTGCTGGGAGGTGTTGCTGGATTGGGGCCTTCAATGGTTGTAACCTTCTCAGAACTTTACTTCTTCCATTAATAAAAGCTATTGAGGTTCTTCTATATGCACTTGTTTCAATGATGTATTGTGATAATTGTATATTTGATTTATGCTAATCCTTGAATCAGTTATGATTGCATGCTTCTTGTAGTTTCCTTCTTTGTTATTTTGCAGGATCTCATTGTAGCTGGGCCAGCAAAAGAGCAAGGAGCTGGGAGCAAGCAGCAAAGAGAAGAGTTTGGATTCGACATTAAGCGCAAGGCAACAGTTAGTGCATTCCTTCATTCTCTCTTGCTTTCATAAAGAAGTAAACCTTAAGTAGTTTTCTTTACAGTTGTTGCTGAGGTACTATCACCCTTAGAGTGGGATAGGGTCATCCGAGTCGGATACTTTTCCCTACAACAAACTGGCGACTCCACTAGGGATCGTATCTGTTTGATTGTTTGTGGTGTTTTGCTATTCATTTCCTAAACAGAGGGAGTACCGAATCAAAAAGCATTTGAATCTATCAAATGCGAAGTAGAGGGCAGCTACTCTAGCTCAGTTCTGAGCATGTTTATGATTTGAAGAGCTGATCCACAAGGACTCTTGTAAGCTCTTAGTGATAGCTTTTCATCCTCCTTGTCATCCCTTACTGTGTACTTGACTGATAGCTTCTAATTTGACCGAAAACCGTGAATTTTTGAGAAATCTGTGACCCGGAAACTAAGAAAACGTAAGTCTCGTTTTCCAAAGCAGGCTGTACACAGGCTACCTGCTTTGCAACGCAGGTAGCCCCCTCGGGACCTGCGCTGAATGTCAAACAGGCAGTGTACTACCTGCTTTGATCCAGTTTTGCCTAGTGCTACTGGGGTTTCCTCCTGTTTCTTGCCCTGTTTTCACCATTGTTTTGCAGCCAGTTACCAGTCCATGTACCTATCTGAAACCAACTTTACTTGCCATTATTCCGCCTCAGTTATATAAAGAAACTTTACTTGTTCTTTTGTATTTCTTACATCATTTACAGTTTCCCATAACGAAAAGTGAACTAGTCTTGTTGTGGCCTCTTAGATCCAAACCTGTGTTAGGCATTTTTTCTGATCTTAAGAGTTAGTTTGTTTGTTGTTCATAGCTGATTGAGCTTTTGCTTTCGTCATATGGTTTGAATTTGTATATTTCTAGTGTCGAAACAAGTAAATCTTAAGGTGTCTTTTCATTTTGGACAAGCTTGTTTGCTTTCACTTGAAATTGAATTCAAAGTTATATAACAGCTTTCTTTTTGTAATACATCAACATTAAGGAAGAGAAAAGAAATACCTGCATTGTGCATTTTGCATTTGACAGTTCGCATGTTGATTTAGGAGAAAGTGCATTAGTGAGTGCTCTTTGATCTGTGTGAAAAGATTTTTTCTCTCTTTTCCCTCAGTAGTTAAGATTTTCATAAGTCGAAAAGATTGGAAAAGCTTGTTTCTCATCTTAGACTGCATTTAGGAATTTGTATCAAACATCTCGTGGTGAACCTTGAAAGGCAAACTTTAAAAAGATCAACTTAAAATATACTGAATGAACCTAACAACGCATTGAAACATAACGCAAACACATAGAGGTCTAAGCTAGAGACATGTTCCGGCGTCGTTAAACGTAGTGACTGTCGATCTCGAAGAAGGTGGGTGATTCCTCCTGAGAGTCGGTGGCACTAATACGGACTTGTGCTCCCACGTACCGTCGAGTATATATTGGGAGACCCCTATAGGCATATATCTTTTATCCATAGGAAGCCGTGTCAGCCGCCCTACTGATCGCAATGCAGTGAACACAGCATTCACCAAGATCGACCACCCGTACCGTAAAACGTATTCTGTGGTTTTGCGAAAGGTTTGGCACACCCTCTGCCTAGATCTCCAGAGCAGTTTCTTTTGGCCTTTTTCAAACTCTATAATTGAAAAAGTCCATCCGAGCATTTGTCACTTCGGGCTCGTTAAAACATCGAAGGAGACTAGAGTCATCTTTAGCTTTTTCTCGACTCTTTAAAACTGAAAAAGCAAGTTGTGTCTAAAGCGTCGTTATAAAATTTATTTTAAGCGGAATAATCATCACCCTTCCCTCGTTGATCTTCGAAGTTAGTCCACCACAAGTGGAAGTTCCTGTAGAATCGCTAAGAAATCTTTTGGATAGACTAGATATGTCTGAACAACCGTCGACATCTAGGACTGTGTCGTCCGACACAGCAGCAGCAGAGCCTCCTGCTGCTACTCCAACGATGTTCGCTGGTATACCATCTGTCCCGGCAAATTGTCAAAAACAAGCCGGAGTCCCATCAGTGACGATGACATGGTTAGTTCCTATTTCTTCATCCGGATTATCATCTGGTATTTCTTATGTTGAAACTCAACAAATGGATCCCATGTGTCTTCAAAGGTCAATCTACCCTTTAAGTACTGGATTGCCACCATATGGAGGACAGTATGCCTTTTCATTGTTCCCCCCTGGAGAACAACCATATGGGAGTTTACAACAAAATTCAGATCAAACTGGAATTACATCCAGCGGTTGGGTACCAATACTGCCTCAGCAACCAAGAGTTGCATATTCAATGCAACCAGTCCACCCTGTGTCGAATGTTGCCACTATACCTGGTATGGTGATTGCATCACAAGTACAAGCGCTGCCTACTGTATGTCAACCCCAAGTTTCTCAGGTTGCCATACAACAGCCTCTTGTCTCGACATCTCAATTGCAACCTCAGGTCAGTGCCTCCTTATCCGGAGCGACTCAGGATCAAACAAGTACTGCGACTCCTCATCTTGGTCAATCATCTAGTATTGGGCATCAGCAAATGGTCCAACAACCAGAGCTGGTTCGAACTCAACAACCGCCATTCCAGCAATCATGTCAAGGACCTGAGCAACAAGTCTTTGTAAGTAATGGGAAACCGTACTATAATGGTTATGCCCATCAACCTTGTCAAAGTTGCCAACATTATGCTGGTATGCAAAGACCCACTGTTCAGGCGATTCCATCTTATCCTGGATATGCTTCGCCTAACCTGAATCAATAGTTTCCCTTTGTAGCAACTCTAGAATTACCAGATCTAAACCGGCTGACGAATGATCCAATTGCTTATGCCCCTTGGTGGCCAGCGATTCCGCATAAACTTCCATCAGACATTCCTAAATTTAATGGAAATCCGGGTGAAGATCCGTCAAATCATGTGATGACATTCCATCTATGGTGTTCATCAAACACCCTGAATGATGATTCGATAAGACTTCGCCTCTTTCAGAGGACGTTAACGGGTCCAGCGGCAAAATGGTACATTGAATTGCCTAGAGCTTCGTTCGACAACTTCAGTACCTTAGCCACAACCTTTTTAACCCATTTTCAATTACCGATAAGGTATGAAATAGGAACAGAACTCCTTACCAATTTCAAACAGACGACTGCCACCCACATATCTGATCATATACATGAGTGGCGACATCGTCGTAGGATGGTAAAAACGTACGTTCCTGATCAGCTATTAGCTGAATGGTTTATCAAGTCGTTACTTCCCGCTATAACGGAAGATGTGGCAAAGGGAGGAGTCGTAACGGAAGAGCAAGTTATCGCTCGTGTGCAATATCTAGACTTGGTCTATACTCAGTCTGGCACGCTCTACGACAAAATACCTGACGCCCCTAGACCGGAATTCTCAATTCCTCCTCCTCCTAAATCAAACAATGACACTCGCGCCGGTGATGGCATGATTGGAAAGCACAAAATTTCTAGTCAAAATGCAAATGAAGAACTTCTTGCCTCGGAAGTAAATGCCATGTCGACCGACAAGGGCAAAAAACTGAAACAACCAGGGGGCAAGAAGAAAAAGACAGGGAGAAAAAGGAAACCCCCGGCAGGGTGTCATATATGCGATGAGGATCATTGGACGAAATATTGTCCACATATAGCTGAAGTTAAGAAACTCTTCAAGAGTTCAAAAACCCCAGCAGTATTGACTGATCCGTTTCCTAATCCAAGTCAAAATCTGGTTGCTAATCAAAATGCTTCCGGATCCCAAGTGCTTATGTTGTCTACCTCAAAGCAACAGAATAATGCTTTGACAAGGAGTAAAGATTACGGGAATCCAAAGCTGTCGAACAACAAGGTTAATGAACGACCTAGTAGTTCAACAACAACTTTGACCGAAGTTGTGCCACCCATCGTTCCTGAGCCAATGATAAAGTCGCCAAAGGGAGTAGTACACAAATCGACATTTAATCCTCGTGCCAAAGGAGCACAGAATTATAATATAGTAAAGGACCTGGCCCAATCGCTGTCCACTATGTCGACACTTGAGGTACCACCAGATTGCCCCTCCCAAGAGCAAGCTTTATTATCAGCAATAGGTGGGATTGGCCCAATGGATTCCAATCTTGTGGCTTTTGATCATAAAGGATATGACCCTCAGTTACCAGCTCAACTAGCTTTCCTTATTCAAGTGAAAGCCCTCAACAAAACTGTTCATCGAACAATTATTGATGAGGGGGCATCTACATGTCTTATGTCGATGAGTTGCTGGAAAGATTTAGGCTCACCACCCTTGTCGAAATCGTCAACGACGTTAAAAGCATTTGATGGACGATCATACACTCCATACGGGATTTTAAGTAACTTGCAAGTTGAACTGGGGGGCAAAACAGTAGGAATTGATGTTGAAGTAATTGATGGAAACCTCGATTACAACATCCTACTTGGAAGACCATGGATCTATGCCATGGCCGCAGTTGTGTCGACCTACTTCAGGAAGATTGCATTCCCCTTCCAAGGAGGAATTACAATCGTCGACCAACAAACTTTTCTCCACAACAGTTCACAAGTTATAGGAAGCATTCCAATAATCCATGGAAGGAATCATTTGCTCCAAAATATCGGAGTAGGTCTCCTAAAAGACCCTGCCTTAATGGGTACTTTCGCCCTACCGCCTCCAAGTAATCTGGCGGGAGTGGCCACGGTGGAAACCTACAAAATGAAATCTAATCCAATCTTCTGGTTGGATTCGGAAGATTCCTAAATATTTTGTCGGCTCCGAGGACGGTTTATATCTTGTGTCAACCTCGTTAAAAAATGAAACAAGGAGTCGAGGATAGTTCCTATCTTGTGTCAACCTGTTTAAAAAATGAAACAAATCCCCGAGGTAAACCTTCATTCCAACCACCGAGTTGGATGCAATGAAGCTTGGGGGGCATGCACCTCGATTTGCATTATTATGCTCGGGGCATACAAACTTATCTTCGAGCAGTTTTAGCACACAGTTCATGCTCGTTAAAAAATAAACGCAAGATCCGAGCAGTTTTAGCACATAGTTCATGCTCGTTAAAAAATAAACATAAGTTGTGAGCAATCTTCCCCTAGAGTTCAAGCTCACCCAGAAAAAATGAACCGGTAAATAACCTTGGTAAATGTAACCTTTGACAGCCATATTAAAAGCCATTGGTCGTGTTTATATGCCATCACCTCCATCCGTTCATTTGGCCAATCGTTCATCTCCATATGTTTGTTTACCCATTTTGAGGAACAGCTGCGAAGAGTGATTTCACTTAGCCATCCTTGTGACACTGCCGTGATTGGAAAATTCCAACCTGTACCTGGAATCTGCTGCTATCCCTGTTTATCACTCGTTCCTCAAAAGACGAGTCTTCTTTGAGCTCTTTTCTCCTGACTCGTAAAATATGAAAAGTTTGCCGAGTTTTGGCCTTCCATCTCGTTAAACGACCGGAAGAGCTATCCCTCCTCTAGATTTTAATCTTTTTGGACCTGAGGGATTATTGCACAAAAAGATCGAGCGCTTGTTTTGTTCGGCTCGTTAAAGCAATCGAAAATTCATCCCTTCTGTATTGTTTTATACTTTTTCGGACTTAAGGGATTAGATGACGAAAAAGGAATTCTGGAGTTGACTTTATGTACCTTTTCAGACTCTCTAAAAATGAAAAGGACCGAGTTATCCTTGTCGTTAGACTCGTTAAAATTTATTAAATAGCGACAAACTTGTCTTTAGACGAGAACGAGTTTCCCTATCGCTAGGCTCGTTAAAACATAGCGATGGGCTTGCCCGAAGGGCAGGTTATAGAACAAGCATATGTTATCCTCCTCAAGCTTGATAAAAATAAAGAGGTACTGGTCAGCAATGACTGGGGAAAAATTGGGAGAACCTCACAGCTTTAATGGTAGCAAGTCGCTCTTGAACATGACACTTTGTCCTCCGTATCACATCGGGTTGGGTTGTTTCATTCACCGGTCTCATCACCATGGTCCTCGCCACACCATCCACATTTGGGGTAATGCTACCAATCCATCACATCAGTGTCGTTATATGTTCAAGAGATGTTGTTCTGCAAAGAGTCAACCGTGTCCCATCCACTGCCATACATTGTCCTTCATCCATTTCATGACCGCCACCCTGAATCATACATCACAGTTTGTTTTCACCTCATCACAATCACTAGCTCCGTTCCGTGTCACTGATGTGGGATTCATTAAGGCCCTCCTTTGATGGATCGCTCCTTGTCGACATCAGCTCATTATCCAAGGAGTTGATCTAGGAACAACCCCTTCAGTACTTTGAAGCTTGCATGCCTCAATGGCAAGTTTCTCACTTCCGGCGACAGGTATACATCAATGACCTTCGACCAGAATATTTTGCATGGTGGTCGACGCCAAGTCCTTTATTCCCACCATGTGAATTGTACTGTCGTACCTTGAGGGTCATCATCCTTATCGGTGATTCCTCTCGCGCTTGTTAACAGTTTACATCATTGACCGGTAATCAAGCGATGTCTTTCCATGTTCGACTTCAAGAAATTCTCACATGGATCGACTTGTGCATCGAGTGAAGATCGGAAGAGATTGAAGACCCCGGATCTAGTTTCATCCATCTGGGCTGCGATATATATTCAGGATATAAAGACATTTGATATGTACATCATTACAGCAGATGATCATCCTTCTCAAAGGATGATAATTTCAGCAGAGAATTATCAGTCTATCATCAGACGATCGTCTGTGCTATGTACCAAAATGTATTTATAAAGCTGAGCATGGGAATGCCCGCCTCAGCTAGATCATGAAAAAGTATGAAAAATAATGTATTGTATTGTATCTTATTACAGGACACTTCTCAGCAGATTGAATGAACTTCGGATCCTCCTAGTAAAGCATTTCACCCGATAAACGACCTCATACTTTAGGGGGCATCTGTTATAGACAATTTTGTGCCTTACAGCAACAGGCATGAATTGTCAATAATCCAAGGGATCCAAAGTCCCTAAACATGATGTTCCTACCCCTAGAGGAACAAGGTCAGCAAACCAACAGCTCTCAGATCAGTTCTCCACCTGAAAACACTCAAAAACAAGCAATCCTGAAATCAAAGCAGGTGCTCCACTAGGCTTCTGCGCTGAAACTCAACTCCTCCATGGTGTACCTGCGTTGCAAAGCAGGTAGAACAAAGGCCACCTGCGCTGAGCGAGATGGGACAAGTGGCACACTGAGTCATTGCTCTGGAATCTTCCAAAAATGACACTTGGATCAGGGATTTCGCCTTGTGATGAGTCAGAGGCTCTGTTTCTCCAAGTGGAAGCAAGGTTCTCCAAGTGGACTCAAGAACTGAAGATCAACTGAAGAGAGAGAGGACACAAGGCAGCTACACATCAGTTGCAAGCTGACTCATCCTTTCTCAATTCATCTATATATTGAGCTCTCTCCTATGAGCTCAGGAGGCTGGAATTTTGTGCAAAGTAATGATATGCTGTTGGTTTCACTATAGAACTATTGGGTGATTGCTTGAAGGAGGTGAAGAGGAGAAATTCTTTCTGCTGGGAGGTGTTGCTGGATTGGGGCCTTCAATGGTTGTAACCTTCTCAGAACTTTACTTCTTCCATTAATAAAAGCTATTGAGGTTCTTCTATATGCACTTGTTTCAATGATGTATTGTGATAATTGTATATTTGATTTATGCTAATCCTTGAATCAGTTATGATTGCATGCTTCTTGTAGTTTCCTTCTTTGTTATTTTGCAGGATCTCATTGTAGCTGGGCCAGCAAAAGAGCAAGGAGCTGGGGGCAAGCAACAAAGAGAAGAGTTTGGATTCGACATTAAGCGCAAGGCAACGGTTAGTGCATTCCTTCATTCTCTCTTGCTTTCATAAAGAAGTAAACCTTAAGTAGTTTTCTTTACAGTTGTTGCTGAGGTACTATCACCCTTAGAGTGGGATAGGGTCATCCGAGTTGGATACTTTTCCCTACAACAGACTACATAGGGGGTTTGCGCACTATTGAGGTATGGAGGACTTAGTCATTCTCCCATGAACATATATGCTGCTGAGATATCGTGTGGCGGGGTGAGGTCCCACAAATCCTCACTGATTTTGAGTCTGGGTATGTACTAGTATCAATCAATCTCTTGGTCCCCTTGTCTAAAGGTAGTACCCTGAAAAATGTTGTGATCCTCTGTGTGGAGTCTGGTTTGATTGGAGGCTGAAGAATACATGCTCAAAACTTGAGAGCCTCCTGCATATATAGGGCCAAACATCTCTAATCGGGATACCTAAAAAGTCGGCAAGGGTCTGAGAATATCTAAACAAGCAATGAAACCTTCCTCTAATCTCGTATTAGATAGGGCATCCAAAAATGAAGTCCACCTCGGTATCTACTTCCTGTAAATGACATATCTAACAGTTTCTGTCTAGTCTATCAATCTGGTGGTCTATCTCTACCTGAAGTCTATAAGAACCTACTCTGAATTGGCCTAGAGGAATGTGAAGAGCATGCATCCAGTGGTGAAATGTATGCTGGGGTCGAACAATGAGTTCGTCTCTCAACTCCAATAAGTGATCAACATAGATAGCCATCATTGGGCACAACCCTGTGACTTGGATGAACTTCCTGTAGATGTCCTCCCTGGTGATCTTGTTCAATTCCTGTCTAATAAGTAAAATGTGATCAAGAGCATCAAAGGAATATCGAAAAGGAGGGAGACGATCAAACTGAATGCCCATTGACTCTAAAAGATTTGAAAGTGTTGTAAACCAACATCTAGTCCAACTCGAGGGAGTAGAACGAACAATAGTATTAGAAGAGAAATATTCCAAGTAAGGATATCGGTCCCTACTCTTTATCATAGACCTTCTAAAATATTTCCAAGATATTTCAGTGTTCCACATTTTAAAGGAATTAAACAATCTAGTTGATTACTTGTCTAAGAAGGGACTTAATTCGCAGTTGGCAACTCTGTATTATGAAGAGTACAAGGATGAAGCTAGTAATCTTGGAATTTTTCCTTTGGTTTAGTTTGTCCTCATTTATCTTTTACAACAGACCATTGGTGGACTATTATTTTGTGATTGTTGAAATTTTAGGGTATTACGAGGTAGTTAATTACATCCCTATTTTTAGTTGACTTATGTTATATGGGATATGTTGCTGGTAAGTTTGTTAGATTTTTGTTTGGCTACTATGTAAGTAAATTGACTCTTTTTGGGTGGAAAAATGGTTAGTAAATGTTGCATATACTTGGTTTATTTATTTGGTGAATACAGAAAGATGTAACTACTTTTTTAATACAAAAAAGAAATGGGATTTTCTTTGATGAAAAAAATAAGATCAAATGTGGGCTTTATTTCATAACAAAAGAAAAGGGAAGAGAAAAAAATTAGGATATTGTCACAATAAAATCTCTAGAAATTTGGTAGACAAAATATTACATTTGATGAGGAATGGAAGAGTAAATTGATGAGACAAACATTGCAAGAAAGGGACCATTAATATCGATCGTATGCATCCAATGGTAGGGACATCTAGAAGGTTACATTACTACATACATCTCATATATGATGTGTCTTAGGAATGAGAAACCATATTTTAAAAATAGTTGGTATGGAGATGACAAATAGACATTATAAAAAAATAGTTTCCAATAAGAGGTAAACTAGAAGTTGTTGTCCTAGCAATGAAGTGCCTTCCGTAAAATAACTACTATACATAGAAGATAACATCATCATATTCACACATAGAGTGAGAAAAACTAATAATATCATTTTTATATGACTATAACATTAGAAAAATAAATATTGAATTTACTAATTACATTGAAAGGCGTTTTCTCTATGAAGTTGGCTGGGTAAACACTGTTTAGCTCAACCAATCCCCTCACTCCATTTTCGTTGTTCTCTCCCATCATAATTCAACACGTGTACACTTTTATCAAGCCCAATTTCTCGTGATGCACGAAGTACGACCACCTTTCAAGGCGAGGAGTTAACGTCTATTGTTGAGTATTCGACTAGCATTTGCCCCTGCATAGAGTCGGTTGCAGTTGATGCATAGCCAACGCCTTCCTCTTCCTTGGATTCATCAAGGGCAGGATATTAAGGTGAATAAAATGAGGCGGGAAGAACACAACGATTGTTCCATTAAGTCTTTTTCTGAGGACGTGTTGTTCAAGGTGTTGAAGCATTTGGATTCTAAGTCTCTGGTGATCACCGCTTGTGTGAGCCGCCGTTGGAAGCATGCCGTCGAAGAGGAGGCGCTGTGGGAAGGAATTTGTACCAAGCATTGGCTTGAAGAGGTTTTGTATGCTTCCCAGTTGGGGCAACTGAGGAGCGTTGTTTTGGCCTTGGGAGGCTTTCATCATCTTTATGTCTATTGCTTATCACTGCCACTGGATCCTCTGCATCATATTCTGGATCAATTGTGGCCAGTACTTTGACACGTTATTAGGAATTACTGGAAACAACTTATATGATCATAACTTTGTGTGAAAAGTGGCACTTAATCCCATACTAGAGAACTAAAACATAAATTATGTCATCCTACAAAATGGAGTTCACATTGTGTTGGAATAAGTAATGAAGAGTTGAAAAAATGGAACTCCCTCTTTACAACTATAACTCTCATAAACATTGTATAGATGGATACTTTTGATATATACTCTTTTTGCTTTACTTAAATGATTAGTTGCAAAATGAAGCTCTATGCCATCCTCTGAAAGCTGGAAAGGGCATCCCATTATCCCTATATTATTACTTTGCAAACAACCAAGCCATTCCATTAGCACTATCTCAATGCAACAGCAACCCCAAAAATGAAATCATTCATCCTAGAGTAAGGGAATGCGTATATCAACAACTACTACAAGAAGGCCTAGAAATTGATAGGCCTGTTTTTGTAGTTTTTTCTATTATAAAAGAATGTGTTTCTATTCGAAGGTGTTTCCTTTGATGTGCACTTCCAATAAGTGGGTTAAAAATATATATACACCAAGAAATAGATTCACATGAATATTGTATATCTCAAGACAAATCGGTGCAAGTATAAATCTAAGTACTCGTAGACTCTAAAATCGAATTTATTGTAAGAAAGTGTAATAGATATACCGATGTTTTGTACTATAATGTGTCATGCAACCAAAGAAGTCATTACATGCAAATACATTAAAGCAAACTCCATTAGCAAGTATTTATTGTATATCTCAATGCAACAGCAACCCCAAATCGTTTAATAAACAACAACCCCAAATCATTTGAGGCAGAGTTTGAGGCTCTGAAGAGCTTGAACGGAAATCGTGACGTCGTGGTCTTAAAAGCTGATAAAGGTGGGGCTGCCATTATCCTGGATAGAAAGGATTACAGAAATAAGATGCTTGACCATCTCTGTAATAGTGGGAGTTATAAGAAGCTTTCGAAAAATCCCCTCAAAAAGGTTTCCAGAGCGGTCGCTCTTGCGATCAAGTCGTGCAATTCCACGATTCCTATAGCCCAGAAACTGATTGAGGGAAACCCCATCACTCCTAGGATATATGGTCTTCCTAAAATCCATAAGGATGGGGTCCCCCTAAGACCCATTGTCAATACCATCGGTGGTCCGACTTACCTCCTGGCCAAGTTCCTCGCTGCAAAGTTGAGACCCTTGGTTGGGCAGATTGAGTCCTTTGTCAAAGACTCAGCATCGTTCATTGAGGATCTTAAGAGAATTAAACTTGAGCCCGAGGACATTCTGGTAAGTTTCGACGTGGTCTCTCTTTATACTTGTATTCCTATCAATGAGGCCATGATGGTTATTAATAAGCTAACTGACCCTGATACGGCTAGGTTAGTTGAGCTTTGCCTTACCTCTACCTTTTTCAGCTTTGAGGGAGAATTCTATGAGCAGACTTGCGGAGTGGCCATGGGCTCCCCCTTGTCCCCTGTCGTCGCCAATCTCTTCATGGAGGAGTTTGAGTCTAAGGCTTTGGCCTCCTATCATCTCTTACCGAAGCTTTGGAAAAGATTCGTTGGTGACACTGGTGTTGTCTGGCCTCATGGTCCTGACGAGCTGGATCGTTTCTTCAGTCACCTCAATAACCAATCCACCGCCATTAAATTCACGATGGAAAAAAAAGATAATGGTTGTCTTCCGTTCTTGGATGTTCTCATCTCTAAGAAGGTGGATGGTTCCTTTTCTCATCAAGTGTTTAGAAAGAAGACGCATACTGAGCAATACTTACATGCTTCTTCGCATCATTTCCCCGCTCAGAAGTTAGGGGTTCTTAGCACGCTTGCCACCCGTGCTGTAAGAATTTCGGATGAGGAGAGCCTGGAAATGGAGAAGGGTCATCTCCTTGAGGTCTTTGAGAAGAATGGTTACAATAGGCACCTCGGTCAAAAAGCCTTCCTCAGGGTCAAGAAGGAGCCCTCAATCCGAAGGGTTCCTAAAGATCATATCATGGGTGTGAACCTTCCTTATGTCCAAGGGACTACGGACAGGATTGCGACGATTCTGAGGAAATGCGATGTGCCCGCGACTTTTAGACCTCTCAACACTATCCGTGGCTCCCTCAGGTCTGTGAAAGACCAGATTGACCCTAAGGACATGAAGGGCGTCTATGTCATTCCCTGTTCCTGTGGGACCCCTTATATTGGTGAGACTGGTCGCTCTATCAAGCAACGGATTAGCGAGCATTCGGCTGACTTGAGACATGGTAGGACCAAGTCCTCAGCCCTGGCTGAGCATGCAGGGAAGACTTTGCATCATGTTTGTATAGAGGAGGCTCAAGTCATTGCCAAAGTTGCGCAGTTTCACCATCGCAAATTTAGAGAGGCCCTGGAGATTGAGAAAAGGCCGATCAATCTTAATAGGGATGATGGCTGGAAGATTAGCAGTTGCTGGGTCCCAGCCTTATCTTCCTAGCCTCCTCATTCCCCTTTTGTTAGGTCTTAGGGTTTTTGTCTTTCCTCTCCTTAAGTTTCGTTTTTGGCAGGTTGGTCCTTCTATTAGGGAGTGTTTGATTTGTTAATAAGTTATTATTATTATTTTCGGGCTAATTATGGTATTAACCTTATCCCGTTTATGATACTATTGGGTATATTATAGATCCTTTGTTTCCATATTTTCAATTAGTTAGGCATTTATTTTAATTCTACTATACCTTTAGAATTAAAATTCCCTTTTTCTAATATCTAATAAACATTTTTTGACCTTTTAAGTAATAATATATTTACCTAATAAGCTTTAATAAGAGATGATTGAATATATATTGATTATTTAATGAATATAAATTAATAATTTAATTATAAGAGGAGATATAATGACCATTAGGTTTAATGTATAAATAAGAAAGTTTTATAAATAAATATATGATAAACCAATATTACCTAATGCAACTAAATTCTAAGGATAATAATACTATTTGTTTTTTATTAATATTGGAATTATAAATTATTAAGGAAATATAGTTTACATGTATTAAGGTATAGAACTTATGGTCCATTAGAATTAAATAATAAATAAGAATGATTTAATTTAAAGAACATTAGATCTAACTTACCAATGGACCATTGATTAATTATTATTAAATGAACCTCAATTACCTAATGTAACTAAATTCTTAGAGTAAGAGTATCTTAATACCATTTATTTGTATTTAAATAATATTAGAATGATAATAATTATGGATTAATTAATAAATTTGGACTATTATACGAGATATAATGACCATTATATTTAATAAATATAGATAGTATATTATTCAATATACTAAAATTAACCAATGAATTATCTTAATACTGAATTATATTTAATTTTAGATATTGAATTATAATCCCAATATTACCTAATGCAACTAGATTCTATATACCATTTATTTGTATTTAAATAATATTAGAATAATAATAATTATAGATTAATTAATAAATTTGGACTATTATACGAGATATAATGACCACTATATTTAATAAAAATGGATATTATATTATTCAATATACTCAAATTAACCAATGAATTTCTTAATACTGAATTATATTTAATTTTAGATATTAAATTATAATTCCAATATTACCCAATGCAACTAAAATCTAAGAATAATAATACTATTTGTTTTTCAATAATATTGGAATTATATATTATTAAGGAAATATAGTTTATTTAATAAACTTGTATTAGGATAGATAACTTATGGTCCATTATATTTAAATAATAAATAAGAATGATTTATTTTAAAGAACATATAGATCTAACCTACCAATTGACCATTAATTAATTAATTATTTATTATTAAATGAACACTCACTTACCTAATGTAACTAAATTCTTAGGATAAGAGTATCTTAATACCATTTATTGGTATTTAAAATAATAATAATTATAGATTAATTAATAAATTTGGACTATTATATGAGATATAATAACCATTATATTTAATAAATATGGATATTAGATTATTCAATAGACTCAAATTAACCAATGAATCATCGTAATACTGAATTATATTTGATTTTAGATATTCATATACATTTATTTAAATTAACGAATGAATTCTTTCATTTACCGGGTTTGACTAGGATCATTAGGTCAAAATTAGCCGTTGGCAATATAGCCGTTGGAGTCTCTGCACACTCTATTTAATTAGCTAGGCCAGATTAGTTCTTCAACTTGTCCTGACGATGAACCACACTGGTTGGTTCGAAACGCGTCGACAAAAGATGGTTTATGTGATTTTGCCGAAGATTTTCTAAACATTAGTATGGATCACAGAAGTCTAAATTCCTTAAGTATTTATAGTGTTAACAAGCTACCAAGGAACAAATGAGTTGCAAAGAATCTAAACCAAATCTAAATTAAAATTGGAGGGAGTTCATCTTATGACATTATAGGGCTTTTGGCTGAATATGTGCCTTCAAAGTGCCTTTCAATATTTTCAAAAATGAATTAAACTTGATGGAAAAGGAAATTAATATTTTCTTAGGCTGAGAGGTATCTTTATTTTTATTTCAATTACAGAATCTGTATATTTTAATGAACATGGATCAAGATCAAAGACATAGCAAAGTCAATTGTTAATTTTACTCTACATTGTTGGATGTCTGAGATGTCCAAAACACAATCGATATACACATAGTGCATGCAGAGTAACTGAAGAGGAATGTCAAATTATTCGATTGAGAGATGGCATAGGAAAATGTTAAGACAAACAAATAATCATAGACATGGAGAAGAAAACTTTTTTCATAACTTTTTGACAGAATAATATTATCTTCCCTCAAGCAAGTTTGTTTTTCTTTCTTCTAATCTCGGATTTTTAGAACCTTATTTGGTTTGATAGAAAGAATTGAGTAAAGACCAATTCCATCTTTCTCTTTCTCTCTTTTGCATCGACTGTTACGAGAGATTAGGGCACTGGTCCAACTACCCCACATCTTTGAGGTTTCTTTGCAAGCCCTCTCATCATCTCACCTCCTCCACTTCCTCCTCAAGAGCCCACCATTACTTTTTTAATGTAGCTTTAATTTATTTAGAATTTTAAATGATGGCTAAGGAATCCAAAACTTGTATTTTGTCTGGATCTTAAAAGTTTTCACAGGCCCCACTACCCACTGAAATTTGAAGCTCAAAATATCCTAGCCATGAAATTACGGCCATCCTTATATACCCTACTATGTACTATTAGCTAATTATAGGTTGTTGGATTAGAATTGGTTATATGGTAATTTTCATGTATCTTATAAGGTGATTAAAGATAGTTGAATTTGAATTGGTTTCAAATCCAAGAACTTTATATCAAAATGGATATGGACAACATAAATTTACTACTTTTTAATTATCATAACCACCTATAGAAATATATTCATTTTGAATACTTCACTTTTGAAAGAATCTGATATAACTCTCTTGAGTTCCTTGGGATTCCAGAGCATGAAAATTCCAGAAGTATGCAAAATTATGACTCTTACCAATACATGCCAAACTATTTAACGTTGAAGCATCAAAAGTTGTGTTATGTATATGAATGCACTTGCAATTATCCTATCTGGTCCCATAGACTATATCTAGTCTCGTGGACATTAAAATTTCATTTCATTTAATTTCAAGATTAGAAATGCGATACCACAGTTCGAGTCCTGTAAGCTCGCAAACACTATAATTCGGACGCAGGATCGCCATCAGCATGGAAGATCCATGATCCAGTTTATGTTTTGTTGGAACACTCAGGAGAAGTAATCTCATCTTCCTACAACATGTGTACCAATACTATATATTATCATAGTAGCAACACCGATTCAAATTTAGTTGTGCTCCATTCTGACTGTACTGACTCTTTAGAACTGGAAATTGATCATAGATGTATATTGATTAATACCATCAACGAGCTTGAATATCTGTCTTTATCAACACATCTGCAAATAGTTATCGGTAATGATCGAAATAATTTCAGAAACCCCTCAGGGGTGCCTGCAATTAGCCATGATGACAAGGCAACAATGGTCAATTGTTACTCCCGGGCCATGAGGCCAGACTGTGAAGGAGAAATAATAATAAGCATTAAGAGCTTAAGCAACGCAACAAATTCGCGAGTTCATTCTCCCATCAAACAATTTTATGGTGCAAAAGTTGATTGGCTTCTTAACCACCCAGATAAAATGAGTGTTGCCATGGATTCAAATGATTTAGCCATAAATACCAATAAACTGTGGAGTATTGATCTCCAGATCAGTGAGGGCATGGACTATTGGCTGAGCATATTAAGACAAGTGGAGTCATTGTCCTTATTTCAGATTGTTCCACCTTCTTAGGCTTCATCACCGACTTTCACAATTGTTGAACATTAAATCTGACCTTGTCTGTTGATCGTTTGTGAGCTTTATAAAGGTTCAGGTTTTCGATCGAGGAGACTTTACTTCAATTTTTTCTTTTTAATTTTTCTTTAAGTAGGTTGCATGGAATAAAGGTATGCTTACTAGTGGAATGCTATTATCAAAGTTGTGTGGAAAGATATGTTGTGCTGGATTTGTGGAACTAGTACAATGTTTGAGTTTGATGTTGCATGGGGATACAAAGATTGTTCCAAGGATCAAAGGACAAATAGAGGATATGCAAAGTAATTTGAGTAGGGTATATTTTTATGTGGAGCCAAAAAATGAAAATATAGCAAAAAAAAATATCCGAGGGCCTTATGAATGGTCACACAGATAAGGATTTCTTTTCTTTTTGCTAAAGCAAGAGTATTTTCTTCTCATATATTAACTAGAAAGTTATAAGACTATGGTACAACTCCCAGTACAAATGCCTACTGGAAAAGCGTAGGGTCCACCATGCTACAAAAATTGGGCCTAGGGCCCCCAAAACTCTTAGACCGCCTGCGACCGTGGGATCTAATTCTAAAGATCCCACGGTTGAGGGGTTAAATCGAGAACTTATTTAACACACAATTTAACAAACACCACGAACCTGAAAGGATGTTAAAACCAATACAAGAGTTCAATCGGGTCCACCCAGGGAGTTAAATCCCGAGCTACTTTGTCGTCCGAAATCCATGAGACCCCACTAGTATCGCGATAAGCTCGGTGGATAACGCTACCAACAAGCTCGATGAACTGTGGTCGTAGATCTTCCCACGCCAGATTTGACGATTGAGGAGAATATCAGACAAAGAAGAAGCACGGAGAAAACCCACCCGATGTAGGCGGTTTTCTCTCTCCTTTTGTCGCCACGTGGTGATTGATGAGTGGCATTGGAGGCAAACGATGGAAAACCGCTTGGGAGCTTGGGGGCGTCCGATAAACCACTAAAACTTTGTTTTCCTTGAAAAAGGAAACCACTCTTTCTCCGCATCCTTCCGTCCATTTGAAATGTCCCTTCGCGTCGATACTGAGGTCTTCTGCTCGATGTACCCTTGTCCTTCATCTGCTTAATTGCCCAATTGTTGCTTCTCCTTCATACTGTGATGATGTTCATTGTCCGTGCTGGCCAGATTTTGGCATTCCTCATGCAATTTCCCTACAGGTGCTAGCTCCCACTTGTATATACTGTTATCTTTTTTACAGAGCACCCCTTCATTTGCCAGCTGGTCTGCTAGTCTGTTGGCGTTTCTGCGCACATGAACAAAATTTAGGGTTCTTAGGATTCTTAGATGTGATTGTATCCGATGATAGATCTGCAAAAGTCGCCAGTGGTTCGAGACTTTCTCTGGTGCTGAACCATTTGCTATTTTTTTTATTGAATTAATTGTTAATTCAGAGTCTGCCTCTATGATAGTGTTAGGTATATTGAGATCTCTCAGAATCTCTAGGCTCTGCTCTATGGCCATTAGTTCTGCCATATTATTGGTAGAATTCCCTAGATGACAAAGGAAGATAACTATGATTTTCCCTTTGTCATCTCTTATAGCTCCACCATAACCCACCATCCCGGGGTTTCCTTTTGAGGCACCGTCTGTATTGAATTTCAAAAAACCGGGGGGCCGAGGGGGTGGTTTCCAGTAATCCTACCCCATAGTAGGGTGTATTGCAGTCCTGATAGTGCCTTGGGGGACACGCTTATGGAGGCCCAAGAGCAAGAGAATGCGAGCCTCCTGGTGAGTTGGAGGATTCTCAGAGGGTTTCTTCTGAAGGGTTTTAACAGTTTCTTTAAGTTGTCTCAAGAGCTGAGCTATTATGTTTTGGGTTGAGCCAGATTTATCATTGAAAATTATGTTATTGCGTTCTTTCCAGACATTCTAGATCAAAAAGCCTAGAATCAAAGTCTAGGCTATGTTGACTTTCTCATTCTCTGATAGTTTTTTCCTCTAATTCTTTAAAGTTTTAAAGATGTCATTTTCATCCCTGTCAGTATGCCTGAAGATAGAGGCAACCTAGTTCCATAAGGTTGAGGTGAATGTGCAGAGGTTAAGAAGGTGATCCATCGTTTCTTCGTGAAGACCACATAACTGGCATCTTGATGGTTCGGAAAAACCTTTCTTTCTAAGATTTTCCCAAGTCAGAATCTTTTTGTGTTGCACCATCCACACAAATAGCTTGATTTTCATCCAGTGATGGTTCTACCATAGGTCCTTCCATGTTTTATCAAGGTTTAAAAAATTATGTCCTGTGGCAATTTCTTTGGCTTCTTTTAGGTTGAAGTTGCCCTCACTGTTTCTGCCCCATCTAAGTTGATTTGTGATAGTTGAGATAAAAAATTTCCTCTTTTCCAGGATTGTTACCAGCGCTTCAGCCTAGGCCTTCAGAGGAGTTTCTTCACTATAAATTGGTACCTTCCATGTTCTCCATTTATTATTGTTCCTTGTCTGATCCCAATAGTCACTGACCTTTTTTAGTCCTTTGTTGGTTGTGTAATCTTTGAGGATCCCCAGTCCTTCTCTGCATAAGTTGGGTTCCTGCTGCCAGTTATCCTCCCAGAACCAGGGTAGGTTCCCATTTCCAATCTCCCAGAAACTATGTTTCTGAACTAATGCTCTGTTCTCCCAAGCATTGTTCTAGATATGGGAGCCCCTGATATGTCCGGTCATTCTAATATGGTCCCATTCTTGCCAGTCCTTTGCATATTTCTGTTTCTAGAGCTTGGCCCATGGGTTTCTTGTTTCCTTCAGCCATCTCCACCAAAGTTTAGCCCCCAAAAATTTGCTGAGAGTTTCTGGGTCATGGAGACCTAAACCCCCATGATTTTTGGGTTTGCATAATTTGTCCCAAGCTACCAGAGCCCATTTTCTTTTTTCCTCCCCCTTTCCCCAAAGAAAATCTCTTTGAATGTTCCTGATTTGTTGTACCACTCCTCTAGGGACAGGAAGAGCCGAAAACATGTAGATTGGAATGGTTTGCAGGACTGTCTTTGTGAGAACAAGCCTGCCTGCTAGATTCAAAGATCTATTTGCCCATTTGCTGAATTTGTCCTTTAGTTTATTAGTGACTGGCTCCCAAACTTCTTTGCTCAGAGGTTTGTCAGTGAGAGGTATTCCCAGATATTTGGAGGGAAGATGATCTCTTTGAAAGCCGAGAATTCTGGATAGGTTTCTTTGAACGGAAATATTAGTGTTGAAAAAAAAAAATTATGATTTTGTGAGACTTACCTCTGTACCCACTGCCATAGAAAAATCTTGCAGAATTTGTTTGAAAGCTTTGGCTTCTTTGACCGTGGGTGTGCCCTGTAGCATGGTGTCATCGACAAATTGTTGATGAGTCAAAGAGTCACCGTCCTGGGTGAGCTTAAGACCCTGGATTCTGCCTTCCCCCTTGGCTGAATTGATTGCTTTGCCTAGTCCTTCCATCATAAGGATAAAGAGAAAGGGAGAGAGCAGATCTCCTTGCTTGAGACCCCTCGAAGGCTGAAAGGGTCTGGATGGAGAACCATTGAGAAGGATAGAAAAGCTAGCCGATGTTACCAAAGCCATAACCCATCTTATCCAATTATGGTCAAAGCCATACGCTTTTAGAACTTCTCTGATGTATGACCAACTTAGCTTGTCATAAGCTTTCGCTAGGTCAAGCTGTATGATCATGCCTACTTGCTTATTACTCTTAAGAGAGTGCACTATTTTGTGAGCTTGAATGACGTTATTGAGAATTTGCCTTCCTTCCACATAACCAGTTTGCTCCTCAGACACAAGAGTTGGAAGAAGGGGCTTGAGTCTATTTGCTATAACTTTAGAGATGATTTTGTATATTACATTACAGAGGGCTATGGGCCTGAATCGATCTGGAGTCATTTCTTTATCCTGCTTAGGAATTAGGGCTATGAATGAGGCATTTAGTGATTTTAGGATTGTTTTTGAAATTCTTGAATCCTCCACCACCTCCAGTATGTCATGCTTGAATATTTCCCAACCTGCCTTGAAGAAGTCTACATTGAAACCATCCGAGCCTGGAACTTTCCCATTGTGCATCTCTTTGATTACTTCTTTGACCTCCTCTTCCATCACTGGCCTGTTGAGATTATAATTATCTTCCCTGGTCACCAGTTTTGGAATATGTTGAGTGAAGCTTTTAATAAATAGAGATCTGTCTACTCTAGGCTCCTCTGCAATATTTTGAAAATGTTGTACCAGAATGGATTCCATGTCTTTGTGCGTGCTCAACTCTCTCCCTTGAGGATCTATGAGTTTTGTGATCCGATTATGAGCTCTATGTTCCATGGTATACTTATGGAAAAACCTTGTATTTCTTTCTCCTTCTTTAAGCCATTGCACTCTTGATTTCTGCTTCTAGAAGATTTCTTCCTGCTGACATCTGTTGTCCCATTCCTGTTGGAGAGAGTCAACTTGCAATTTCCTATCCTCAGTGAAACCTTCCTTGATGAGAATTTGGTTAATTTTCTGTAGCTTTTGTTCCACGTCTCTTTTGGCTTTAAAGATATTGCCAAACTCATTTTTGTTCCATTCTTTAAGTTTGACCTTTATGTGTTTGAGTCTTTGTTGTAGAAGGAACATTTTTGTGCCTTGAATGGG
The DNA here is from genome assembly GCA_031772625.1 of Pinus tabuliformis. NCBI lineage: Eukaryota > Viridiplantae > Streptophyta > Pinopsida > Pinales > Pinaceae > Pinus > Pinus tabuliformis. The sequence continues at coordinate 476,542,267 of CM062818.1, read as the reverse complement.
CAAGTCTTCCTTCCACCATTTATCAATATTGGTGATGAAGTCAGGGTGAGTAAGCCAAACATTTTCGAACCTGAAAGGTCTGTTCCTTGGAGTGCCAATAAAGGAAGCTTCTAACCAAATAGGCCAGTGATCCGATCCTCCAAAAGGAAGGATAAAAGCATTCAAGTTAGGGCCAGAGAGGAAGAGGTTCTCTGAGATTATAAATCTATCTAGTTTTGAGGCAACTTGGGAAGCTCCTCCCCTCTTATTGTTCCATGTGAAGGTTCCATTTGCTGTTTCCAAGTCCACTAGCCTCATGTTGATTAGGAAGTTCTGAAATGCAATAGAGTCTCTTCCTATTGTTCTGGTTCCTCCTTTTTTTCTGTAAGAGATTTAATCATGTTGAAATCTCCACCCAGAATCCAGGGCATTACTGGGTATCTCTCCCTTAGTTCCTCTAGTGAAGTGAGAAGCTTGAGTTTGTCTTCAGGTTTTTGAGGACCATAGACATTAGTGACCATATAGATTTCCTTATCACCGAAAGGTTGGATGACCATTGAAAGGTAGTTCTTGGATGCTTCAGCATCCAAAATTCCAAATTTCTGAGGATTCCAAAGAGTAAGAATTCCTCCCGCTGTATTATTGGCTTTGACTTCTAGGTGCCCATATTTGCTAAGCCATTTGCTATGTATTTCCCTGACTTTATCTATGGAACATTTTGTTTCCTGTATAAACACCATATCTAGGTTTTCTTCTTTTATTCTATGGCTGAGATTCCTTTGTTTTCTTTTACTTCCTAAACCCCTAATATTCCAGGTTGTGAGCTTCATAATGATGGGTTTTTGAATGAGTAACTGGTGAGATCTTTCATCTTACCTAAGTTGAGCATGAGTTTCCCACACTCTGTTAACAACTCATTTTGTCTCTTCCTTCCTCTTTTCTTGCCTGGGTTCTTGGTCGAGTATCTTGGTGTTTCCTCCATTGATTTGACCCCTCTATGCTCCTGGCTATCATGGCTTCTTTTGACTCCAGTGGTTTTCGTTTGAGATCTCCAGAGGAAGAGCTGTTGTACTCTGTCAAACTCCTCTTGAGGTAGGGAATCTATCCCTTTGATGGTTCCCTGGTCTAAGAATTTTTCCAGATCAAGATTCTCCCTCTCAAGAATCTCCTGTAGTTCGTGGTCCTCTGTTCCAACTTCACTTGGGGTCATCTCCTGGTCCCTGCTTAGTTCCATGTTACTTGGTGTAGGCTCCTTTTGCTCTCTGTTTTCCTCCATTATTTCCATACTTTCCTCCTTTTCCTTCTATATGGGATGGTTTTCTGGTGCATCATCCTTTCCAATGTTCCCTCCTTCTTCTTCTAAAATTTCAAAACTGTTGCTACTTAGTAGCTTATTTTCACTAGGTTTCTTTTGGTGCTTTCTTCCCCCTCCTTTCCCTCTGCCTCCCGTCTTGGTAAATCCCTCAGGATCTTTGCCTGTATTGGTTCTCTGATTATCCACCCTTTTGTTTTGTGGGAAATCTCAAAAGAGGTGTCCATGTTCATGACATTTTCGACATCTAAACAGGACATGTTCATAGTCCACCGCATGTACCCATTCCTCATTGTATACTTCTAGGACGATTTCATCCAGGAGTGCTCTCGATAGATCCATTTCCACACATATTCGTGTGAAGGAGGTATATTTATCTTGTTGAAAATGCAACAAGATGATGGATCTTAGTGGAAAGGAGTCGCCTTCACTAAGTGGTCCCGCAAGCGAATTTTGGCGCAAAGTCTATTTTTAGACATATGGATCATGGTCTATGAGTTGCAGAATGTTGTTTATGGATGATTGGTCATGTTGGGAAAAATAGATGGACTTCTATTTTTGGATCACAACAGGAGTGATCAGAGTCTATTTTTAGACTGCTAGTCAAAAATAGAAAAGTCAAATATTATTAGTTCGTAATAATATTTAGACTATAAACTTTATCTTATCCTCTTGGAGCACTTCAGTTTGAGCTACAGATGTGGCACATGCAGCTGTCAGAAGGAAATACGCTTTTCTTATGAGTCAGTTGAGCTATTGCATGCAGGACATCAGTTAGAACTCATGCATGTGAGTTCTGTGGAGTTGGATGTGGAGTTGATGGAGTTGTGTTCAGTTTGACTTGGTTAAACTAGTTGTATTTAGTCTAACTGATCAATAGACTAAGTGTTGAGTGGTGTGAATTAGTTATTAATTAATTCACTAATTATTAACTCATAATGCAACTGAAGAATACATCAGTTAACTCAGTGCATGTACAGTTCAGTGGAGACAGGTGTTAGAGGTTGAGATTGCTATCAGTTGTGCATGAGATCTTGCACAAGCAATGTATTGAGTATGCCCATGAGGATTGCACAACATATGCCCAATGATATAGCCTGTGCTCACGTGATTTCCAGTGTGAGTGATTTTCCAAGGTAAATAGAACTTGGAACGAGTTTGGATTCAATTCATTATCTTGCAGGTATTGTGCAATAGAGGTAGGCAAGCAACGGAGGAGATTTGGAGATCAGATCTGAGCTGTATTGTGTGTAACAGGTGGAGATAGTACTGAGTACTTGTGAGGAGTATTGTACTATGTATTGTTACATGTTCTCAATCATTAATATATAGATGGTGTGGGGTTTTCAGCTGTAAGCTTTCCCCGGGATACATACTATGTTAATGTGTGCATGCGATTGATGTTTTATTGTTTTTAATGCTGCTAAATTGATGATCAACGTAGAGGTGCTTATGTATTATGCATGTATTCTGCAATAGTTTATAATCAGGATAATCTCTGTGAATAAGTGTCATATTATTCAAAATTTTTACATGGTATTAGAGCTGTTGATCATCAGATCTATTATTCAGAGAGTGTTTACATTTTATTTCTTCAGGCAGAGCCTGTAATCGGGCCAGGTAGCCTCTGGATTCATCCTTCTTTTGGAAGGTGAGATATCCGGTGAATTCCCATACAGTCGATATCTATACAAGAAATACTTTGTTCTCACGAATTTTAGATCAGAAGCAGTTGAGTTTTGAGCTAGTGGAATTCGAATTTGCAACAGTGTTTTCTTGGTGTCAAAGTTGAAATGTCTTTCAACGGATTGCGATTGGAGTATGCTCTTGAAGGCAGCTCGAACTATATTGCATGGAAAGACAGGATGGAGGCGGTGTTAGATGATAATGGGTTGAAGGAGTTCATAGAGAACGATGTCCCAAAACCTACTGATGCTGCTCAAGTTGGGGATTGGCAAAAGAAGACACCAAAGTGTCGAAGGATTCTATTGGAGGGCGTGAGGGATCACATTGTGTCCAGCCTCCATGGAAAGGCTTCTCCATATTTGATGTGGAAAAATTTGACAGAATTATTCCAAAGCAAGAGCGACCAGAGGAAGTTGGTACTCAAGGATAAACTCAGAAACATTAGGTGTGAGAATGGAGACAGTATGCACCAGTATCTCACGAAGTTCACCCAATGCCGGGATGAGCTGGGAAGTGTGGGGGTAACTGTTGAGGATGAGGATATGGTGAGTCTAGCACTCCTTGGCCTTCCTAAGAGTTGGCATATATACCAGGACTCGGTGAATGGAAGGGAGAAACTGCCAGGATGGGAGAGACTTTGGTCGAATCTTGTGCAAGAGGAGATTAGACAGCGCACCAGAGACAGTTCTTCATCTATGCATGATGAGGAGAACTGTGCCTTAGCGATTAAGGCGAAGAAGGGGAAGGGGAAGGTTTCTCTTTCCGAATCTAGTTCTTCCAATGATAGGAAGAAGGTTGACAAGTTGAAGGTGAGATGCTTTCATTATCATGAGTTGGGCCATTATGCTACTAATTGCCCAAAGAAGAAGTCCAAGAAGGGATCCAGGGAAGGATCTGAAGGTGAGGCAGCCTCACTTGCTTCACAGTTTGAGTTGGACTTCACACTCTTTGCATGCATGGTTTCATCCATGATGGGAAGTGGTTGGTTTCTTGACAGTGGAGCTTCTTTCCACATGACCGGTGACAAAAGTTTGTTCAGTACTTTGGAGGAGAAAGATCTCCAGATACTCATAGGGATGGGTAATGATGAGAAGTATAGTGTCCCAGGTGTAGGCACGGTTATTTTTCAGAGGGAGCATGGAGCTCGCCTTACCTTGACCGATGTCAAGTATGTACCAGGACTGAAGAGAAACTTGGTGTCGATCGCGATGCTAGAAGACAGAGGATATGATGTTGTCTTCAGTAAGGGAAAGGTTTTCCTTAAACACATCATCACTAGACAGGTGAAGCAGATTGGTTCACGGGTGATCCGGATTTAAACAGGAACGCAACAAATTACAGAGATAACCATATACACAAAGATGCAACGGAAATAATACTTCATTTCATTACTGTAAAATACTGAAATATGCTTACAAACAGAAATGGAAAGAAACCAGCTAGGGCGATGGTAGCTTATCTCTGAGAAGAGATGTGGCGGCTACATGCCTCTGAATTGTTCCGAACTGTGTTACAATGAGGCTCGAAGGCCTATTTATTGTTGAGAAACAATGGAAAACCCTTCACATCCCAAAATCTAACCCTAGAAGATGAAACGCCAAATTGTGGGCCCCGTTTGGGTAAATTGGTACATCAATTTCCCGGGGTCGTAACTTTGGCATACGATCTCCGTTTGACGCATACGATAGCTCGTTAGAAATATCTATCTGAGTACTACCACTTTGGGAGGCAACATGGGTCCATGGACCCATGTTTTCCCAGATTCCCAAAAAAACGTCGTTTAGGGCCTCAAAACGGCTCCGGAAGTTCAGGACCCAAAAAACTGCTAAAAATAGTAAACTGTGCTACAATTTAGGAAACTTAAAAGACTGAAAGAGACAGTTGTGGGGGTCCAAATGGGATAGGTGGGTGGCCACCAACATCCACCTGGATCATTCCTCCCCCCTTAGGAAGCAATGGTCCCCATTGCGTTGAGTTCCTCGCTGAGATGAGGAAGCTTCTACTGAGCTGGGTCTCTGGTGAGCTGTTCTGTAATCTCTGATGTGACCAGAAATGGTGGGAAGCATGGTCGACGATGGTCCACATTGAACACTTGGTGCAAGCGAAGGAATGGAGGAATGTTGTGCTTCAAAGCATTGTTGCCCGTAGCCTTGGTACTGGTGTAAGGACCATGTCGGAGTGGTCGGAGCTTCTGATGGGCTCTTGTAAGGCATTCTTTCTGCAGATGTAACCAAACTTTGTCGCCCACCTGAAACTTGTGTGGTACCCATGTGGGTGAGGAGAAGTTGTTCCTGTGTTTTATCATGACCGTATCCCTTTGCTGCTGCTGCTGCATGGAGGAACCCTTTGCAGGGGTCATGGAGGTAGCAACGATCTTCCCCTTACTTTGGGAGTGAACCAGACAAATAAATTTCCTGGTCTGTGAGATGAGCTTGCTGCCTTTCTTAGCAGTGATCAAAGATGTGGCAGTAGGTGGGGCTACCTCTGGTATCCTGTATAATGAATTACTCAAAGAAATAATGATAGCACGAGGCCTTGACTCATACACAGCATGTCGCCTCCACAAGTATGGCTGGCCTAATAATACATCACAAACATCCAGAGGTGTAACATCACACAATACCTCATCTGTGAAGGGTTTGATGCTGTAGGGAAGGCGACACTGCTGGCGAACTTTCAGATCTCGTCCTTCGTGAAGCCACCCGATACTGTACGGCTGCGGGTGCGGTGTAGTCGGTAGGCCCAACCGCTTCACGACCTCTGCTGAAATGAGGTTCTTTTGGCTGCCACTGTCGACAATGAATTGTAGCGGCGAACCCTTCACCCACATCTGTGAGTGGAAAAGACGCTCCCCTTCCTCTGGATTTTCGGGCTCATATTTCTGGATCTTGGCGGTGGCAACAGTGGCACTGGGATCCGCATCAATGATCTGCTTCCCTTTGCCATTCCCCTTGTCGGGTTCTGGCTCAGGGTCGGAACCTGCATCTGATTCGGAAGCCTTCAACTAAGCCACCAGCAATTGCTTGGTCCGACACTCACTTGTGTTATGAGTGGGACTCTTGTGGAACTCACACCACTTTCCTGTGTCCTTCTTCGGCTTCATGATGTTGTTCTTTTCTTGCGGCTTCGACGGGTTGTCTTGGGTCACCCCGCCTTGGATTTGTCCTTTGAGCTTCGGATTTGCAGATCCAAAGTCCCACTTCTTCTGTTTGAACTTTTGCTTGATTTTGACAGCGTATCGATATGCTGTGCCGAGTGAGGAGATGTTCAAGAACCCCATCTCTTCTTGGATGTATCTGTGTAGGCAGCCGTGGTATTTGAGTACCAGATGCAACTCAGAATCTTTGATACCCAACTGTGTGCGAAGGGTATGAAAAATGTTTGTGAACTCTGGCACATCTTGGTCTCGTCCCTGCCACAGTGTGGTCCATTTGATGTATTTGTCCTCATAGCTTCCGACAGGGTAGTACTGCTCCTTGATGGCATCCTGGAAGTCATTCCATGTGGGTGCGGCTGAAAATAGTGAGCCTGTACTTTCATCCTTCTGCTCGCAGTAGGTTTCCCACCAGTCCTTGACGTGTGGGGCTACTTTGAGAAGAGCGAAAACAATCTTTTCCCGATTTGAAAATTCATGAACAGAAAAATACCCATCTAGCAGATTTAACCATTTATCTACGACATCTGCGTCTATTTGACCCTCGAATATGGGGATTTCAAAATTAACTTGTACCTTGAAGGGTGTGGCATTTCCAGAGTCGCTGTTGGAAGCCGATGCGTCGCCTCTGGGTAGCCGCTGAAGGATCTGCGCAAAGCTATCCATCATCCCGTTCCTTTGTCGCTCGAGCGCTTCTTCGAGCAAGATTTTGATAGGATCTCCTGCCCCCTCGTCTTTCTTCTCATCTGCCATGGGAGGTCGTCGAGATTTGCGAGGCTGGTCTTGCAAAGGTTCGACCAATTCAAGCCCTAACTCCTTATATCCCGACCTCGTTGGGGACATGCAAAGAAAAGCAGAGAAAAAGCAGACCGCTTTGATACCACTGATCCATATTTAAACAGGGACGCAACAAATTACAGAGATAACCATATACACAAAGATGCAGCGGAAATAATACTTCATTTCATTACTGTAAAATACAGAAATATGCTTACAAACAGAAATGGAAAGAAACCAGCTAGGGCGATGGTAGCTTATCTCTGAGAAAAGATGTGGCGGCTACATGCCTCTGAACTGTTCCGAACTGTGTTACAATGAGGGTCGAAGGCCTATTTATTGTTGAGAAACAATGGAAAACCCTTCACATCCCAAAACCTAACCCTAGAAGATGAAACGCCAAATTGTGGGCCCCGTTTGGGTAAATTGGTACATCAATTTCCCGGGGTCGTAACTTTGGCATACGATCTCCGTTTGACGCATACGATAGCTCGTTAGAAAGATCTGTCCGAGTACTAGGGCCTCAAAATGGCTCCGGAAGTTCAGGACCTGAAAAAACTACTAAAAATAGTAAACTGTGCTACAATTTAGGAAACTTAAAAGACTGAAAGAGACAGTTGTGGGGGTCCAAATGGGATAGGTGGGTGGCCACCAACATCCACCTGGATCAATGGGTCAAGAACCTGTATGCTCTTGAGGTTCAAGATGCATGCAAAGCCTTGAGCAGCGAGGCAACTGATGGAGACTTGGTGGTTGAGAGGGAGCGTATATTACCTCTCAACATGCAGAGCCAAAAGAAGTCTCAGACGATTGTGGAGGAGCCACGATTGGTGCAACAGCTTCAGGAGGTTGTGGAGCAACCACAGCAAGGGAAGCTGAGAGGAGATCGAGTAGAGACATCCACTCATGCAGAGACCTCCAGTAGGGGGAAACTTTGAGCCAGGTGGGTTGAGGGATCACATGCAGCCATACCTCTAGGTAGGAGGTGGGGCGATATAGAGTGATCGTCCCAAGGAGGAGGGGCAAGATCCATGAGGTACCCAACCTCTTGGATGAGACCTTGTTACGGGAGCCCCGATGTGGAGTAGCAGGAACTGACTGATTGGGTAGAGACAGATGCAGATGGAGCGGCAGAGAGAGCGACAATGCAGGGAATCCCAGGACATCGCATAGCATGCAGGCTGCAGCAATGCGAGAGGCACAAGTGTTTTGCACAGTGCTAGGTGGCACAGAGAGGTGTGCAATGGTGCGAGATGCATGGAGATGTTGCAGTAGCGCAGATGTCAGAGAGGGAGCACTTGTCAGCAGCAGGTAGAGCTTCAGCATCAGGTAATGTTCCTAGCCCAACAGAGTGGTCAGTTGGGAGTGTTTTTGTTCCAAGTGTTGTTGGGGCAAATGTGTTGCATGCAGAACATTCCAGAGTTACAGGATAGGGGTTGCTGATAATCCATATCTTGTTGAGAGGGAGTGTTGAAAATGCAACAAGATGATGGATCTTAGTGGAAAGGAGTCGCCTTCACTAAGTGAGCCCGCAGGCGAATTTTGGCGCAAAGTCTATTTTTAGACATATGGATCATGGTCTATGAGTTGCAGAATGTTGTTTATGGATGATTGGTCATGTTGGGAAAAATAGATGGACTTCTATTTTTGGATCACAGCAGGAGTGATCAGAGTCTATTTTTAGACTGCTAGTCAAAAATAGAAAAGTCAAATATTATTAGTTCATAATAATATTTAGACTATAAACTTTATCTTATCCTCTTGGAGCACTTTAGTTTGAGCTACAGATGTGGCACATGCAGCTGTCAAAAGGAAATACGCTTTTCTTATGAGTCAATTGAGCTATTGCATGCAGGACATCAATTAGAACTCATGCATGTGAGTTCTGGAGTTGGATGTGGATTTGATGGAGTTGTGTTCAGTTTGACTTGGTTAAACTAGTTGTATTTAGTCTAACTGATCAATAGACTAAGTGTTGAGTGGTGTGAATTAGTTATTAATTAATTCACTAATTATTAACTCATAATGCAACTGAAGAATACATCAGTTAACTCAGTTCATGTACAGTTCAGTGGAGACAGGTGTTAGAGGTTGAGATTGCTATCAGTTGTGCATGATATCTTGCACAAGCAATGTATTGAGTATGCCCATGAGGATTGCACAACATATGCCCAGTGATATAGCCTGTGCTCACGTGATTTCCAGTGTGAGTGATTTTCCAAGGTAAATAGAACTTGGAATGAGTTTGGATTCAATTCATTCTCTTGCAGGTTTTGTGAAATAGAGGCAGGCAAGCAGCGGAGGAGATTTGGAGATCAGATCTGAGTTGTATTGTGTGTAACAGGTGGAGATAGTACTAATTACTTGTGAGGAGTATTGTACTATGTATGTTACATGTTATCAATCATTAATATATAGATAGTGTGGGGTTTTCAGCTGTAAGCTTTCCCCGGGATACATACTATGTTAATGTGTGCATGCGATTGATGTTTTATTGTTTTTAATGCTGCTAAATTGATGATCAACATAGAGGAGATTATGTATTATGCATGTATTCCGCAATAGTTTATAATCAGGATAATCTCTGTGAATAAGTGTCATATTATTCAAAATTTCTACGTATCTCGCAAAGTTGCCTATGATATTTTTAGAAAATGACCTAATTTCTTTCCTATTGCTTTTAAGGATTCAGGCAGCCAATAATCTAGAGGTAAGGAGTATAGTCTTATCCATACTGGGACCGATGTGAATGTTTCTCGTTCCAGGACAAAGATCATCATCCAAGGTCGCATGTATAGGCCTGCAACAACATAGAAATATGGTCCTCCTTCAAACACTTTGTCTTTGTCCTCTAGGTTAGTGAAAACCACTGTGAAGAAACCCTTGGACCCTAGATGCAGAGTTATTTCTCCCTTTGGTTTCCAGTTGTTTCTTATCCATGAGTACATATTCTTTTCTGTAGGCCATATGCCCATAAACTTGCATATAATAGTATAAGTCGCCATGTGATCTATGTGCACCTGTAGTGCAGGATCGTTCAGAACCACCCGGGGTTTGATATTTGTCTTGGGTTTACAGGGTCCTATTGCAGATTTGTACGCCTTTCTCTGACTGTTGTCCCCTGGTCCTTCCTCCCTTATGGCCTCCCCGTGAGTCTCTTCCTCTTCATCGGATTTGCTACTTTCCTGTTTTTTTGTGTTTGTTTTCTTTTTTTCTACCTCCGAAGGTTTCCTAAATCCATTCAAACTCGTTTCCTTGCTTTTGTTTGTAGGAGGGAGTGGAACTCCCTCCTCCTGTCCCCTCCATTGTTACCAGCTTGCTCCTTCTGTTGCTCCTTGTTCAAAACCCTAACTCCTGAGAACCTGAAAAATCCCCGCAGATAAGGATTTCACAACAGATAAAGACTGAATATAAGTGGAAAGAGGTCTATATTGAAGTTTTTTTATTCCTTAAGCTACTTAATAGTGGAAAATAGGAAAAAGAAAATTGATAATATATACACACACACACACACACTAGATCTTTTATGCGTGGACAGATTTGTACTCAATTATTTAATTTCATTGGGCATTTAATAAATCAAAGGCATATATAGGTTTGTACTCAATTATTTATTTTGATCGGCTTGGACACTTAATTTATCGAGGGTTGCTATGAATCTATGTTAATAATTTCATTAGTTAAACATAAGTGATTTTTAAGTATGTTATGGAGTTATCCAACGAGTTCATTTCTTTAATTTGTTTAACTTTATGTGTAATCATATATCTGAGTTTTCTTTTTCCACTATTTACTTTCCATTCAAGAAAATTGATTTCCATGTATTGTTTATATTTGTTTGATATGATAGTTTCAAAACAAAACAAACTACATATCTGCAGAGCATTTCTTGTGATCTCTTTGCTTTTTCCAACCAAGCCTTCAAAGCAAAAAATCAAAGTTTAATTGATATACTATGTTTGTAAGTTTTTCGGTCATAGCTCGTGTATTTATCGTGTAAGGCATGAACTTTTATGAGATTAAAGTTTATTGAATGTTTTGGTATTGATATTTTTTGGGTCTTTTCGTAATTGACATTTGTTCAATATGGGAGACCTTTACTACTTTCATAGTTGTTGACCTTCATTTCTCTGGTTTCTAAAATAAGTTCTCCTCCAACTTCCACATTAGCAAAATTTGGGAGAAAATGGGTTCTTTGGCTCCATATGATGTCAAACCCTTTGCTGATCCAATGATCTTTTCAGCTCCGACATTTGCAGCTACCTTGGTGGACAAAGACGACTTGCAGAGGTGGACAAAGACGACTCTTGCTTTTCTACTATTTTTCTTTCTCGTTTTTCTAGATTTCAAGAACGACTGTACTTGAGCACCGCAATAGTAGGAATTTCAAATGTGTATGCCATGTCTATGTATTGGAATATTATTGTATCAATGTCCTTGAGTTGGGTTAAGTGATTTTATAGTTTCTACAACTTTTATGTTCATGTTTGGGTTTCTCAGATAATGGGAAACTAAGTTTCCTGAACTTTGCAATCCAAAAGACCCACATATTATAAGTGATCTTGGAAAACACCACTTGTTTGGAGGTAAGATTGATCAAACGAGTAGTGATTTTGTAAATAAAATATACACTACCTTTGTTCAAATATGGGACCTATCTCGAATTTTCAATACCCTAGACAACAATCACGATGGCATGGTTACCACAGACCATGTACACAGGTTACTAGAAAACCTTCGAATTCAACATATCTTTGATGATAATATGAAATTACTGATAGGCTCTTCCAATCATATGAACTCTATAGTTTCCTTTCATTTTATGTCATGGCTCTTTTAATAAGTATTTTAGTTTTTGGTCTATGGTAGTCATTTTAGTTTTTATTAGTTTATTTTATCTTAATTATTTTATTTTAGTTATATTACTCGTTTTCTTTAGTTATAGTTAAAAATTAATTTAGTTTAGCTTAAATTTACTTTAATTTTGGTTTAAGCTTAAATATTTAGCTTTGATTTAATAACATTGATTTTATTATTTAATAGCTTTAATTTTTGTTTGAATGATAATATTAGCATATAAATTTGAATTTTATCTATTTATGTTATAGTTTGAGTTATTTTAAATTACTTTTTATTTAAAATTACTTTTAGTTAATTATTTTAATTTAATTTAAATTTTATATTAGTTTTTATTTTTATTCTTAGATTTTATTCAAAGTTTTATTTATATTTAGTTTAATATTTTGTTTTAAGAAATTGTTGATTGCTTGGATTGTAGATAAGATAAGATAAGATAAGATAATTATATTTATGTCCAACTAATGACCACAAAGTAGGTCAAAGGGATTGTTGAGTACACTGATGTATATAGAAAGCGAGAGAACCAAGCGGTCTCCTATAAAAGATACAATGCATGAAGTAAATCAAAGATACAATGAATGAAGTAAATCAATATTTGGCCCTAGCGAAGAATATCCAGGAGCTAATAGGTCTGAGGATCAAACCCATCTCTCCTAACATCTAAGGCTAAATGAATAACACTGAAGAAACTCAACAAAGTCTGTTGGCTCGATGAAGAGCCGATGGAAAGTGCAGACTGTCCACTAAATCGTATCTTGGGGGGGTTCACACATTGTTGAATTCTAAAGGACCTAGTTTGTCTCCTAGGAACGGATTTGAGATGAAACTGCTGCTGAGATCTCGTGTGGCAGGGTGAGGTCCCACGGATCCTCACTGATCTGGAGTTTGGATACGTACTGGTATCAATCGATCTCCTGGTGCCCCTGTCTGAAGGTAGTACCCTGGAAAATATCGTGATCCTCTGTGTGGGGTCTGGTCTGATGGGAGGCTGAAGAATATGTGCTCAGAACCTAAGAGCCTCCTGCATATATAGGGCCAAACATCTCTGATCGGGGTACCTGAAAAAGTCGGCGAGGGTTCGAGAATCTCTGAACAAGTAATGAAACCTTCCTCTAATCTCGTAGTGGACAAGGCATCCAAGGATGAAGTGCACCTCAGTCTCCACTTCCTGTAAATGACATACCTGGCAGACTCTGTCTAGTCTAACCACTTCGTTGTGTGTCTCTACCCAAAGTCTATGAGAACCTACTTTGAACTGGCCTAGAGGAATGCGAAGAGCATGCATCCAATGGTGAAACATATACTGGGGTTGAACAATGAGCTCGTCTCTCAACTCCAAGAAGTGCTCAGCATAGAAGGCCATCTTTAGGTGCAACCCTCCTGGAGGATTGACCCAAGTGACCTGGGCGAATTGCCTATAGATGTCCTCCTTAGATGATCTTGTTTAGCTCCTATCTAGTAGGTAAAAGGTGATCAGGAGCATCTAAGGAATATCGGAAAGGAGGGAGACAATCCAATTGAATTCGCACTGACTCTAAGAGGTTTGAAACTCCTGTAAACCAAGATCTGGCTCGCCCTGAGGGAGTAGAACGGGGAATAGTCTCAAAAGAGCAATATGCCAAGTGAGGATAATGGTCCCTACTCTTTATCGAGTCTGCCAAGCCTTGGACATGATGCAAGAATGAAACCAATCTGAAGATCGTCTCAAGCCGAAAGGGCTGAGCTCCAAACTTTGCAAGGATGATGTGCTGCGGCACTGCCAGTTTGCACCTAATGATGCGACGAAGAAGAAGAATCTGGACTCTCTCAGTTAAAGCCTAGTCTAACTCAAGTAAAGACGGTCCCCAAATCTCTGAGCCATATAGAACACTAGGACGAATCAAGGTGTCCATGAGCCTCATCTTGGACGAGATGTCTTGGAAGTGATGTTGAAAGGACTGTCTCTCAAGAAGGGCGAAGGATCCCTATCCTTTGTTGATCTGAGGCTGAAGCGCTGGTCACAAACTGAAGCGGGGACCTGAGAATTGCACCCCCAAGTAAGTATACGTGCTGGTGATCTCAATCTCCTCCCCTCTGAATAGAAAGTGAAGGTCTGAGGTTTTCTTCACCCCATTGAAGATCGTAACCTTGATTTTACCTAGGTTGACTGTCAACTATCGATGGTCACAAAACAAAGCTAACGCATCTAGTTCCCTCTGTAATCCTTCTAGGAATGAGGAGAGGAGGACCACGTCGTCAACAAAGAGTAGAATAGATATCAAAACCTAGTGAAGAGGTAACCATCAGTGTCCTGGACATGCTCGTGTAGAAATGCTTCCAACTCATCAATATAGATCCCAAACAGGGTAGGGGACAGTGGACAACCCTATTTAACCCCAATAGTGCTTTGAATGAAACCAAACATCCCATGGGCTGCGTGAAGATGACCATGAACAGACTCATATAGGTGCATAATAGCGGTCAATAGGGTTGCAGAGATGCCAATATCTCTGAGTCTCTAGAGCAAGGCCTCCCTCAGAATAGAATCAAAAGCTTTTCAAAAATTTACAAGGATATGGAAAATTTTGAGACCCAAGATCATGAGAGACTAAAAAAACTCAAAAGTTTATAAAAAAGAATAAATACAAAGCTCAAGGGGTTCCATTTTTTTACAAAAATAAACTTTTTGTACGAGTGTAAAAGACTTAAACTTTTATACAACGTTACTTTACACCGAATTTCAATTTTTTTTTAACAGAAATATCATCCACGTTGTCATTATCATAACATCAAATCCATATCACTTTCAAAACAACGCCCAACATGCTATATGTATCCTCTATACACTTTTCTACGCCTGATGGAAACATCCATCTCCTTCTTCCATGCCACCCCATAGGATTCCAACCCTCATAAAACCCTAAACCTCATCTCAAATGAAACCCTAAATCATCGCAGCACCGTGCTCACTTTTGGTCTTCGAAAACGTTTTGCCCTCCGAACCATCTACGACGATATTCATCCAGATATCCAGTCCGGCGGGCTCCTCCAGGTAGTTATTTCTCTGTTTCTTCTTTTAATTTCAGCAAGGGTACGCTTTAATCTGCGATTTCACTGTTGCAAAGATAATGTCTATTCATCAAATATTGAAACGTTTGATAATGAAGGAAGTCCCCCTAGTATCCACTCATGTATCGATCCCAATTTTGCTGTTTCGTCCTCTTGCAATTAATGCAAATCCCCACATAAAAATCGCCAATTTCTGCACGGAAACAGCAATCCCATCCCCAACTCCACCAGATGGGGGCGTTGTCACATATTTTTTCATCAACAAATGCGGTATGACAGAGAAAGATGTTTCAAAAGTCCTTAAACTTCGCAAGGGATTGCTGCGCAAACCAAACCAGGATTTGGAAGAAAGTTTGGAGTTGTTAAGTGAATTTGGTTTGACCACCCCTGCTCAGATTCGAAGGGTGGTTCTTTGCAACCCTGGGATTTTCTTATGTAAATCCAAAAGGGACTTAAAGTCTAGGCTCAGCTATCTAAGGTCTATCATCAACAAAGAGGATATCTGCAAGCTTCTTTATACCAATTCAAAAATTCTTGGTCTGAGGGAGGATAGGCTTCAATCTGCGGTTTCAGTCTTGCAAGGATTGGGTATTGAGGGCGATGCATTATCAAAATTATTGGCAACGCAACCCCGTCTCCTCAGTGTTACGGAGGAAAAAGTTATGGAGTCATTTAAAGTGGTGGAAGGTCTGGGTCTTGAGAGGGGATCCAAGATATTTGGGCACGCTTTGCGTTCTTTACTAGGAATGGGGAAAGAAAAGATAGATCGAAAACTGCAGTTTTTGAGCAGTTTAGGTTTCTCCAAAAAACAAATTTACAAGCTCTCATGTTCGATGCCGGCGATTTTGGGACTTTCAGAGGAAAAACTGAAACGGAAGGTAGACTTTCTTGTCAAATCACTGGGTCTTCCATTGGATGATATTGTTAGATGTTCCAATCTGTTGACATGTAGCTTGGAGAGGAGGATAATTCCTCGGTATAGAGTAATGGAGGCCTTGAAGTCCATGCAACTGTTGAAGAGAGAGAGGATTTCTCCACAAATTGTTAATTACACAGACAAAAAGTTCTTGGAAAAGTATATAAATGGGAATCCCGAATACTCCTCCGTTCTGCGGGATATTTACTATGGAGAAAAAGCTGTGAAAGCTAATCGTTGACAAGGAGACTTGCAGTGAGTGTGTTTCAGTCAAAAGGATTCAACGAATTGTGAGCAGCTTCAATCAATATAAGATTTCATTACTGCCTTATAATCTTTTGTGGATTCCTTGGCATAAAAGAATCATTACTGCCTTATAGTCTTTTGTGGATTCCTTGGCATAAAAGAAGGGTGCTTGTAGCAGGGGCCAGCTAACAGTTCTGAGAAACAGATTTTAGAACAGGAGCGATTCACAGCATTGCTTTTAACTGAAGGTGCAACTCACCTCCTTCGTTACCTCAGCGTGAGAAAGGCAAATGGCCAATCAGGCCTGGAATTTCAAATTCTTTTTGCCTGTAAAATTAAAATTTGACGATGTTTTTGTATTTTTTTTACCTTTCATTTTACGTTTTTAACTAAATATGTGAGTGTCATGGAAAAAGCTATTTTAACAATTTTTGTAAATTGATTCCACAAAAAATAAGTCATGAAATGGAGGCTGATAATGACGGCTGATAATCACTGTTATTTATAATGATTCTTGTTAGATTGAAATTGCAGATTTGTACTCTATCAGATTTATAACTCAGATTTATAAAATTTTTGCAAAAAACTTACAATCCATGGATTATAAATAAATCGTGGACTATAAATAAATAATCTAGAGAAAATACAGAAAAGTTGTGTAATAATAAACAGTAATTATATTTCATTAAAAGCCAAACTTTCTGGAGAAACTACCAAAGTATTCAGTGTAGACAGATCATACTTGTTAAATACTATACACCAACACAACAGCAAAGGAAAAAACAACCATTGCAAGTCCACCAAAAATACACCAACACAACAGCAAAAAGAAAAAACAACCATTGCAAGTCCACCAAAAGACCCCCGACGAAATCTAAACTATGAGCACTGTTGTGTGATATAGAAAAGATTAATTAATTATGAATAGTGCAAATTCCCTACAGACACCAAACCATAACAACCTTCAAATGAGGAAAAAAAAACAATGGCATAGAAATTACTCAATATCCAAATGCATGTGAGCGTTGTAACACAGTCAACCTATTTTTTACTATCTTCAACTTACACGAGCAAAACAGCCCAAAAACCTCAAAAAGATTCAAAAAGGGGAGAAATCTATGAATATAAACCACGTTGCAAATTCTCAATATATATATATATATATATAGTGAAAAGATTTGAGGTATTTATGCCTGCGTCTATGCTGCATGTACTTCTTTGGCATAAACGACAAGGCTATACTGTCAAGTTTATAAATTGGTATACATCAATATATATCTTTATCAAAATCGAACATAACCACTGCTGAACTGCCTAAGCCAAGGTTATAAGGGACGAGATTTTTCATGCTCCATTAACGTTTTATAATAATGAGTAGGACGAGATTTTTCATGCTCCATTAACGTTTTATAATAATGGTTACTCATATGTTAGTTATATGCTTATAGTGTAAAAAGATACAAGTAATATGAAAACAAATTTTATTACTAATTTTAACTTCTAAAATTTTGATATTTGAAATTCATTTACAAATAGACTCACCTACTTAATCTAATCCAACTTAACTAATACCTTTCCAATTAAATTCAACACAAGTTTGACACTCATCCCCTCCAATCGTTTTCCCATATAAAAACAGCGTATGCTAATATGGTTAATTATTACAAACTATCCCACCACTTCCGTGACTCTTGACAAATAATAGTCGGGAATCGATATATGGCGTTCGGAAAATTAAAACCACTGTACAACAACTAGATCATACCGTGCATCTGCATTTCTTCTGGCAACATCAGACAATATTGAACTTGAGTTTTGAGCAATTGGTAGGAACTCTGTGGGATACCGGATTTAATGGTTTCCCTTACATAATATTAATGTGCAGGGAATTCATCTTTTTATATATATATATAACATTTAGCAATTTTCTCAACATATTTATTACAAAGACAATGGGTTGGCCATTCAGTTATTTGTTCACAATTCATATTGCGAAAAGACAGACAAAACAGCACGTATTCAATCCAAGCACGTATTCAATCCAACCATTGCTCTGGTAAGAAATCGACTCAGGCTAAAAACGGAGCAAGAAAATAGATAAGGATTAATGCAATCTATTCATTGCATTAATGCAGTGCAAACAACACACCTTTATCCCAAAATTTGACAGGCAAAATAAATATCTACCCCAAAATTAAACCAGGATTTAAACTCTAGAAACAAAACAAATGAGTTCAATGTTAACCGCCAAAGCTGTAGAGGGTTTTGCGGCTTGGCCAGGCTGCCCTGCCTCTTGAGGGCATAGAGAACATCCATGGCGCCGCTGTGACATTCGAACATACCACTTGGCACTACTAATAAAAAAAAGCCGGTGAGTAATTGACATACCTACAAATAGTGACAGGTAGCAGATTCTGGGTGGCGTTCAAACAGCAACTATATCGAAACAGCAACTATATCGAAACCGCCCATCTAAAATAGTAACTCAGGACTCCAGGAGCATCCACAATCAGTGTAGTGTAGTGTGGGCAAGTTCAAAAACAAACAAAAAATACCATCTGCGGCAAGAGATATACTGGTATCATGTATGGCCGCGGCCGGCAGGTTGCAACCCAAACGCAAACCTTTAACCAAACGATGAAATTAATGAAAATTCATAGCTTTTTCGAATTTCAGAACACCCCACAATCCAGATAAGATTAATAGCTTTTTCGAATTTCAGAACACCCCACAATCCAGATAAGATTAACTCCTATGCTTGACTTGACAAGAACTGCAGAATTTTACGGTAATGAAACCTAAAGCACTTAATTTCAGTAAACGTGGCCGAATGGAGGATAAAAGCTGAACGGTGGAAAGGAAAAACAATTAATTTGGAGAACGCATCGTATACTATAGGCTGGTATGCACACAAGGGATTAATTAAGCCATAGCCCGTATGACTCAACCTAGTACAATAGTCACAGACTCCAAGAGATAGGTATTACAGGTATTATAGATTTTTACGTTTTTTAAATGAAATTAAACGTCAAAACGACGGGTTGGGAAGGTATACCACGCGTCTAACGTGACGTGGAAAATTTTCTCCGTGCCGTCAAATACGTTCTAAAATCAAAAATACGTCCTGTGGAACGTCAAATTCCAGGCCTGTGGCCAATATTGATTTGTAATCAACACACCCCAGACATTATTGTGTTGCCAACTTGTACTTTACAGAGTTCAGCGTGCGTCTGAGCACATACGTGTCTCACAGCAAATACCTCATCTTTGCAAACCATAAACAGAGTTAGCCTCTTATTTGAATGGATGTTATTAATGGCTTTAAATGAGTAGTTTAACTCTTATATAATGGCAGATTGCCTTTACCGATATATGCATTTTCGATGCAGAACAGTATTTTTGTTTTAATTTCTTAGCAATTTCTGTCATTTTTCTACACATTTTCTGTTAGTATTATATGTTTTTATGGCAAAATATAAAGTCGTTATCGATTGGACTGGAACCCTAGTCAAGTATTCAAATGACACAATCATTTTAGGATTATGTCTTCTTGCAAGCCGACAAGTTTTTTTGAATGAACCATTGTATTTAGACATGGATGATTTCACAGTACTATTTTAATACATAGATATATATATTTTTTATTGGAATTTTAAATAATACTTCTGCAAATTTAACATTGCCTATATAGGCTTGTCCTTGTTGTCAAACATGGCTTGGATGGACTGTAGATTGTAACCTGGTGTATAATGCATTTTCATTTGAGTTTTAGTCACAACACTTTTTGTTCTGTTGTGAATTCTTTGTCATAATGTTTTTATTAAAAAATTGTTAGAAAATCAGTTTATCTGAAATGGGTTTGGAAAAATATTGATTTGTAGAAATGTCATGATTCTTCTGTGTCTTGTTTTTTAGAATGTAGAGCATTGGCATTGGGTGATTGGTGGTTGGATAGTAAGTCCATGATTTTGAGATATAATTGGATTATCAAGTCTGAATGTCCCTTGGGTATTATGTTTGACTATCTATCAACCACTCATGGATGAGTCAAACTTGCAAATGACAAGTAAACTCGTAAGTCACTAAGTAATGAGTCCAATTCATGGGCTCATTGGTCCTATAGATATAAATGACAAAAAAAGAAAAGAAAAAAAACCTCATTTTTAGTGAACTTGTTAATTGTAATGAACTTTTAATTCAAACTTTGGCTGTATAAAAAAACAAATAAAGATTGCAGTGAACCTTGTTGATTGTATTGAACTTTTAATTCTAACTTTGACTTTATAAAAGAACAAATAAAGATTGCAGTGAACCTTGTTAATTGATTTGAACTTTTAATTCAAACTTTGACTTTATTAAAAAAACAATTAAAGATTGCCCAAACTTTTGACTTTAAAATAAATAGATAGGGATTATTCAAACTTTAAATGTAAATCTTTGCTAGATATTAAACCTTAAAAAAAGAATTATTGACAAATTGTAGAATCATCCAATATGAATTAATGTCATATTATATGTCAAAAGTGTGTGTGTGTCTATATATATATATATATAAATACTCAATTCACCTAATAAATTCTTGATTAACTTATTAAGAGCATGAAGATAAATTTAATGGCATGCATCTTTAAAAAATGGAACTACCATTGTGTAGACAATTGGGAAATAAGGAGGGAGCCAAAAAATGTAAGCGCTAATGCACTCAAGATCCTATTGTAGTCTAAACTAGTTTTATTTAGTAATATGTGTGGAACAACCATAAAATAATCATATCAACAACATTCTATAAATTTTAATTAGTTCCACAAAAAAGAATACAAATATAATCTCATCATGAAAGAACAACATGCATATGTACTCAACCACATATATTACACACAAGTAGTCTACATAATATCCAAAATAATGCATAAAATTCATTAGTTTCCAAGCCACATATAAGACAAGTCATCAAGTCAATGAAGGACAAACAATCAAATTATATAGATAATAAATCCATACAAATTGGGGTATCACATACTCCCTCTCTTTGAGAAACTTAAACTTATTTTGAAATTATTATGCAAATACGTGAAGCTTGTACTATGTCAAATTTTATTCTAAATAATTACATTTTGGTGTCATTTATATCATGTTAAATATCATAAAGAATTGACCAATTCACTACTTTAGTTTCTTTCAAAATTCATGTCTTTCTATAAAATTATAAGCATAATCTCATATTAACACCCATTATACAAGCCGAAGGTGATAACAAACTAATGCATTATTTCATATAATCCGTTCCAAATGATTGTTTCAAGTATTTATTGCATGTTTCAAATATCATTATTAAGCATGTCTTAAGTGGTTGCCATGTTGTATGAGGGAAGTCGTGGCTAACATTTGAATTACTTAAAGCTAGTATTTGGTTTCACCTCAAATCTATGTATTATTTGTTATTCATGTTCATTTATGGTAATTTTCATGGATATCTTCTTTTAATCGGTTCTATTCAATGATGTCACACACGACCATCATAATTGTAAACAAAACTTTGCATAGATGTATGCTCACCATCACCTTATCATATGCAGTGATTGCTAGCTCATCAATTATTATAGCAATCATCATCTCATTTATTTGGCAATCACAAAGCTTACAAAGCTTCAAAAGCTCATAGGTCAATTCCATATGTAATATTAATTGTTATACATGTGATCATACAAATAATATTACTTAACAAAAAGGAATGGGTTCAATGATGACAATTTGTCTAATTAATTTAGTGACAACTATTATTCAACCAACTTGTAGAGCATTTAAAGAATAAGATAATTTTCAACAACATTTGAGTAAAACAAGATTTCTCATTACTTTTTTTAGCAACTATCTTGACTAAGAGATTCTTTCTATTTCATAAAAGATTCAATGTCAATAAGTTCAACATGATTGCCAAACTTACAACTCTCACAAATAAGACTTGCACCAATGTTTGGTAAATAACTTGTGCATATAAGAATAAAGATCTACCCAAACAAGGTTAAACAAAGGTAGCAATCCATATAACTATGATCTTGTCAAACATGGTTGAATTTTTGTCAGACATGGTTGATTTAAAATCCAACCTCTTAAAGAATATGGAGGTATTAAAACACTATGGGAGTTTCCTTACTTCACAAGTGAGATAATCCTATTACACATTGCAAGAACAATTTGGAATCTTTAATCTAATACTTATCATTAATGTCAACAAGATTTTGAACAACAGTGCACATGTGAACAAAATATTGAAGTTATTGAGTTAAAATTTTACTCTCAATACCATCACTACATATCACAACCATCCATTATGTAGGTACAAAGTCTAACCACAAGTTCACAACCATGACTTAAAATATAATCTCACTTCTTTACCTTGTTGATAGTTCTTTACCATCCTTTTTTTTTCAATATCATTTTATTTTGTATGAGGAATACACATGTTTTGGTCCTTAAGATGCTACTCACACAAGGCTCAGAGCCCTTATAAGAAATACTCTTTATGAGCCCAACAAGTTTCATGCAAAATTTGAACTCAAGTAGGGAGAATAACACATTTCTCCTAACTACCCAAGCTAAACCCAATTGACCACATGTAACCATCATTACATAAAGGAGAAAGCACTGATTCAACCATAACTACATTCAACAATGTGCAAAAGAATGCAATAGTTGTGATCTTCAGACTAATTATTGACTCATTAGTCTCAAGAGTTTACACTCTTCCCATTTGATTCATGAATCTGCATTACTACACCTATCCTTTAAGCTTAATGCAAGGAGCAGTAAACCCCATACATCTAAAATTTTAAAAGTATTGCTACAAAATATGGGCATTTAATATTGAGATCCTTTCATGAGACGAAAGTTTTTCTTAAATATTTGTACTGCATAAACCATCAATATAAGTGGGAAGGAATGGGGGAAGGTTCTAGTCACTCCCATAAAGTCGACCATTGGTAAGAAGAGGGGGAGTCACTAACAAACTCCTTGTGGAGTCTTCTTTGCTTTTTGTTTCATTTCATTTGATATTAAATCCATGGAATGCCATGTAATTTCATTTTGTGAGTTGTGATTGGAGATAGAAAATCTCTATATAACATCACAACAGTGCAAACAAATCTATAAGCAAAGCTCACTCACAGTCTCACTATGCTACACTTGCTTCATAATTGTGAGTGAGAATTCCTTTGTTTGTCTTGTTGATCACATAGAGTTGTGACTCTAGAAATATAAATGGCGCTAAAGTTAACTACAAAAGTGTTGGTCAATGTCATTGAGGGTAAGGCAGTGGAGGCGAGTGTTGTGTTTGATAATTGATTAGTGGTATGATGGAATATAAATTGGAGGAATGCAAATGTTGATTCTCCATAAAATTTATCTCATATGTCCTCCACATAAGCAACTATCACTCTCCATGGTTTATTATATTATCAATTATTCCAAGCTCCACATATGGGAGGTATAACTATAACTAACATCCATTCTCGTTCCCTTTTCTTGTACATTTTAAAGTATTACTACTTGTGTTTCCTTTACATAAATGAAAATGATTATTACATTTATCTAACTAATTGAATAAATGAAATCTCTACCTTATGGGGTTTCTGCTAGTCTAGTTTGAAGAATACAACAAGCTCATATACCCAGATGTTGGCATCCAAGTGCATGACATCATCAATCACCTCTTTGATCTACTAGATAACCATTTTTATGTTGTGGTGGAATACTTATGTGAGAAGACATGGGCCCACACTCCACAATACAAGAATGGTTACTACCAACAATGCACAAAGAAGGTGCAATACCTTCTATGTCATAGTTAAGAAGGACTCACTTCCAAGTGAAATAGGGCTTGAGCTAGAGGTGTATATAGTCCATATAATGTTCCCTCACGAACCCCAATCATCCTTTCTTCATTGATACTAGAGCCCTTATCCCAAACCAAAACCTTGCCATTAACAAAAGAAACTTTATTACCCTTATCCTCTAGACAAGAAAAAGAAAGTATTTTTCTTCAAACCTAGAACATATAAGATGTTGTTGAGGTGAATGTTTCCGCCTTGTTCAAGCTCCAATGATATATACCAATGCCTTTCACCGGATAACATTTTTTGTCTCCAAGTTCGATAGAGTGAGATGAATTTCCTTTTGACAAGGTTTGAATTTGATTGTATCCTCCCGCCATGTGCCTGGAGGCACAACTATCGATAACCCATACATTTTCATCTTTGAAGGCGCCGAATAGTGCAAAGAACATGTTTCCTTGTACTTCTTTCTTTACTAGCTTGGGGATGATCTTCAATATGTAGTTCTTGATGGAGATAATGAGATTTCTAAGAAAAATGAAAGCCTTCTTCATTATTCTTGACATTGTGCCAGCTAACTTGTGATCTTTAGTCTCCTTGTTGCACCTTAGCTCTGATATCATGTTGGAAAATATGGAGACTTAGTAATTGTAACTTATTTTTCTTCACTTGATAATTACGCGTGATGTTATATGTTATTCTATTACTTCTTTGATTATGTTCATCAAGCAATCATAAAAAACAAGAAGATCACAAAGAGACATAGTACACCAGAAATAGACTCCAAGATAGGGCAAGACCCCTCTAAGGGGAAAACTTGGAAAATACTTCTCTTCCTTTATAATATGCTTACAAGAGAGACTTCAAAGATCCAAAAACCCATGCCAACAAACCCTGCGAGTTCCAAGTCATCCTCCAACAAGATTTGCTTCAAAACAAGTTCCAGAACTTTGATACATCAACCCAACCACTGTAACTTCGGCCCTGCAATTTCAACCTCCAGCAACTGGCCCATAATTTCATCCTCTTGAAGTTGGCAGCTTCACAAACCCTAGCGAGACAAAGAGAAATATAACCCTTGACAAACTTCAATTTTTGTTCTTAATCCTCCAGCGACTCTTCACTATTGCAAATCAAACTTGTGTGAGATGTGTGTCGAAATGAGGTCGAGCTCCCCTCTATTTATAGCCTTTCTTGAGGGTCAAATTTCCCTCCCTTAGGGTGACATGTCTTTTCTCTTAGGCCTACTTAATATTGGGTTTATCCATGGATTTTACATGATAAAATAAATATTTTTCTTCATCACAATGAGTCCAAATGGGACTATGACACATGAACAATATTATTCTTTATCACAGAAATACCTAGAAGACCTAAAAAGCATGAAGAAAATGCTTTTGACTCAAACTAGAGTGTGAAATCCATAATCCAAAATAAAATAGAATCTCTTTCTTTTATTTTTCTTTCTTTATAAAGAATATACAATGTCATTATTAAAATTACATCATAATGAAGACCAACCCTAGTTACAATTTTCAACACTCCCTCCTAATTAGGGAGGTATTCATGGTACAATGAATCTCAATATTGAAGCATTCCCATAAGAAGAGTCGGTTTGATAAGCCATCTTTTGTTAAGCATCTTTTATATTGTTATGGCCTAAATCTACTTTAGGCTGAGAAAGGCAGGTCTAGGGTAACATCAAACCACGCTTAACCTGGTAGCTAGCCCTACCAGGTCGGGAGAGGGCTTTCTCCTTGTCAATCTCACGAAATATGGCAAATAATGCAAGAGATGACTGATGTAAAGACTAATTTTAGGATACGTATATGCTCAAAGGAGTTTAATTGAATTTAATGTTGGTTTGTTGGTTCAAATGTGAAAGGCAGATTTGGGTCCGGGGAATGGACTCAATCTTGCAGAGGTTTCTATGGGGCGAAGTAGGCAAATGGTTTAGTACTTTAAATTGAATGAGATGGAGAATCTTAAGACTGGTGAGGAGTTTGAGAGGGCATGAAAGTCTCAGGGATCCTCTTCAAACAGTTGAAAACATGAAAAACTAAACAAAGCCTAGGTAGAGCACTGCAACATCAATGATTTCTACCTTTATCCTTGATTCATTTAGTTCAGTTGAAAAGAGAGAGATGATGGCATACATAAACACATGTAAACTTGAATTACAGAAGGAAAAAAATACCAACTCAATTTGCCACAAGAATTCCACAAAATGCTGCAAACCCTGGTCCATTCCTTTGCCAAACTGCAGAGATGAATGTACAATAATTCTCAAAGCATTCACAAGAGTCCAACCTTCTGCCAAAGTCCAACCCCTACACTATGAAATTCATAAAATATATACATTTTCTCATTCTTGTACTAAGGGAATTGAGCTCAACCATTTTCTTCGAAATAGAATCAGTTACATTAAACTTGGACTGAATTTCTTAAAATATGTGTTGAATATGAACTCACATATCCTAAACCATAACACGTTTTACAAATCTGAAAGAGGTTTTTGTCAATAAGGTGATTTTGGAGAAAAACCTCTCAAATTTTGGAAATTTGTTTCCAGTTGCGCGTAATCTATGCCACAAAATTATCTCTAAAACAGAAAATCATTAAAAATTTAAATCTGTGAAAATGAGCTGTAAAGATCTAGTCACATATCCCAATCCATGACACCTGTGAATAAACTGAAATAGGTTTTTGTTATATGGCTCATTATTAACAAAAACCTCCTTGTTTTTGCAAAATTACTTTCCATATGTTGTAAAATGGCACCGCACTAAAATGACTAAAACAGTAAAAAATATGAAAAATTTGCTTTGTTTTAATGTAGGCTCCAAATATCATTGTATATCTCCCACATAGTAGCACCTGTGCATAAACTAAAGGAGGTTTTTGTTATTTGATATGTGATAAACAAAAACCTCTTTCACTTTTGAAAAATTTCTTACCATTGTTTCAGAAACTGATTTTGTACTAAACTTTTCATTGTGTGCAGCAACTGACCTCAAAACATGCATAACTAAGAATCACTCATTCATTTCGATCATATCTTCTAATCCGGGAGCCGGTTACGGGAGTGTGATATACCATTGGAAATATTTTTCTGAGCTTCTTCTGATGGATGCAATTGTGACATGTTTTGTGCTGAACATCATGTGCAAAACATCTAACAAAACCAGACATAGTAAGAGCTCATGTTGATCCTTGGTGATAGGCTGCGAAGATTGGAACTAACATATATCATAACCAACATTGTCACTAAAGGTATTGACTGGCCAAGCTCATCTTTAACTATGAGCATTATGATGGGAGGCTTTACTTCAGTTTCCACACTACCTCTCAAGGTGCACACCCCATCTAGATGTCTACAAGGTATGTTCTTTTAGGACTATTCTTATCTTGGACTCCCAAACCTGGATCCTCAAATAGTATCGGTCCTCTTCGAATACTCTTATCTTGGATTCCCTACCTCATCCTTAAAGAGCATAGGTCACCAACTTCTTTCTATGGATTTTTTTAATCCATAAGAAGTTTCAATCTAGATGTTTATTCAATCCTCCAGACTGTATTTTTTCTTTATGGCCTTCACTAAGACTTATGGTTGTTATTCCTAGTCTTTTGCTTGACCCATAAAGACAAGAACTATCTGATATCACTCCCTCTCAACCATGAAAGAGATATCCACCAAACCAAGCTTACCTCTCGGGTACTCAAGCTTCTTGTTTGGTAATGCTTTAGTCAATATGTCAACTACCTGCTCATTTGTAGGTGGATAGTGCAGCTCCACGACCTTATCTCATACCAATCCTCTGATGTGGTGGTACTTGTTATTTATATCCTTTGTCTTAGCATAAAATACCCAGTCTTCTGTCAACTTTATGCAACTTTTCTTATCACAATGTATCCATGTAGGGATGAGAAATCCTTCAAACAACTCTGATAACAACTTCCTGAGCCAAACTGATTCATTGTAGACTTCACTTGTAGCAACATATTTAGCTTCAGCACTACTCAAAGCAAATATATCCCGCTTTCTTCTCATCCATGAAACCATGAAAGGTCCAAGGCT
This sequence comes from Pinus tabuliformis, assembly GCA_031772625.1. NCBI lineage: Eukaryota > Viridiplantae > Streptophyta > Pinopsida > Pinales > Pinaceae > Pinus > Pinus tabuliformis. The sequence goes on along the minus strand of CM062818.1, from coordinate 476,514,382 downwards.
GAAGCATCCTCCTGTTGTGCTCCTTCCATCCATCTCACTGCCACACCAATTTGAATTTGTATATCCCATGAGTTGGATTTCATTCCCAGTATACTTGAGGTAGTGATGGATGGTTCCACACAAGTATCTTAAGGTATGCTTAGTTGCAATCCAATGATCATGCTTTGGCTCCATCTGAAACTGACTGAGGAAATTTATTGCAAAACAAATGTCTGGTTTGGTATTCACCAAATACATGAAGGACCCAACCAGTTTCCTGTAGCAAGTAGGATCTATTGGACTAGACTCTAAACGCTTCAACCTTTTGCAATTTTTAACCATAGGAGCCATCAAAAGTTCACAATCCATCATGTCGACCCTCTGAAGTTCCTTGATCACATATTTACATTGACCCAGGACATATCTCTCTCGGTTTTTTCCATACTTCTATTCCCAAGTAATAATGCATAATTTCAAGATCCTTCATATCAAATTCAACCCCTAACTACCTCTTGCATTCTTGAATTAGTCGATCTACACTTGTAACTAGTAGATCATCCACATATCAGAGTATAATAATTGGTTCTTTCCAGACCACCTTGGTTTATAGATTTTTATCTGCATAACTCTTGGTAAAAACAAGTCTCAAGAGGTATGCATCCATTCTTGCATACCATGTTCCCGGTGCTTGCTTCAAGATATACAAAGCCTTCTTCAACCTGCAGACATGAGTTTCCCTTTGATTTATTTCAAATCTTTGAGGCCGCTCAATATAGACTTCTTCATCAATGGTCCCATTCAGGAAATTTTGTCTTGACATCCATTTGGAATGATCCATCGAAGCAACCAATGAAAAAAGTGATCTTATTGTCATATACCTAGTTGTGGGAGCAAATGTTTCTTCATAATTAATCCCTTCTTTTTGTGAGAAGCTCCTTTCTACAAACCTTGCTTTATATTTCTCGATGCCCCCATCTGCAACATGCTTTATTTTATAAAAAAATTTTGAAGTGACTAACGATTTTTCACTCGGCCTAGGGACAATCTCCCATACACCGTCCTTCATTATTGGCTAGTATTCTTCCTCCATTGCATTCTTCCATTCTTGATGCTTAGCAACATCCTCATAGGAGGAAGGTTTTGCCTCAAATAGCTTTGTCATGTATGCGACATATCCAGAATACCTCTTTGTTCTCTTACTTTCCCTGGATGTCCCTGATGTTGTATGTACTTCTGCCTCTTGAGTAGTAGTTTTCAACCAAATATGTTGTTTCCAACTTTCTGGAACAATTTTTATCTAGGCTCACAAGGGCCTTCAACATTTTCTTGAGTTGGTCCTGGTTCTTGACCATCATTGTCCCTAGAGATATCTTCAAAGATATGAACTTCTTCATTAGAGTCAACTGGTACATCCTTCAATTTCTTCTAAGCTATGTTTTAATCTAATATGACATCTCTACTTGCCACGACTCTATAGGTTTTATATGAAGCACTATACCCCATAAAGATGCCCCTTAAATTGGTAGGATCTATCTTCTTTCTTTTATCCTTGGGTACATGAATGTACACATGACAACCAAATATACAAAGATGATCCACACGTGGCTTCTTTCTTATAAATGCTTCTTCTAGTGTCATGTTATTGAGCACCTTGTGAGGACTTCGATTTTGCAAGTAAACAACCCTCATACATTCCTCTCCCCATAGGAACTGGGGGATATCTTGAGCATGTAGCATAGCTCAGACACATTATTCAATAGTACGATTCTTCCTTTTTTCCACTCCATTCTATTTAGGATTATAGGGAATAATGAGCTGCCTCGTGATTCCTACCTCCTTGTAGAAAAATATTAATTCTTTGGAGGTGTATTGTCCACCATTATCTGACCTTAGAATTTTGATCTTCTCCTACATTAGGTTTTCCACTTCATTCTTAAAATTCCGAAACTTTTCGAATACCTCGTCCTTGTTCTAATTGAGAAGGTATAACCAAGTCTTCCTTGAATAACCATTAATGAAGGTTACATATTACTTATGCCCACCAAGAGACTTAACTGCCATAGGTCAACATGCATATGAGTGTATGAGATCCAAAATTTTAGTAGATCTAGTTTTACTATTTGCAAATGATTTCTTTACATTCTTGCATAGAGAACATCCCTTACAGGTTCCTTCATGGTCTTCCTTTATTTCGGGGATGTCATTGACCATTTGACTCATATATGGAAAAATATTATAATGAAGGTGTCCATACCTTCTATGCCATAGTTTGGAAGGACTCACTTCCAAGTGAACTAGGGCTTTAGCTAGAGGTGCATATAGTCGATACAATGCTCCCTCACAAACCCAAATCATCCTTGTTTCATTGATACTAGAGCCCTTATCCCAAACCAAAACCTTTCTATCAATAAAAGAAACTCTATTACCCTTTCCTCTAGATAAGAAATAGAAAGTATATTTTTCTTCAAACCTGGAACATATAAGTTGTTGAGGTGAATGTTTCCACCTGATTTGAGCTCCAATGATGTATACCCAATGCCTTATTGGATAGCATTTATTGTGTCCAAGTTCGATAGAGAGATGATTTTCTTTTTGAAAATGTCTGAAGTTTATTTTATTCTCCTGTCATGTGTCTGGAGGCACCACCACTGATAACTCATACATTTTCATCTTTGAAGGCACCCGATAAAGTGACGAACATATTTCCTTCTAGTTCTTACTTTATTAGCTTTGGGATGATCTTCAATATGTATTTCTTGATGGAGATAGAAAGTTTTCCAAGAAACTTGAAACCATTCTTCATGATTCTTGACATTGTGCCAACTAACTTGTGTTATGGAGTCTCCTTCTTGCACATTAGATCTAATACCATGTTGGAAAATATGGAGACTTGATAATTCTAACTTATTTTCGTTAATTTGATAATTACTTGTAATGTTAGATGTTCTTCTATTACTTCTTTGATTATGTTCATCAAACAATCATAAAAAATACGAAGACCACAAAGAGAAAAAGTACACCATAAATAGGCTCCTAGTCAGAGAAAAACACCTCCAAGGGGAAAACCCAGAAAATTCTTCTCTTATTCTTTATAAATTCTTACAAATGATACTTCCAAGATCCAAAGACCCAAGTCAGGCCCTAGAAATAATTGCTTCAGAAAAACTTCTAGAACTTCGTTACTACAACTTCGGCCCCAACAACAGAATTTTGGCCTCCAGCAACTGCTATAGAATTTCATCTTCTTGAAGCTGACAACTTCACAAACCCTAGCGAGGTAAACAGAATGATAACGCTTGACAAATTTCAATTTCTGCTCCTCTTCTTAATCCTCCAACTACTCTTTTTACCTTCTCTATTGTAGATATAAATTATGTGAGATGTGTGTCCAAATGAGGTCGAGCTCCCATTTATTTATAGCCTTTCTTGAGGGTCGATTTGCCATCCCTTAGGCTGACTTGTCATTGCTCTTTGACCAACTTGGTAGTAGGTTTAGCCATGGATTTTATATGATAAAATAAATATTTTTCTTCACTACAATGAATATGTTAGCCTCCTGTTGCAACAAGTGTTCATATTTCATGATTAACAGTTGAGAGTGCCAAATATGTTATATTTTCATGCTGCAAGGTTCCATATTTCCAAAAAAGGCCAAAGAAGAGGCCATGAAAGTGTGCTAGTCTAAGTGCCACTGCTGTATTCCAATTTTGATGAGTTATTCCATTTTTGAAGAGATTTTCAGTTAAGGGAAGGCCAAACAGCTTAATCTTGGCCTCCTAAGTTTCAGTTTCTTGTTTTAGAATATAGAGAAAGAATATATGTCCAAACAGCTTAATCTTGGCAGATTTGTAGATAGGTAGAGAATCTTCGGCGCTCAACAGCTTAATCTGAGCCCCGACAGAAATAAAGATTGATTTAGATAGGAGGGCAGTCAAAAGAAAAAAGGATAATCAGGGTCTGCAAGTCTAAGTGCACCCAAACCAAAAAGAAGAAAAAATGTTAGGTAAGTAGGCTGGGTAGGTAGTTTTGAGGTTGCAGAATCAAGCTATGTGATCTAGTTAATATTTTTCAAGTGTTATATCTATTCAGATCACAATTATGAGACAGTTTCATATGGAGGAGCTCAAGCGAGGCATGACTAACTTCCCCCTTCTTCCTTATTCCCTAAATCATTCACTAACTTCCCTGAAGAGGTCAAGATCTACTTGATATCTCTTAGTTTCATCATTTTCCATATCATTTGCCTTGGTAAAGATTTTCTTTACTCAAGGAATGTTCATACTTCCTCTATGAATCATTTTCCCCCCTAATAGCCTAAGATTCACATACTTAGCGCTTTTCTTATCACTTGTCATATTAACTACTAATTTTACTATGTAGCTCCCTATCTATCTCCCCTTCCCTTACTAAAGCTATGTTAAAAACTCCCCTATGTACATATTCCCATCCCCTGGCACTATAGCCCTATTATATCAGTCTGGGAAATGCTGAGTTCATTTGGGACTTAGCATTAGCCTTCTGCGTCCTAAACTCTGGGATTGGTCTAAACCTCTAGTTAGGCCAATAACCTATATCCACCCCTTTACCCTTAAAACCTCATATTCCTACCCCTCCGCAGTCATTTTCCTAAAGTTAATGTTTAAATGTTTTATTAAACATTAAGTTATCTTTTCCCCCCGTTTAAAACTAACCCATAAAACCCACATTTCCAAAGTTTTGAACCCCCTCGTCACACATTTTTGATTAAATAAAACGGGCAGGTCCCGTCCCTAACCTCCCGCTACCTCACCTACCCCACCAGCCGTCCGATGTTCAGCGCCCCAGATCAACGGTGGGCGGGTCTTTTCATATGTCGATCCGCTAGAAGTTAACGTCTGAGGGATGGGCGGTTTCCCTGCCGTACCCCCGCCACGTGTCAGCCTCCCGGTGTGTTTGGAGGCCCCTCCCCCATTACCGCCTGTGCCGAAAGGTGGTGTGGGAGAAAACTAGATACCGCCTTCCACCCTCCTATGTCAGCACCACATCATCATCCTACGTCAGCCTACTGCCACATCGCTGCCACAGTATTGCCACCACATCACCCCACCGTACTGCCACGTCACCCGGCCGTACTGCTGACGTCACCCTGCTAACGTCACCCTGCCACGTCACTGTCGTACTGGGACCCCCCGCTGACGTCATGCTGATGTCATCACCGAACAAGGCGCGAAGGGCGAAAATTGCTGCAAAGGAAGCCCAAAATGAAAAACCGAGGTGCGGCTACCAGCAAGCCCGAAATTCGCAAAATTGACAGCAATTTCTTCACACAGGATTCAGAAAAGGGGCAAAGACAGTTCTTAAAGTAGCAGAGGGCCGAACAACAGCCATAAAAGGTCGATGGGACAGTTTGAAGAGTATCAGCGGTGAGAAAAGGCGCACATTCAGTACCAAAGCATATCAAAGAAGCGGCAAAGAGTATCAGTTAAATATTTTTAATGGAAATCTTTATTTCCCAAAGCAGGTGAACATTGAATGGCCTCCAACAAAGTCAAAGAAGCAGTAAATACCATTTAAAGCTTATCTGGTCAGGATTAGTGCACATTAATGCCACCGAACAGCAGCATAACCGACTTAGAAGTGGAGATAAAAGACAAGGCATAGTTATTGCAGAACCGCCTCACTACACCGAGCCACCAGGACAGATTTTAACTCATTTTGATACAGCTGCCCCCAGCGCAGATCAAAAGATATTTCTTGCATTTACTTCTGAAAAATATTAGGAAAAAGAAATCATTTCCTTCAGACCTGTTTAGGTCGGCTGTAATAGATAGTTTTGGATAATTTTCCCTATTTATACCACCCTCTGTATTGTTTAAAGGGTTGGTTGGTTGATAATCTTCATTAGAGACTTGCACTGTATATCTGACATGTTTTCCTTAATCAGAGACTGCTGAAAGCTTGGAGAATGGATTGTGTGCCGTGTATTACTGTTTGAGGAGTGAATTATGGAATTCTTGTGCTGCAACATGACTCAATAAGTGTCTCTTAACTCTGTTTCATTGATATATGCTCATATCATACATGTATCACCATATAAATAGCAGAAAGAAAGATTAGCTTAGAACTTGTTTAATTGCACTCTATGCTCAATTTCTGATGTTTCTTTATGTTTTCATCTGAACTGAATTGGTAATGAATATGAATTCCCTTTGGCTCATATTTAACCTAATTCACCCATGTTTGACAGTTATCTAGGGATTCTTGACTGCTCCTAGATAGAGCTCATTCACCTTCCCTCTGTTAAGCTGAATGAGAGATTCTCAATTGCCTCTCATTCCTTAGCATTTCAATCCATCCCTTTAGCTTGAATGATTGTTTCATATGCAACTAGCTTGCTCCATATTTCTCTCTTGTGACCAAGAAAACGCACCAGCAGTCCTACTCCTTGACTCCATGCCCAATGGTTTGAAACTCTCATACTATACTTGCCTCTTTACTTGAAAGCATCATCCTTCCCACCAAAACTTAAACAAAACCCCTTGAAATTCAATAACTAGCCTAAAATCATCATCAACAAAGCTAAATCAGAAAGAGAGAGCCCTCTCTGATTGCAGGTGGGCTAGAACCTGCAGTCCAAAGATTGGTCTGTGGTTACCTCGGCCGTATCCCTTTGAGCTGACCAAGGGACAACCTGAGTGATAACATAATGGCAACTCCACTGGGGAGTATCCTCAGATAATTTCACAAATCAAGTTGGAAAGTTCCACTGGGAACATGAATCAATTGTTCAAGTGTTGTCTATTCCTTAAAACTACAGATGAAGTTTGAATGTCAGCCAGGAAGCCTTTGAAACTGTTCTTGCTTTGCATTTACAGGAGTAAATAAAAGTTGCTTCAGTCAATCTTCATGCTAGTTTTAAGCTGCAGATAACTGTTCCAAAATTTGATCAGTTCCTTGCTAATTCTAAAAGCATTCCCAGAAAAAATACCAAAAACAAATTCGGAAGCTGGCTCCCAAAAAGAATTCTCGTTATACAAGGTCAAATCCAGACCCAAATCCCCCAGCTGCTTTTGAAAATCCGAACTTAATCCCAAAGATCCTTAGGAAGCAAGAAAAACAAGAAGATTTTGCTGATTCTAGTCCTGAAACAGTTCAGCCAAGCTGCGTTCCAACCCCTGTCAAGGTTTTATTTCGTTCAACCCCTGCTTCCCCTTGTTCATCATCCACATCTCAAAGCACTCCTTCCACACCTCCATTCACTACACATACTACAACTACCACTACTGCTGTTACTGTTGTTCCAGTTATCCCTGTTGTTCCATTTATCCCCGTTATTCCACTTATCCCTGTGAATATGGCTAATAGATATGCACCCCTGCAACTACCTGCTAATCCTGGGGCTATGCCTCAGGATTACCAAACTAAAATCACATATTTTGATGGTACTGGTTCTTGCACAACCCTTCAGCATACCAAGAAGATGCAAGACTATTTTGAGAATTACGAAATAGATGATGATAGCGTGAGAATGAAAATTTTTGTCCAAAGTTTAACAGGTGATGTAAGAACTTGGTTCAGAGCACTTGCTGCAAATTCCATAACTAATCCGGATGAGCTTTACCAATCCTTTATCAACAGATGGGAGAAAAAGAAAGACCCCTTGCACATACTAGCTGAATACGATAAAATTAAAAGAGGCCCTCAAGAGATAGTTTTGGACTATTGTGCAAGATTCAATAATGTCTATAATGCAATACCACAGAACTTAAGCCCTCCACCTGACCTTGCCTTGTATAAATTCCCTGATGGATTCGACCCCGATATGGCCTACCAGTTAAAAGAAAGAGCCCCTTAAACCCTTGCAGACATGCAAAATGTTGCTGTTAGCATAGAGGCCAACCTAATTGCCAAAAAAACAAAGCTAGAATGGAGAGAAGAACCACCTTCAAAGAAGAACCCTCAGCCTTAGACCAAAAGCTTGATGTTATTATCAGTGGCATGCACAGGCTGGGAGACAGGGTAGAAAGTGTTGAGAGGAAATCATCATGGGAAGGAAAACAGTCCAATACCATAAGGAACCCAAATTTTAGGAAAACGCAGAACACAAATGCTGGTAGGTCTAGCCCAGACCATGATATAAGACCCCCTTTTGAAGAAAACTATGCTGAAGCATCCACATCTAGTGAGCAAACAGAGGACACTCACATGAACTTGATGGATCTAAAGGGTGAGAATCAAATTTTTCTAACCCAAGAAGACCAAGATGAGCATGACTTTAATCAATTTCAGACTAAGTCTGGTGAGTCTTTTGATTTTAAACAGGGCTATGATACTGCTGTGTATGAAGTCCATAAACAATATAAGCTGAGAACTAGGACCATTGATATTCCTGAACCTAGCAAAACAAAGGATGGCAAACAACCCAATAAGATTAAAGGCAAGGCTGTTATAACAGAACCAGCTGATATAACTGTCCCAAACCCGTGTCAAGTGACTGTAGAGGACATAACAGACATCCAACCTTCTATTGATCATCCTCTGCCACCTTCTTCCTCGAAAGAGAACTCAAACAGCATTCCAGAAAGCCCTCCTAAAGCTGAAAAACCGCAAGCAATCAATTCCCATAACGCTGATAAACAAGAGCAAATCGCTGATACTCCAATGGAAAAAGGGAAGCCTGCCTCTCACAATACTAAAACCCAATCTGAAAAATCATTTGATTTAGAGGCAGAAATAGGTAAATTGAAGATATCTGTCCCTCTCTCAGAACTTGCCAAACATGATGTGTATAGGCAACAAATTCAAAGATCACTTCAAATGCCAGAGAACAAGGATGATGTAAATGTTTTAGATGATACCCCCGAACTGTTTTTTGGTCCAGAAGTTAACGGAAAATCAACATATGGATCTGTTCTACCCTTTTATGTCAGTTTGCACATACATGACAAAGTTTTGCACAATGCTATGTTTGACTCACGTGCCTCGCACAATCTTATGCCCAAAGCTGTAATGGAGAAGCTAAACCTTGATGTTACAAGACCCTACAAAGATTTATTCTCATTTGAATCAAGTCAAGTCAAGTGTTTAGGCCTCATCAAAGACTTGTGTGTCTCCTTAGTCCAATATCCCAACAAGACAATACTCATGGATGTGGTGGTTACTGACATTCCACCAAAGTATGGCATGCTCCTATCAAGATCATGGGGAGCAAAACTCCAAGGATCCCTTCAATTAGACCTCTCCTATGCCACTATTTCAGTCCTTGGGCAACCAAAGAGATTGTATAGAGAAAAACTAATGAAATATGTGGTAAGTAGTGAGGAAAAGCCCCAAAATTTTCCTATTTACTCAATCCATTCTGATATGGATTCTTTTATTTTGTTTAATGATGAAACAAGTCCTCCAACTGATGATAAGCCTTTGGCTTTAGAACAAGAAACATGCATAAATGAGGAATCGGTTGCCCATACCCAAGAAACTGTCAAAACAGTTAATGCAACCAGCATACTAGAAGAACCTCCCCAAACAGAAATTTCAAATCTGCCCAATCCTAAAATGGCTGAAACTCTTAGTACTAACCACAAGCAAGAAATCACATGGTATTTAGAGTTTGATGGCCCTGTTAACAAGTTAGGAGCAGGGGCAGGTATCTAGATTCAAAATACACATAACAATCATGCAGAAGGTCATGCTTACAGACTGAACTTTAAATGCACCAACAACATGGCAGAGTATGAGGCTCTCCTTTTAGGCCTTAAACTGCTCAAAGCTCCAGGAGCTGCAAAAGTATCCATTCTAGGTGACTCCGATTTAATCATACCACAACTGAAAGGCAACTTTGTTACCAATGACAATAGAATGAGGGCCTATAGGACTTCTGCCACTAATATACTCAATGCATTCACTGAATCCAAGCTTGCCAAGATTTCAAGAAATCATAACATCCATGCTCACAGCCTAGCCAATTTTGCTAGTACATGCAAGCTTCCCTTTGAGCCAAACCACCATTTCACTACTGAGATAAAACACAGGCCTTCTGTCCCAAATAACGTTAAAGACTGGCAAGTGTTCGAAAATGATGCCCAGATCAACAATTTACTCACTCTTGAGCATGAGTTTTCAAATACTAACATTGACATGGATGCTATGACGAATGAACAACAACAAACAAATGAAAATCAACAGGCTGTAACAACTGTAACAGCCAAACAAATCCTAAACCCAACTGTTTTTGACAAAACAAACATAGAAGAGCTGAAACAAATGCATTTGGAGGAAATTGCCAAAACAGAGGCCGAAATCATTGACTTAAAGGATAACTTTCTCCCTGCTAGCCTAACTCCATTAGAAGACATGTTTGATGCAAATGATGTTCCTAAAAAACCAAAAATGCAACCATTGAACGCTACTATAGAAGAACACAACATTGGGACATCAGAGAATCCCAAAATGATCAAATTTTCCAAAAATCTACCACCGGATCAAAAGCCTAAATATGTTGATTTGTTCAAAGAATTCCAAGATGTATTTGCTTGGAGTTATGAGGACTTGAAGTCCTATGACACCTCAGTGATCCAACACACCATTCCCTTAAAACCAAACCAGAAGCCCTTCAAACAAAAACTTAGGAGAATCAATCCTGTGCTTCTACCTTTGATTGAGAAGGAAGTAAAGAGAATGTTTGAAGCAGGTATAATAGCACCCATTAGATTTTCTGAATGGGTATCCAATCTTGTTCCCACAAGAAAGAAGACAGGTGAGATTACGCTATGTTTAGATCTGAGAAATTTAAACCAAGTCTCCCTAAAAGACCACTACCCATTGCCCAAAATGGACCACATCCTACAAAGAGTAGTGGGGTCATCTAGAATCTCTTTGTTAGATGGCTTTTTAGGTTTTAATCAAATACTTGTTCACCCGGATGACCAAGACAAGACAACCTTTACCACACCGTGGGGAACATTTAAGTATGTGAAGATGCCATTCGGACTTAAAAACGCTGGTGCCACCTTTCAAAGGGCAATGGATATTGCATTTGCCAAGGAATTACATGATTTCCTAGTTGTCTACCTTGATGACTTGACCCCTTTCTCCAAATCTGATCAAGAGCACCTAAAACACCTAAGGCAAATATTCATGACATGTAGGAAATACGACATTTCCTTGAACCCCAAGAAGTCTCTGTTTGGCCTTGAAGAAGGCAAACTACTTGGCCATATCATATCAAAAGATGGGATTAGAATTGATCCTGAAAGAATCCAAGCCATCCTCCAAATCCCATATCCAAGAAACATAAAGGAGTTGCAAGCATTCCTTGAAAAGATCAATTTCCTAAGGATATTTATCCCAAATCTAGCCGAGCTGATAAGACTATTAAGCAACATGTTAAAGAAGGATGCCAAGGTAAAATGGTCTCTTGAAACCAAGCAAGCCTTTGAGGGCATAAAATATGCCTTAACCCAAGCCCCTGTTCTCACAAGTCCACAATTTGATAGGGACTTTATCATATTTTCATTTGCATCTGATCACACTATAGTTGCTGTCCTTTTGCAAAAGGATGACCAGGGAAATGAAAAGCCAATTGCATTTTTCAGTGAGCCTTAAGAGATGCCCCTTTGAAGTAACAAATCATGGAAAAGCAGGCCTATGCCCTTGTCAAAGCAATCAAAGATTTCAGAGTTTACATTTTATATTCACATGTGATTGCTTATGTACCAAATGCTGTTGTAAAAGACATATTAACCCAAGAGGGATTAGAAGGCAAAAGGGGCAAGTGGATTGCAAACATCCTTGAGTATAACATAGAAATAAAACCAACCAAACTGATAAAGGGACAAGGTTTAGCCAAACTGATGTCCGAAACAAATTTTCAAGCTTTAGACATTAACCAACTGGACAATCAACAAAAGCTGGCGACTCCACAGATCAGTGAAACCTTTTTGCAATCTCCATGGTATGCTGATATATGTTTTGTATTGTTAAACCTGTTTGCTCCCCCAGGATTGTCCATGATCAAGAAAAGATTTTTGAAAATGAAGGCTTTAAAGTTTTGTGTCTTAGATGGTGCATTATTTTGGAAAAATCATGAAGGCATATTGCTTAATTGTTTAACCATGAATGAAACTAACAATGTCATGAAAGAATTCCATGCAGGGGACTGTGTAGGACATCTATATTGGAAGTCCACTGCTGATAAAATTTTAAGGGCTGGTTTCTATTGGCCCTCTCTTTTTGCAGATGTAAAGAAGTTTGCCATTTCATGCCACAAATGCCAAATCTTTGAGGGCAAAAAAAAGTTGTTTCCCTTGACTCTTAAACCTATCTCAACCGAAAAACCTTTTCAACAATGGGGTCTTGACTTCATTGGAGAAATCCATCCCTCTTCCTCAGGCCAACATAAGTGGATTCTGACAGCCACCGACTATTTCACTAAGTGGGTTGAAGCCATCCCATGTAGGCAAGCCAATGACACCATAATTATCCAATTTCTTGAGTGCAATATCCTTTCTAGATTTGGCTGCCCTGAGAAGATTATTACTGACAACGCCGCTGCCTTCAAATCCAAAAAGATGATCAATTTTTGCCATAAATTTCACACTACCTTAGGCCACTCTACAACCTATTACCCTCAAGGTAATGGCTTGGCCAAATCATCCAACAAAAGCCTCATCAACATCATAAAGAAAGTGCTAGAAGAAAACAAGAAGAACTGGCACAAAAAGCTGGTAAATGCCCTATGGGCAGACAGACTTTCAACAAAGAGATCCATTGGGATGAGCCCTTATGAGCTAGTATATGGCATGGAGGCTAGGTTTCCTTCATCCTTGGGCATCCCTACTATCAAACTGCTACAGGAGATTCAAGCTGAACCAAATGACATTCAACGAAGAATCAATCAGACCATTCATCTTCAGCAAACAAGAGAACATGTTTATGATAGAGCTCAAATTTTGCAAGAGAAGCTCAAAAGGATGTTTGATAAGAGAGCTAAGGCTGAGGATTACTACATTGGCGACAAAGTTCTAAGGTGGGACTCACGAAGAGAAGACAAGGGCAAACATGCAAAGTTTTATTTTTTATGGAAAGGGCCATTCGTTATTTCTGCTGTTCAGGGAAATAACACATATTTCCTCAAATATGTAGAGGGCAGCACTGCTGAAGAAGGCCCTGTTAATGGCCGAATGTTAAAACATTACCATGATCCCTTTTTAGGGATACAATGCAGCTCTGTATATATCTCTTTGTACATTGATATTTGTATATATCAGCACTTTGTTTTTATTTTTTGTATAAGCAGTCCGATTGTTAGAGGAGTAGATCCAAAATTTGTGAAGACACAGTGAATGCAAGTATTCCATTTTTAAAAGCTCTGTCTCTGCATTAATTTCAGCAAAATAGCAAGAGTAGCGCTGTCACATCACAACAATTCATGGTAAAAGAAACGGTTTGCAGCTTGCAGTCTTCAGTCAAAAAGTATCAATAAGAGAGGAGCAATTTTTAGTTTCACATCAGCAACTGTTTCAAAGACAGAGTTAAAGGGAAATAAATAAGTTTTGATCCATGTTTTTCAAAGGCACATTTTCAGGCAACATTGTACATAACTTTAAGCACGCAGAAGAAAACAGGCGATGCTATATAGTTCACAGTAATTCAGTTGAGGAGAGGGCTGTTCATATTTCAAAATCTCACACTCTTAGCAGCCACCACATAGAAATTTTTCAATCTACAGCATCAATATAAGATCAAGGCAATCTGACCTACTGTTCTTGGCTTTTCACAAGGAAAAGCCATCCCCAAGTGGAGCCACTGTTAGCCTCCTATTGCAACAGGTGTTCATATTTCATGATTGACAGTTTAGAGTGCCAAATATGTCATCTTTTCATGCTGCAAGGTTCCATATTTCCAAAAGAGGCCAAAGAAGAGGCCATGAAAGTGTGCTAGTCTAAGTGCCACTGCTCTATTCCAATTTTGATGAGTTATTCCATTTTTGAAGAGTTTTTCAGTTAAGGGAAGGCCAAACAGCTTAATCTTGGCCTCCCTAGGTTTCAATTTCTTGTTTTATAATATAGAGAAAGAATATCTGTCCAAACAGCTTAATCTTGGCAGATTTGTAGATAGGTAGAGAATCTTGGGCGCTCAACAGTTTAATCTGAGCCCCGACAGAAATAAGGATTGATTTAGATAGGAGGGCAGTCAAAAGAAAAAAGGATAATCAGGGTCTGCAAGTCTAAGTGTACCCAAACCAAAAAGAATAAATTTTTTTAGGTAAGTAGGCTGGGTAGGTAGTTTTGAGGTTGCAGAATCAAGCTATGTGATCTAGTTAATATTTTTTCAAGTGTTATATCTATTCAGATCACAATTATGAGACAGTTTCATATGGAGGAGCTCAAGCGAGGCATGACTAACTTCCCCCTTCTTCCTTATTCCCTAAATCACTCACTAACTTCCCTGAAGAGGTCAATATCTGCTTGATACCTCTTAGTTTCATCATTTTCCATATCATTTGCCTTGGTAAAGATCTGCTTTACTCAAGGAATATTCATACTTCCTCTATGAATCATTTTCCCCCCTAATAGCCTAAGATTCACATACTTAGCGCTTTTCTTATCACTTGTCATATTAACTACTAATTTTACTATGTAGCTCCCTATCTATCTCCCCTTCCCTTACTAAAACTATGTTAAAAACTCCCCTATGTACATATTCCCATCCCCTGGCACTATAGCCCTATTATATCAGTCTGGGAAATGCTGAGTTCATTTGGGACTTAGCATTAGCCTTCCGCGTCCTAAACTCTGGGATTGGTCTAAACCTCTGGTTAGGCCAATAACCTATATCCACCCCTTTACCCTTAAAACCTCATATTCCTACCCCTCCGCAGTCATTTTCCTAAAGTTAATGTTTAAATGTTTTATTAAACATTAAGTTATCTTTTCCCCCCCGTTTAAAACTAACCCATAAAACCCACATTTCCAAAGTTTTGAACCCCCCCGTCGCGCATTTTTGATTAAATAAAATGGGCGGGTCCCGTCCCTAACCTCCCACTACCTCACCTACCCCGTTAGCCGTCCGATGTTCAGCACCCCAGATCAACGGTGGGCGGGTGTTTTCATATGCCGATCCACCGGAAGTTAACGTCCGGGGCATGGGCGGTTTCCCTGCCATACCCCCGCCACGTGTCAGCCTCCCGGTGTGTTCGGAGGCCCCTCCCCCATTACCGCCTGTGCCGAAAGGTGGTGCGGGAGAAAACCGGATACCGCCTTCCGCCCTCCTACGTCAGCACCACGTCATCATCCTGCGTCGGCCTACTGCCACGTCGCTGCCACCATACTACCACCACATCACCCCACCGTACTGCCACGTCACCCGGCCGTACTGTTGACGTCACCCTGCCACGTCACTACCGTACTGGGACCCCCCGCTAACGTCATCACCGAAAAAGGCGCGAAGGGAAAAAATCGCTGCAAAGGAAGCCCGTAATGAAAAACCGAGGCAGTTTTCGATGCGCGATTAGCGCTAATCGCGCATCGCTAAGGGAAATAGGCAAAAATGAAAGCCCTCTCATGGCGCGACTACCAACAACCCCAAAATTCGCAAAATTGACAGCAATTTCTTCACGCAGGATTCAGAAAAGGGGCAAAGACAGTTCTTAAAGCAGAGAGGGCCGAATAGCAGCCATAAAAGGTCGATGGGACAGTTTGAAGAGTATCAGCGGTGAGAAAAGGTGCACATTCAGTACTAAATCATATCAAAGAAGCGACAAAGAGTATCAGTTAAATATTTTTAATGGAAATCTTTATTTCCCAAAGTAGGTGAACATTGAATGGCCTCCAAAAAAGTCAAAGAAGCAGCAAATACCATTTAAATCTTATCCGGTCGGAATTAGTGCACATTAATGCCACTGAACAACAGCATAACCGACTTAGAAGTGGAGATAAAAGACAAGGCACAGTTATTGCAGAACCGCCTCACTGCACCGAGCCACCAGGACAGATTTTAACTCATTTTGATACAGCTGCCCCCAGTGCAGCTCAAAAGATATTTCTTGCATTTACTTCTGAAAAAGATTAGGAAAAAGAAATCATTTCCTTCAGACTTGTTTAGGTCAGATGTAATAGATAGTTTTGGATAATTTTCCCTATTTATACCACCCTCTGTATTGTTTAAAGGGTTGGTTGGTTGATAATCTTCATTAGAGACTCGCACTGTATATTTGACATGTTTTCCTTAATCAAAGACTGCTGAAAGCTTGGAGAATGGACTGTGTGCTGTGTATTACTGTTTGAGGAGTGAATTATGGAATTCTTGTGCTGCAACATGACTCAATAAGTGTCTCTTAACTCTGTTTCATTGATATATTCTCATATCATACTTGTATCACCATCTAAATAGCAGAAAGAAAGATTAGCTTAGAACTTGTTTAACTGCACTCTATGCTCAATTTCTGCTGTTTCTTTATGTTTTCATCTGAACTGAATTGGTAATGAATATGAATTCCCTTTGGCTCATATTTAGCCTAATTCGCCCATGTTTGACAGTTATCTAGGGATTCTTGACTGCTCCTAGATAGAGCTCATTCACCTTCCCTCTGTTAAGCTGAATGAGAGATTCTCAATTGCCTCTCATTCCATAGCCTTTCAATCCATCCCTTTAGCTTGAATGATTGTTTCATATGCAGCTAGCTTGCTCCATATTTCTCTCTTGTGACCAAGAAAACGCACCAGCAGTCCTACTCCTTGACTCCATGCCCAATGGTTTGAAAATCTCATACTATACCTACCTCTTTACTTGAAAGCATCATCCTTCCCACCAAAACTTAAACAAAACCCCTTGAAATTCAATAACTAGCCTAAAATCATCATCAACAAAGCTAAATCAGAAAGAGAGAGCCCTCTCTGGTTGCAGGTGGGCTAGAACCTGCAGTCCAAAGATTGGTCTGTGGTTACCTCGGCCGTATCCCTTTGAGCTGACCAAGGGACAACCTGAGTGATAACAGAATCCAAATGGGACTATGGCACATGACCAATATTATTCTTTATCCTAGAAAAACCTAGAAAGTCTTAGAAGACCTAAAAAGCATGAAGAACATGCTTTTGACTCAAACTAGAGTATGAAACCCATACTCCAAAATAAAATATAATTTCTCTTTCTTTCATTTTTCTTTCTTTATAAATAATATACAATGTCATGATTAAAATTACATCATAATGAAGATCAACCCTAGTTACAATTTTCAACAACCCCTCCCATGTCATTTTCAAAGTTGGACTAACTAAGCATATTCTTCATCAAGATGTATAATCACATTTGCTTGGCCTATAATCTTAGATTGGCCATGCTTTGGTGCCACATGAAGAAAGTGGATTTTGAAAAATTGAAATTCTTCCATACTACACTGTTGTAAGTATTTTCATCTTGCCCCAAACCAGATTAAATATGTCTTATATCTTTTGAAAAGAATAACCCATATGTCAAATGTAATGGTGGTTGTGGAGGGATCAAAGCCATGGAGGTACATAAGAAAGGAGTAGAATATGGATATGGGTGATACAAAGATGTTGGTAAAGAAGTGGTGGGATATCTATAACAATATATCCTTAGGCTTAAAATCATCTAATTTAATGTTTGATTTGGAGACCCACTATTGGTTGTGTTGAAAAATGCAATAAGAAAATCCTAATTTAATTTTGTCCTTGAATTAAATTAGGAATTAAATTCTAATTGTAATTCTCATTGCAACTTGTAATAGTTAACTAAGTTAATTTGACTTAGTGTCTTGGGAGTCTATCTAGAGTCATGTAGATTGGTTCCTAAATTTTAGGGGCCTAGGTTGAGTTCTTTTGAGTTGTAATTATTTAATTCAGTTTAACTCAGTTAAATTCAGTTAAACTAGTTCCAACTAATGGAGGAATTAGCAGAAGATCCAGTAGTAGGGTGTAACTTGTAGTAGTAGGGTGTAACTTTTAGTAGTGGGGTGTAACCAACACTGCTCAACCAGTAAACTGAATATTCAATCATAATTAACTCATCCATGTTAGATAAGAGAAAAAATCAGTTG
The DNA here is from genome assembly GCA_031772625.1 of Pinus tabuliformis. Classification (NCBI taxonomy): domain Eukaryota; kingdom Viridiplantae; phylum Streptophyta; class Pinopsida; order Pinales; family Pinaceae; genus Pinus; species Pinus tabuliformis. The sequence continues at coordinate 476,496,366 of CM062818.1, read as the reverse complement.
AGATTAGAATTCAGGGTCAATGTAATATCAATTGTAAAATCATTTAAATTAAACTGATGGTGCATGAAATTAGAGGAAGGCCTATTGATGGATTGTGCAATTATGGATGAGGAATTTCCCAATTAAATATGGGCTAAATCCCTAGGAAACTGCACAAGGAAATAGGAGCTTGGAAGGAAACATATTTGGCTAAGTATTGGTTGGAGCTTGTTTGTAAAGCAGCAAGACAGATTGAGATTGTGTAGAGGTTGCTCGGGCTTGAGAAAGGCATTGTAATCTTCTCATATTTTCTTATTAATGAAATATACAGATAGCATGGGTTTTAAGCTGTTGCTTTCCCCATAAATTTATTGTGTTATGTGTGATTGAATTCTTTCTCATTTATGCATTGTGATTTCATCGATTGTTTATTGTTTCCACTCACAAGTAGAGTAGATTCAAGTCAATTGGTTTAACATATTACAATCTGAAATTGGAACATAAAAGGAATTTCTACATGGTATAAGAGCTGAAATCACTATAGAAGAGAAGAATACGAGTTTGTCTTTTACAGGAGAAATTGAATTTGCAGTATCATACTTCAAAGCCAGCAAGATGTTGTTCTACGGATTGAGACTTGAATATGCCCTTGAGGGTAGTTCAAACTATATTGCTTGGAAGGATATGATGGAGGTAGTGTTGGAAGTAAACAGGCTTAAGGAATTCATAGACAATGATATTCCTAAGCCAGCCGATGCTCAGGATCTGGAAGAGTGGAGAAAGTGTGTGGCATAGGTGAGAAGGATTATCCTAGAAGGAGTTCGATATCATATTTTCTTGAAACTCCATAGCAAGGAAAATTCATTTTCAATGTGGAAGGCCTTGACGAACCTATTTCAAAACAACAATGACCACATGAAGCTGGCACTGAAGGAAAAACTCAGAAAGATCAATATGGAGAAGGGTGACACAATACCGAAGTACTTGATCAAGCTCACCCAATGTTAGGATGATATTGGAAGTGTCGGTGTTACAGTTGCTGAGGACGATGTGGTGAGCCTAGCACTTCTAGGGCTTCCCAAGAGCTGGCACAACTACCAAGACTCAGTTAATGGGAGGGAGAAGCTACCAGAGTAGGAGTGATTATGGTCCAACTTGGTACAAGAAGATATTCAACGGAACACTAGGGATGGATCTTCATCCAAGAATGATGATGAGGAGAACTATGCCTTAGTTGGGAAGGCAAAGAAGGGGAAGGGGAATTCATCTCATTCCAAATCAGATTCCATTCAGGGTGACAAGAAGAAGGAAATGTTGAATATTAAATGTGTTCATTGTCGCGAGCTAGAACACTATGCTACAAAGTTTCCACGCAAGAAGGACAATAAGAAGCCCTCAGGAGGAGCGATAAATGAACCACTTGCTTCACAATTCGAACTAGATTTCACCCTCATCGCTTGCGTGGTGATATCAGTGATGGGTAGTGTGTGGTACCTGGATAGTGGAGCCTCATTCCATATAACCGAAAACAAAGAGTTCTTCAGTGACTTGGAGGAGAAGGACCTCCAGATGCACATCAAGATGGGAGATGATGGGAGGTATAGTGTGAACGACATCAATAATGTTACCTTTCAGAGGGAGTTTGGTTATCCCCACACACTAAAAGATGTCATGTATGTTCTGGGTTTGAAGAAGAACTTGGTTTCAGTTTCCATTTTTGAGAATCGTGGCTATGCTATGATATTTAGCAAGGGAAATTCTTTCCTTCATCATATAGCCTCACGAAAGGTGAAGTGGATCAGGGTTCGGGTGAAGAATCTCTAAAAATTGGATGTAGAAGATTGCATTGCTTTGAGCACTAAAGCAGAGAAGGTGCAGAGCTGAGACATTAGTGAGTTGTGGCATATAAGATTGGGTCACTTGCATTACAAATATTTGAAGATCACGCTACAAATTTCTACAAGACTTCCCAAGGGTACACTAGAGCAGAGAGACACATGCAAAGGGTGTACATTGGGGAAGTACACCAAACCTTCCTTTCATGATAAAGATAGTCGAGCACAAGAGATCTTTGATCAAGTTCACTCAGATGTGTGTGGACTGTTCTCGACAAAATACATGACCAAGCACATGTATTATGTAATATTTCTTGATGATTTTTCTAGTAAGTGTTGGATTTTCTTCGTGCAGAATAAAGGTCAGATGTTTGCTAAATTTTGTGAATATAAAGCACTTGTTGAGAAATATACTGACAGGAAAGTTAAAGCTCTAAGAAGAGATAATGGTGGAGATTATGTGTCGAATGAATTCAATAACATTTGTGCATCAGAAGGCATTCAATGAGAATTAATAACACCTCATAACCCACAACAAAATGGGGTGGCTGAAAGGAAGAACAAAATTATTGTCGGAGTTGCACGAGCGATGTTACATGATCAGGACCTACCGTTGCACTTGTGGGTTGAAGCATGCAACACAATTGTTTATTTATAGAACACAAACCCTCATCAAATTCTTGGGATGAGTACACTAGAAGAATGTTTTTTAGGTAAGAAACCAGATGTGGCACACTTCAATATCTTTGGTTCATCAATCTAGTGTCATGTTACCAAGGATGCATGGAAAAAGCTAGAGCCAACAATAGAGTTGGGCATATTTGTGGGGTACACTAATACACCTAACAACTATCAGGTGTCCCTGTTATCCAACATGATGATGGTGGTTCATAGATATATGAATTTTGATGAGGAGAAGGCCATGAAATGTTCCCTTAAGAGGGAGCTTCAGTTACATCAATATGATCAACTTTTAGCTCCAAAGGAGGAACCTCAAGATGATGTGCAACAACCAATGTAGAGGAGAAGAGAGTGGAAGCAACCACTCATGTAGATACTTCCAGAGATGGAAGGACATACACAGAGAGGCTGAAAAATTGATGCATGATGCTAGAGAGAATGTGTGAGCACCACATAACAACGTAGGCAGAGGAGGTCACCAGATCAGTACATTGGCTACATGGCTCTAATGAGCGAGAGTGTAGAGGTTGAGCCATCCTCATTCGAGGAAGAAATGCAACAACCAGTATGGGTTGATGCCATGGTTGAGGAGTATGACTCGATTATCAAAAACAATGTTTGGGAGGTGGTCCCAAGACCAGAAGACAAGTCAGTGGTGAGTTCCAGATGGCTTTACAAGGTAAAGCAAGTAGCAGATGGGAGTGTGGAGAAACACAAGGCCATATTTGTGGCCAAAGGGTTCTCTCAGGTGGAGGGAATTGATTACGATGAGACCTTTGCTCTAGTAGCAAGGCACTAGTCAATCATATCTATTTTAGCACTGTCAGTGTGGATGGGATGGAAGATACATCAGATGGATGTGAAGACAACATTCCTCAATGACATGATTGAGGAAGAAGTGTATATTAAGCAGCAGGAAGGATTTATACCTTCAACTGAGAGTTTCATGTGTGCAGACTCAAGCAAGCATTATATGGACTAAAACAAGCACCTCACGCTTGGTACACCAGGATTGACAACTATTTCGCCGGGTTGGGCTTCACTAAAGGTGAAGCAGATTCGAACCTTTACCATATTTTGGTTGAAGGTAAATTGTTGGTTATAGTATTATATGTCTATGATTTGATTCTAACAGGTGATGAGAGGCTGATGAAATCTTGCAAAGAGGATATTGCAAGCGAATTTAAGATGAAGGACCTAAGGCTCATGCATTACTTTCTTGGGATGGAAGTATGGCAAGGAGATGAGGAATTGTTTGTCTCTTAGGGAAAGTATGCCAACGAGATACTGAAGAAGTTCCACATGGAGAGCAACAAACCCATGGAGACTCCTCTAGCAGGTTACTGGAGGAAGGATGATGCTACTTTAGGTGAAGTAGTGGAGGCTACTCTTTATAGACAACTTGTGTGTTCACTTATGTATTTGGTTAACAAACGATCGAGCATGTGTTTTGTAGTTAACCAGCTTAGTAAAGCCATGGTTAAGCCAACCAAATTTTATTGGAAGACAGCTAAACATGAGTTGAGATACATCAGAGGCACCACTCAGTTTGGTCTTTGGTATAGAAGGATAGAGGGGGTGAAGCTTCAAGGCTTCATAGATGTAGATTGGGCATGGAGTCCATCTGAAATGAAGAGCACATCAGGGGGAATCTATTGGGTCAACAACGATTTCTTGGTACAACAAGAAGTAGAGATCAGTTGCACTCAGTTCAGCATAAGTAGAGTATATGGATGCTAGTCAAGCAACTTGTGAGGCTATTTGGATGAGGAAGATCCTTGTTGGGTTATTTGGTCTGCAGATGGATCCTACAGTGATTTACTGTGACAATCAGAGTTGTATAAAACTCTCCAAGAATCCATTTTTTCATGATCGGTCCAAGCATATCGACATCTGATATCACCATCTACGAGATTGTGTGCAGAGGAGAATCATGTTGTTGGAATACATTCCTACAGAGGAGCAGGATGCAGATATCTTGACAAAGGCATTGTCAAGATGCAAATTCAAGTTTCACAGAGGCAAGATCAGGGTAGCAGATAATCCCTTTATTGTTAACAGGGAGTGTTGAAAAATGCAACAAGAAAATCATAATTTAATTTTTTCCTTGAATTAAATTAGGAATCAAATTCTAATTCTAATTCTCATAGCAACTTGTAATAGTTAACTAAGTTAATTTGAATTAGTTGACTTAGTTAATTCGTGTTGGGAGTATATCTAGAGTCATGTAGAGTGGTTCCTAAAGTCTAGGGGCCTAGGTTGAGTTCTTTTGAGTTGTAATTAATTAATTTAGTTTAACTGAGTTAAATTCATTTAAACTAGTTCCAGTTGATGGCAGAATCAGTGGCAGATCCAGTAGTGGGGTGTAACCAACACTGCTCAACCAGTAAACTAAAGGTTCACTCATAATTAACTCATGCATGTCAGATTAGAGAAAGACTTTGTTGAGATTAGAGTTCAGAGACAGTGTACTATCAGTTGTAAAATCATATAAATTAAATCAGTGATGCATGCAATAAAACGAAGGTCTATTAATGGATTGCGTAATTATGGATGAGGATTTTCCCAATTAAATATGGGATAATTCCCTAGGAAACTACACAAGGAAATATGAGCTTGGTAGGTAACATATTTAGCTAGGTATTGACTGGAGCTTGTTTTTGAAGCAGTGAGACAGATTGATTTTGTGCAGAGGTTGCTTGGCCTTGAGAAAAGCATTGTAATCTTCTCATATTTTATTATTAATGCAATATACAAATAACAAGGATTTTCAAGTCGATTGTTTTAGCATATTACAATCTGCAGTTTGAATCTACAAGGAGTTTCTACAGGTTGTGACAAATAGCTAAAAAATCTTACTCGCATTTGAGATTCCTTGAAAGACCTTTTTGTACTCATTTTCTTGTTTCTTAGGTATTAGATATCCATGTTAAATGGATAAATTTGGTCTATTATGTATTGTAATTCACGTGTTCAAAGTGGTTACAACATGACATCGTTAATGAAACACAAATACATGACAAAGTTTACAATGTGTCTTACTAGAAATATGCTTTATTACTTGTAATATTTTTTAACATACCATTAAAGGTTATTGGTATCTTGAAATGCTTGATTTAAATGCATTCACTACAATGTAGATTTTTATGTGGTCTCCTTTTGATCTGATAATCACCCTATGAGTGACCTCAGTTAAAGATTTATTGAATAAAGGTATTACAAACTCATATGCTGGTGTGTGTGTCTATGTTATTTAGGCAACGGATTGATCAGATTGCAAATACACAGACACTTGAAATGGAAAGACAACAGAGAAATACAGTAAGAAAATACAAGAACACAAGAAATTAATAAGGAGTTCACCCTATCCTCCAGGGCTACATCTCTGGTCCAGCTCTCAGTGGTGGCCTTATTTTATTGTGTCTTAAGCAGAGAATTACAATGCAGGGACTCAATATGAGTCTCCTGAAACAGGTTTGCTTGGCAGGGTGGTTCTTGGATTCCCCAAGCCACTGGAGTGCACAAACTCTTTTGCCTACCAGCTCTTTGACCTCTCTGGTCTGACAGATCCTCTTGGGGATGGCTTGAATCTCTCAAGCTCTCTGGTGCTCGACGCTGCCTTTGGTCAGCTCAGCCCTTTGTCTTCTTACTGCTTTTGCTTCACTATCTTCTTCTTTGTGTCCCGTCCTCCTCTTAGGGTTCTGGTTCCTCTTTTTGTGTGTCTTTTGTTCATGGCTTTAAATCCATTCGAGCCCAATGCTGTTCAGTTCCTCTTCCACCTTCGTCGAATCGCCTTCTATAGCTGCGCTTGGAGTTCCCTGTTTGGCATCATCATCAGGCTCACAGGGAGTGGCCACATGTCCTCCTATAAACCGCGCTAGCCTGCTACGTGGGTTCAATTCTTCGGTTACGTCATGGAATGAGTCTTCCTCCACCATGGCGGTCAAACAAGACCTCAAATCCTTCTAAATTGCGGCTTCTTCCCTCATTAAATCTGGACTTGTCATCAGGCGCGATGTCAATCGTTCGATCTGGATCCCCTAGATCCAATGTCGTCCGCTTATTTCGCGCGGTTGACTTGCTCGACCGTTAACGCGCGATGAGCAGTGGTTTTCTCTCTCCTCCGCTCACCATGCGTCAATCGTTGAGTGGAATCGCTCTGCTTTCATCCAAAACCACTTATTGTTCAAGGAGCCCCTGATCAATACTGCCGATTTCGGAGCGGGTCTCGCCTTTTAGCTTTTAGCCTTTTTCGCCTTTTTCCCTTCGGTTCTCTGGCTCTCCACACAACCAAGCACTCGGGGCTTCTCCATTTTGAGCCTTTTCGCCCAGCAATGCGTGATCAAAAACCTCCTCTGTTTCCCAATCTGGGCCTCCTAGGGGATAATTCCGCCTCCTGCGTAGTCTCCATGGGCCTCGATCAGCGCGCTTTGATCGAGGTCCTCGTCGTTCCATGCTGGCTGCCACTCCCACTGGTTTGAGGTGTTTTTGATCTCTGTTTCGAATTCTTTGATGCTTGTCCCGACCTGATACAGTCATGGTCCTTCTGACAATTCTTCATGGATCCAATCCAGATCACGACCTCCCCAATAAAAAGCTTTTAGACCACCAAAAGTTGGTTTTCAAGCATCAACTAAGTGAGGATACTACTGTCTCACTTGTCCAATCTCAATCCACTTTACACTGCTTGGATTTGAACCTTTGAGCCCAACCCTAAGGTACTCCACATCTCCCCTGCGCATCGTCCTCACCTTCCTGTCCAGCACTGTGTCTTCTTGCAATTCATTAAGATATTCAGGTAGCAGGTCATCGATAAAAGGCAATTGACTCTGCTCTTCAGGGTCCTAAATCGTTGAAGGTTCAATCAATCTCAAACAATCTACATTTATGACTGAGTAGATGTGCATGTAAGCTGGTAGATCAAGGCAAAAAGCATTTTCACCAATCTTCTCAAGTATCCTAAAGGGTCCATACTTGATAGGCTTTAGCTTTTTACCTTCACCTTGCATCCTGTCCTTGCTGATATATAGCCAGACCTGGTCACCAACTTGAAAACTATGCTCCATCTGATGCTTATCATGCCTAGCCTTGTATTTGGCTTGGCTCTTTTCCAGCTGTTCCTGTATTTCCTAGTGGATCTCCTGGATCTGTTCAATGAACCTAGTTGCCCTATCCACATAATTGTGTCCATCAACCATGGTATCTTTACTAAAGACAAAATCCAAAGGAGACCTTGGTGTGAAACCAAAATAGGTCTCAAAAGGAGATCTCTGTGTAGAAGAATGTTTTGCTCTGTTGTAAGCATGCTACACATAACACAAATGTTCATCCCAAAGCTTAGGATGTTTGCTGCAATATCCTCTCAGTAACTGGATCACTGTCCTATTAACTACTTCTGTCTAGCCATCTGTTTTTGGATGAAAAGCTGTGCTTTTCTTCAGTTTGGTGTCCATTAGTTCGCACAGACTTGACCGAAGCTTCCCCACAAATCGGGTGTCTCGATCAGATACAATGGAAGTGGGTAATCCAAAATGAACCCATACATGTTCAAAGAACAATTTTGTAGTCTGTTCAGCTGTAATCTGTTTATTACAAGGTATCAAAATACACATTTTGCTGAACCTATCCACAACAACATATAGATAGTCATGACCTTTCCTAGATTTAGGCAGTCCTCCAACAAAATCCATGGAAACACTTTCCCAAGGGTGAGAAGGAACTAGCAATGGAGTGTACAAGACTAGTTTTCTGTTGCTGGGCTTGCTTTTAGCACACATAGCACATCCTCTTACATATCTAGAAACCGTCTCATTCATTTTCGGCCAATAACACAATCTTTGAAGCTGTGCAACTGTTTCACTTACCTCAAAGTGACCTGATATCAGAGAAGTGTGTGCTTCCCTAATTATCTTTACTCTCTTAGTTTGTGGAATGCAGAGTTTCCCACAATGATATAAGAGTCGGTCCTTCATATGATAGTCCAATTCTTCTACTCTTTTTCCTTGACTCAAAGTTGCATATACATCTTTAAAGTCCATATCATGAGCATATTGTTCAATGTAGCTTTCATGTAGCACAAAATTATTCTTAAGTATGGTAGATGCATTTATAATGGGTCTAGATAACATGTCTGCAACTTTGTTATGTATGCCCTTTTTATATCTGATGACTAAATGAAACTGTTGTAGAAAACCCATCCATCTATAGTGTCTTGATTACTGCAACTTAGTTTGGGAGTGTAGATATTGAAGTGGTTGTTGATCAGTATGTATTACTGTCTCTTTGCCCATTAAGTAATGTTTCCACTTTTTCACACTTTGAACTAATGCATACAATTCTTTATCATATATATGATAGTTAACTACTGCAGGATTAAAAGTCTCAGAATGATAGCATATGGGTTTACCGCGCTGTGTCAACATTGCTCCCATGGCATAGTCACTGGCATCAGTTTAGATCTCAAATGGTCTTTGTAGATCTGGCAGTGCTAGTACAGGTGTTGTACTAATCTTTTCTTTCAAGGTGTCAAAGGATTTTGATGTTTGCCTCCCCACTGAAACACCTTGTTCAATCCTGTTAAAGCATTTAAGGGAGCTGCAATTGAGGAAAAGTTAGAAATGAAATTCTTCCAATATTGTGCTGCTCCTAAGAAGCTTCTCACTTCTGTAGCAGACTTGGGTTTAGGCCAGTTTACAATGACTACCACTTTAGAGGGATCTATTTTCAACTCACTACCCCCTACTATATGACCCTAATAGTTTAGATATGTCTTGCCAAATTCACATTTTGAGAGTTTAACATAAAGTTTTTCTCTTTTCAAAACATCTAGTGTCTGCTTAACATGCTTTAAATGTTCTTCCCACGTTTTACTAAAAATCAGAATGTCATCTAGGTACACAATAACAAAATCATCAAGAAAAGGTCTGACTACATCATTCATTAATCTCATGAAAGTAGTAGGAGCATTGGTCAAGCCAAAAGGCATAACCAACCATTCATACAATCCCTGCTTTGTTTTGAAAGCAGTCTTCCATGCATCTTGCTCTACAACCTTGACCTGATGGTATCCACTGTGCAAATCTAGCTTGGTGAAATAAACAACTTCCTTTAATTGATCTAAAAGATCATCTATGTGAGGAAGGGGATAACGATTTTTGATTGTTATCTTATTCAGTGCTCGATAGTCAATGCGTGGAGAGATTTGTACTCAATTATTTAATTTCGTTGGGCATTTAATAAATGAAAGGCATATATATGTTTGTACTCAATTATTTATTTTGATTGGCTTGGACACTTAATTTATCTAGGGTTGTTATGAATCTATGTTAATAATTTCATTAGTTAAACATAAGTGATTTTTAAGTATGTTATGGAGTTATCCAACGAGTTCATTTCTTTAATTTGTTTAACTTTATGTGTAATCATATATCTGAGTTTTTTTTGTTTTTTGTTTTTTTTTTTTCCACTGTTTACTTTCCATTGAAGCAAATTTATCTCCATGTATTGTTTATATTTGTTTGATATGATAGTTTCAAAACAAAACAAACTACCTATCTGCAGAGAATTTCTTGTGATCTCTTTGCTTTTTCCAACCAAGCATTTAAAGCAAAAAATCAAAGTTTAATTGATATACTATGTTTGTAATTTTTTCGGTCATAGCTCGTGTATTTATCGTGTAAGGCATGAACTTTTATGAGATTAAAGTTGATTGAATGTTTTGGCATTGATATTTTTTGGGTCTTTTTGTAATTGACATTTGTTCAATATGGGAGACCTTTACTACTTTCATAGTTGTTGACCTTCATTTCTTTGGTTTCTAAAATAAGTTCTCCTCCAACTTCCACATTAGCAAAATTTGGGAGAAAATGGGTTCTTTGGTTCCATATGATGCCAAACCCTTTGCTGATCGATGATATTTTCAACTCCTACATTTGCAGCTACCTTGGTGGACAAAGACGACTTGCAGAGGTGGACAAAGACGACTCGTGCTTTTCTACTATTTTTCCTTCTCGTTTTTCTAGATTTCAAGAACGAATGACTTGATCAATACAATAGTAGGAATTTCCAATGTGTATGCCATGTCTATGTATTGGAATATTATTGTATCAATGTCCTTGAGTTGGGTTCAATAATTTTATGGTTTCTACAACTTTCATGTTCATGTTTGGGTTTTTCAGATAATGGGAAACTAAGTTTCCTGAACTTTGCAATCCAAAATACCCACATATTATAAGTGATCTTGGAAAACACCACTTGTCTGGAGGTAAGATTGATCAAACGAGTAGTGATTTTGTAAATAAAATATACACGACCTTTGTTCAAATATGGGACCTATCTCGAATTTTCAATACCTTGGACAACGATCGTGATGGCATGGTTACTGCAGACAATGTACACATGCTACTAGAAAACCTTGGAATTCAACATATCTTTGATGATAATATGAAATTACTGATATGTTCTTCCAATCATATGAACTTTATAGTTTCCTTTCATCTTATGTCATGGCTCATTTAATAACTATTTTAGTCTTTGGTATATGTAGTCATTTTAGTTTTTATTATTTTATTTTATCTTAATTACTTTATTTTAGTTATATTACTCGTTTTCTTTAGTTATAGTTAAAAACTAATTTAGTTTAGCTTAAATTTATTTTAATTTTGGTTTAAACTTAAATATTTAGCTTTGATTTAATAACATTGATTTTATTATTTAATAGCTTTAATTTTTGTTTGAATGATAATATTAGCATATAAATTCGAATTTTATCTATTTACGTTATAGTTTGAGTTATTTTAAATTACTTTTAGTTAATTATTTTAATTTAATTTAAATTTTATATTAGTTTTTATTTTTATTCTTAGATTTTATTCAAAGTGTTATTTATATTTAGTTTAATATTTTGTTTTAAGAAATTGTTGATCGCTTGGATTGTAGATAAGATAAGATAAGATGAGATAAGATAAGATAATTATATTTATGTCCAACTGATGACCACAAAGTAGGTCAAAGGGATTGTTGAGTACACTAATGTAAATACAAAGTGGGAGAACCAAATGGTCTCCTATAAAAGATATAATGCATGAAGTAAATCAAAGATACAATGCAAGAAGTAAATCAATATCTGGCCCTAGTGGAGAAGATCCAGGAGCTAATAGGTCTCAAGATCAGACCCATCTGTCCTAACATCTGATACTAAATGAAGAACACTGAAGAAACTCAAGAAAGTCTGTTGGCCCGATGAAGAGCCGATGGAAAGTGCAGACTGTCCACTAAATCGTATCTTGGGGGGGGGGGGGTTCACACATTGTTGAATGCTGAAGGACCTAGTTTGTCTCTGAGGAACGTATCTAAGACAAAACTGCTGCTGAGATCTCGTGTGGCAGGGTGAGGTCCCACGGATCCTCACTGATATGGAGTCTGGATACGTACTGGTATCAATCGATATCTTGGTGCCCCTGTCTGAAGGTAGTACCCTGAAAAATGTCGTGATCCTCTGTGTGGGGTCTGGTCTGATGGGAGGTTGAAGAATATGCACTTGGAACCTAAGAGCCTCCTATATATATAGGGCCAAACATCTCTGATTAGGGTACCTGAAAGAGTCGGCGAGGGTTCAAGAATATTTGAACAAGCAATGAAACCTTCCTCTAATATCACAATGGACAAGGCATCCAAAGATGAAGTGCGCCTTGATCTCCACTTCTTGTAAATGACATACCTGGTAGACTTTGTCTAGTCTATCCACTTGGTGGTCTGTCTCTACCCGTAGTTTATGAGAACCTACTCTGAATTGGCCTAGAGGATTGTGAAGAGCATGCATCCAATGGTGAAACGTATACTGGGGTCGAACATTGAGCTCGTCTCTCAACTCCAAGAAGTGCTCAGCGTAGAAAGCCATCTTTAGGTGCAACCCTCCTAGAGGATTGACCCAGGTGACCTGGGCAAACTGCATGTAGATGTCCTCCTTGATGATCTTGTTTAGCTCCTGTTTAGTAGGTAAAAGGTGATCAAGAGCATCTAAGGAATATTAGAAAGGAGGGAGACGATTCAATGGAATTCCCACTGACTCTAAGAGGTTTGAAACTCCTGTAAACCAACATCTGGCTCGACCTGAGGGAGTAGAATGGGCAATAGTCTAAGAAGAGCAACATGCCAAGTAAGGATAATGGTCCCTACTCTTTATTAAGTCTGCCAAGCCCTGGACACGTTGCAAGAATGAAACCAATCTGAAGACTATCTCAAGCCGAAAGGGCTGAGCTCCAAACTCTGCAAGGATGATGCGTTGCGGCACTATAAGTTTGCATTTAATGATGCAGCAAAGAAGAAGAATTTGGACTCTCTTAGCTGAAGCCCAGTATGACTCAAGTAAAGACGGTCCCCAAATCTCTGAGCCATATAGAACACTGGGATGAATCAAGGTGTCCATGAGGTTTATCTTGGACGAGATGTCTTGGAAGTGATGTCGAAATCACTGTCTCTCAAGAAGGGCTAAGGATCCATATCCTTTGTTGATCCGAGGCTGAAGCGCTGGTCACAAATTGAAGCGGGGACCTGAGAATTGCACCCCCAAGTAAGTATATGTGCTGGTGATCTCAATCTCCTACCCTCTGAATAGAAAGTGAAGGTCTGAGGTTTTCTTCACCCCATTGAATATCGTAACCTTGATTTTACCTAGGTTGACCGTCAACTATCAATGGTCACAAAACAAAGCTAAGGCATCTAGTTGCCTCTGTAATCCTTCTGGGGATGGGGAGAGGAGGACCACGTCATCAATAAAGAGTAGAATAGATATTAGAACCTATGAAAATGCAACCATCAGTGTCCTGGATATGCTCATGTAGAAATGCTTCCAACTCATCAATATAGATCCCAAACAGGGTAGGGGATAGTGGACAACCCTATTTAACCCCAATAGTGCTTCGAATGAAATCAGACATCCCATGGGCTGTGTGAAGACGACCAAGAACAAACTCATATAGGTGCATAACAGCGGTCAATAGGGTTGCAGAGATGCCAATATCTCTGAGTCTCTGGAGCAAGGCCTCCCTCATAATAGAATCAAAAGCTTTTCGAAAATTTACAAGGATATGGAAAATTTTGAGACCCAATATCATGAGAGACTAAAAAAACTCAAATGGTTATAAAAGAACATAAATACAAAGCTCAAAAGGTTCTTTTTTTTTGCAAAAATAAACTTTTTGTACGAGTGTAAAAGACTTAAACTTTTATACAACGTTACTTTACACCTCTCGGTGCAATTGCTAGTTATTAAATTATCTTATAATTTCATTTTTTTTTACAGAAATATCATCCACATTGTCATTATCATAACATCAAATCCATATAACACTTTCAAAACAACACCCAACGTGCTATATGTATCCTCTATACACTTTTCTACGCCCAATGGAAACATCCATCTCCTTCTTCCATGCCACCCCATAGGATTCCAACCCTCATAAAACCCTAAACCTCATCTCAAATGAAACTCTAAATCATCGTAGCATCGTGCTCACTTTTGGTCTTCGAAAACGTTTTTCCCTCCGAACCATCTACGAGGATATTCATCCAGACATCCAGTCCGGCGGGCTCCTCCAGGTAGTTATTTCTGTGTTTTTCTTTTAATTTCAGCAAGGGTACGCTTTAATCTGTGATTTCACTGTTGCAAAGATAATGGCTATTCATCAAATATTGAAACGTTTGATAATGAAGGAAGTCCCCCTAGTATCCACTCATGTATCAATCCCAATTTTGCTGTTTTGTCTTCTTGCAATTAATGCAAATCTCCACATAAAAATCACCAATTTCTGCACGGAAACAACAATCCCATCTCCAACTCCACCAGATGGGGGCGTTGTCACAGGTTTCTTCATCAACAAATGCGGTATGTCAGAGAAAGATGTTTCAAATGTCCTTAAACTTTACAAGGGGTTGCTGAATAAACCAAGCCAGGATTTGGAAGAAGGTTTAGAGTTGTTAAGTGAATGTGGTTTGACAACCCCTGCTCACATTCGAAGGGTGGTTCTTAGCAACCCTCAGATTTTCTTATATAAATCCAAAAGGGACTTAAAGTCTAGGCTCAACTATCTAAGGTATATCATCAACAAAGAGGATATCTGCAAGCTTCTTTGTACCAATTCAACAATTCTTGATCTGAGTGAGGATAAGCTTGAATCTGCGATTTCAGTCTTGCAAAGATTGGGTATTGAGGGCGATGCATTATCAAAGTTATTGGCAAGGCAACCCCGTTTCCTCACCCATACGGAGGAAAAAGTTATGGAGTCATTTAAAGTGGTGGAAGGTCTGGGGCTTGAGAGGGGATCCAAGATATTTTGGCACACTTTGCATTGGTGTCTAGGAAGGTGAAAAGAAAAGATAGATCGAAAACTACAGTTTTTGTGCAGTTTAGGTTTGTTTGAAAAACAAATTTACAAGCTCTCATGTTTGACGCCGGGGATTTTGGGACTTTTAGAGGAAAAACTGAAATGGAATGTAGACTTTCTTGTCAAATCACTTGGGCTTCCATTGGATGATATTGTTAGATGTTCCAGTCTGTTGAAATGTAGCTTGGAGATGAGGATAATCCCTCGGTATAGAGTAATGGAGGCCTTGAAGTCCATGCAACTGTTGAAGAGAGAGAGGATTTCTCCAAATATTGTTAAATATATAGACAAAAAGGTCTTGGAAAAGTATGTTAATGGGAATCCTGAATATTCCTCCATTCTGCGGGATATTTACTATGGAGAGAAAGCTGTGAAAGCTAATTGTTGACAAGGAGACTTGCAGTGAGTGTGTTTCAGTCAAAAGGATTCAACGAAAGTTGTGAGCAGCTTCAATCAATATGAAGTTCAATCGTTGTGAGCAGCTTCAATCAATATGAGATTTCATTAACTGCCTTTATTTGTAGTCTTTTGTGGATTCCTTGGCATAAAAGAAGGGTGCTTGGGCCAGCTAACTGTTCTGAGAAACAGATTCTAGAACATGAGCGATTCACAGCATGAGAAAGGAAAATGGTCCATATTGATTTGTAATCAACACACCCCAAACATTATTTTGTTGCCAACTTGTGCTTTACAGAGTTCAGCGTGCCTCTGAGCACATAACATCAAATACCTCATCTTTGCAAACCATAAACAGAGTTAGTCTCTTATTTGAATGGATGTTAGTAATGGCTTTAAATGAGTAGTTTAACTCTTATATAATTGCAGATTGACTTTACCGATATATGCATTTTCAATGCAGAACAATGTTTTTGTTTTAATTTCTTAGCAATTTCTGTCATTTTTCTACACATTTTCTCTTAGTATTATATGTATTTATAGCAAAATATGAAGTCGTTATCGAATGGACTGGAACCCTAGTTAGTCAAGTATTCAAATGATACAATCATTTTAGGATTATGCCTTCTTGGGCGATCTTAGTCCCTTGCAAGCCTACAAGTTCTTTTGAATGAACCATTGTATTTAGACATGGATGGCTTCACAGTATTATTTTAATACATAGATATTTTATTTTTTTAATAGAATTTTAAATAATAGTTTTGGAAATTTAACACTGCCTATAGGCTTGTCCTTGTTGTCAAACATGGTTTGGATGGACTGTGGATTGTAACCTGGAGTATATTGCATTTTCATTTGAGTTTTAGTCACAACTTGCTTGTTGTCAATTCTTTGTCATAATGTTTTTATTAAAAAAATGTAAGAAAATCAGTTTATCTGAAATGGGTTTGGAAAAATATTGATTTTTAGAAATGCATGATTCTTCATGTCTTTTTCTTTAGAATGGAGAGCATTGGAATTGGGTGAATGGTTGTTGGATAATAGGTCTATGGTTTTGAGATATAATTGGATTATCAAGTCTGAATGTCTCTTGGGTATTATGTTTGACTATCTATCAACCACTCATGGATGAGTCAAACTTGCAAATGACAAGTAAACTCATAAGTTACTAAGTAATGAGTCCAAATCATGGGCTCATTGGTGCTATAGATATAAATGACAAAAAGAAAAAAAGAAAAAACCTCATTTTTAGTGAACTTGTTAATTGTATTGAACTTTTAATTCAAACTTTGGCTTTATATAAAAACAAATAAAGATTGGAGTGAACCTTGTTAATTGTATTGAACTTTTATTCGAACTTTGAATTTATAAAAAAACAAATAAAGATTGTAGTGAACCTTGTTAACTGATTTGAACTTTTAATTCAAACTTTGAGTTTATAAAAAACAACTAAAGATTGCTCAAACTTTTGACTTTAAAATAAATAAATAGGGATTATTTAAAGTTTAAATGTAAATCTTTGCTAGATATTAAACCTTTGAAAAAAATTTATTGAAAAATTGTAAAATCATCCAATATGACATGGATGTTGTCACATCACATGGTTAATATTTATTGTATATTAAAAAAATTTAAAAAATGTAATTAATATTATATATTAAAAAACTAAATTAATGCCATATTATAGGTTAAAAGTGTGTGTGTCTATATATATAGATATAGATTTTAGATATTCATTCACCTAATAAATTCTTGATTAGCTTATTAAGAGCATGGAGATAAATTTAATGGCATGCATCTTTGAAAAATGTAACTACCATTATGTAGACAATTGGGGAATAAGGAGTGATCCTGAGCTCTAATGCACTTGAGATACTATTGTAGTCTAAACTAGTTTTATTTAGTAATATGTGTAGAACAACCATAAAGGAATCATATCAACAACATTCTATAAATGTTAATTAGTTCCACAAACAAGAATACAAATATCATCTCATCATCAAAGAACAACATGCATGTCACATACATATGCACTCACCCACATATATTACACACAAGTAGTCTACATAATATCCAAAATAATGCATAAAATTCATTACTTTCCAATCCACATATAGACAAGTCATCAAGTCGATGAAGGACAAACATCTAAATTATATAGAAAATAAATCCATACAAAATGGGGCATCACATACTCCCTCTCTTTGAGAAACTTAAACTTTATTTTGAAATTATTATGCAAATACATGAAGCTTGTACTATGTCAATTTTTATTCTAAATAATTACATTTTGGTGTCATTTATATCATGTTAAATATCATAAAGAATTTACCATTTCACTACTTTAGTTTCTTTCAAAATTCATGTATTTCTATAAAATTATAAGCATCATCTCATATTAACACCCATTATACAAGTCCTAGGTGATAACAAATTAATGCATTATTTCATATAATCCATTCCAAATGATTGTTTCAAGTATTTATTTCTTGTTTCAAATATCATTATTAAGCATGTCTTAAATGGTTGCCATGTCATATGAGGGAAGTCTTGGCTAACATTTGAATTACTTAAAGCTAGTATTTGGTTTCACCTCAAACCTATGTATTATTCGTTATTCAGTGTTCATTTATGGTAATTTTTGTGGGTATCTTCTCTTAATTGGTTTTATTTAATGATGTCACACACAACCATCATAATTGTAAAGAAAACTTTGCATACATGTATGCTCACCATTACCTTATCATATGCAGTGATTGCTAGCTCATCAATTATTACAGCAATCATCATCTCATTTATTTGGCGCTTACAAAGCTTACAAAGCTCATAGGTCAATTCCATATGTAATATTAATTGTTATACATATCATCATACAAATAATATTACTTAAAAAAAGGAATGGGTTCAATGATGACAATTTGTCTAATTAAATTAGTGACAACTATTATTCAACCAACTTGTAGAGCAGTGAAAGAATAAGAGAATTTTCAGCAACATTTAGTAAAACAAGATTTCTCATTACTTATTTTTTAGCAGCGATCTTCGCTAAGGGATCCTTTCTATTTCATAAAATATTTAATGCCAATAAGTTCAACATGATTGGCAAGCTTACAACTCTTACAAATAAGGCTTGCAACAATGTTTGGTAAATAACTTGTGCATATAAGAATAAAGATCTACCCAAACAAGGTTAAACAAAGGTAACAATCCATATAACTATGACCAACCAATCATTAAATTTATTTTATAGTTGATCTTGCTTAAGAAATTTTCCTTTCAGGTTCACCACGTGATGTAGATATCAATTCCTATAATGCAATCTAAGATGATAAACAATCTTTTAATCTTCTTTTTGCAATGAAAATCCTAGCTACTAAGGAAAGAGAACTGAGGGTCTTTCAACATAAAGCACAGAGCATACACTAAATGCACTGTCTTAAATCAAATCAACAAGCAGTCTAAATGCAAATGCACATGCATGTATTTTTTTTCAGCCTTCTTAATGTGTGAATGACAAGAAGAATGCTAAGTAGAAATCTGAATTATCTCTTCAAAGCGACAATACTAACAATTTTTCTTCAAAACACGAAAGGAAGATAACGACGACACTTTGCGATTTTGAATTGAAAACTGCTTTCGACACTTGAAAAACCACTAATTCAAATCTAATACAAGAGTAACAGTATAATCGATTATCAAGAACAATATGATTCTTTTCTATGACTGAAAACGACACTTGCGACACTTCCAAATCAAGAAACGACAGTTCGATTACGCTACTTCTTTGTAAAAGAGAACTGAAAATGGCGCACAATACATAAAAACATTTACAGTGCTTTGCACAATGGAGGTGGAATGATGGAAAGAAATGGGGTTTCCATAGTGGTATACTAATCACATACAACAAAACTCCTGAATAGAACTGAAGAGAGTGAAGAAAATTAGCCTTCTCTGACCATTACACCTGTTACACAGGGAATCCACTATGCATCTCACCTACTGCACATGGGAAGTGTGATGCATACAAGCTTCCTTGAAGAGAGGGTGCGATGGTAATAGTGCGAGACTTTTACTTGGCCTTTGCTCGCTGTTTGCAGTTCGATTCAGGGATTTAGGCCGAGCAAGTGGTGTTCAGTAAATATAAATCACAAGGGATGATCTAATGAGGTTACTAGAGCCACCACTAGGGCAATTAGAAAGTTTTCAAAATCGATTGTTCAGTTTATAAACAAAAACCCGAAGATAGACTGAAGAAGCATTGATCTACTTTTCACTTGCATAGCAAATGCAGTTCGAAGGCTAGCTGGCTTGACTTCAGGCTCCGTCTGTAAGTTTATAAAACAAACAAATATAGACAAGCAAACAATCTATTCGCTCCCCCAGTGGAGTCGCCATTTTGTTATCGGGAATAGTGTCCACTCGGAGCTACTAATCCCACTAAGACTGGTAGCTATCTTAGAAACAAACAAACTAAAGCTACTTTCGCTTTCCTTTATGAGAAGTAGATAAGAGGGGAACAAAGGACACCAACCTCAGTCTTGCGATTGGTTTCTTGCTTGGTTCCTCTCCCTTCTGACAGATCTTTGCCGCTTCTTCTTCGTCTACCCAGCTTCAAAGAGCACCTGTGGAATCAAAGCGGCATAATACTATCGAAGAACAAAGATCTACAGTCATAAACAATATAGGACCAGATATGTATTGACCACACAAATGCATATACAATCAAACATACAAGAATGTGGAGGAAAACTTGAATAGCTTTATTAATATCAAGAATAGCAAAGAGGATTACAACCAAATGTTTTGACCCAGCATCATCCTCCACCATGAAAGCTCTTCTTCACCTCAAGTAAATCTTAGATCACCCAACACTATGATATTACACCAGGAAACCAACAGCACTTCTTTACAAGATACAAAATTCCAGCCCCCGGATCTCTGTGATGAGGGATCCATATATAGATGATTGTAGAGGGGTGAGTCAGCTTCTGGGATTTTGATTAGTGTCCTCTCTTTGATAGTTCTTGATTCCACTTGGAGATTGATGATCTATTACTCATCCCTTGGCGAAATCAGAGAGGCAAGTGCCAAAGGAGAAGTTTCTGGAAGGTTCCAAGATCCTCCACCTCGCAAACCATCCCTTCCATTTGTCCATTCTCGCCCATCGCACCCTACAGAAGGGCTTTCCAGTATGCATCGCACTTTTTACATTGAGCAGGTGAGATGCATCGCACCCTCTGCATTCGAAATTCTGTATGGTCCAGTTTTGACCAGTTTTGAGCAGTTTTCTGTGGAGAACTTCTGGGAGATGATGTAATCAGCTGACCTTGTTCCTTTAGGGAGTGAAGCAACACTTTTAGGGACTTAGGAGCCCTTGGATTATGGACATTTATGATTGGGGTTACAGTGCCCAAAAATGTCTATAACACTCTATCTGCAGAGGGAACACTTTCCTACTTCACACTCCACAAGGAGTTTGTTAGTGACTCTCCCTTCTCTTACCAATGGTCGACTTTATGGGAGTGACTAGAACCTTCATCCATTCCTTCCCACTTATATTGATGGTTTATGTAGTACAAATATTTAAGAAAAGCTTTCGTCTCATGAAAGAATCTCGATATTGAACGTCCATATTTTGTAAGGATACTTTTAAAATTTTAGATTTACGAGGTTTACTGCGCCTTCCATTAAGCTTAAAGGATAGGTGTAGTAATGCAAATTCATGAATCAAATGGGAAGAGTATAAAATCTTGAGACTAATGAGTCAATAATTAGTTTGAAGATCACAACTGTTGCATTCTTTTGCACATTGTTGAGTGTAGTTATGGTTGAATCGGTGCTTTCTCCTTTATGTAATGATGGTTACATGTGGTCAATTGATTTTAGCTTAGGTAGTTAGGAGAAATGTGTTATTCTTCCTACTTGAGTTCAAATTTTGCATGCAACTTGTTGAGCTCATAAAGAGCATTTCTTATAAGGGCTCTAAGCCTTGTGTAAGTAGCATCTTAAAGACTGAAACATGTATATTCCTCATACAGAATAAAATGATATTGAAGAAAAAAAGGATGGTAAAGAACTATCAACAAGGTAAAGAAGTAAAGTGTCATAAAGCGTGGTAACTGCCACTTTCATTGTTGGTTGGGTGATTCCTCCTCTTTGAGACGACAAGTGCTAGTACGGACTTGTGCTCCCATGTACCATCGAGTATATATTGGGAGACCACAATAGGCTATATCCTTCATCCTTAGGAAGCCGTGTCTGCCGCCCTATCGATCGCAATGCACTGAACACAACATTAAAGAAGATTGACTGCCGTACCATAAAAAGTATTCTGCAGTTTTGCGATTGGTTTGGTAATCCCTCTGTCTAGATTTCCAGAGTAGTCTCTTTCATTCCTTTTCAGACTCCTTAAAAGAAAAGGTCCATCTGAGCACTTGTCACTGCAGATTCATTAAAAATCGAAGGCGACTAGAGTCATCTTTTGTTTTTTCTCGACTCTTAAAAAGTGAAAAAACAAGTTGTGTCAAAGCGTCTAAAATTTATTTTAATTGGAATAATGTCACTGTTCCCTTGTTGATCTTAGGTTGAGAAAATGGAGTCCACCAACCAAGGGTTTCCCCTTGGAGGAAATCCTAGTCCCTTCTCCTCTTGGGGAGATGTTGGTGCACCTCATATGGCTACATTGTCACTTCCAGGATTGACAATCGGCTTGCCAATATGGCTCTTCTCGACCTCTGTCGTTCAAACCACCGTGATTCCTGAGCAATCAAATCAGCAACTAGACGATACTAGAGTTACCCCCCAACCTTCTACTTCATCTGTTTCTCCCTCTCCTCCTTCCTCTTCGCTTGATGAAGCTGGTAAAGCTAAGGATCAAGTAACTGAGAAGAAGAAGAAGTGGAAGGAGAAAAAGGAAAAGAAGAAGAAGGAGCCAAAAGAAAAAGGGGGCAACCATGCATTGTCTAGCGAAAATCCTCACACTGCACTGTCTAAACCTAAATATCCATGTGTCATTTGCAAAGGAGACCACTATCATCGAGATTTCCCTTGCATCCCTCGGATCTTAAGGGACTGGTCTCCTCGTTTGCACAATCCGGTGTCGTCAACCTCTGATGATCATGTTGAAAGTACACCATCAACCAGTGAAAGCGAAGTATTTGGACAGAAAAGGAAATGTAAATTTCCTTGTAAACTGTGTGAAGGCGATCACGCCGTCCACCGTTGTCCCTTCCTAGAAGCTAAAAGAGTTTTGGATGACCGTCCTACTTCACTGCTACAACTTCCTCCTGGATATAAGAAACTCTTGCCGAATCCATCACTGGTTGAAAATCCGACTGACACGCCATTATGGTCAGCCGAAGCATCTATCATTGAAGATAAACCCTCTAAATCCACACCAGATGAAAGTCAAAAGGTCGAGGTGGCAATTGACCCGGTCTTGCCTTCAGGAGGTCCATCTTCAGATGATACAGTCACCAGAGAGAATGAGAATGACATCGTTCAAATTCTTTTCGTAAACACAGACTTCGATGAACATGGGGGCAATCTACCCATTCCTTTACCACAGAAAGGAAGTTTGTTAGAGTCATATCCGGTCGTCTATTCGGTCCCAACTCCAAGCAACCTAGTCGTTTTATTCGATTGGAATCTACTAGGCAGACCCCATGTACTGGCTAGTGTACCATTCCGAATCATTGTACAAGCTTACAGAATGGTCATGGCTGGTACCATCATAGATGAAGGGGCTTCTGTGAGTATCCTTTCCTCAACTGCTTGGAAAGCGCTTGGTTCGCCATCGCTTCTACCTGAGATGAGAAATCTGACAAGCTTTGACAATGAACCAGTCGACCATTAGGGATCATTCCAAATGTGCCTATTACTTTGAGAAGGAAAACCATTTATATGAACGTAATGGTAGTCCAAGGACCTCTAGATTACAATCTACTCCTTGGGCATGACTATATTTATAGCATGGGAGCCATTGTCTCCTCACTCTTTAGAGTAATGTGTTTTCCGCATGAAGGCCAAGTGGTCAAGCTCGTAGACCAACTTTTGTTCCCCGGCTCACACATAGCTAATAGTCAAATTCCATCCCTAAATGGTCTTTTCACGCAAGGAATGTCTCATCAATCTCCAGTCCGTCCACCTGAAGAGTGCGAGTGATTCGGGAGGACATGACTGAATCCCAGGGGGCATGCACCCTGGCCTGCTCCGGCAGGAAAACCTTGGGTATAGGGTAGGTTTACGCGGAGGATATATGACTAGTCTGACACACCCTTCCGTTTAGGAAAATGGGATTAGACTGGAATAAGATTCCCTCGTCAAAGTTATGTGAGTGGAGGCGATCGCGCCATTCACCTTTGTCTATTTTGATAGGCATCGCCAAGGAAGTGTTTTTTCTGCAACGCGGATGGAGCAATCTTGCAAATGCGAGAACTTTCATATGGTAACCTGGAAACTTTACTTCGCTATACTTGGGGGCATGCAAACCTCTTGTGCGCAAGTGAAAAGTGACCAGCATAACGCTAACTCTATAAATCCGCTAATTTCAAACGCTTAAGTTAGGTGAATGGTCTAATCAACCGTTCACCTTCGCAGGGGCCAACGGCGCCGGTGGAGTAAAAGGAAGAATATTTTCCTACCTAACCTTAGTAGTTAACTAACCCCTAGGACAGTAGTTGGTCGTCCCTAGCTTGCATGCGAGAGGTAGCGGAGCAAAGTTTCGAATGGTGCAAGCTCCTTAAAAATTGAACCTATCGATGAGACATCCCTATTATATGACTGGCACGAGCAGTTTTTATGCGAAGTTCAAGCTCGTTAAAAATTAAACCTTAGAAATGAGCAAACGTTCCCCCAAAGTTTAAGCTCATTAAAAAATGAACCAATCTCCGGTAAATAACCATTGCGAATGCATTATCATCAGCTTTTGAGCCTTGGTCGTGTTCTCATCATCACCTCCACTCTGTTTTAGCCGATCATATGCCTCCATTTGATTGTTTACCCTTTTTGAGGAACATCTACGACGAGTGATTCTGTTAGCCATCCTTGTGACACTGCCGTGATTGGAAAATTCCAAACCTTACCTGGAATCAGCTGCTACCCGAAATTATCACTCGTTCCTCAAAAAACGAGTCTCCTTTAAGCTCTTTTCATCTGACTCGTAAAATATGAAAAGATTGCCGGGTGATTGGCCTCTTTGACTCATTAAAGTCATCGGAAGTGATATCCCTCCTCTAGATTTTAATCTTTTTGGACCTGAGGGATTATTGCATTAAAATATTGAGCACTTGTCTTGTTCGGCTCGTTAAAACTATCGAAAATTCATCCCTTTCGTATTATTTTATACTTTTTCAGACTTAAGGGATTATATGACGAAAAAGGATTATTGGAGTTTCCTTTCCATCCCTTTTCAGACTCTCTAGAAATGAAAAAGGATCGAGTTATCATTGTCGTTAAACTCGTTAAAATCAACAGCGACAAACTTATCCAAGTGGACGAGAACGAGTTTCACTGTCGCTAGGCTCGTTAAAACATAGCGACAGGTTCACCCGAAGGGCGGATTATAGAACAAGCATATGTTATCCTCCTCAAGCTTGACAAAAATAAAGACGTACTGGTCAGCAATGACTAGGGAAAATTGGGAAGAAAACTTGAAGAAACTTTATTGGTAGCAAGTCGCTCTTGAACATGACACTTTCACTTCGTCTGAGTCGGGTTGGGTTATTCCGTGCACTGGTCATATCACCATTGGTCCGTCACACCATACATTTTTGGGGTTAATGCTACCAATCCATGTCAGTGTCACCGATATGTTCAAGAGAAGTCGCTCAGATAATTCACCCGTGTCTCATCCACTGCAATACATTCACGCTCCATTCCTTCATGACCGCCACCTGTTGATGCCCCGAAAATCGTTGCAACAACATTGGGGAAACCACCCGGTCCGGACCTTAGTGCAGCTCCTTTTCCGTTTGGAATAGTGGCTCCGACTGGGGATAATGGGACCAGTTTCCCAGAAATATAGATAAATGGGATGGATGAGTGACTTCTGAATTAAGCTAGCGGTAAGCGATGGACTTAAACTATTAGCAAGAATATAACAACTAAAATCTATCCCGGGGTCTTATCAATCTTTCAAAGCGTAGCGTTTGATAATCTATGCTTTAAGGCAGGCATATAGATGACTCTAACACTAAAGCATAGAGGTTTAAATCATTTAAGATTGCTCTGCATAATTAGTTATGCAGAGCGATAATAGCGAATTACTACACTTATTCATTTATATTATTGACACACGCATGATTAAAAGAGATAACAAATCACAAAACATTCAATAGTGAAATGAAATGAAGATTTGCTGTTATATCGCATACATGTATTCAACAATAGCAAAGATAATAACACAGCAATTCATATAAAAAGAAAGAATGCAGATGCAGATAAAAGTACCATGTAAGCTGCTCAACAATCCAGTATATCAATCGCTATGTCGCAGTTCTTCCTTCAAACCAGAAAGCATTCCAAAGAAGAGACAATAGTGCACAATTGAATATAACAGCCTTCTCGTTAAATTAAGAACTATTGGTCGAATTTCACAAAAGAATATAGGCTGAAGCACAGTAGTGCAAACTTCAGCTTTTAAGTCTGTTACAAAATTTTACGACCCTTTCCAAAACAATGAAAGGGTCTATAAATACTATGCTAATCTAAATATCTAAAAAAAACTGAAAAGCTACTAAATTGGCATTAACAAATATCATCATCTTTTCTGGCGATCTGGCAGTCGGCGGCGATGCTTCATTCGGTGGTCTCTTTGCCTTTACTCCTTTGCTGACATATCGCCAGCATTGGCTCCACTTCTGGTGGAGTGTTGAGACGCGAAGTTAGCTGGGCATCATATGTGGCATCCTGAATGTCGGAAATCAGGTATCGGAGGGCATCTGTTAAACAGTTGAGAGCCGACCTTTGAGAGTGTGGTTTAATCAGAAAGAGCCAGTATGCGTCGGAGGTTAAAGTATTTACTCCAGCGATTAACCTTCCTTGTTTCTCCAGATCAGGATAATTTCTCTGCTCAAGCATGTTTGCTGTTGTTATGCTTCCAGGTGTGCACTGGGAGATCATGTTTGCCAGATAGAGTGTGTCGTTGACTAGATTGATCATGTTGCTGGCAATCATTTTACATCTTGAGGCCGCCCTTTCCGCTTTCATTACCTGGGTGTTCCATTCCATGAAGAGTATGTCCTTGTACGCTTCATAAATTCGGGGCAAGTTTGCCACTTTCCCTTCTTCAGAATCTTGCCACTCAAGATATTCGGATATGGTATCTTCGGCCTAATCTAGCTCATTTCTGGCTTTCTCTATCTGCTGACATACTGCTGTGGATGTTTCGCATAATGACTCAGCGTCAGTAAGTTGTCGGCATAAGAGCCTGATCTGAGATATTAATGCGCCATTTATTCGAGTTGCCTCTGCTCTGAAATCGTTAACACTCTGGGCGTCCTTGATGCTTTCGAGCTGTGCCGATAGCTGATCTATTTGCTCATCTTTCGATTTCATTATCAGCTCATTCACCGTTCTCAACTGTGCCAATGTCTCTGACAATTCATTCTGCCTCTGGACTGCGCTCTGTTTTTCGATTTGCAGCTGCTGGGTTAACAAATTGTTTTCTTGCTGTTGAGCCAGCAACTGCTCTTCTACCTGTGCTGCCTTGTTTTTCGCCTCAATTACTTCTGCCTGTAATGCATAAATTTCATGGTCCTTAGTCTTTAACATAAGACTTACCTCTGATGCTTTGTCGATAGTTGCTGCCGAATAAGCTCCCGCGAATTGCGATAGCTTAGTTAGATCATCGGAGGGGTCCAATTCCCCTTTCCAGACCACATTGCCCGTGACTGTTTGCTCAGGAGAAATAGAAGGTTGATCAAGCCTTCGTCTCTTCCTAGAGCGCCTAACAATGGCTCTATGCTTTGGGCTGTAGAAAATATCCAGGGGAGGAATTTCTTCCACCTGGAGATCAACTTGATCGGACGGGTCTTGAGTGATTACCTCGACATCCTGTGAAATGGGTGGGCCGCTGGTTCTTTCTAGAACCTGAGAAGAAGTAGTATCGGGAGCATTGCTTGTTTTAGAGGTGTCTGAGTCTTTGGAGGCTTCCTTACCACTAATAATGGAATCGAATTGGTTCCATTCTTTAATCAATTCAGGATCAGTGGAGGTTTGCTCATGTTGCTCTGTGTGGGCTTTGCTCCGTTCTTTTTCTTGTTCTGCCCTCTGCTGCTCCTCCTGCGCTTTCCACTGCTGCTCCTCCAATTCCTTTTTCTGCCTATCTTCCCGTTCTTTCTTTGCTTTCTCTTCTTCTTTCTTCTTCCTCTGTTCCTCTATCTCTTTCTGCTTTCTTTGCTCTTGATCCTTCTGTGCCTTTTGCTGCCTTTCTAACTGCTCCTTTTTCTGCCTTTCTGCCTGCAGCTTGTTTTGCCTTTCCTCCTGATGTTTATCCTGTTCTTTAGTTGTAACAGGAGGTGAACGTATCTACTGCCGACCAGGCTCGCTTGAGGAATATGCTGGGGTTGTGGATAATAAATCTAGAGGCAGAGTTTGCAACCTCTGCTCTCTAAGTTTATTAAACTCAGTTAACGCCACATCATTGTATCTTACTGCAGCAAGATGTTTGGTTTGGCTTATTGAACCAACACCTACGAACAGGTCATCAAACTCGTCTTCTTGATGGACAATCTTTGACAGTTTGGCCTGTTCCAGGGCAATGAAAGCAGTCTTGTTTGGATCATAGAGTCTGTTTGGGATAGTGGCCAGGGATATCATTTGGAGTTTTGTTGCTTCTTTTTCTGCATGCTTGTAGTTAAGTAAAGTATAAACTCCAATTCTTAAAGGAAAAGAGGGCCAACCTCTTTTCTTCTCCTCTTTGAGAGTTTGTGTGACACTCTCGGACATAATCTGGTAGCAGATTTCCCGGGCTAACAGTTTGTCTGGGATGTATAAAGGGAGAATGTGTGGCCTAGCTTTGCTTCCAAAAACTCTAATATAGGTGAAATGTTCTTCTCCGAACCAATTTGCTAAGGCTGGTAAGTCAAAAGAAGCTTCATGAGAAATTCTTGGGATAGGTCTGTCGAAAATAGAATAGTGGATGGGCACCATGAAACCATTGCAAATTTGATACAAATGGTCCTTGTAAGAGGACTTCCACAATTTCCGATGGTACAAATGGATGGGTGTTGGATCATGGGTGGTCCATCTCCATCCGAGGACAGGAAACTCAGAATTAAAACACAGGGTATCCATAATGTAAGCAGAGTAATAAAACGGTGGGATTTTCCTTTCGCTGACTATGGTTTTGGCTCTAAATTCACGAACAGCTATGACCAACTTATCAGACAGAATAGTGGCCCAATCCATAATTGTACTATTGACAGCCACTTCCATTAGGGGAACCATGTCAATATGGATATTAGCAAAGTCATGTAATCCCCACAATCTACACATCATAATCCCCGCATAGCAATAGGGAGAAGCCAAAGAAGCATTGGAGTACTTACCCGAACTTTCATGCTTGTGTTTGGCTGGGTTCTGCCTCCAATCTCGGAGGGGTTCGGATGGTGATTCATTCTCGTTCGCGAACTTCTCCACGAAAGCTCTGTTATAGACTAGCTCCGGTTCAGGCAAATGATACATTCGCCTCAGGTCATCAGGGCTGAACGACCCGAAAATCCTTCCATCCCTTGTATGAAAAGTTCTATCATTGAGAGGAATTTCCTCGATCGCCTAGCGTACCACATCAGTGAAAGGTAGGACCTGCTCTCTTGCTGCTATTCTGTGCAAAAAGGAGTCGGCCAAGTCTTTGAGAGTTGCATCAGACTTCCTTTGTTCATCCACGCTAGCCTCTGTCACTGTCTTCGCCGGTTGCTCGGCTTCTAACAGATTATATGTACCCTGCCATGTAGTGCTAGGAAGACCGGTGCATGTAGTATCTGATATTAGGCCTTTCTTCGAAACTGTGGCAGCTTGACCTGCGACGGGTGCTGCAGTAGAACCCGCAGCCTTCTTGAACTTCTTCCCCATCATGTTCAGGCTTCTCTCGACAGCTGAACTCTACACAAATGCAAGAGAAATCGTAACGAGGAAATAACAATGACAATCCATAACGGGAAAGATATATCACTTGAAGCGTGGCAAGATCAATTCTAAAAGGGGCTGTGGATCTAATTATTTAAGAAGACACCGCAGATGAAATGATGGTGATTTTACGGCCTGCAGCTCCATAAATGACCATTACATCGTTATTAGGCTGAATGACCCCTTAAAGCGTGCAACAGATTTTTTAAAGGTCTAATCGTAAGTGTTCGTTAAATCGAAGGGGCAAAGTTTTAAATACGCATGCATTACCTTATCCCTGCATTTAACGGCATTTTGAAATCTGTGCTTTATCAACCGGATTTAAATATAACTTAAAAGCTTGAAGCAATCATCTCTTAAGAACTCTAATCATCGTTACACGTCATCGCATCGCATTGGGGTGTAAGTGATACTATCATTTGGGAGCTGTTTTGGCGAATGCCGATTGCGACATCGCATCGAATTAGCGCATGAGCACATTACCAGATGTATGTCAAATGATTTGCCGACTTCCGGTTGTGATATCACATCGCATCGGGGAAAAGACCTACGCGTCCTGTGAAAGTGTTTGGGATTCCGCCGACTACCGATAGCGATATCGCATTGAGTTGGGGCTTAAAACTTAAGGCGTTTTTCCACAAGAGGCAGCGCCGATAACCGATTGCCGATATCACATCGCATCGGGGTGTAAGATATGTGCTCGTTTTTGTGTGTGCATTGAATACCGCCGATCGCCGATAGCGATATCGCATCGGCAAGGACCAAGGTGATATTTAAATGTGTTTCTCTTGTTATTGCGTCATGCGATCTTGCGATTGCTTTTTCGCATTAACCAAAAATTGCTTGATATTTATTCAAAAAGGCTCTCATTCACAAATTCGTTTGATTATCATACCTTTTTTGAACAAATTCATTAATGCCAATTAAATTTTTAAAAGGGACCCATTTCATATGTTAATTGTTTGTGAATGAAAATGTTATGAAATGGGGGGTTGTTGTAGGGCACAACACCACCCTGAACCCTGTATCATCAGATTGTTTTCACCTCCAAAATCATTTGCTCCATTCTGTGTCGTAGATGTGGGATTCATTAAGGCCCTCCTACGATGGGTCGCTTCTTGTCGACATCAGCTCATTATCCAAGAAGTCGACCTAGGAACAACCCTTTCAGTACTTTGAATCTTGCATGCCTCAGTGGCAAGTTTCTCACTTTCGGCGACAAGTTTACATCAATGGCCTTCGACCGATAGATTTTACGTGGTGTTCGATGACAAGTCCCTTTTTCACACCACGTGAATTGTACTGTAGTACATTGAGGATCATTGTCATTATTGGTGATTCCTCTCGCACCTGTTAACAACTTACATCATTGGCTGGTAATCAGGCGATGTCTTTCCATGTTCGACTCCAGAACATCTTTCACATGGATCGACTTGTACTCTGAGTGAAGATTGAATGAGTTTTGAAGACCTCGGATCTAGTTTCATCCATTCGGGCTGTGATATATTCAGGAATATAAAGACATCAAATGTACATCATTGCCGAACAGATGATCATCCAAATCAAAGGATGATGACTCCGTCCGAATCATCAGTCTGCTACACAGACGGTTGTCTATCCTATGTACATGAAAATGAATTTATAAAGCTGAGCATGGGAATGCCCGCCTCAACTATATCATGAAAAATATTATGAAGATAATGTATTGTATTGTATCTTATTACAGGTCGCCTTCCAGCTTGAAAAAACTTCGGATCCTCATAGTAAAGCATTTCACCTGACATCAAAAGATTAACGACCTCATGCTTTAGGGGGCAACTGTTATAGAAATTTTTGGGCACTTCAACCCCAATCATAAAAGTCCATAATCCAAGGGCTCCTAAGTCCCTAAAAGTGTTGCTTCACTCCCTAAAGGAACAAGGTCAGCTGATTACATCATTTCCAAAAGTTCTCCACAGAAAACTGCTCAGAATTGGTCAAAACTAGACCATACAGAATGCCCAATGTAGAGGGTGCTCAATGTAAAAAGTGCGATGCATACTGGAAAGCCCTTCTGTAGGGTGAAATGGGCAAGAATGGACAAATGGTAGGGACAGTTTGCGAGGTGGAGGATCTTGGAACCTTCCAAAAACTTCTCCCCTGACACTTGCCTCTCTGATTTCGCCAAGGGATGAGTAAGAGATCATCAATCTCCAAGTGGAATCAAGAACTATCAGAGATAGGACACTAATCAAAATCCTAGAAGCTAACTCACCCCTCTACAATCATCTATATATGGATCCCTCATCATAGAGATCCAGGGGCTGGAATCTTGTATCTTGTAAAGAAGTGCTGTTGGTTTCCTGGTGTAATATAATAGTGTTGGGTGATCTAAGCTTTACTTGAGGTGAAGAAGGGATTTCATGCTGGAGGATGATGCTGGGTCAGAACATTTGGTTGTAATCCTCTTTGCTATTCTTGATATTAATAAAGCTATTCAAGTTTTCCTCCACATTCTTGTATGTTTGATTGTATATGCATTTGTGTGGTCAATACATATCTAGTCCTGTATTGTTTATGACTGTAGATCTCTGTTCTTCGATAGTATTATGCTGCTTTGATTCCATAGGTGCTCTTTGAAGCTAGGTAGACGAAGAAGAAGCGGCAAAGATTTGTCAGAAGGGAGAGGAACCAAGCAAGCAACCAAGTGCAAGACTAAGGTTGGTGTCCTTTGTTCCCCTCTTATCTACTTCTCATAAAGGAAAGCGAAAGTAGCTTTAGTTTGTTTGTTTCTAAGATAGCTACCAGTCTTAGTGGGATTAGCAGCTTCGAGTGGACACTATTCCCGATAACACAGAGGCAACCCCTCTAGCCCTAGAGTGGGTCTAGTCATAGCGAAGACAAAACAATAATTCATTCTCTTAAATAGTCATCGTTGGAGGCCTACCTCAAACTGGTGGTTGATGAAGTTCCATCGCGCTACTCCAACTTCCGTTTCTTTCTCCTCAATGAGCAATCAACCTGAAACACCACAAGAAAACAACAGAGCATGTAACTGAGAACAACAATGATCTATTTACTTATAAAGTCAAGAAATATTAAGCTATCAAGTAAATTGTACACAAGATATAGGAAATCATCATTGATTGTATTAAAATGAATCAAGAGCAAAGCTTACAACCAAGTCTTGACATCGCAAGCCTTCTCGGAGGGTCCAGCTAGTATGTTTCTTCAAGCATTCACTCTCAAGAATGGGTCTCCCAAATAGACAATATATCTCTCTCACTCACAAGCTTTAATACAAAGTTAAGGCACTCCACAACCTCTTACAAACTATTAGCAATCCCACACTTGTCACACTCACACCAAAGCTATCTACTAAACTCAAAAGAACTAGCAACATTGTCCAACTAAAAGAACTAGCAGATCATAACAATGGTGAGTGATTTTATAGGAGAAGGAGTCTCCATGAAATGAGGGAGAGGGAGCTTATCCTCAAGGGAGGTTGCACAAAAGACGGAACCACCATCCCAGAGGAGGAAGGGCGACCCAAACTGACCCAACAACCAGCTCTAGAGACATCCAGAAGGCTGACTGTTTGAACAAATTCGCCCAATCTGGATCGTCGCTAGTCATGAACTAAGTCTCAGCGACGACATCGCAAGGAGGCAATGCATGCAGACCAATCGTCGCGATAAATAGCTGGGAGCCTCGCGCCAAGCCCTAAAATTCAACCGTCGTGGGAAACAGGTGTACACCTGCGACGGTGTCGCGATGAGACTGTTTATGACAAGGGATCATCACGTATATTAATGGATTACTCGTGACAAGGCAGAAACTTAGGGAATAAGGGTCAACTTGCAGCATCATAGAGCATTTGCTTAATCTTCTTATATGATTGGGAAGACATGAACATGTTTATTTGATACATGACACATCAAATCTTACAACCAAGTCTTGACGTCGCAAGCCTTCTTGGAGGGTCCAGCTAGTATGTTTCTTCAAGAATTCACTCTCAAGAATGGGTCTCCCAAATAGACAAGATCTCTCTCTCACTCACAAGCTTTAATACAAAGTTAAGGCACTCCACAACCTCTTACAAACTATTAGCAATGCACACACCAAAGCTATCTACTAAAATTAAAAGAACTAGCAGCACTGTCCAACTAAAAGAACTAGCAGATCATAACAATGGTGAGTGATTTTATAGGAGAAGGAGTCTCCATGAAATGAGGGAGAGGGAGCTTATCCTGAAGGGAGGTTGCACAAAAGACAAAAACACCATCCTAGAGGAGGAAGGGTGACCTAAACTGACCCAACAACCAGCTCTAGAGACATCCAGAAGGCCGACTGCTTGAACAAATTCACCCAATCTAGATCATCACTAGTCATGAATTAAGTCTCAGCGACGACATCACAAGGAGGAAATGCATGCAGACCAATCATCGCGATAAATAGCTGGGAGCCTCGTACCGAGCCCTAAAATTTGACCATCGCGGGAAACAGGTGTACACCTGCGATGGTGTCACGATGAGACTATTTATGACAAGGGATCGTCGCGTATATTAATGGCTTACTCGCAACGAGGCAAAAACTTAGGGAATAAGGGTAAACTTGCAGCATTAGAGAGCATTTGCTTAATATTCTTATATGAGTGGGAAGACATGAACATGTTTATTTGATACATGACATAGCAAAGGGACTGAGATGAGGACAATGAAAAATTACTGTGTAACAGATGCCCCCTAAAGCATGAAGCCCGAGAGAGTGGGAGGGGTGATACACTTTACAAAACCATGACCAAACTGGAACATCACCTTGAAGAACCCGCAGGCGCAAGTACAACTGATATCTCTGATAGTGAAATACATGTAGTCTAGGCATGGGCGCAACCATTCAAAAGACATATGAAACTTGGTCTGTGGTATGGACGTAGCCACCCAGTTGATAAGACCATATATAATGATAAAGGTATGTTCAGAACCATCCATGAAGACTCAGGTATGGTCACAACCATCCATCAAAGAGTCATGTATGTAATCACGAACCAATCCACGCAGCCCGAACATATGTAATCTTAGTTTGGGGTCTTGAAACCCTAACTGATCTTAGTACAAATTCTAGCATGCGAACAAATGTGCTGAGGCTGAGCATGATAGAAAGTCGCTTGATTATTGGTCAATGATGAAAACCGTTAACAAGCGCGAGAGAAACCACCAATAATTCCAATGGCTCTCAAGGTACTATCCAGTACAATCCACTAAGTGTGAAAAATGAGCTGAAGTCGAACACTCATGGAATCACCCAATTGAAGACCAATGATGAAAGTATGTCATTAGGTGCGAAGAACTTGCCATTGAGGCATAAAAGCTCTAAGGTACCGAAGGGGATCTCTAGATCAATCTCCTAGATAATGAGTTGGTGTCGATAGGAGATGATCCATCGTAGGAGGGCCATAATGTTTCCCCCATCAACGACGCGAGATAAGGAACAAGTGGTAGATGGTGAAATAGAGTATCAGAGGAGGAGGTAAGGGTGTGAAATGCAGAAAGATTATACTCTTGAACATGTCGGCGGCACAACTCCATAGGGTGGCAACATATTCCTACCAAGGGATCGTAGGTCTGATGGGGACAACATGGATCAGATGGAATGAGGCAAAATAGCAACCCAAAACCTCGGAAGGCCAAATGACGATGTGAAGATATCCCAACTCAACAAGAAGCAAAAGTGTCGATGTTCAAGAATGACTAGCTGCCTAGATAACCAATGACGACTTCCAAATTTTCCCCCACCATTGCTAGCGAGTACCCCAATTATTTTTGAAAGCAAGCTTGAAGGGGATAGCATATGCTTGTAATATAAGTTCGACCTTCGGACGAATCCAACCTAGTAATAATTTAACGAGCCCTAGGGAGGAGAAGCTTGAGTCTCGTCATGGCGATGAGTCCAATGTCATCAGGGTTTAATGAGTCCGAAATAGGGAAAACTTAGAGTCCTTTTCATGTTTAGAGAGTTTGAAAAAGACATGGAAAAGAAAACTCCAGGGGGGTCCTTTTTCACAAATTTGTGTCCCTCCAGCCCAAAAAAGTATAAAATAATACTCAAGAGAACCGCTTGACCATTATGATCAAGGAGTACTTTTCGTAGTTAGTGGCCCCGGTCCAAAAAAATAAAAAAATTATTGAAGACACATCGTTTCATAACTAGTATCGAACTCGAAACGACAAAAGTCCGGCAATATTTTCATGTTTATACAGTCGGAAAAGAGCTGAAAGTGGACCACATTTTATTTCATTTAACGAGTTAAAAGGGAAAACTCGGCAATCTTTTCATCTTTTGAGTCAAAAAAGAGCTTCAAGAATACTTTTAGAAAAAACGGACCAAGTATATATGGATCATTACATGTATCTGCCATCCTTGTTTCTGCACAAAAAACCACGTCATAAGATCCATTCGATACAAATACATTATATTCATGGAAATTAGGTTAAAAACTCAAAACCATAAACAAAATTTAAAATAAATGGTGAAACCATAAACCCTATAGTGCAAAACCTTTAAATTTTTTGAAAAAACACTATAAAAAGGGGTCCATGGTAATTCATTTTTGACATTTACCCATTGAGTTTTTACCTTTGGTGATTTTGAGTGTGAACCTACGCGAAGCTCCGAGCTTGATTCCAGCATCAGTGATTAACCATCTCGCCAGAGACTCCTACCAAGTAAGTAAGCCTTCTTTTGCGCTGCATTTCCATGGTTTTTCGATCAATTTCGTGTTTGATAGGTGGTTTTCGGTGGATTTTTAGTTCCAAATTTGCCTCTCGGTCGTCATGGAAATCTGCCACAGGTTAGTGACAACTGAGCATGCTAACACACACCACCGTCGGGATCGTTTCTAGAGACAGTTGTACTCTCACAATGGTGGAGGAAAAAATGAACTCTGATCTTGAGCCATCGCTGTTGTTTGAAAAATAGCCGCGACGACGCTGTAAAGATTGAATTTTTATAAATTGCACATTTAAGCTTATGGAAAGGATTCTAATTATTTTTTCCGTCAATGCAGGGCAATAATGGCATTTGTATGGCAAGAGAGAATCCATGATGACAATGACGAACATGCATTTAACGATCTTGGGTGCAGAAGAGCCCTACGTGATTGTAGATTACTGAAATTTTTCCTTACACCACACCTTCGAGCACAACCTGACTTGCTCAAGCTGCTGATCCGCTCATGGAACTCGATAGAGGGGAAGTTCATCATCCGTGGCAAGGACATTGAGTTTGATGCGACGGACATATATTTATTGACCGGTTTGTCTCATCGCAGCGAGAAACTGATGATAGAGGGTGCACGAGTTGCCGGTGAGACCCTTGATATGTTGATAGCATGGGTGTGTCCAGGGGCACGCAAATCATCCACTAACAGGAAGCTACAGATCCCAAAAGTGGGGGATTTGACTCTTCGCTCAGTACTATTTATGGTCATGAGAGCAGTGAGCTCTCAAGCACAACATGAGGCAATGAAGACCCATATTCGGCTGGCCCTTGATTGCCTCACTCCGACCATGTATAACTGGGCCGACGTAGTGTCCATTAACATGAAGAGGCAACTTACTAAGTGCCGACGAGGGGAGACTAAACAGTTTGGATACAGATCCATTCTGATCCCGCTCATGTTGGAGTGGGTGCCATCACTTCAGCTACAGGATATGGATTTGTATGTGCCTGGACCATGAGAGACTCGTATCACCCGATGGGCACATGTGATGTCACGAGGAGGTGGTGGTCAGCCAGTATCATGGGGAGTGTTGTTCCGAGAGTGGCTGGACCGTCAGAAGGTCATCATCGAGGATTGGCTATATGCAGGCATAGATTTTCGAGGAGACCCTAACATGCTGCTCCCACCTGGTGAGCAGTGGGATGAGGGAGGTAAAACACTTGGTCAAACACCACACTATTTATGTGTTTTGTTTTTTATAATGTTTTTGGATTTTGTCATGTATATGTCTTAATGTCGTCTCTATGTTACTTGCAGATGTGGGACTGGAGAGACCCGTGGGAGTAGCTCCTGAGGCATGGAGGGACCCGAGGGTAATAGAGAGCTGGCTCTGGTTCACCCAGGTGGCAATGCAGGGGAGGAGATTGCTCGTAACCTTGAGGGCCCGACTGATGGGATCCCAAATTACAGGGGGATCGAGGAGGTCCCGGTGGAGTATCAGAGACATACAGTCAGTGTGACACCTAGGATACATAGACTCTTGAGACGAGTTGCACGGGAGATGGTTTGTTATAGGGAGAAAAACCCACCACTATAGACACCTAGGCTTTACTTTCTACTATTTTTGAGAGACATGTGTCTCAGATGTATTGT
This sequence comes from Pinus tabuliformis, assembly GCA_031772625.1. Lineage (NCBI taxonomy): Eukaryota > Viridiplantae > Streptophyta > Pinopsida > Pinales > Pinaceae > Pinus > Pinus tabuliformis. Next base: position 476,458,612 of record CM062818.1, on the reverse strand, counting down.
GAGCACATACTCTATTTTTGACATACACACTTATTTTTTGAGCGCCTCGGTGCACCACACAATATATATATTTATATATGCTATCTATGGTTCATTACTATCTCTAAATGCTTTCATACAATGTTTGATTACATGTTGCGTAAATGTCTATCTAATACATGATTTGCTAATGCATCAGTTAATGTGTTTAATATTCTTGGAATGTGTTGATATGTGACACAGCAGAGGGACTGAGATGAGGACAGTGACAAATTACTGTGTAAGATGGAGTCTTCTTTTCTTTCCATTTCATTTCATTTGATATTAAGTCCATGGAATGCCATGTAATTTCATTTCATGAGTTGTGATTAGATATAGAAAATATCTATATAGCATCACAACAATGCAAACAAATCTATAAGCAAAGGTCACTCACAATGCTACACTTGCCTCATAATTGTGAGTGAGAATTCCTTTGTTTGTCTTGTTGATTACATAGAGTTGTGACTCTAGAAATATAAATGGATCTAAAGTTAATTGCAAAAGTGTTGGTCAATGTCATTGAGGGTAAGGCAATGGCGGCGAGTGGTGTGTTTGATAGTTGATTAGTGGTAGGACATAATATAAATTGGAGGAATGAAGATGATGATTCTCCATAAAATTTATCCCATCTGTCCTCCACATAAGCAACAATCATTCTCCATGGCTTATTATATTATCAATTATTCCAAGCTCCACATATGGGAGGTATAATTATAACTAACATCCATTCTCGTTCCCTTTTCTTTTACATTTTAAAGTATTACTACTTGTGTTTCCTTTACATAAATGAAAATAACTATTACATTTATCTAACTAATTGAATAAATGAAATCTCTACCTTATGGGGTTTGTGCTCGTCTAGTTTGAAGAATACAACAAGCTCATATACCCGGATGTTGGCATCCAAGTGTATGACATCACCTCTTTGATCTACTAGCTAACCATTTTTATGTTGTGGTGGACTACTTATGTGAGAAGACATGATTGGTTACTACCAACAATGCACAAAGAAGGTGCAATACCTTCTATGTCATAGTTAAGAAGGACTCGCTCCAAGTGAAATAGGGCTTGAGCTAGAGGTGTATATAGTCGATACAATGTTCCCTCACTAACCCCAATCATCCTTTCTTCATTTATATTTGAGCCCTTACCCAAAACCAAAACCTTGCCATTAACAAAAGAAAATTTATTACCCTTATCCTCTAGAAAATAAATAGAAAGTATATATTTCTTCAAACCTGGAACATATAAGATGGTGTTGAAGTGAATGTTTCCACCTGATTCAAGCTCCAATGATATAGACCCAATGCCTTTCACTGGATAACATTTTTTGTCTCCAAGTTCGATAGAGTGAGATGAATTTCCTTTTGACAAGGTTTGAATTTTATTGTATCCTCCCGTCATGTGTCTGAAGGCACCACTATCGATAACCCATACATTTTCATATTTGAAGGCACCAAATAGAGCGAAGAACATGTTTCCTTCTACTTCTTTCTTTACTAGCTTGGGGATGATCTTCAATATGTAGTTCTTGATGGAGATAATGAGATTTCCAAGAAAATTGAAACCCTTCTTCATGATTCTTAACATTGTGCTAACTAACTTGTGATCTTTAGTCTCCTTCTTGCAACTTAGCTCTGATACCATGTTGGAAAATCAGGAGACTTGGTAATTATAACTTATTTTTATTACTTGATAGTTACTTATGATGTTAGATGTTCTTCTATTGCTTCTTTGATTATGTTCATCAAGCAATCATAAAAAACAAGAAGATCACAAAGAGACACAGTACACCAGAAATAGGCTCCAAGCTAGGGAAAAACCCCTCTAAGGGGAAAACTCAGAAAATACTTCTCTTCTTCTTTAGAATATGCTTACAAAAGAGACTTCAAAGATCCAAAGACCCAAGCCAACAAACATTGCAAGATCCAAGTCAACCCCCAACAATATTTTCTTCAAAACGACTTCTAGAACTTCGATACATCAACCCAACTACTGAAACTTCGGCCCCAACAACAAAATTTCGGCCCTGCAATTTCAGCCTCCAGTAACTGCCCCAGAATTTCGTTTTCTTGAAGTTGGAATGTTCACAAACCCTAGTCAGACAAAGAGAAATATCACCCTCGATAAACTTCGACTTTTGTTCCTCTTCTTCATCCTCCAACGACTCTTCCCTATTGCAAATCAAACTTGTGTGAGATGTGTGTTCAAATGAGTTCGAGCTCCCCTCTATTTATAGCCTTTCTTGAGGGTCAAATTTCCCTCCCTTAGGGCGACTTGTCTTTGCTCTTAGGCCTACCTGATATTGGGTTTATCCATGGATTTTACATGATAAAATAAATATTTTTCTTCATTACAATGAGTTCAAATGGGACTATGACACATGACCAATATTATTCTTTATCCTAGATATACCTAGAAGACCTAGAAAACATGAAGAACATGCTTTTGTCTCAAACTAGTGTTGGCATTATGTTTTTCTGGTATGGCTGTATGTTACAGATGTTGTACTTGATGGCAACTCCCATGGCAAGGCTCTCAGTTTGTTGAAAATTAAGAAGGACGCAGGAAACCAGTTCAGAAGGTGCGTACCCGCAGGTACACCATGTAGGATCCGCGTCCAGAGACGCAGTCCAGCCGTTCAGGGGGTGCGTCCACCCAGTGCACACTTTTCAAGGCAGAGAAAAAGCACGTGGGGGTTTCTTGTGTGGTTTCTAGCCGACGGTTTTGTGTTTCTATCGTGTCGGATCGTGGTATTGTTCCATGTTTTGAGGAGGAGCTTTCCTATATAAAGCAAGGAGATTATTTGGCTAAGTATGTCTTGTGGTTGAATATCTTTTTGGGTGAGATCTGATTTAGATCTAAAGAAGGCGAATCTACTGAAGGACTGAGATCTCTTTGGCGCAAGATCAGATCTGAAGATCTGACTGTTTGGGTTACACTTAAAGTCTTGAAATCATTCATACCCGAAGGGACGCAGGTACGGTGAAAGGAAAGCGCACCGGGACACAGTGCAGAATCTGGAGACCTGCGTGGGGACACAGGGCAAACGAAGTTCAGGTGCGTCTGGGACGCAGTTCAGTAACTGGAGACCTGCGTGGGGACGCAGGGCAGACGAAGTTCAGGTGCGTCTGGGACGCAGTTCAGTAACTGGAGATCTGCGTGGGGACGCAGAGCGATCAAGGTTCAGGTGCGTCTCTGAAGCAAAGGACGCGGTGCGATAGTGTTTTTGGGTGCGTCTCTGTAGCAGAAGGACGCGGCGCGATAGTGTTTTTGGGTGCGTCCCTGTAGCAGAAAGACGCGGCGCGATAGTGTTTCTGGATGCGTCCCTGAAGCAACAGAACGCAGAGAAGTTGAAGGAACAGTGCGTGGGCACGCAGCACAACAGAAGGATATCTGCGTCTGGACGCAGAGTAGCAAAAGGTTAGCTGCGTCTGGTCGCAGGCCACAGAAGAAAAAACTGCGTCTTTGTTCTATTGATTGTATTTATCTGTTGATAAGGTGTTCTGGGTTGATTCTGTTATTATTGATCTGATAACTGTAGTAGACAGTAACTGTTATGTACTGGATAATCATTTGATGCTTTATGAAAAGAAGTAGAGAGTTGTAGCTCTCTGCAGGTTGCAGCCTGCGTACTGGTAAAGGACTGCACCAGTACAAAATCATTGTAAAAGGAGTTTCTAATTTGAAAGAAGATAGAGACATATTGCAGCAGGTGGTTTTCACCCACATTGGGTTTCCACCTTACATCTTGTGTTCTTTGGTGTGACTATCTGTTTTCTTTGTTCATGCTCATTATTTTATGGTACTGATATGCAAGAATAATTCAAAGATCAAATAAGGAAGATTTGTTAAATTGCTAGATAATACTGATTCACCCCCCCTCTCAGTATTATTTCCAACAATTGGTATCAGAGCAAGTCCTTCAGAGAAGCTTGATCGCTTGAAGGTAGATCGTTCATCATGAGCAACTACGAGAGAGAAGCATCAATCAGGCCACCGATTTTTGATGGGACAAACTTCAATTATTGGAAGGTAAGAGTTACTGCATATCTTCAATCTCTTGGTACAAAAGTTTGGGACATTGTAGAAACAGGCTATGCTTTTCCTTCAGCTACTCCTACAGATCCAGCTGAGAAAAAGAAGTATGAAACAAATGCAAAAGCAGTCAGTACTCTATTAGGAAGTATATCCCAAACAGAATTCATGAAGGTAATGCACTTCAAATCAGCAAAAGAGATATGGGACAAAATGGTCACGAGCTATGAAGGAGATGAACAGGTAAAGCGAGCTAAACTTCAAACTCTCAGGATTCAGTATGAGACTCTTAAGATGTATAATGATGAAAGTGTGGCTAATTATTTTCTTCGGGTAGATGAGATTGTTAATTGTATGAAAAAATTGGGTGAAGAAATAAAAGAGGCTATAGTAGTTGAAAAGATTCTAAGATCATTATCCCCCAAGTTTGAATCTAAAGTATCTGCAATAGAAGAAAAGGAAAATCTCCGAGTTCTCACTATGTCTCAGCTACATGGAATTCTAACTGCTTATGAAATGAGAAAGGGAGGTCCATCAGACAGAAGGGAAGCTGCTTTCAAGGCATCAGGCAAGGAAGATTACTATGAAGCAAGCCATGTTCCAGAAGAAGAGGAAGAAGAATCCAATTTTGTCAGAAATCTTAAAAGGGGTTCTGGAAGGTTCAGAGGTAAGCTACCTTTCAAATGATTTGCTTGTGGAAGAGTAGGTCATTATGCTGCAAAATGTCCTTATAAGGATAAAGGAAAGGAACCTGCTAGATGGAACAAGAAACAAAGTGCAAATAAGAAAAGCTACTACACCCATGAAGATAGTGATGGTCTATCAAACAGTGATGAAGATGAACGAGGTAATGAATATAAGTTATTAATGGCATTTGAAGATGATGATTATATGGATGCTATAGATGTGGATAACCTTTATGATGAAATCACTAGACTCAAGAGATGTATAGAAGAAAAGAATGTGATCATTGATACTCTACAATTTCAAATTGATGAAAAGGAAAAACATCTTGAAAAACTAGAAGGAGAAATTGTTGGTCTTAGAAAAGAGATTGAGAAAACAAAAGCTATTAATCTTAAGTTTGTCAAAGGATCTGAAACTTTGGATAAGATTATCAATGTGCAGCGGTCTCCTCTAAACAAGACAGGTCTGGGCTACAATGGAGAAACCTCTCAAGCATCCACCTCAAAGAGTTATCTTGATGCAGCAAGAAGAAATGAGCAAAAGAACAATGAAGATCATCAGGTAAAGCAGGGACAAATTACAAACAGAAGCTATCAAGGGCAATCCATCTTAAGGGTGAACCGGCCACAGGTAAAATCTTCTCAATTTGGTCCAAGAATAGATGAAAATAGAAATTACAATCAGTTGGCTGGCAGATTCAATAACCGTAGAAGTTTCTTCAATGGACAATGCTTTTCTTGTCATAACTTTGGTCACAAAGCAGCTCAATGTGTTGCATATAAAACAATCATGACTAGGGAAGCTCAAAAACAAAGAAGTATGACAGGGATTACAAAAATGACCTATAACAACTTTTCGGTTCTTGAAAATGAAGTCGAATGTTCTATTTGCAATAACTTTGGTCATGAAGAATCTGAATGCAGGAGCAGGTTTCAGCAGAAAAAGGAGCAAGCCTCAAGCACCAAAACATGGAGAATAAAGGAACCTCAAACAGAAAAATGTGGAATAGCATTTTATGCAGAGGGACATGAAAATCTATGGTACATTGACAGTGGATGTTCGAAGCATATGACAGGTGATAAAGAAAAACTTGAATCTTATTCTGCTCTAGAAAAAGGAAAGAAAGTCTCTTTTGGAAATGATACTCCTGCAACTATAAAAGGAAAAGGCATTGCTCAGTTAAAAGAAAAGGTTAAAGCTGGAAATTTTTTGTATGTTGATGGATTGAAGCATAATCTTCTAAGTGTCAGCCAGATGTGTGATCAAAGAACCGAGGTTATTTTCAGATCGAATGGATGTCTTGTTCGTGATCTTGATATAGGTAAAACAGTACTCAAGGGCAAAAGAACTCCAAATAATCTGTACATATTTGAAGAAGGACAACAACAATGCTATCTGAGCAAGGATGAAGAGCACTGGTTATGGCATCGAAGGTTGGGACATCTAAGCTTCTCACAAATAAGGAAAGCATGCAAATATCAGGCAGTTCGCGATCTTCCAGATATTAAAATTCCTGACAACACCATATGCAGATCATGTCAGTTTGGAAAACAAACTAGGACTAACTTTCCAGAGAAAGAAGGATCAGCTAGCATGCCTCTTGAGCTAGTACATACAGATACATGTGGCCCATTCAGGAAAAGAACACCTAGAGGAGAGGAATACTTGATATTATTTATTGACGATTTCTCCAGGTTTGTCTGGTTAGGACTTATGAAGCACAAAGATGAAGCTTTCGAAAAATTCAAATCCTTCAAAGCCTTGGTTGAAAATGAATCAGGTCACAAAATTAAGTGCCTCAGATCCGACAGAGGTGGGGAATTTACTTCAAATGAATTTTTCGATTTCTGTGATGAACATGGGATAAGGAGAGAATTCTCTACAGCTAGAACTCCTCAGCAAAATGGAGTTGTTGAAAGAATGAACAGAACAATCCAACAAATGGCTCGTGCTATGCTTGATGAATCAGGAACTCCCGCAACTTTCTGGGGTGAAGCTGCACATGCTGCGGTTGTTATTCTCAACAAAACAAATGTCCGGGTGAACAGCACTCAAACTCCTCATGAGCTTTGGAGTGGCAGGACTCCTTCGGTAAAGCACTTCAAAATCTTTGGGAGCAAATGCTATATCAAGAATACTGATGAGCAGCTTGGCAAACTTGAATCTAGAGCAGATGAAGGCATTCTTCTTGGCTATTCTCCACATAGCAAAGCATACAAATGCTACAATAAAAGACTTGGCAGAATTGTTGACAGCATTGATGTAGTGGTTGATGAGAAGGGATACATTCCTAGGCAAGTACATCATGAAGATATAGAAGAAGATGAAGGCTACCCTCAAAGACAGAATAATGAAGAAGAAGAAACCCAAGGAGAACCTCAAGAAGAACCAGAGGAACAGACAAGAATAGAAGAGAAAACTCCATCCAGATATGTTCAGAAGAATCATCCAGAATCTCAGATTGTGGGGCAGAAAGAAGCAGGTGTACAAACAAGAAGAACAGTTGCAAAAGCCTCAAGCTATTTGGCATTACTCTCCTCTACTGAACCACAAAATGTGAAAGAAGCATGCAAAGATGAATGTTGGGTGAAAGCAATGGATGAAGAACTTGAGCAAATCGAAAAGAACAACACTTGGGAGCTGGTTCCTAGACCAAAGGATAAAAATGTTATCGGAACAAAATGGGTCTTCAAAAATAATTGAATGAAAATGGAGAAGTAATTAGAAACAAAGCCAGACTTGTTTGTAAAGGGTATGCACAGCAAGAAGGAACAGACTTTGAAGAAACTTTTGCTCTTGTTGCAAGACTTGAGGCCATCCGAATGTTCCTTGCTCTCTCAAGTTTTCAAAACTTCAAAGTATTTCAAATGGACGTGAAATCAGCCTTTCTGAATGGAGACTTGGAAGAAGAAGTGTACATTGAACAGCCAGATGGGTTCATTCTTGGAAATGATCCAAATATTGTATGCAGATTGAAAAAGGCTCTCTATGGTCTCAAACAAGCTCCAAGGGCTTGGTACTACCGGTTGGACAAATATCTTCATCAACAAGGTTTTTCAAAAGGTTCCGCAGATAGCAATCTTTATATAAAAGTTGAAAATGACAAATTGCTAATACTTGTTGTGTATGTAGATGACATTATTTTTGGCAGCAATGAAGAAGCTATGAGTCAAAGCTTTGCCTCGGTCATGCAGAAAGAATTTGAAATGTCCTTGCTAGGAGAACTGACATATTTCCTTGGTTTGTAAATCCAACAAAAGGAAGGAGGAATCTTTTTATCTCAAACCAAGTATCTCAAACAGATTTTGAAGAAATATGGCATGGAAGATGCAAAACCAGTATGTACACCCATGGTCACAGGATGTAGTCTCAGTGCAAATGATGAATCTGCAGCAGTACATCAACCAACCTACAGATCTATGATTGGAAGTTTACTATATTTGACAGGTACCCGACCAGACATCATGCATGCAGTTGGAATAGTTGGAAGATTTCAGGCAAATCTGAAGGAGACTCATCTTCAGGCAGTGAAGAGAATTTTCAAATATCTTCAAGGGACTCAAAATTATGGCTTATGGTATCCTAGAGATACAGATCTTACTCTTCATGCTTATACAGATGCAGATTGGGCCGGAAGCGTGGATGACAGGAAAAGCACAAGTGGTGGTGCGTTCTTTATGGGTTCCAGACTGGTATCTTGGTTCAGCAAGAAACAGAGTTCGATTGCCTTGTCTACAGCTGAAGCAGAATATGTTGCTGCTGCATCCTGTTGCACCCAACTTCTTTGGATGATGCAGACTTTGCAGGATTTTCAAATCACTTGTACACCACCTATCCCCATCTTATGTGATAACACAAGTGCAATCAGCATCTCAAAGAATCCGGTTATGCATTCAAAAACCAAGCACATACCAATCAAGTATCATTTTCTCCGGGAACAAGTGCTTGAACAGAAAGTCAAGTTGGAGTATGTTCCTTCTAAGGAACAAGTTGCTGATATTCTCACCAAACCATTGCCCAGGGACACCTTTGAGTACCTCAGGCAAAAGCTGGGGGTTGTTGATGCATCATCTTGTTGTTGAACCTTTTCTGATTGATGGTACAGGTTCAGGGGGAGCATATAATGCATTGTTGGCATTATGGAGGATGGTCAGAAGGAGATCTTGGAAATAGCTGCAATATGTCTCTATCTCTTTCATGGAGGATTATGGTTCTTTGTTACAGATCTGGTTCAAGGGGAGCATGATCTTAGGGGGAGCATACCCCTTTGCCCTTGATGTCAAAGGGGGAGAATGAAGCTGAAGTTTGTGAGGTTGCCATCAAGTCCAAAGGGGGAGATTGTTGGCATTATGTTTTTTTGGTATGGCTGTATGTTACAGATGTTGTACTTGATGGCAACTCCCGTGGCAAGGCTCTCAGTTTGTTGAAAATTAAGAAGGATGCAGGAAACCAGTTCAGAAGGTGCGTACCCGCAGGTACACCATGCAGGATCCGCGTCCAGAGACGCAATCCAGCCATTCAGGGGGTGCGTCCACCCAGTGCACACTTTTCAAGGCAGAGAAAAAGCACGTGGGGGTTTCTTGTGTGGTTTCTAGCCGACGGTTTTGTGTTTCTATCGTGTCGGCTCGTGGTATTGTTCCATGTTTTGAGGAGGAGCTTGCCTATATAAAGCAAGGAGATCATTTGGCTAAGTATGTCTTTTGGTTGAATATCTTTTTGGGTGAGATCTGATCTAGATCTAAAGAAGGCGAATCTACTGAAGGACTGAGATCTCTTTGGCGCAAGATCAGATCTGAAGATCTGACTGTTTGGGTTACACTTAAAGTCTTGAAATCATTCATACCCGAAGGGACGTAGGTACGGTGAAAGGAAAGCGCGCCGGGACGCAGTGCAGAATCTGGAGACCTGCGTGGGGACGCAGGGCAGACGAAGTTCAGGTGCGTCTGGGACGCAGTTCAGTAACTGGAGACCTGCGTGGGGACGCAGGGCAGACGAAGTTCAGGTGCGTCTGGGACGCAGTTCAGTAACTGGAGATCTGCGTGGGGACGCAGAGCGATCAAGGTTCAGGTGCGTCTCTGAAGCAAAGGACGCGACGCGATAGTGTTTTTGGGTGCGTCTCTGTAGCAGAAGGACGCGGCGCGATAGTGTTTTTGGGTGCGTCCCTGTAGCAAAAAGACGCGGCGCGATAGTGTTTCTGGATGCGTCCCTGAAGCAACAGAACACAGAGAAGTTGAAGGAACAGTGCGTGGGCATGCAGCGCAGCAGAAGGATATCTGCGTCTGGACGCAGAGTAGCAAAAGGTTAGCTGCGTCTGGTCGCAGGCCACAGAAGAAAAAACTGCGTCTCTGTTCTATTGATTGTATTTATCTGTTGATAAGGTGTTCTGGGTTGATTCTGTTATTACTGATCTGATAACTGTAGTAGACAGTAACTGTTATGTACTGGATAATCATTTGATGCTTTATGAAAAGAAGTAGAGAGTTGTAGCTCTCTGCAGGTTGCAGCCTGCGTACTGGTAAAGGACTGCACCAGTACAAAATCATTGTAAAAGGAGTTTCTAATTTGAAAGAAGATAGAGACATATTGCAGCAGGTGGTTTTCACCCACATTGGGTTTCCACCTTACATCTTGTGTTCTTTGGTGTGACTATCTATTTTCTTTGTTCATGCTCATTATTTTATGGTACTGATATGCAAGAATAATTCAAAGATCAAATAAGGAAGATTTGTTAAATTGCTAGATAATACTGATTCACCCCCCCTCTCAGTATTATTTCCAACAACTAGAGTATGAAACCCATAATCCAAAATAAAACATAATCCATTTCTTTTATTTTTATCTCTTAATAAAGAATATACAATGTGATGATTACAATTACATCATAATGAAGACCAACCCTAGTTACAATTTTCAGCACTCCCTCTTAATTAGGGAGGTATTCATGGTACAAGGAATCTCAATATTGAAGCATCCCATAAGAAGAGTCAGATGGATAAGCCATCTTTTGTCAAGCATCTTTTATATCATAACCAACATTGTCACTAAAGGTATTAACTGGACAAGCTCATCTTTAACTATGAGCATTATGATGGGAGGCTTTACATGAGTTGCCACACTACCTCTCAAGGTACACACCCCATACATATGTCTACAAGGTATGTCATTTTAGGACTATTCTTATCTTGGACTCCCAAACCCGGATCCTCAAATAATATCTGTCCTCTTTGAATACTCTTATCTTAGATTCCCTACCTCATCCTCAAAGAGCATTGGTCACTCTTTAGCCAATTTAGTTTCCTAAATTGTTTGCATGAATTATCGACCAAGGCTTGTAAGATGATGAGCACTATGTGTGCTTAATTAACCCTTATTACTTCATTGTTTTGTATATATATTTTTTTTTTATTGTTTTTGGGGTTTCTGTTCTTTGATTCCTAATGATGTACAGTCTGAACTATGAGAAACTAAGTCAAATTTTCCTGAAGGTGAATCAAGAGTTTGATACAATCCTAAGTCATGAATCTAATAAAACTAAAAGGTAAAGTTGTAAGTCAAGTTGAAATAAACACAGAGAATGAAATTAACTGAAGTACTTCTTGTTACCCAAACCTTCAATTATGAAAGATAGCTTTCTTGAGATGGAATACAAGCAACTTTCTGTACTTCATGATCTAATGAACTAAATAAAACATGTAGGAAGTAACTAATTGGTTTCAACTCTTGTATAAAGTGAATGTTTAACCATTTATTTTAGGATGGATATCAACTTGAAATGGTGATAAAAAAAAATCATTCACATAGTGAATTGGCAATCTGAACTAGGAAATAAATAGAAAAAGGAAAGAAAATACAGTGAGTAAACTAATCAACAATGCATCCTCATTACTTTCAATCCTTACTCTGTTTCAAAACAAAGTCATTTCCTCTATGAAATGGAGTGGAGAAACAAGACTGCACAACTAAATTCTAACATTATGCTACTGATTAGAACTAAAAGAAATCAAAACTATAAGAAATCAACCTAAGTTATAAACATTGCTAAAGTAAATGATGTAACTAAAACTGAACAGTAAACAAATAAAAAGAAAAACCTCCTTTAGTGCAGGGGCGCTTTGCAACTGATGAGTTGAGATACTAACTAGCTGAAGGTACTCTTTCAAATGATCACTTGGTCAAAACATGGCTTCATATTATTAACAAGAAAAAGTTCAAAATTACAGAGTTGCAAGTCTGAGTTTAATACATAAAAAATTCAAACTTTTCTTAGTTCTGTACAACTAGTATTTAAAGAAAACATTCATAATTGTCTCTTGAGGAAATTTAGCTACAGGTGGTCTACACGTATTACAATAGATTTGCGTAAATGGTTGAACAGGTACAAGCGACTTTAATTCAAGCAAGATGGTTGCACAAAAACCGTTAACACTGGTGGTTGATCCGAGTTAATGCTGCAACAAAACTGTCGGATTTATTAATTAACCACAAAGAGTGGACAAAGAGTCCTATTACTCCTGGGTTTCTTCGTTTGACTCCACCTTTGACTACGGTCTTGATCTAGTTATTTTATTGATCTAGGCTGGGTGACTAGGATAGAATCCATGTCGAGACGATTCTAGAGATGCCCATGTGACCGTTTCTTCGTTTGACACCTGGAACCTGCCAAACCACAGAAGTAGCTACGAAACACATGGTTAGCTGCAGAATAGGCTGTGTTCTATAGCTAATTTGAAAAAAATTATTCAAAATAGAAAAAACATAAGCATAATATGTTAATCATTTAATGTCCTCCTTAAGAAAAAATCTATCATTTATCATTGATGAGGATATGTATTTTTATGGAAAATCAAGGGGAAGAAGTGAGAAAAGTTGTCAAGGAGAGGGTAATTCTGAGGTTCAACATACCCCCATTGCAAAATCATTGCGTGTCCCCATGCAATTTTCCAAAAATGTGAATTCTTCTTTCCTATTGCATCTGCTCAGACACCTCTACTAGTACATCCAATTTTCTTCTCTTGCTCCTATTTGAAGTGACTGCCATTCTGGATTTCTTCATGAGAAGTCTGTATTTGAGGTTGATGATGGTTCTGTTCAAGTTTCTATTCTTCTTCTTCAACTTCCTATTCTTCTTGTACCACAACCCTAGGTGCAGTATCGTATTATCATGAATATCTTTATCCAATTTACTTTGTTCCCTTAGGGTTTCATTTTCTTTCTTAATATGCCTGTTCAATATCTCTACCTCATAGATTTCTTGTTTGAGAGAGTCAGTTAGAGGTTCTTGTGGATTGACAGGGAATTCTGGATTGACTGAGGGTTCTGGATCCATTGAGGCACATTTCTTCTCCAATGATTCTATATAATAATAAAATTGTTGCTGCACTGGGTCTATGCCTGGAGATCCTCTGTTGGGGCTGCCTTCGAAATGATGCACAGGAGAACTTTGAGGACTGTGTGTTGTAAATGGAACATTATCAAGAGATGGTACTGGGGTTTCTTCTTCTAGATTTATAAACTCTTTTCCTTTTGATGTTACCTTCTTTACCATACCTCAGAGTCTAGAGCTCCTTCTAAGTTGTAGAGGGCTTATGTTTTCCTTTCTTTTATCTTTTTTTGCCTTCCCTGATTTTTCTTTCTTCTTGATTTGTTTCTTAATCTCTGTCAACTTTTCAGAGATTAATTGTTCATCATCTTGTTGTAATGGAGATTCAGGTTTGTTTCCAATAATGCCACCAACTTTCTTTTTCATCTTCCCCTTTTGCTTGATTTTCTCCCTGATCTCTGTCAATTTTTCAGAGATTGGTTTTTCATCATTTTTCTATATTGAGGGCTCAAGGTTGCTTTGAATGGTTAGATTAGTCTTATTTCTCATACTCTTTCTGATATTATATTCTTCAGGAGATTCTGGTGCCTCTTGGAAATTGTTTCTTATCAAAAAAATTTCCGAGGTATCTCCTATGTTTTTCAAATGAAACTCAATCAGTATTTTTACAAACCCATGATGGTACATGGTTGTCTCTAGGGATTCTATTTTCTTCTGTACATTTGAAGCCATCCTTATTAAACTGTTTAGTAAGAAGAAAGGAAGATTTCTTTCTCCATTTTTTAGAAAATTCATCAACAATCGTATATGGTAGACATACATGCACCCGAATCTCCCCTCATAGGTGATAAATTTTTGTAATATCAACAACATATTTCCCCATTTACTTTTAAGAGCTGTAATAGGAATTCCTTTTATAAACATAGAGACATCCATACCTTGGTTCCTGAGGATTACTTTCCATGATTCACTGTGAAATTATTTGTTTTTGAACCATCTCTCACCATGTCTTGGCAGTTCTATAGCCTCTACTATGAAGGATTCTGTGACTACAAACTTAATATCCCTAATTTCCACTTTTGTTCCATCAAATGATCTAGCAAAATATTTTGTGATCTCTTTGTGGAAGCCATCAAACTTTTCAATGAAATTGAGCCATCCAGCCTTTCGTAGCATCTCCTTGAGTTGTGGGAATCCCTCCATATATTTTGCTCCTATTGGCTTTGTCATGACAATGAGTCCCATGGCTTCTGTTTCGCAAAATTTCTTAACCTTCAGAATTATTCTCCTTGTCTATAAAATGAACTGACTATGGGTATGGTGAAAAAAAACTACGGCTCTGCGTGGAATAAGTAGACGGTGAGGATTTGGAGAGACATGGATACGTTGGTTACATCATAGTTTTGACCGTTGACAGATGGAGTTATTAGGGACTGTTTAGGTACAGAGTATGGAGAGTGTAACAGAGGTGTGGTATAGTGAAATTATTATAGACCGTTTGGTACCGAATGTGGAAGATGTGGCAAAGATTTGATATGATGAAGTGACAGTCAAATCAAATGATGATTTGTTAAGGAGACATACGCTCATTCATATTATACATGACTTATGTTTGTAAATTGCTGTTTCAAATAAGTTTTGCATTTTACCTTTAGGACTTAACCTTTTTCTTGATAATTCCTTTGGTGTTGATCCGTAGGTACTTTTATCATGGTTGATCTCCAAAAATTTATTCTTCAATTTTCCTGCATTCATGATTTATTTGTGAGCTGTAGAATTGTGCCAACGCTGATAAGTAAGTTGTAGCTGCGGAATGGAATCAACTGCAGAATGTGAAAAGAAGGAAAATTAAAATATGGCTATGGAATATGAGTGTAAAAATGAAATGGAAATGAGTTATGACAGTGAAATGGAATGAGGTGTAAGATAAAAGGAGGAATAGGGTGAAATGGAGTAAAACTGTAAAACTAAAATGTAAATGAAATATGGCAGTGAGATGAAGTGGAACTGTAAAATAGAATGAAAACAGAATGAGATGGAATGAAATTATGAATTTGTAGACTCTAAACTGCAAATAAATGTAGCTTTTTGTCACTACTTATTACAGAAAGGAAATGGAAAATATAGGATGTCAGAAATCTCTGATTTTCACCCTGTATTTTCTGTATAAGTATGCCAATCAATGATTGGTTTTCAACCTTATACAATTTCATTATCATTTTTTTTTAATTTAAAAAAAAAGGAAAAATAAAGACTAAGTTAGTGGAGAAGAAGGATTCTCCTTCACTAGCTTCATTTTAGAATTATTCTGAATTTTTTTAATGAACTCCTCTCTTGAAATTGGTTTCTGATATATCTTCAACCGATGACCATTCACAAGAAGAGGTACCTTTTCCTCATCTATTTTCCTTATTCTCATTGCTCCATTGTTAAATACTTCTTAAATCTCATATGGCCCAAGTCAATGGGTTTGAAACTTCCCTTGAAAATCTTTAAATTTTGAATCGAACAAGAGTGCCCAATCTCCTGCTTGAAATTTCTTCTCCTTAATATATTTATCATGCCATTTAGCCCTCTGCCGTTGGACTATACTTGTCCTTTGAACTGCATCTTTCCTGATTTCATCAAGCTCATTGAGTTGCTCCAATCTATGTTTCTGTGCCTCTGATAAATCCAATCCCAATTGAACTGCCATCTTGAAGGTTTTGATATGAAACTTTATAGGAAACAGGACTTGTTTCCCATAAACAAGTTCACAGGGTGTATGTCCTGTTGTGTTCCTCCCTGTAGTTCTATAAGCCCATAAGGCTTCAGGGAGCCTTTCTGCCCAATCTCTTCTATGTAAATGCACAATCTTAGTGAGGATTCCTTCAATCACCTTATTTGTAGATTCAACTTGACCATTTTCTTGCAGATGATAGGGGGTGGATTTCCTATGTTTGATCTTGTAATCTTCCACAAGACTCTTCACCATTTTGGATGTAAATTGAGATCCCTAATTTGTCACAATTTCTCTTGGAACACCAAAACGAGTGAAGATGTCTTCAAAAAGAAAATTAACTATAGATTTTTCATTAGCAAAAGGTAATGCCTTAGCTTCTACCCATTTAGTGATATAATTAGTGCATACCAATATATACCTTTATTTCTTAGATGGGGGATTAATTGGTCCAACAAAATCCAACGCCCATTTTTCGAAAGATTCAATAAGTACCTGAACTTGTAGTGGCATTTCATCTGATGAAGTAGGTTTTCCTACCCTTTGGCAGCTGTCACATCTCTTGACATATTGTTATAGCTCCAAATCTCACTCTTATGCTTTGTGATGCTGCACTCATGGCCTAGGGCAACCCCTCCTTCTAGACCTGGTCCTAAAATTAAAAAAAACAATGTTTTATCCCTTATATGCGACATTGCCCTGAGTTAAACGTGTGTATACGCGGGTAGGCATATACCCAACCCGCATATATGTATTAAAACACTTGAAAAAATATAAAACTCCTTATTTTCAGGCGGAGATCGCAGGTTTTACCTGCTGATTACCTGTTAGTGCCCGTGGCCCAACTGTTCCCAACCAACTCCCAACTAAAAAACTACTTTGGGAGAGGTATAAAAAGACCTCAAAGGGAAGGCCTAAAGGAGGAGAGAAGAGAGAGAAAGGTTATTATGCTGAGATTTTTCCCCTGACCAGGTCTGAAGATCCTTGTGCCTTCTACACTTCCCCCATTTATACAGGAAACTCTTGTTTCGTTGTGTGTGTTGATGTTCATCCATTACTTGTGACAACATGGAGAGAGTCATGGAAGGAGTTTGTTAAAGGCTTGAGGCTGGAATGGATCCGGAAGGAAGCTTTGCTTGGAGCCTGCTGAAGGTGACTCAGGTGAAAATATTCCTTTTTATGTACTTTATTTGTCTATAATGAAAGAAACACATGTCTTGGTTCCCGAAATGAATCTTCTTTATGTTGATGATATTCATGTTAGAATTCATATGTAAATGGTTGTTTGGATTTCATAACTAACTACCTTTCTTTATAACATGAAGATGGTTTCTTTATAAGTTTTTTTCCATATACTGCTGTGTTCTTTGAATTGGTTGTTTTGCAGGACAAAAGAGAAGAAGGGAACTCCAAGAAGGGTTTGGACCCTAAGGGCCTTCTCAAACGTAGGACCGAAGGTACGTACCCTTATCATAGAATTTTCTTATAATAGCATAATGGCTGTATGAATGCATGTTTCTTTGTATAGACAACTTTCAGTCTGCTAGGGTTTCAACCCAAAAGCCCCAGGGGAAAATTTCCCTCCTATAGAATTGGCGACTCCATTGGGGACAACACTCTTGTTGTTCCTAGTTTGGGTGTTTTCAAGCCAATCAGGGATCAACTGCCTTGTCTGCTTGCTGTTACTGTCTGGTATGTTCTTGAACTTTAAGTTTTGCCAGTTTCTTCAATTTGTTTTTTATTTTTCTTGAAACCTTTCATATACGCTGTTTTTCTTAGTTACAGAGGCGTATATATGCTTGTTTCTTTGAGTGAACCCGCGTATACGCAGGTTTCCTCAGTTACAGTCGCATATACACGCAATATGTACATCAATACAGTCGCGTATATCTTGCAATTTTCAAGATTTGTAAATCTTTTTGTCTCTGAAGGTCTGTCTGGTGGTTTGATTTGGTCTAAAACAGTCACTGTCCAGTATCAGTTATTTGTTTTACAGCGAGCATCTTGTTCCAAATTCTCTCTGATTATAAGAAGTACTGGTCTTGTTTTTTGTTGATTGCAAGCATCATCGTTTTTTGCTAAAACACACAAGATTTCTTGCTAGGAATCTTGGCTGCTCTGATTCTTTAGGGTAGGAAGATTGATCTCAATCTTTGTGTTAATATTGCTTTTGGTGACTTTTTGTTTGCTTGACAAAACTGCTTTTTGTGACCATCCACTTCTTTGTTTCATGAAAGTTGTTGATTGACACTTTCTTGGAATTTGTCTTTTTGATCTTTTTGGTTTTCATTGCCAAAGATTTCATTGTTGCTTTTGATTGTTAAGAGCGATATCAAACACATTTATTTTTGTTGAGTTTTCATCCATTGAATGGTGTCGATTCACAAAAGTGTTTGATTGCCTATTCTGCAATCACAAGTTTCAGCGTTCTTGAGAGAATTTTTTGAAAAGACTCTTTTGCTTGTTACTTTTGAAGAAAATCTTTTTGAAAAACTTAGTTTTGCTTTCTTGAACTTGGTTTTCATTTGGTTTCCTTTTAGTCAGTGAAAGTGCTTTACGTTTGTCTTAGAAATTGTTTTTAGTGTTTAGATGAAATGAATGGTAGCATCTCATATTCCATCTAGACATTGTAAGTGGCAAGATAAAGATTGATAAGCAAGCAACTTTCATTTTTTGTTTTTAGAGTAGTTTTAAATCTTGCATCCGCATATATTTGTTGCATTAGGATCGATTTGCATATCTTTTTAGGCATATATAACTTTGTTAGATTTTGTGAGTGTGAAGCATGAATTAACGAAAAGAAAAGAAAAATTTGTTTTATTAGAAGTTCCTCTGAACCCTATAGAAATTTCTCTTCATTGAAAAACGAAAAAAGTGCATGTGCATGTAGTTAAGTTTTTATTAATTTCTTTTGCATCAAAAAACACCACTAGTTTCACTTCCGTTACCTTGTGACTTAAAGAACAGCGTAATTTAAAATCAAGCGCTAACTAAAATTCACTAGAACTTTTTGTTTTAGTCAATTACACCAACAAGTTTAGGATTTTAGGGCCTTGGATTAGGCAAGGGGAGAGTTAACTCTCCAAGGCCATATAAACGTCAAACGTAGGAGTCTGAATAATGAGAGAAAATCCAATAGCGTTAGGAAGACCAGGAAAGCTCCGGATCTGGGAGTTAAGCATGAGGGTATGTGAAGACAGGGAAGAGAGATACCCCCTCTCCTACTTGTCCGAACTTACCTCACGACTGTTCCGCCTGGCTTCTGCGACGAGTTGGTATCCATAGTTGCTACTCCTAGGGATCTACACAGGTGGCTGCGGAGGGGAATCCCGTGGCACCTGAGGTCGACGTTGCATCACTCTCTATAGTACTACTGGAGGGCACCCTTGCGAAGCTTGGGGGCTTGCACCGGCGCAGGCTGTTGTTAGGAGGTCAGCGTAACTTCCTCTGATACCTTAGCTGATAGGACTGGGCCCTCGTCATCCCAGACTATCTTAGGAAGGCCCCTTAATTCACTTTCTCGTATTTTGGTGTCTGGTCTTAATCACTCGGAGCGGAAATACTTGGAAGTTGTTTGACTGGCTGTATCTTTAGGGACTTTATAGTGTGTGCTCTGTGCTCTTAGTTGGCCTAACATTCAATTTTTTGAGTCTTTAGTTAGATCATAACAAAAAATTCAAAGTGGCTGACCGATCTCCCAGACGGTCTCGAAGACTTCGTGGTCTTTCACCACCAAGTTTAGAGCCGTATCCTAGAAGGCGCAGAGGTAATACCACCAATGGGTTCCGTCCCACACCGGTTGACGCATCGGGGATTGATCCTCCTCTCGGGGGCATTAGTGTTCAAGCAAGGCCTGGAACTTCTGAACAAGAGAGGGACACTCCAGTCCTTTCTCGAGTTCTCTTTCAAGTGGAGAATAACATAGAGGTAGAAGAACTCTCAAAGTCGTTAGTGGCTCTGAATTCTCCCCTACCATCTAGTCATCCAGCCGTATTGCAATACGTTGGGACTCTGACGCATAGACCGTCAAGTCCAGGTTACGCTACGTGCTTACCATCGATGACCACTACTGGAAGCATGGCTTCTACAAGTGCTACGACTATGCAAACCCCAACATCAGTGCAAGGGGGAGGAACGATTTCCATCTCCTCTGCTTCCTTGTTTGGATCTTTTGCTAGCACATATTTAGTTGGGTCTACCTCCATTCTGTCGACGAGTGGAAATGCCCAAACCAATGCTTTTGGTATTGGATTCTTCCCATTTGGCACCCACTCACAGGGTATTCCATCGGTTCCGTTTAGTGCCGCTACATCCATGATGGGCGGATCGGCTTCATTCCAGGGTTTTCCTTTCGGAAGTAGTCATATACCACATTCACCCCCGACGGTAGGATCCATGCCTTTTTCTTCTATAGGACAAAGCAGCAATCCTTTCCAAGGTTGGACTAACCCTGGGGTTAGTAGCGTGGGAACTGGGAATCCGTTTTTTGGCCAACAAGGGAATAGGCCGTACTCCACGGTTAGTTTGTTTCAAAGCATTCCTCCCCTAGCTTCGGCTTGGAATCCGTATTAGGGGTTATCAACTCCTTAAAATCCTTTAGGAGGAAACTTTGCTGGTTATGGAGGCTATACGGCCGGAGTTGGTCAAACTCCGAATTTTGCTGGATCATAAGGCTTGCCTTTTGGTTCAGCCGGTTCTACTAGTTAATTCGGGTAGCCTGGTGCCTCCCAAAATCCAGGACAATCTTTTCAGAACTTTGGGAGTTCCGCCCAGTCTGGGTGGAATCCCCAAGGTCCTCCTAGGCTTCCGTTTCTGGCAACGTTGAACTTGCCAGATCTCACTAAGTTAACAAATGACCCAATCAAATACAATCCGGCTTGGCCTCCGGTCCCAACCAAACTCCCTTCGGACATTCCAAAATTCGAAGGGAAGAGCGGTGAAGACCCAGGCGACCATGTAACCACATTCCATTTGTGGTGCTCATCTAACTCCCTTATCGATGACTCGATTAGGTTGAGACTCTTTCAGCGCACCTTGACTGGTAATGCGGCCAAATGGTATATAGAGTTGCCAAGGGGCAGCTTTACATCTTTCGCTGACTTAGCCAATATTTTCTTAAATAATTTCCAGTTGCCTGTTCGCTATGATGCCAGAACTGAACTTCTGGCCACTTTTCGTCAGGATAAGGCAACTCACATTTTTGACCATATTCAGGAATGGAGATGGAGAAAGAGGCTCATTAAAGCCGAAATCCCTCCGAAGTACCGTCTCGAGTGGTTTTTGAAATCTTTACAACCTGAGATCTCCAAGGATGTCTCCATGTCTGGGGTCTATTCTGAGGAGCAAGCCATTTTTAGGGCCCAACAATTAGAATTGATCTACTCTCAGTCTGGGATCCTACAAAAATACTTGCCAGATGCTCCTGGGTCTAAGGTTGACATAGCTAAGTCGAAGCCAGGTCCGCACGCGGATGGTATCGTTGGGTCAGTAGACACAACTACCGTGAACTTGTTGAATCAATTGCAGCAGTTGTCCTTGCAAACTGCTTCTAACAACCAAGTCACATCGTCTAATCCCCCCACTTCCCAAACTTCTTCAATTAATGTCGTCCAATCTGATAACCCCAAAGGAAATCAAAATTCCAATGGGAAAAAGGAAGGACGAGGTAAGAAAAAAAACCAGGATGGGAAGCCTGATGCAAATAAATCTGGCAACAATGTTGGTGGTGGTAGAAATGAGTCGAGAAAGAAAGTCAAGTTTCCATGCAAGTTGTGCAGTGGAGATCACTTAACTCATCTTTGCCCTAAGATTGAAGACACTCAGCGCTTGTTAGGACAACAAGGGACTTCTAGTTCTCAAGCTGTGTTAACCAGCCCGTTTCCCCAAGGGCAACAACTTCTTACTGGCGCGAGTTCAAACCCTGGAACCTCCGCATGGGGCAACCAGGAAGGGGAAAAATCGTCAAATGTTTTCATGATGGGTTCTAACGTCCATGTGGCTACTCGGTCACGTGATTATGGTGAAGCCGAAACTTCCAAGGACAAGACTGTTCCCGGAAGTACCGACGTTCATATTGAACGACCCCCTTTCGAGACTATACCACGGATACCGAAAGGTTCTGCTAAACGCACGACTATTAATCCTAATGCTAGGGCCACCTAGAATTACTCCATTGTGGAGGATCTGGCTCAGAGTCCATTGTCATGTCCACTTTAGAGGTTCTCCAGTCGTGTCTGGCTCAGAGAAGTGCTTTACTTTCTGCGATTGGGGCAGTCGATCCAACTAACTCTTTAGTGCTCACTTTTGACATGTTAAATGTCAAAAAGTGACTCCCTCATCATATGGCTTTCCAAATAAAGTCTACATACCGGAAAATTAATATTTTTCGCACCGTTATAGATGAAGGAGCTTCCACATGCGTCATGTTGATGTCATGCTGGAAGGCCATTGGATCGCCTTCGGCTGTTCATTCACCCACCGTCTTGACTGCATTTGATGGTCATTCTCATAAGCCGCGTGGGATTATCCCGGCCTTTCCTATATGTGTTGGAGGGAAGGTCGTCAATATTGAAGTAGAAGTCATAGATGCTAACCTAGACTATAATCTCCTCTTAGGAAGGAACTGGGTATACGAAATGGACGTTGTTGTTTCGACTCTGTTTCGTATCATTTGCTTTCCTCATGAGGGGAAAATCGTTAAGGTTGATCAGTTGGACTATTGTCGAGTTGATCCTCAAGCAAGCTCTGACTCTACTGTTCCTTTAGTAGATAACCCCCGCCTGCCTAATAAGAATTTAGGAGTAGGGATGTATTCCTCATTGATGGGTACATTTGATCTTCCCTCTCCTTTCGCTAAAATCAATGCTATTTCATCATCTAAGGAGTCTCCTCGAGAAGAGTTCTTCCGAACTCATTATTTTTCAGACCCTTGGACTTTGCCTTCACCTACGACCACATTAGTTGAAGGACAAGTAAATGGAATGGAATTCCCTATATATGCAGCTGAGCTTAGATATCAATCTATCGTAAACTCTGCAGACGACCACTCAACTCCTTTTTCCAAAGAGGAGTTAGATGGTGATGTGGCCCCGGCTTGGAGCCTTGATTCTACCTCTGCCTTGGACTGCTTAGATTCGGTTTTACCTTCGAAAGAAGCAATCTTTGAAGTAATGATGGGTATAGATTGACCTTGGGAAGACTTACACCATCGTTCGTACTTTCTTCCTCCATTGCAGGAAGTAGAATCTAGATTCTCCGAACTCTTTACTAGTGATGTTTGTACGGTGTCAAATCCTTTGGCTCCAGCACACATTTGTGCTGAAGGTAATATGCCGGTAATTTCAAAAACGATACCTATAAACATCTCTAGGGACCCTAACGTCATCGAGAATCTCTTCATCGGAATTGAGTGTTGCCCTGAAGAAATTCAAATTTACACCGACCTTTTCAAGGAATATCGTGATGTATTTGCTTGGTCTTATGAAGAAATTCCTGGCATTGATCCTTCTATAGTTCAACATGAGATCAAGACGTATGAAAACGCCAAACCGGTTCGTCAAAGGCTTCGGCCGGTTAACCCTAGGAAAGCAGCAGCTATCAAAGCTAAGGTTGAGAAGCTGCTAAGGGCGGGTTTTATATACCCTGTTCCTCTTACTGATTGGGTTTCTAATATAGTCCCTATGGATAAAAAGCAAGGAACAATCCGAGTATGCATCGATTTTAGGGACCTAAACAAGGCTTGTCCGAAAGATAATTACCCCACGCCATTCATTGATCAGATTATCAACGAGTGTGCGGGTAATGAGATTTTTTCTTTCATGGATGGTTTTTCGGGTTATAATCAAATTTCTATCCGTCCTTTTGGTCTTAAAAATGTTGGAGCCACTTTTCAGCGGGCCATGTCATATGCTTTCCACGACATCAAACATGTCATCGAGGCATACTTGGATGATCTCGCTGCTCGTTCTTGAAAGAGAACTGATCGCCCTAGTCATCTTCGATTGGTTTTTGAGTGATGTCGTTTTTATAAAATCCGGTTGAATCCCAACAAGTGTGTTTTCGCGGTTACGTCCGGTCGGTTGTTAGGGTTCATCGTGTCCAATGAAGGGATTCGGGTTGATCCCTTCAAGGTTGAGGCAATAGTTCAGTTTCCTCCCCCGTCCTCAATTCGACAACTTCAAAGTCTTCAAGGGAAGGATAATGTCTTAAGATGGTTTATAGAAAACTATGCCGAGATCACTAAAGGGTTCATGCGTTTGCTATGGAAAGGGGTTCCATTTGTGTGGGACGACTTGACGCAGCAGTCATTTGATGCTTTGAAAAAGGCATTAGTCTCTGCCCTGCTTTTGAGTCCACCGGGATTATGGTAGAGACTTCCTTTTATATCTCGCTGCAGCAGAATCAACCATTGGTATGGTTCTCGTTCAGGAAGATGATGCTCTCGCCGAGCATGTGATTTGTTATTTGAGCCAAGGCTTAATAGGTCCTGAACTTCGCTGTTCTTTGGTTGAGAAGTTGGCCTTGGCAGCCGTTCACGCTATCCATCGACTCCGTCATTATATCCTACTATGCAAAAATTTTGTCTTAGCGGCGGTCAATCCATTTCAATTTGTCCTCAGTAGGCGATTGATTGGGGGCAAATATAATAGATGGATAGTCATTTTGCAAGAATTCGATCTCGAGTTCTTGTCTGCCAAGTCTAAGAAATCCATGGTTTTCGCGAAGCTAATTTCTGAGCTACCTTGTGGAGAGGATATTGTTTATGAGGAAAGTTTTCCCGACAAACATTTATTCCTCATCTCTTCACTCGACCCTTGGTATGGAGATATCATTGTCTATCTCCAGACTTCGAAGTTTCCCTCTACTTTCTCCAAGGATGAACGTCGAAAATTACGTCACCTGGCTAAAAACTATGTTATCGTTGGTGACACATTATACCGTCGAGGGGTTGATTCAATCCTTCGGCGTTGTTTAACCTTAGAGGAAGCATAGTCAGTGCTCAATGACTGCCACAGTGGAGCTTGTGGTGGTCATCTATCAGGGCTTGCTACAGCCCAGCGCATCTTACGTGCCGGCTATTTTTGGCCTTCACTCTTTAAAGACTGTGTGGAAGCGGTCAAACGCTGTCACCCTTGTCAAATTTTTACTCGGAAGATGCGCGCGCATCTAGCTCCTCTTTTTCCCGTTGTCACCGTCGGTCCCTTTACTAAGTGGGGTATTGATTTTACAACTTGTAATCTGCCTTCAGCGGCAAATCACAAGTATATTATCGTGGCTGTAGACTACTTTACGAAGTGGGCTGAGGCCATGCCTACTTATAAGAACGATAGTGACATGAAAACATTGTTTCTTTTCAATCAGGTTATCTCAAGATTCGGTATCCCAAGAGAGATTGTCACTGATCATGGCAGTCATTTCCAGAATCAACTGATATCCGAATTGGCTCTTAAATTAGGTTTCCGGTAGGAGAATTCCTCCCCTTATTATCCTCAGGCCAATGGATAGGTCGAGGCAATCAATTAAACTCTTAAAACGATACTCCAATGGACAATTGATAAAAATAGGTCCAATTGGCACGTTATGTTGTATTCAGCTCTTTGGGCATACCGAACCTCCGTCAAGACGGCTACTGGTTTTACACCTTTTCAGTTAGTTTATGGGATGGAATCTATCTTTCCAGTTGAATGTGAAATTCCATCTCTTAAGTTAGCTGTTGAGCTCCTTCCTGAGACTTCAAGTCTCGAAGAGCACCTAGTTCACTTGGAACTTCTCGATGAGCAGCGTCGAGATGCCGCCACGATGAATGAGGCTCATAAGAAAAGGGTTAAAACGCAGTATGATAAGTCTGTCCATCCTCGAGTCTTTTCTGAAGGTGACCTTGTCTTGGTCTATGACCAAGATAAAGACACCTTTGGGGTAGGCAAATTTGAGCCTATGTGGTACGGTCCTTTCATTATTAAACGAGTTTTAGAAAAAGTATCGTATGAGTTAATTGATTTCGAGGGAAACAAGCTGGCGGAGCCCCGAAACGGGCTCTACCTAAAGAATTACTTTGCTTAGTTTTGGCCAGGCAATGGCTTCTTTGTACTTTATGTATATTTGTACATATATCGTCGAGAGTTTTCTGATATCAGCACTTTTTGGTCTGCTGTGGCAGGTGTTGATGGATGACTTGGTCTATTTTGGGTTCGCCGATGGTGCTAGTCGGCACACTCGGAATCTCACTTCCGCAGCTTGGGTACTTTATTATCCAACTGGTCAATTGATGGCATCAAGAGGCGTATGTATCGGTCCTGCTTCAAACAATATGGCTGAGTATACTGCCGTTATCAATTTATTATCCGAGGCAATCTCTCATGGGATCGACTCGTTGGTAGTGTATCTTGATTCTCAATTGATAGTGTCACAATTAAACAACATTTATCGGGTAAGGGATCCATGTTTATATCGCCAGTATTTAAGGGTGAGGTTGTTGCAAAGATCATTTATTTATATTAATTATTTGCATATT
Source organism: Pinus tabuliformis (assembly GCA_031772625.1). Lineage (NCBI taxonomy): Eukaryota > Viridiplantae > Streptophyta > Pinopsida > Pinales > Pinaceae > Pinus > Pinus tabuliformis. Next base: position 476,432,317 of record CM062818.1, on the reverse strand, counting down.
CCAAGATCTCATAATTGGTTAGCTGATTCTATCGCTAATCAAGCATTAGACTGGCACATCAATCATTCATCACAATAAAATCAAGCATCAAAAAGTCAAACTGTATATATATATATATATATATATATATATATATATATATATATATATATCTATATATATATATATATATCATAAAGCGTCTCGAGTGTACATATGTGTGTCCAAAAATATACAAAATTGGGACTCAAATGCCCATAATCATGTCCGACGTATCTAACGCCTCAGCTCAGGATGAGCGGCTAAGTAAGTAACTATCGCATTGGCCACACGCCGAAAAGTGCAAACCCAATCACGTGGCATGCCAACCACATGACGCTGCATATCCTCAGGAAGGTCCTCTATGGAAACCATTGGTACTTGGCAGCTCAGTCTCGCCAAGTGTCGCTGGACGTTATGTAGAGTCCGCTCTGTATCAACAGCCGCCTCTTCGGCTCCTCGGCCGTGCTGTCCATGCCGCGAGAACCCATCTGGTCGTACCGGCCCAATGTCTAGAACATGATCATCATATCAGTCATTTTAATCTCATCAAAAATAATTTTCAAAATGCATCATTATATTTGAAAAATCCAAAAAAATCATAAAATCATAAAATTCTTACCAATTTCGCCCCATGCTGCGTTCGGTGGTAACACTAGATAAGGATCTCCTCGGAAATCCAGCCCAGCATAGGGGTAGTCATCCACAGCGATGATCTGCTGATCCCACCAGGTGAAGAAGTCATCATCAAAGGCAGTCCTTGGGACCTCCCCACCCCCCAGACGTTTCATTAGATCAGCCCACCGGCCCATGCGTGGATCGCGTGGGGTGCTGATGGAAACTGCTACCCTGGGGCGGAGTGAAGGAACCTTCTCGAAAAAGAAAGTACACAAGATAGTCCCATATCCAAAGTTTTTAATCTGACCCCTCTTGATAGAAGTGAGCTGGCTCTTCATGTTGGCCATAAGAGGAGTACACCAGTCGAACACAGCAGTGAGACAGTCAACTGCCACGCTCAGGTTTAGCCATGACGCCTGATGCAGAGAGGATGATTCGTTCACTCGAGCTATGGTGAACATGATTATCCTAAGTGATAAACTCGCCACATGTGTGATAGAAATCTGGCTCCCAACCTTCTTGGGATGTCTCGGACAGTATATCTGTACATAGTCCTCTATCATGAGGCTACTCCGTGTCCTGCCCCGGGAATGTACTACCTCTCCCCTTTGGGAAAGGCCCGTGATAAAATAGATATCCTCCACTTCTACCCTGAGCGGCATCTGATCGATCATAAAGGCTTCCTCATTGACATCCCAATAATCAATGAGCATCTCAAGCAGATGCGTGTTCGCTTTCATATTCGACAGTTTGAAAAATTTAAGCAAACCACATCCCCATAGGGCATCTAATACTTTTGGATTGTTCATAACTTCATTATCAACTGCTGCGTGCTCTCTTTCACGCCACGTGACAGGAATCCTGAGAAAAAAATGATTTATAACCGTTAGTTTTTGTTTAAAAATGGTTCGCGGCGTATACGCAGGTCCCTGTGCACACAGTCGCGTATAGGGCCCGCGTGTACGCGGGTTTAATATTACCAACCCGTGTATACACCACGAGGAAATTTTTGACAAAAGTTCAACGGTGAAACATCAATCAAAAATCTTAAAACTGTTGGCATTTTGGCACAGGTGTGGCGCTATGGTACAGGTGTTGTCCTTGATGGCAACTCACTTTGGTAACAGATCTCAGTTCAGGTTTTTAGAATAAAGGAAAAGACATATACGCAAGTTCATCTAGACAAAGGCGTGTATACACGCGGGTTAGATGTGTCAAAGGCGCGTATACGTATGCATGCACTTTCATGCAATTAAAAGCGCGTACATGTTGGAGAACTTATTTTTGGTCTGTGGTAGTTAGTCCTTGGTATTTGAACCTATGGTTTTGGACCATGGTATCTCGTCAGAAGCGTTGACCCTTGGTATTGGATCCTTGGTATTGGTTTATTATGATTTTGGACCGTGGTATTGTGGAAGGCCTAAAACTATAAAAGAGGAAGGAGATCATGTGGCAAAGTATCATCTGAATTATTGAATATATGATATTGTGATAGATCTGGAATACTGTTGATTGGGTTATGGTGCAGATCTAGATCTGAGGAAGGAGGAACCTGAGCGCAAGAAGGATAAGGACTATTTATGAATCAAAATCTCAAGGCTTGAACATTGGTATCTCTGTATGATTTTGATCTGTTGTATGTGGCACACTCTTGATCTATAAATCTGGGTTAACTAATGTCTGAATGCTTAAAAGAATAAATTATCCTTTATAGATCTGTACGCAGGTTCAGTGAATTGCAGGTGCGTATACACGCTTTTTCTGTGAATGAAAGAAGCGTATACGCAGGTTGGTTGTGGTACATAAGCGTATACTCGCAGGTTGCTGAACAGTGAAGTAGCGTATATATCTTGTTTTGTGTTCTAGCTGCTTCTGTTTTATTACTACAGTGTTCTGGGTTCAGAATTGGTGTTTGATTATAGTTACTGTGTTTTGGGTAGAGCGGTCAGAGAAGTGTTTTGTTTGTTTCAGCTTTTGATTGGTGAAAAGGAGTTTGGGTTATGCAAAAATTCTTGATGTTTGATTGATGTTACTTGTGGATCTAGTCTAAAAATTAATGAAACGAGGTCCCTGAAAGCAAAGAGAAGGTTGTGGCCTTCTGCAGGTAGGAGCCTGCGTACTAGTATCTCAAGCTAGTACAAGAACTAAGGGGGTTGGAGCTCCCTTCTAGGAAAGCTGGAAAACGAGAGAGAGTTGTAGCTCTCTGCAGGTTGCAGCCTGCATACTGGTAAAGTCTGCTCCAGTACAAGACATTGTAAAGAGAAGTTTCTAATTAAAAAGAAGATAGAGACGAATTGCAGCAGGGGGTTTTCACCCACATTGGGTTTCCTCCTTATATCTTGTGTTCTTGTGTGTGACTGTCTTCTGCTCTGTTTCACTGTTTCTAGTACTGTTTATTTGCTTCTGAATCACAGATTAATAATTGACACCTGAAAGATAAATCAAATTATAAGTCTGCTTTATATACGCGGGTTTCTTGATCTGTAGTTGTGTATATACGCGATTTTTATTAACTGAAGTAGCGTATATCATCTGGAATTGAAAAAGGAAATATTTGGCTTGATAATACTGATTCACCCCCCCCCCTCTCAGTATTATTTCCAACAATTGGTATCAGAGCAGGTCCTTCTGAAACAACTTGATCGCTTGAAGGAAGATTTTTCATCATGAGCAACTACGAGAGGGAAGCATCAATCAGGCCACCGGTTTTTGATGGGACAAACTTCGTATATTGGAAGGTAAGAGTTACTGCCTATCTTCAATCTTTGGGTACAGAAGTCTGGGATATCATAGATACAGGATATACTTTTCCAGCAGCAACTCCTACAGATCCGGTTGAGAAGAAGAAATATGAAACAAATGCAAAGGCAGTCAATACTCTATTGGGATGTCTTTCGCAATTTGAATTTGTCAAAGTTATGCAGTATAAATCCGCAAAATAAATATGGGACAAGATTGTTCTGAGCTATGAAGGAGATGATCAGGTAAAAAGAGAAAAACTTCAAACCCTCAGAATTCAGTACGAAAATCTCAGAATGTATAATGATGAAAGTGTGGCTAACTCTTTTCTTCGTGTAGATGAGATTGTTAATTGTATGAAAAATCTGGGTGAAGAAGTAAAAGAGGTTGTTGTAGTTGAAAAAGTTCTAAGATCTTTGTCCCCTAGGTTTGAGTCTAAAGTTTCTGCACTAGAAGAAAAGGAGAATATTCAAAACCTTAACATGTCACAGTTGCATGGAATTCTAACTGCTTATGAAATGAGGAAAGGAGGACCTTCAGACAGGAGAGAAGCTGCCTTCAAGGCTTCCAGCAAAGGAGACCACTATGAGTCAGGACACATATAAGAAGAAGAAGAAGAATCAAATTTTGTCAAAAATCTTCAAAGGGGTGCTGGACGATTCCGAGGTAAGTTACCTTTCAAGTGCTTTGCTTGTGAAAGAGTAGGTCACTATGCTGCCAAGTGTCCTCATAAAGATAAGATTGATAAGGGAAAGGAACCTGTTAGATGGAACAAGAAACAAAATCCAAATAAGAAAAGCTATTACACTCATGAAGATAGTGATGGACTCTCAAATAGTGACGAAGATGAACGAGGTAATGAGTATAAACTTTTAATGGCTTTTGAAGATGATGAGTACATGAATGCTATAGATGTAGAAGGTTTTTATAATGAAATGTCTGATCTCAAAGTTTGCTTAGAAGAGAAAAATGCAATTATTTATTCTCTGCAATATCAATTGGCTGAAAGGGAAAAACATCTTGAAAAATTGGAATGTGAAATTGTTTGTCTTAGAAAGGAGATTGAGAAAACAAAAGCTATTAATCTCAAATTTTTTAAAGGATCTAAAACTCTGGATGAGATTATCAATGTGCAGCGTTCTCCACTAATCAAGACATGTCTGGGATATAATGGAGAAACATCTCAAGAATCTACCTCCAAAAGTTATCTTGATGCAACAAGGAGGAGCGAGCAAAGGCCTAATAGAAATCATCAGGTAAATCAGGGACAGTTTACCTCAAGAACAAACAAAGACTATCAAGAAAATCGGGGGCAAGCTACCTTAAGGACAAATAGAAGCTACAATCAGCCAAAGGTAAAATCTTCTCAATTTGCCTCAAGAATGGATGTCAGTAGAAATTACAATCGGTTGGATGATAGATTTGATAATCGCATGAGTTTCTTCAATGGCCAATGTTTATCTTGCCATAATTTTGGTCACAAAGCAGCTCAATGTGTTGCCTATAAGACAATCATGACTAGAGAAGCTCAAAAACAAAGGAATATGACTAGGATCACGAAAAGGACCTATAACAACTTTTCGGCCCTTGAAAATGAAGTTGAATGTTCTATTTGTAATAACTTTGGTCATGAAGATTCTGAATGCAGGAGTAGGCTTTGGAAGACAACTCAGAAGGAACAAACCTCAAGTGCCAGAACATGGAGAATGAAGGAACCACAACCAGAAAGATGTGGGATAGCTTTTTATGCAGAAGGACAGGAAAATCTCTGGTATATCGATAGCGGATGTTCGAAGCATATGACAAGGGATAAAGAAAAACTTGAATCATATACCGCATTAGGAAAAGGGAAGAAGGTTTCTTTTGGAAACGATTCCCCTGCGGCCATAAAAGGAAAAGGTACTGCTCAGTTGAAAGAAAAGGTCAAAGCTGGAAATGTTTTGTATGTTGATGGATTGAAGCATAATCTTTTGAGTGTCAGTCAGATGTGCGATCAAGGAACCGAGGTAATATTTAGATCAAATGGATGTCGTGTTCGTGATCTTGATACAGGTGAAACAATGATCAAAGGTAGAAGAACTCCAAATAATCTATACATATTTGAAGAAGGACAACAACAATGCTATTTGAGCAAGGATGATGAACACTAGTTATGGCACCGGAGGTTGGGGCATCTAAGCTTTTCACAAATAAGGAAAGCATGAAAATACCAGGCAGTTTGTGGTCTTCCAGATATCAAAATTCCAGACAACACCATATGCAAATCATGTCAGTTTGGTAAGCAAACCAGAACTAACTTTCCTGAGAAGGAAGGATCAGCTAGCAGGCCTCTTGAGCTAGTTCATACAGATGTATGTGGTCCATCTAGGAAAAGGTCACCTCGAGGAGAAGAATACTTTATATTATTCATTGATGACTTTTCCAGGATGGTTTGGATAGGAATGATGAAGCACAAAGATGAAGCATTCGAAAAATTCAAATATTTCAAAGCATTGGTTGAAAACGAATCGGAACGCAAAATTAAATGCCTCAGGTCTGATAGAGGTGGGGAGTTTACCTCAAATGAATTTTTCAATTTCTATGAAGAACATGGAATAAGAAGGGAATTCTCTACATCTAGGACTCCTCAACAAAATGGAGTAGTGGAAAGAATGAACATAACAATTCAACAAATGGCTCATGCTATGCTTGATGAGTCTGGAACTCCCGCAACCTTCTGGGGTGAAGCGGCTTATGCTGCGGTGGTTATTCTCAACAAAACAAATGTCCGGGTAAATAGCACTCAAACTCCTCATGAGCTTTGGTATGGTGAGACTCCCTCGATAAAACATTTCAAAATTTTTGGAAGCAAATGCTACATTAAGAATAATGATGAACATCTTGGCAAGTTTGAACCTAGAGCTAATGAAGGCATTCGTCTTGGTTATTCTCCCCACAGCAAAGCATATATATGTTACAATAAAAGACTTGGAAGAATTGTTGACAGCATTGATGTTGTGGTTGATGAAAAGGGAAACGTTCCTAGGCAAGTAAATTATGAAAATATCGAAGAAGATGAAGACTACCCTCCAAATCAGACTGATGATGAAGAAGAACCTCAAGAGGCACCAGTGGAACAGATAAGGATAGAAGAGAAGAATCCATCTAGGTATGTGCAGAAGAATCATCCAAAATCTCATATTTTGGGGCAGAAAGAGGCAGGTTTACAAACAAGAAGAACAATTGCAGAAGCCTCAAGCTATTTGGCATTGCTCTCCTCCACTGAGCCACAAAATGTAAAAGAGGCATGCAAAGATGAATGCTGGGTCAAGGCAATGGATGAAGAACTTGAGAAAATCGAAAAGAACAACACTTGGGAGTTGGTGCCTAGACCAAAAGATAAGAATGTCATAGGGACAAAATGGGTCTTTAAAAATAAATTGAATGAAAATGGAGAAGTAATCAGAAACAAGGCCAGACTTGTGTGTAAAGGGTATGCTCAACAAGAAGGAATAGACTTTGAAGAAACCTTTGCTCCCGTTGCTAGACTTGAGGCCATCCGAATGTTCCTTGCTCTCTCAAGCTTTCAAAAATTCAAAGTATTTCAAATGGATGTGAAATCAGCATTTCTGAATGGAGACTTAGAAGAAGAAGTATACATTGAGTAGCCAGATGGTTTCATTCTCGGGAATGATCCAAATCTTGTATGTAGACTGAAAAAGGCTCTCTATGGTCTTAAACAGGTTCCAAGGGCTTGGTACTACCACTTGGACAAATATCTTCATCTACAAGGTTTTTCAAAAGGATCAGCAAATAGCAATCTTTATATAAAAATTGAAAATGACAAATTGCTAATACTTGTTGTGTATGTAGATGATATTATATTTGGCAGCAATGAAGAAGCTATGAGTCAAAGCTTTGCCTTGGTGATGCAGAAAGAATTCGAAATGTCCTTGCTCGGAGAACTGACATACTTTCTTGGATTGCAAATCCAACAAAATGAAGGCGGTATCTTCTTGTCTCAAGCCAAGTATCTCAAGCAGATTCTGAAGAAGTATGGCATGGAAGATTCAAAACCAGTATGTACCCCCATGGTTACAGGATGCAACCTCAGTGCAAATGATGAATCAGTAGCAGTGCATCAACCAACCTATAGATCTATGATTGGAAGTCTACTTTATTTGATAGGTACCTGACCAGACATCATGCATGCAGTGGGAATAGTTGGAAGATTTCAGGCAAATCCAAGGGAAACTCATCTTCAGGTAGTCAAGAGAATCTTCAAGTACCTTCAAGGAACTCAAAACTATGGCTTATGGTACCCTAGAGATATAGATCTCACACTTCATGCTTACACAGATGCAGATTGGGCCGGAAGCGTGGATGACGGGAAGAGCACAAGTGGTGGTGCATTCTATATGGGTTCCAGATTAGTATCTTGGTTCAGCAAGAAACATAGTTTGATTGCTTTATCTATAGCTGAAGCGGAATATGTGGCTGCAGCATCTTGTTGCACTCAACTTCTTTGGATGATGCAAACCTTGCAGGATTTTCAAATCACTTGTACTCCACCTATCTCTATCTTATGTGATAATACAAGTGCAATAAGAATTTCAAAGAATCCTGTCATGCATTCAAAGACCAAGCACATACCTATCAAATATCACTTTCTTCGAGAAGAAGTGCTTGAGAAAAAAGTCAAGTTGGAGTATGTTCCTTCTAAGGAACAAATTGCTGATATACTCACCAAACCACTGCCCAGGGAAACTTTTGAGTATCTCAGACAGAAGCTGGGAGTAGTTGATGCTTCATCCTGCTTTGAAACTTGTCTGTTTTCAAAGAAAAGTTGGTGTACGCATGTTGGATAAGGGGAATCCGCGTACATACGCCGATTTATGCAGGTGCAGTCGCGTATATGGAGTTCTGAAGAAAATCAGCAAGGGTAGACTCTGGTTCAAGAGAGTCTGATATGGGTCTGACAGAGACCATGTGGCATAGGTTCAGGGGGAGCAGATAATCTTCTAATAATGCATTGTTGGCATTACCTTAGAAGCTCTTGGTTCTAGTACTCAAGCTGTTTTTGGTTCAGGTGGGTTAGCTGCAGAAAGAAGATCAGAAGGAGAACATGATTACTGATTGACAGATGCTGCTGATAGTAGTTATTGGTGATTTGCATAGTCTTGATATTTCATCTCTATGTCATGTATATCTTCTTTTTTTATCAAGGTCATGTAACGGCCTATTTTGGTTTCCCCACTATGCCTGGGATGATTGATGCAATTGGTTGTCATATGTAAATTTTTGATGTATCCCCACTTGGTTGGGTGATGGTTGTATGTATTGAGTCTTTTGGTGATAGGAAGGTCTTTTATGATGTATAAGTAATGGTTCTTCTTGAAGAACACCTTTTTGCAGATATTGCCTACAGTCAGGGGGAGCATGTTCAACACAACAGAGCAGAGATATCAGCATGTACTCAGGGGGAGCACAACCCTTTGCCCTTGATGAAAAAGGGGGAGAATGACTTTGAGGATCTTGGGGTTGCCATCAAGTCCAAAGGGGGAGATTGTTGGCATTTTGGCACAGGTGTGGCGCTATGGTACAGGTGTTGTCCTTGATGGCAACTCACTTTGGTAACATATCTCAGTTCAGGTTTTCAGAATGAAGGAAAAGACATATACGCAGGTTCATCTAGACAAAGGCGCGTATACACGCGGGTTAGACGTGTCAAAGGCGCGTATACGTATGCACACACTTTCATGCAATTAAAAGCGCGTACATGTTGGAGAACTTATTTTTGGTCCATGGTAGTTAGTCCTTGGTATTTGAACCTATGGTTTTGGACCATGGTATCTCTTCAAAAGCGTTGACCCTTGGTATTGGATCCTTGGTATTGGTTTATTATGGTTTTGGACTGTGGTATTGTGGAAGGCCTAAAACTATAAAAGAGGAAGGAGATCATGTGGCAAAGTATCATCTGAATTATTGAGTATCTGATATTGTGATAGATCTGGAATACTGGTGATTGGGTTATGGTGCAGATCTAGATCTGAAGAAGGAGGAACCTGAGCGCAAGAAGGATAAGGACTATTGATGAATCAAAATCTCAAGGCTTGAACATTGGTATCTCTGTATGATTTTGATTTGTTGTATGTGGCGCACTCTTGATCTATAAATCTGGGTTAACTAATGTCTGAATGCTTAAAAGAATAAATTATCCTTTATAGATCTGTACGCAAGTTCAATGAATTGCAGGTGCGTATACACGCTTTTTCTGTGAATGAAAGAAGCGTATACGCAGGTTGTTTGTGGTACAGAAGCGTATACTCGCAGGTTGCTGAACAATGAAGTAGCGTATATATGTTGATTTATGTTCTAGCTGCTTCTGTTTTATTACTGCAGTGTTCTGGGTTCATAATTGGTGTTTGATTACAGTTACTGTGTTCTAGGTACAATGGTCAGAGAAGTGTTTTGTTTGTTTCAGCTTTTGATTGGTGAAAAGGAGTTTGGGTTATGCAAAAATTCTTGATGTTTGATTGATGTTACTTGTGGATCCAGTCTGAAAATTAATGAAACGAGGTCCCTGGAAGCAAAGAGAAGGTTGCAGCCTTCTGCAGGCAGGAGCCTGCGTACTAGTATCTCAAGCTAGTACAAGAACTAAGGGGGTTGGAGCTCCCTTCCAGGAAAGCTGGAAAACGAGAGAGAGTTGTAGCTCTCTACAGGTTGCAGCCTGCGTACTGGTAAAGTCTGCTCCAGTACAAGACATTGTAAAGAGAAGTTTCTAATTAAAAAGAAGATAGAGACGAATTACAGCAGGGGGTTTTCACCCGCATTGGGTTTCCTCCTTATATCTTGTGTTCTTGTGTGTGACTGTCTTCTGCTCTGTTTCACTGTTTCTAGTACTGTTTATTTGCTTCTGAATCACAGATTAATAACTGACACCTGAAAGATAAATCAAATTATAAGTCTACTTTATATACGCGGGTTTCTTGATCTTTAGTTGCGTATATACGCGGTTTTTATTAACTGAAGTAGCGTGTATCATCTGGAATTGAAAAAGGAAATATTTGGCTTAATAATACTGATTCACCCCCCCCCCCTCAGTATTATTTCCAACAAAAACCAGTCACAATCAATTGCAAGCTAAGTATAAGAGTTACCTAGAGGTTTTTGACGAATTTGAACGGTTGAATCTGGATGTGGGAAGTTTTCTCCTTTTGCTCCAAATCCTTTGCTCTCAAACTCAAATGGTAAAAATGGTGAGTCCAAAATTCTTTTTATAAGTTTTGAAAATGCAAAATTTTTTCAAAATTTTATTTTGTTTGGCCTCATGTGACTTTTAACTTGGGAACTTGGAATGTCGAGAATGGTTTATTTTTCAGGACATTTTAGACTTTTTCAGTTTCAAGACGGTTCCATGACTACTGACCCGTCATGGAAGGTATCATTTTCTCACTGGCATATAGGTTAGGGACACCATTTTTCCGTTACATTATGCATACTAGCCTCCATTTTCCAATACATCTGCCATAGGGTCGATCCCATCGTGTTATGGTTCGTAAGCCATCTTCACTCGCCGATTCTTTAAATCATGACACGATGGTAGAGCCATCCTTTACATGGGCATCCTAGTTAGCACCTCACTGACATTTGTTGCCCATGCTGCTCTGATTTGAGTAGGCTCAGGAGTCCTCTGTAGTCCCGCCATGACTTATGCATTGAAGACTCATTCCTCTCAACTTCTCCGCTTTGTTCTAGCCTTATATCCTAGAGGCTCCTTTGTGTTGAGTTGTACTACTGCATTTCATATTGACCACTTGCACCTTTTGGCCTAGAGCCGGCTTCACTTGGACTCGTGTTTAAGCCAACTTTTGACCATGACGTCTGCAAAATCAACCTTGCATACCTTTGACTTCTGCAGCTTGACACACCTTGACCCGTGGAAGGAACATACCTTTGAGTGTCACTGACCAATTTTCACCTCCCTGCATTGAGCATAGGAACGTTCCTTTCCCAGGAACTAGATCATCTGTTTCACCGACACTCATTCTTTCCACTGTACCATAGCATTCTTTTATTCTATTTCCAGCTTAGCAGAAAAAGACAAAAAAAATTAAATATTCCAAAAAAGAGCGGCAACAGGACAATATTTCCATTTATTGTTGGCAGCTAGAGTCAGTCGTGTCGCCCTTGAACAAATCACTCAAAACAAAGTCTCCTCCGTGTGGGTGGGATTTAGTTTGAATTAGGTACGCCTTAACCTTGTTATTGAGTCAGTTATCCCCTGATTGGTTATCTCTTCCAATCATATGGAGGGTTCGTTCGTGCCTCCTGCATGGCGAACTTATACAGAGTCATCATATGCTGCCACATAGTCACATTGAGTCGTTCTTTTGTTCAAGGGAAGTTAGCTTGAGTCGGCCTCTCTGCGGTGTCTCTTGACTCATTTTTCAGTCGGCCATCCCTGGTTGTCAGTGTCATGTCTATCATCACATTAGTTATATTGGTCCTTTACTCGTGCCGGTTTGAGAAGGTCCCCATTGACTTCTTGCTGGCGGGTCTTGTCCTTATTGACGACGACATCTTGCTCTAAGGACAGGCCTAGAGCTGCACCCTGGCCCTATTTGCATTATTGATAGGTCACCTTGTGCTCAACATCGATCAGTATCATGGGTCTTTGACTGAGTGGTTTCCCTTGTGTTCGACATCAGCTTACATTATCACACATTGGGATTCGTGCAGTACCTTGGTTTCCATTTGACCCTATTGGTGGATACCTCGCCTCTATGTCAGCTTTCATTATTGGTTGGTTTAGAGGGTTTTTGTCGTGCGCTAGCCACATCTTGTGTACGCCGAAAACATACTTCGGTTGGGTTACTACATATTTTTCGTCCGATTCCTTCCACATTATTGGCCTACGGGCTACACTCGTGCTAGATTGATGAAGTATGCCTTAATGCCTTTAGTGGATCTTTCCTTATCGACCTCGACTCATTGCTCTGGGGCAAAGATCTAGAGTCCATTTGGCAGTACCTTGGGGTTTGCAGTCATTAGTGGCAGATCCTTCGCTATCGACAGTGGGAAACCATCATTGTCTCCTGATCGATAGATTCTTACAGGTGTTCGACTCCAGCTCATCTGTTCACACTTGTTAGATTGTACTGGGTACCTTGACGCTTATTATCAATATCGGTGAGTAGTCTCGCGTTTGTTAACAGTATACATCAATGACCGGTAATCAAACGATTTCTCACATGGTCGACTTCAGATCATTTATTCCCATGGTGTAGAAATGTACCACGGCGGTCGGTGAAGACCTCAGGCTGTATCAGCATTCATTGGTTCACTTGACAGTTGCTCCTGTTGCTGCTAGTTGATACCACTCCACTTTATATGTTGCAGTCAGTCATGGCGACATTCTATATGCTGGCACCTGAGTTTGCAGTGTAGTACCATCCTATTCCATCATGTTCAGTTGGTACCTTTTGGGATCAGTCTTTGATATCAGTGATCCGTTGCATCTTTCAGCATCATTGACAGTCTTATATGTGATATTCAGAGATGTACTTGTTCATCATGATCAGATGATCCATTATGTATCTTTCAGTCATTTATACTTGTATACTTAGTGGATCTGCTTGTACTTGATATGCGTACATGCTTTACTTTTTCTGAGCATGGGTATGCCCGCCTCAGACAGTGTTTCTTTCTGATCTCCTTTGAGAAATTTTTCTCAATCATTACAAGGGGATGCTAAAGAATGGTTCAGACATTTAGAGCCTGAATCAGTTGGTTCATGGGAGAAACTAAGTGATATTTTTCAAAATTTTGGGGCAAAAGGAAATCCAAGTATCAACATTTTTCAGAGTTTTGTGGCATAGAGAAATGAACCTGTCTCTATGCTCAATAGGAAAATTTTTGTCTTTATCATAAGAGGCCTAGAGACATTCAACCTCCTGAAGTTGTTGCCATGTTACGTTATGCAACAACCTTTCATTCATATTTTTCTTACCGTCTCATGAAAAGGAGATATGTGACCTTACAAAAAATGTTTATTGATACTAAGGAAATAGATGAGAATCTTCAAGCATGTGAGAAACTCCCAAAACAAGTTTTGGATGAAATAAATGTGGATGAACAAGAGAGTGAGCATGTTCAAAAGGGACTTGTTCTGAATCCCAATCCATTTCATTATGAGGAGAGGATTAATAATATCATACATTTTCTTGAAAGTATCAATGGTGATGTTTTTGCAGAGAGAAAAATTAATCTTGTTCAGAAGCAAGTTGTTGCTCCAAATTTTGATGTTTCTGTATATGATGAATATGATGATTATGATGATGACTTTCATGAACAACCAACTCTATTTCCTTCATCAAAAAATGTTTATTTTCAACAGTCTAATGAAATAAATCAACCTATATATCACAGTTACAAAATTGGACATAAAGAGAGTGATAAATTAGCTGAGAGTAACTCTTTTCCTTTATGATTTTCTTCATTCAAGTTGCTGAAAGAGAAAATTAAAATAATAAATTAAGTAGAGCAACGTGAATCGATGCAAAATCACATAGGTTTACTGGGACAAACTGACAACATTATATATCAACATGAATATTTTCATGTTCTTCATGATCTTGTGGCTTTATATATGGAGAGTTTTGTCAGTTCAAATATATAATGATTAACTTACAGAGATTTTGAAAATGATGATTGTAAGGATGCTAACTCTCAAAAGAAACTATAGATATTTCATTTATCAGAAAGTATTCTATTGCACTTGTCATATGAATATTTCCATCCTCTTTATGACAACCATCAGATTGAGATGAATGGAAGCAAATATGCAGTCAAAGGGATTACACATCAAAGTGATAGTCTTTTACATTGTTGTGAGATCAATTTGCAAGCATTTGAGGATCCTTTTGTAGTCTTTTTAGAGTCAATAAGCAGGCCCAAGTTTTCAGATTTTATCAATAATGAATTTGTTTTCAACCTTTTAAATAAGTTGCAAGAATGGAGTAAAGTGAAGAGTGATGGATTTATGCTTGCTAGAGTTAAGATTAAGAAAGGACAATCTACTGATGTGGAGCAAGGGAAAAAGCATAACCAAGGAGCTAGATTATTTGAGCAGCTACTTGACTAGTTGAATTGGCATTTTTGTATTATTTGATTCAACAATTCTTTTAGAAGTTTAAAGTAGGATTGTGTGCAATAAGATTGTTGGGGCAAGCATGAGTTTCAGTTTGGTTTTTCAGTAGTGAGTTTTTCAATTTCAGTTTTCAGTTTGCAGTGTGCAGAATTGTATGTTTTTCAACTATAGAGTTAATTAATTGAAAATAAGGTTTTCGGTTTCAGGTAAGAGATTTGGATCAACCCAATGGATCAGACCTATGGTCTATGGGGTTCTTGTTGTCATCTATGATCGACATCATCCCCGTGAAGCCAACTGTTATCACAATAAACTTTGTTTTTAAAGGTTTTTTTAGAAAAGCTTGACAGTTTCAGTGTCAGCGCATTTAATGTAATGAACATGGAAATTATTGATATCGGGGCTATCAATGCTTTAAGTGTTCTGATAATTTTTCCTGAAGACATTCGTTGACAACAAGCTTACCAACGTTTCGGATAAAATTGACAACCCAATTGTGAGCGCAGAAAACAAATTTAAAATTTAAAATTTGGAATTACGTTGACCACATCAGCGTTAATGATGAGGTATGAAAGGGTGCCATTGGTAAATTTGATGTTAAATCATAAATTTATCTGCCGCCATCGGTGTATGGTTCGTTGAATTTTCATGGGTTAAAACATGTTTCCTACAAATCGTAATCATTTTTCCAAATCGGAATGGTTTCCCTTATCCACTGTCAAACTCATTTCATTTTCTAAATTTGTGTTTTCATTTGTAAGTTTGGTAACTTTGTTGTTAAATTTGCAACATTTGATAAGAGAAATTTCGACATTCATACTGTCGGTGAATTCTAAAAAAAAGCAGAAAGGAAATGCTGATAGTCTGTCTGTCAGCGAAACCACGAGTTAAAACTCTAGTTTTTAGTTAGTTTGTCTTTTATATAAAGACAAAGACTGAAGAATGAGAAAGGGTTGGGGGTTTTTATCAAAAACTTATTGTGCCCTGTGTATTTTCTGAAGGTTTAATAAAGGAAGACTAATTTTGCAGCAGCAATTCTTGTGTTGAGAGAGTTTGGATATGTGTTTTCCTGTTTCTGTTTTCCTTCTATGTTGTCATATGTGTATTCTTCTAGGACTGATAAGAGTAAATAGATTGAAATCATATTTACCATGCTTTGTTTATATCATTAGCATGTCACAAATTTATGGTTTATGCTTTGAAAGATTTCATCCTTGTGGTGCTCTTATAAGTATACCATTGTCTTGTTATTCTACATTCCATCTCAACATTTTTTTAAATTCCAGAGTATCTTAGCTACCATGCCTCTATGAAGGTTTTAGTTTACCTCCTTATTAAGTCAATTATTTGACTCCATGCCCAATGGAAATCTATCAAACCCTACCACATTTTTGGAACCCTATTACAACATAGCTAGTCATTGTCTTAAGTACATAACCAATCATTTTGCTTAAGTTATAGAAGGGTTCCCCCTTCGGATTGAAAGGGCTAGTTTTCAATTCAAGATATTGGTTATAGGTTACCTTACTTAATTCCTTCCACAACCAGGGATTTTTCTGAGTGAAAACATTTTGGCACCGTTGTCGGGGAGTGAAGGTGAAATTTTTCCATGGGAGAATGACAAGATCCAGATCTTATTGTTAATTGTGAAAAAATTTTAGACATAAGAAGGTTGTGCATCATTCACCTAGAGACTCCAATCAAACTTCAAATCGAATTCAAAGACTTCACTGGAGCACGAGCCTTATTGAAAAAGACATGAAAGGACAATACGAGAAAACCACATATCAAAGATTGAGTTTTATCCAAGATGTAATATTACATTTTGTCAACTACTTCTTGTCCTTTCCTGAGAATATAAAAATAATTTTTCGTGGCTTAGTGTATTTGAATGTAGATGTAGATGTGCCTTCTTCTTGCATTGATGATCTTGACCAAGTTTTTTCTTCCGAGCCATATGACGTCCATGACCAGTCCTGTGAGCCTCATGTGATCAAGGTTGATATTATGCCCCCTATATCTGATATTATACCTTCCAAGATTAAAGAAAGCTATAGACCCTTAATATTTCCAAATACCTTCCATGATTTTCCTTCGAAACATTATAAATACTATCCCAAGTTTGATGGGGACCCTGACAACTTTGCAGCTCAAAAACTCATTCATGCCTTCGAGCATTTTATAGATCTTTTTAGAGTTGAGCATGATGATGTTTACTTGAGAACTTTTTCTCAATCAATATGGGAGGAACTGGGTGATATTTTTATGAAATTTTAGGGCGAAAGGAAATCCAAGTATCAGCATTTTTCAAAGTTTGTGGCATAAAGAAACAGAGGGATGAAATTGTCTCAATGTTCCATAGGAATTTTTTCAGTCTTTATCACAAGATGCCAGAGAAATTAAACCTCCTGAAGTTGTTGTCATGTTGCGCTATGTAATAGCCTTTCATTAAGATTTGTCTTATTGTCTCATGAACTTGAAATCTGTGACATTACAACAAATGTTTATTGATGCTTAGGAAATAGATGAGAATCTTCAAGCATGTGAGAAACTCACAAAACAAGTCATGGATGAAACAAATGCGGATGAAAAAGAGAGTGAGAATGTTTAAAAGAGACTTGTTCTGAATCCTGATCCATTTCATTATGAGCAGAGGATTGATAATATCATACGTTTGCGTGAAAGTCTCAATGATGATGGTTTTGCAAAGAGAAATAATAATATTGTTGAAAAGCAAGTTGATGATCCAAATTTTGATTTTCCTATATATGATGAATATGATTATTATGATGATGACTTTCATGAAAAACCAATTGTATTTCCTTCATGTAAAAATGATCATTTTCAATAGTCTAATGAAAGTACTCAACCTATATATCAGAGAACTTACTACATTGGACATAAAGAGAGTGATCAATAAGCTGAGGGTAACTCTTTGCCTTTATGATTTTCTTCATTCAAGTTGTTGAAAGAGAAAATTAAAATCATAAATAAAGCGGGGGAACGTGAACTAATGCAAAATCACATAGGTTTACTAGGACAATTTGAAAAAACTATAGATCAGCAGGAAGGATTTCATGTTTTTCATGATCCTGTGGCTTTATATATGGAGAGTTTTTCCACTTCAGATTCACAGGCATTAACTTACAAAGATTTTGAAAATGATGATTGTAAAGGTATTAATTCTCAAAAGCAACCAAAGATATTTTCTTTATCAAGAAGTATTCCTTTGCAGTTTTCATACGAATATTTTCATCCTCTTTATGACAACCATTAGATTGAGATGCATGGAAGCAAATATGTAGTCGAAGGGATTACACATCAAAGTGATAGTCTTTTACATTGTTGTGATATCAATTTGAAAGCATTTGAGGATCCTTTTGTAGTCTTTTTAGAGTCAATAAGCAAGCCCAAGTGGTGGGTTGGTTGCAGGTGTTAAAGATAATCATTCAAAACTTGAAACTATTTCTTCAAGTTCGAGTGGAATTTATTTTCGGATTTCCTTTTGAGTATCATTCATCAACCTCCAAATTTAGAAACTCTACTTAAAAATAGAAGACCTGTTTAATTTACCCAATATATGGCAAAACTTTAGATTTTCCACGTAACCAAAAAGAATTAAAACCCCAGTTCATAACCCCATCGCGTCTGAAATTTAATTTAAATCTCGTGCCTCTTCTGACACGATCACCATCATATCTGACTCCTTCAAACAGCTGATCATGATGAACTAAGCTATTAACTCAGTTTTATAAATTATTGTGTCACCCACTCACCAACTAGCTTGGCCGATCTCCACTGTCGATCAATCCCTCTTGATCCAATGGCTATCGTGTAATCTCGCATGAATTATTGCACGATGCATAACAAGTCGAGGGCACGTGAGAAAAGTGGTTTTCTCATGCTACGTATCAACCACTAAGGCTAATCACATGAATTTTCAAAATACCAATTACCACTTTGAGACCACGCGAGATATTTCTTACACCTACGGAAACCACTCTTCTATTTTGCACATGGTTTTAATCTCTGCCATTCCTCTTCCATTGATATTATCCATTATCTGGCCAATATGACGGTTTCCGCTCTTCTTCTTGTTTCTCATGAATTTGTCAAGGTTTCCTAGTTCCTCCAAACTTAGCACTTCCACCAAGTTTATTTAAATACACAGTGAGTGAAGATTTAGATGGGACAACACAAGATTATACAAAACTCAACAAAAATCAGAAATATTTCGAAGGAAATTAAAACCTTCAGGATTTGGCCATTTATGCACAGTATTCACTGAGATAAAGAGAGACTCCAAAATTTACATTCCAATCTTCTTCAACCAAAATCCAGCCAAAGTCTTGTCAAAATCCATCAAAATCCCCTTTTACTAATTTAAAACTTACATAAATACCAGTACATACAACAATCAGATCCTAAATCAGTGGATCGAATCTACCTAATTCTAGATAACATCTAATATGCATGATATTATCCTCGAGAATCTCAACTAAGCCTAAATACTTGAATTAATTATAAGATAATTCATATCCCCGAATTCTGGCTCAAATCCTATCTAGAAAGCTTTGTAAAGTGACAGCTAAAGGATCCCACTCCTTTGCTTGTAAATTTTTTTTGTATTTTTGGAATAAAATTCGAAGTCTTTTGTCTTCAAGCCTCATGCTCCTGCATTAAACTCTTGAGGACAAAATTCTTGATGGGCTTCTATGCATGAGCTCTTTTACAAAACTGCCCAACTTCTGTAGCATGGCATCTGTCATCCAAGTAGCATCAGCAATCGGTTGATCCTTCCACTTGATCAAATATTGAAAATATTGTCCTCTTGTCTTTTTAAACAATCTCTTGTCTAAAATCTCTTTTGGTTGCAATGCCTTTGTTGTAGGTAGCTGTTTTACCCAATCAAACTCTTGTTTTTCTTTATCCTCTATTGTATCATCTGCATTTCTATTTTCATACCTGTACAAATTAGCAACATTGAAAATTGGAGATATTCCAATATCATGGGGTAATTCAATTTCATATGAATTTGCGGAAAATTTCCTCAAGACTCTGCATGGTCCAATTTTCTTAAATTTTAACTTCTTATACTCCCTTTTTGGAAATCTTTCCTTCCTCGGATGTGCCAAAACCAAATCTCCAACCTCAAAATTAACTTCTCTTCTTCAAATCTGCTCTACTCTTGTACTTTATGTTGCTATCCTGTAATTGTTGTTTTACCTGTTCATGTATTGCATGAATCTCTGAAGAAAAATCTTCTCCTTTAGCACTTCTCATTTCAACTTTTCCCAAGTCTCTCAATTTAGAAACTCCTCTTGGGTGCATTCCATAAACTATATGGAATGGAATCTGCCCTATACTCATGTTACGAGAATCATTATAAGCATATTCAGCCTTGATCCCACTGTTTTGGATGTTCACCTGCAAGACTTCTCAGAAGATTACCCAAGCTTTTGTTTACAACTTCAGTCTGTCCATCAGTTTGAGGATGATAAGCTGAACTGAAACTCAGTTTAGTACCAAGTTTCTTCCATAAGGTCCTCCAGAAATGACCAACAAATCTGGTATCTCTGTCTGAAACAATGCTCTTAGGTAACCCATGCAACCTTACAATCTCTTTAAAAAACATATTAGCAATGTGAGTAGCATCACTGGTTTTATAACATGGAATAAAATGTGCCATTTTAGAAAATTTGTCAACCACAACATAAATTGAATCATTTCCTCTTTGAGTTTTTGGTAAACCCAAAACAAAATCCATACTTACCATATCCCAAGGTCTATCTGGAATAGGTAATGGAACATACAAACCTATGTTTTGGCTCCTTCCTTTTGCATACTGACAGACTTTACAATTTTTTACATACTTCTCTACTTCATATCCCATCTTCGGCCAGAAATAAAACTGATTCAACTTCTCATAAGTCTTGTTTGCACCAAAATGTCCTCCAAGTCCACCATTATGTTTCTCCTTGATTAAATTTTGTCTCATAGAACAATTTGGTATGCACAACTGATTTCTTTTAAACAACAATCCTTCTTGCAAGAAAAAATCCAGCCACTTACTTCTATCTAACAAAACAAGATTCTTACAAGCTTCAAATGCCTCTTTAAAATCTAAATCTTTCTCATATAATTCTTTAATAAAATCAAAACCCAACAGTTGAATTTGACTTTCCTGAACTAGGATACTTTTTATGCTTAAGGCATCTGTTGCCTTGTTTGATTGGCCATTTATATGTTTTAATACAAAAATAAAACTTTGAAGATATTCTACCCATTTTGCATGTTTCTGATTAAGCATTGGTTGTTGCATAATATACTGCAATGCATGATTGTCTAAATAAAGTATAAACTCCTTAGACATCAAGTAATGTCTCAACTTTCTCATTTCTTTGATTCATTCAGTTTTTCACTGAAATGAGCTACAGTTCTATCCTCCTGACTTAAAACAGCACCAATAGCTTCTCCACTAGCATCACATTTCACTTGAAAATGTTTATTAAAATCAAGAAAAATTAAAATAGGTTTTTCAGTGATCTTTCTTTTCAACAGCTGGAAGTTCTTTTCTACTTCAACGATCCATTTAAATGGTTGTTTATTCTCCTTTATAGTGTCAATAATAGAAGCATTGATCTTACTAAAATTCCTTATGAATTTTCTATAAAAACTAGCAATACCATGAAAACTTCTTACCTCAAAAACACTTTTCGGTGAAGGCCACCCTATGATTTCCTTTATCTTCTCTGGATCCATCTTTAATCCATCAGCAAAAACAACAAAGCCCAAATATAATAACTCTTCCTTCATGAATGAACATTTCTTTAAATTTAGCAGTAACTTTTCTTGTTATAGCTTCTGTAAGACATAATTCAGATGTCTCATATGTTCCTCTTTAGATCTATTGCAAACTAATATATCATCCAGATATACTATTACAAATTTACCAATAAATTCTTTTAGTAATTCATTCATAAGCCTCATAAATGTACTAGGAGCATTTGATAACCCAAAAGGCATTACCATCCATTCAAACAGTCCTTCATTTGTTTTAAAAGTAGTTTTCCATTCATCTCCTTCTCTAATCCTTATTTGATGATAACCACTTTTTAGATCCAGCTTTGTAAAATATCATGCTCCACTTAAACAATCCATCAAATCTTCAATTCTAGGTAAAGGAAATATGTACCTAATTGTTATTTTGTTGATTGCTCTTGAATCAATGCACATTCTCCAACCTCCATCTTTCTTTGGACTCAACACTATTGGCACTGCACAGGGAGTCAAACTCTCTCTAATCAGTCCTTTATCTGACAATTCCTGAACCTGTTTTCTGATTTCTTCATTTTTTGTGGGAGTCATCCTCTAAGCTGCTTTATTTGGCAGATTTTCCCCTGGAATCAAATCTATATGATGACTGATTTTTCTAATGGGTGGTAACTCATTAGGCAAATCATCTACAATGATATCACAATAATTTTCCAACATCTCTTGAATTTCAATTAGCAAATCAGAAATTTTAGTGGAAGTAGTTATTACCTTGGGTTTGCAAATCAATGCAAAATTTACCTCATTCTCTTCAATCTGCTGCAAGTATTCTTTTCCACTCAGCAATAGAGTCTTTGGATCAGATTTTCTTGATGCATCCTCTTCTTCCATAGGTAGCAATGTATGATTAACACCATCTTTGCAAAATTTGTATGTGTTCTTTTTCCCATCAGGCATAGCTCCTCTGTCATACTGCCAAGGTCTTCCCAGCAATATGTGACACACATCCATAGGCATAACATCGCACAAAATTGTGTCTTTGTAGCTTCCTAACTGCAACTCCACTTCACATTGTTCCTTCACTTACAACTGATGTCCTTTTTGAAGCCATGACACCTTATAAGGTGTTGGATGTTTCTTTGTCTTTAATTTCAACTTTTCCACCACTTCTATGGAGACCAAATTATCGGTGTTGCCACTATCAATTACCATTTGAGATCATTGTCCTTGAACCTTGCACATAGTCCTGGATAAAGTCTTTCTCTACGCTGGTTCAACAACTTCCTTTGCTGGCTTTAACAAAACTTTGTTAACTATCAAAGATTCACCTTTCTCTGGTACATTTTCTTCTTCTGGCACCTTTGATGCTTCCTCTTCAGTTTGAGCAACAACTACATTTCTTTGATTTGTCCCTGCATTTTCTGGGCACCCATAGGCTCTATGTCCCAGCTTGTTACATTTGTAACATCTGATTTCTCTTCCTCTGCCTCTGCCTCCTCTTCCTCTGAAAAAATTCCTTCTGCCACTTGCATCACCTTCTGTGAGTGTATGCTGATTTGAGCTGCTGCTAGCTCCATTTCTAGGTGTTGTAGATCTTCCACTACCACCTTTGCTTCCTCTTCCTCGAAAAGTACCTCTACTTCTGGTAGATTGCTTCCTTGTGAGTTTTTCTTCAGCCTTTAATACCATTTGATAATCCTCTTCTATTGTTTTAGGAGACAGCACACTTATCTCATCTTGGATCTCCATTCTGAGACCATCTATATATCTTGCAACCTTCTTGTCAATATCTTGAATTTGTCTAAATCTTATGCTCACTTTATAGAATTCCTCTGTGTATTCTTTTCACTGTCAAAGACCTCTGTCTAAGATTATGTGTCTGTCTAAATAATGATTGTTGATAATCACTTGGCAAAAACTTATCTCTCCAATTTGCCACCATCCTGGTCCAATTTCTAATTGGCTGCTTACCAGGTCTCCTTCTTTCTGTCTGCACTCCATCCCACCAAAGCATTGCATGTCCTTTCAATTTTGTGACAGAAAATTTCGCTCTCTTTCCTTCTTCCATTTCTTCATAATCAAATAATTTATCCATGTCATTAATCCATTCTATCAACTCCTCAGGGTTTAAACCTCCTGTATAAACTGAAACCTCAAGTCTGGGTTTAGATGTGGATCCCAACACTGATTTAAAGAATCTCATTTCAGGAGTAACTTCTGCAGGTTCCTCTTCTTCTGTAGCTTCAACTTCAGGCTCACTGACATCTCCATCACCTACATCTCTTTGATTTCCCATTTCCATTGCTTCTAATCTAGCTTGCATCTGTTGCATAGCTTCTAACACTTCAGCATTTGCAACTGGTCTTCCTCTTCTTTGACGACCACCATGTCTTCCTCCAACTCTGAAAACCATGTTGGATTTCTTTTTTTTATCTTTGATATCCTTCTAGGTGTCAATAAGCTGCTCGGATACCACTAATGGCGGGCTGGTTGCAAGTGTTCAGGATAATTGTTCAAAACTTGAAATGATTTCTTCAAGTTCTGGTGGAATTTCTTTTCAAGTTTCCTTTTGAGTATTAGTCATCAACCTCCAAATTTAGAAACTCTGCTAAAAAATAAAATAACTATTTAATTTACACGATATATGGCAAAACTACAGATTTTCCATGGAGCTACAGATTTGAGCAAGGAAAAAATCACAATCAAGGAGCTACATTATTTGAGCAACTACTTGACTGGTTGTATTGGAATTTTTGTATTATTTGATTCAACGATTATTTTAGCAATTTAAAGTAGGATTGTGTATAATAAGCTCGTTGGGGCAAGCATGGATTTCAGTAGTGAGTATTTGAATTTCAGTTTTCAGTTTGTAGTGTGCAGCAGTGTATGGTTTTCAGCAGCAAAGTTAATTGGTTGCAAATAAGGTTTCCAGTTTCAGCTAAAAGATTGGGATCAACCCAATGGATCAGGCCTCTATCCTATGGGATTCTTGCTGCCATATATGATCGACAACATCCCCGTGAAGCAAACTGTTATCGCAATACACTTTGTTTTTCAAGGTTTTTTTTTAGAAAAGGCTGACAGTTTCAGTGTCAGTTCTTTTAATGTAATAAACAGGGAAATTATTGATATCGGGGCTATCAACGCTTTAAGTGTTCTGGTAATATTTTCTTAATAAATTCGTAGCCAACGAGCTTACTAGTGTTCCGGATAAAATTGACAGGCCAATTGTCAGTGCAAAAAACAAATTTAAAATTTAAAATTTGGAATTACGTTGACCACGTCAGCGTCAATGATGAGGTATGAAAGTGTTCCATGGGTAAATGTGATATTAAATCATAAATTTATCTGTCGTCATCGGTGTATGGTTCGTTGAATAGTTAAGGTTTAAAACATGTTTCGTACAAATCATAATCATTTCTCCAAATCGGAATGATTTCCCTTATCCACCGTTAAACTCATTTCATTTTGTAAGTCCGTGTTTTCACTTGTAAGTTTGGTAACTTTGTTGTTAAATTGGTAACGTTTGACAAGAGAAATGTTGACATTCCCACTGTCAACGAATTATGAAAACAAGCAGAAAGGAAATGCTGGCAGTCAGTCTGTCAGCGAAACTGCCAGTTAAAACTCTGCTTTTTAGTCAGTTTGTCTTTTATATAAAGACAACGACTGAAGAATCAGAAAGGGTTTGGGTTTTTTTTATCAAAAAATTGCTGTGCACTGTGTATTTTCTGAAGGTTTAATAAAGGAAGACTAATTTTGCAGCAACGATTCTTGTGTTGAGAGAGTTTGGATATGTGTTTTCCTGTTTCTATTTTCCTTCTATGTTGTCATATGTGTATTCTTCTATGACTAATAAGAGTAAATAAATTGACATCATATTACTATACTTTGTTTATATTTCATCCTTGTGGTGCTCTTATAAGTATACCATTGTCTTCTTATTCTACATTCCATCTCAACATTTTTTAAATTTCAGAGTATCCCAGCTACCCTGTCTCTATGAAGGTTTTAGTTTACCTCCTTATTAATCAAATTATTTGACTCCATGCTTAATGGAAATCTATCAAACACTACCACATTTTTGAAACCCTATTCCAACATAGCTAGTCATTGTGTTAAGCACATAACCAATCATTTTGCTTGAGTTATAGAAGGGTTCCCCCTTCGGATTGAAAGGGCTAGTTTTCAATTCAAGATATTGGTTAGAGGTTACCTTAGTTATTTCCTTCCACAACCAAGGATTTTTTTGAGTGAAAACATTTTGGCACCGTTGTTGGGTATAGAAGGTGAAATTTTTCCCTGGGAGAACGACAAGATCCAGATCTTATTGTTGGTCGTAATTTTCAGACATAAGCAAGTTGTGCATCATTCACCTAGAGACTCCAATCAAACTTCAAATCAAATTCAAAGACTCCACTAGAGCATGAGCCTTATTGACAAATACATGAAAGGACAATACGGGAAAACTAGGTATCAAAGATCGAGTTTTATCCAATATGTAATACTATTTTTTGTCAACTACTTCTTGTTCTCTCCTAAGCATATAAAAATAATTTTTCGTGGCTTATTGTATTCGAATGTAGACCATATATCTACACTTGTATATACTTATTTAAAATTTGTAGGTATACCTTCTTCTTGCATTGCTGATCTTGACCAAGTTTTTTCATCCAATCCATATGATGTCCATGACTAGTCTTGTGAACCTCATGTGATCAAGGTTGATATTGTGCCCCCTATATCTGATCTTATACCTTCCAAGATTCAAGAAATCTATAGACCCTTAATATTTCCAAATACCTTCCATGATTTTCCTTCAAAACATTATAAATACCATCCCAAGTTTGATGAGGACCCTGATAACTTTGCAGCTGAAAAACACATTCAAGACTTTGAGTATTTTATAGATCTTTTTAGAGTTGAGCATGATGATGTTTACTTGAGAACTTTTTCTCAATTATTATGGGAGGAACTAAGTGATATTTTTATAAAATTTTAGGGCGAAAGGAAATCCAAGTATCAACATTTTTCAGAGTTTCGTGGCATAAAGAAACAGAGGGATGAAATTGTCTCTATCTTCAATAGGAATTTTTTTCAGTGTTTATCACAAGATGCCTAGAGAAATTAAACCTCCTGAAGTTGTTGTCATGTTGCACTATGCAATAGCCTTTCATTAATATTTTCCTTACTATCTCATGAACAGGAGATCAGTGACCTCACAACAAATGTTTATTGATGCTTAGGAAATAGATGAGAATCTTCAAGGATGTGAGAAGCTCCCAAAACAGGTCATGGATGAAACAAATGCAGATGAACAAGAGAGTGAGAATGTTTAAAAGAGACTTGTTCTGAATCCTAATCCATTTCATTATGAGCAAAGCATTGATAATATCATACATTTTATTGAAAGTCTCAATGATGATGTTTTTGCAAAGAGCAACAATAATATTGTTGAAAAACAAGTTGTTGCTCCAAATTTTGATTTTCCTATATATGATGAATATGATGATTATGATGATGACTTTCATGAACAACTAATTGTATTTCCTTCAACAAAAGATGTTCATTTTCAATAGTCTAATGAAAGTACTCAACCTATATATCACAGAACTTACTACATTGGACATAAAGAGAGTGATCAATTAGCTGAGCGTAACTCTTTGCCTTCATGCTTTTCTTCATTCAAGTTGTTGAAAGAGAAAATAACAATCATAAATAAAGCAGATGAACGTGAACTGATGCAAAATCACAAAGGTTTACTGGGACAAATTGACAACATTATATATCAGTAGGAAGATTTTCATGTTTTTCATGATCCTATGGCTTTATATATGGAGATTTTTTCCACTTCAGATTCATAACCATTAAATTACAAAGATTTTGAAAATGAGGATTGTAAAGATGTTAATTCTCAAAAGCAACCAAATATATTTTCTTTATCAAAAAGTATTCCATTGCAATTGTCATATGAATATTTTTGTCCTCTTTATGACAACCATCAGATTGAGATACATGGAAGAAAATATGCAGTCCAAAGGATTACACATCAAAGTGATTGTCTTTTACATTGTTGTGAGATCGATTTGAAAGCATTTGAGGATCCTTTTGTAGTCTTTTGAGTCAATAAGCAGGCCCAAGTTTTTAGATTTTATCAACAATGAATTTGTTTTCAACTTTTTAAATAAGTTGCAAGAATAGAGTAAAGTGAAGAGTGATGGATTAATGTCTGCTAAAGCTTAGATTAAGAAAGGAAAATCTACTGATGTGGAGCAAGGAAAAAATCACAATCAAGGAGCTAAATTATTTTAGCAACTACGTAACTGGTTGTATTTTCATTTTTGTATTATTTGATTCAACAATTATTTTAGCAGTTTAAAGTAGGATTGTGTGTAATAAGCTTGTTGGGGCAAGCATGGATTTCAGTAGTGATTTTTGTTGTGCACCAATCTAGTTGACTGACAATGATGTGACATTAACATTTATTTAGCCCTAAGGCCCGCACTTTATTCTTTGAGGACCTAAGGTTGAGTATCCGGACACATGAGTCTATTATTAATGGTTGAGATATTAGTGGTTGTGATGGTTATGTCTATTCTCTATTGATATTATGGTGATTGTAGCATTAATGGTTATACATGTTCTATATTGATATTATGATGACTATAGCATAAATGGTTATGTTTGTTCTCTATTGATATTATGATAATGATAATAGTAAAGGATATGTATGCTCTCTATTGATATCATGATGATGATTGCTTTGATGGATAGATATGTTTTCTATTAATGTTATGATGATGATAGCTTTGATGGATATGTATGTTTCCATTGATGTTATGATGATGCTAGCAATGATGGATGTATCCCCTATGTTAGCTACTTACATTAGTTTTGGTTCAAAATGAACAATGATGTGAATGACTAGGTGACTTTGATGATGCTATTATGACAATGACTAACACTAAGAAACCTTGTTACTGATGATTGTTGAGTATGACAGGAAACCACGAGAGGCACTCGCATATGATGAGTTGACGACACCTGGTTTGATGAAAATTAATATTTTGTCTTTGAAATTCTAAGCTAATTTTGAAACCTGCTATATATGTATATATATATTCTAATGATATGTTAGTGGTTGCAGGCACATATTAGTTGCTTGGCCGAATGACTCATGTATGGGTGATGAGGTTGTACAATTGGATCGAACTACATGGGAGAGGTGGGACAGTATCCCTGGTCTAATCCACTAGCACTCCCACCGTGACTTGGGTTGGAAAGGTTGAAAGACCTTCACCTTGAAGATCACGATGTCGTGGGGACAGGTCCCAAATTTGGGTCGCTCATGAGGATTTTACTGGGGGGCACGCATCAAGGTGAATTCTTTGATCCCCGACACCATTAGCCTCACTATAGTAGGAAACATAAGAGATGATAGTGGTCTTTGTCGTTGCACCTATACTTTCCCCTCGTAGCCACTGGATGCTTGAAAGGAAAGTGGTGTGGCACCCATAGAACTTCAAGGGAATTTCTTGAAGGGCATGACCAACTTGGCACCCTTGACATCACAAATAAACTATTAGGTGTGACACCCTTGGAACTTCAAGGGAAGTTCTTGAAGGGCTTGACCAAATTGGCACCCAGGAATCATAAAAAAATAAATTAATTAATAAATATAATCAAGATATGAAAACCCTGTAAATTCACATCAAGCGGTAATTGATGTAAGAACCAAGGTAATTAAATCAAGAATAAAATTTGGGTTAAGGGGATCATAGGAAGAAATAAAATATTTTACCTTGAAAACTCTACCCTTCCCATGTTGGAAAATATTAGGTAGATAATGTACTTAAGTAACTTAATTAGGTAAAAGGGGGAAAGAGGGACATAGATGTAAGTATAAATATTAATCCTAAAATAGTTAAACCTAATTAAGAGAAGAGGGTGGTGAATTAAAATAAGATTAATAAATTAAATTTTAGAGAAATTTAGAGAACCTCCATGTGGCAACAACCAACATAAGAATATCCATCTAAGAGGCAAATTGAGTTAAATTAGGGAGTAGTTAGGGGATCAAATTTGTGACTTATCAATTGACTTTAGTAATGAACACAATCTAAGGAGTAGAAAAGGGGGATCAAGAGACAACTAGGAGAAGAAATAGGAAGCCTTGTTGGGGGGAGAAAAAAATATAATTCTAAACTAAAATTTAAGTAAATAATTTTGGAGATCCTTGGTGAGAGGGTGACACATGGGTGGGTGAATAATCAAACTATTGGATTAACAAAAATAATTAATTATGCATGAAATCCAAGTGTCACCTACGAAGACTTCTATAAAAGGAGGGGCAAGCCATGGGAGGAAGGACTTTTATTTTACCCTATTGTTGGATGGATAAGACTATGTTAGAGTAGTAACTACGAGCTATAGTGAGTTTGGTGAGGTAGAGAAATTTAGAGAGGGGACTCTTGAGCCAAAGAGTGCTCTCCTCTACCAGCTAATACATTTCTTCCATTGTACAACCCCATTGTAGCTCGGCGATCCGCGGGGAAGGAGAGTACCCAAGGAGTAGGCTGGGAAGTCAACCAATGGGTCACTACATTCAGATTAAGCACGTCAACATTCACACTTGGAGGCGACCGACAACAAAAGAGTGCAAGCAGTGGCAAGTCAAGATTGAATCTCATCTCCTAGTGAACGGTATCTATGTTATTATAATGTTCTTTTATATGACTTCATTATGAATTTAGTTAATAACATATAAAGTAGATGATGTGTTTAATGCAGTGAAATTCAGGGATGTTTTATATAAGTGCTTAATAGTTTTGAATTCCCAATGCTAGTTTCTAATGGTTTTATTCTTAGTATTTTATATATATATATATATATTATAGGGTTGGTCCCTACACTTAGTATCAGAGCGGGTTCAACCTCTAGGACCTATGGACCCTTCTTATTGGCTTCCTTCTCAAATTGTTTCTTAATTTCCCTCCTCTTGCATACTCTAATTATTTTAAACTCAAAAGCCCCCTTTTTGGACTTTTTTTTTTTTTTTAAGTGCACGCTCCTTCCAACAACAATCTAGTCAAGGTTTGAGCCCCTTCACTATTGTTATAGGCTGTGCTGACTCAACTTAGATGGCCCCTGTATAAATAATAATATTTAATATACACTCTAACCTTGCCACAACCATTGAAAATATAATAAACAAAAGTCCAAACTTATGGATCAGACTCTGCCAAGTGAAGAACAACTTCAGGGATAATTTCTTTGTCTTGAGGAAACCTCTTGTAGTACTTCTGGTTTTGCAATAAAACATTCTTGTAGCAGACCTATATACAGTATCTGCAGTGCATTCATTATCAACGAGTGGAAGGCCTCCTATCAAAAGGACATGTTTGAGACCCTTTGGGGCAAAGCTTAGATATGTAACAACACAGAAACCACCAAAGCTCCATCCAAGAACTGTCCAAGGTTCTTCATGTGGTACTATAAGAACTCGAATAAACTCTGCATCATTTATTGTGTTATCTACATGAAATGTTGCAAATAATCTACTGCTACAATGCAGAGGAGAACTGAGAAAGTGAAGACACTATTAAAGGAGTTGACAAGCTTATTGCACGTTGGTATAACAGAATCATAGAATTTAATAATGTCTCATGCGTATGCTTGGTAGCTTTACCAAACATACCAATGGTAAATTATTACACGACAAAAAAAAAGCAAGATCATATTCTACCCTAAAATGACCTACGATAAATCGACAGATCTCTAGGGTAATGCCTACCCTTCCTACACGAACTTCATAGCTCCGTACGCCTTGAAAGAACGAGCAATACAACACTTTAAATCAATGGAAAGAATTTTCAAGATCGTACAAATTAACACCTATATTTCACGTTATATTCTCATATGCTTTTTTAATCCTACTTGTATAAAGTGATCAGTTCCTTAAATTAACATAAAGTAATTTTAATTACGAATTAGAAATAAAATGTATATATATTAAAATGATTGTTTTATTTTGAATTTAAAGCAGATTATATATTAATATTTTAACTTTTTCGTAACTCGTGTTTAAAATAGCAAAAATAATATTGAGTCTAAAAGTTTTTAAGGAATTTATTTTTACAAAATTGTTAATTATGGTCATTAACAAATTATAATATATTGAATTTAAGATATTACAATATGGTAATAATATTTTGTAAGTTATAAAATATGTTATATTAATGTACAATTTGGTCATACAACACGATTCCTTTAAATACAACATCAATAATTTTCTTATCTAAAATTACTCAACAACTTGCATAAATTTTAATGGGCATTAACCATGGTAAATCTATATATTGACATTTTACTCAAAGTTCAAAAAAAAAAAAAAAAATGCATAAATAATGGTCGGCAATAACTATCGTAAATATGCTTCTTTACCTTAATGTAAATAATATCTCAAATAGTTCTTGCACTATTCTAGTCATTTACTTCTTTAAATATGCTTCTTTACCTTAAATAATATCTCAAATAATTCTTACACTATTCTAGTCAAATAGTTTTGCACTATTCTAGTTATTTACGCTTCATGGTTGTCCTAGTTTAACATTCTCATAATCATTACATTTTTTTAATTATTTGATTATTTTTCCATATAAATAATGGAATTTATTATTACATATTATTTCATTATTAATATTTGTTCTTAGATATCTTATATAACAAAGTATAACATTGTGTCATACCATACACTTTTAGCTATATACGCACTTATATATAAATAGTCATTAATATAAGCCCAGATTAATTATTGCTTCCAATTGGTATCCTATCATACATGCATGTAATATAATAATTACCCTATTCTAGTGGTATGCTATATAACACAATATTTACCTATGCTTATTATTAATATTAGGGTTTTTGGTACTTCCAATATTAAAATCATAAAACATTAGAAACATATTCTCTCTCTCTTTTTACTAAAGACATTCTCAATTTATGTTATGATAATGCTACCAACCACCTCTACCATTTACATGACATAATGTAATCTAAGCATACTATTTGAGTAGATTGATGGTATTCTTTTGATTAAATCTTATAGGAATGTTTGAAATTGATAGGTGAATTATATAATCAAGAACTTATAAATGCATAAATTGTTCCTTTGGAAGTATATAAACATAACAGTAAATTATAGAACCACTGAGGTTGGTTATGATTTTTATCTGATTTTTATTTATTTATTTTTATCTTATAAGGAAAAATTGTGTTAAATTGTGGCAGGATTCATTGGTGAACCATGGTTAGAAGAGGTACAAGAAGAAGTGGGGCAACTAAAGGGCGCAACATGGCACCACCACAACAACCAAATCCTACCACCCCACCCAATGATGGGGAAAACATCACAACACCAGAACAGATACTAGCTGGAGAAGTGTTTAACTTAATGAGATCGTTCCAACACATGTCTGAGGCATTAATAAATTGTTTGAAACGGAAGCATGGAGAACCTGTATACAAAATGAAGTACCCCAAAACACTACAAGAAATGATGTACGTCGAGATTTGGAAAAAGTGAAATTTCCAGAGTTTTGGGGCTACACATATGGTCAATCTGTAGAGGCATGGTTAGAAAACATGGTTATGTGCTTTACCCTGAGAGATTACACCACAAACATGAAGGCCAAGATGGGTATATTCCATCTACAGGGAAACACACTACCTTGGTGGAAGACATTATTAACCCAATTAGGGATGGATATCTGAGAAGTAACTTGCGAACTATTTGAAGAAAAATTTAGAGAACGTTACCTGTCAAAGGAGTTCCTTGAGAGGCAACTAAATGAATTCAATGCAATAAAGCAAGGGAGTCGCACACTACCAGAGTATGAGGCTCGTTTCATGGAATTACTCTGTTATGCCCCTTACTTCAACACAGAAAAGCTCAAGGTGAACAAATTTGTGTATGGATTAAATGTTAACATTCGGGCCAAGGTTAGAATCTTAATGCCTCGCACCTTACACGAGGGAGTTCAGCGGGCGATCATTGCAGAGGAGGAGATCATGAGCAATGGACCTAGTAAGTCAACAAGGCCCACAGGATCATGAGTACCAAGTGGAAACAGTATGGAACGTAGAAATTTGCAAAGGGGTCCTGTGCTCAATCATAAAAAGTGGTCAACAGGATATTAAAGAACACCATCTAGGCATCTAGCTTGTACCTCAACAAACTCGTCAAACACAACAACATCGGCTTATGCGACAACACCAAGTCACACCACCTCAGCACTGATCCCAATAGTCTGGCTCTTTCCAGCAAAGTTCCAAGCCAACTCCCGGTTCAGTTGGTAGTAGGAGCCAAGCTCCTAAGAGGGAGTGTTGGACTTGTGGCGGTCCTCACTACAAGATGGATTTCCCTCAAAAGATAGGTAATACCAACTCAACTAAGAAAGCAACTACGGTAGAGGATCTGAGGAAGGCTCATCGCATCCATGCAGCAGTGAACAATTGTCAGGTCGAACACCAGTCCACTGTGTTGGAAACCTCAGGTAATATTGATGCTATGAGTTTTGTCATTTTAATAGATCTAGGAGCTACTGATTCCTTTATTTCTCTAAAAGCATTATCAAGGATTAAACATAAATCAATTTCACAATGTGAATTTAGACATGTAGAAATGGCATGTGGTATGAAAAGAAATGTAGGAAAGATGGTAAAGGATTGTGAGGTGGACCTGGGTGTATGTAAGACCAAGGTATCCTTGTACTCTAAAATTTCAAGAGTCTATGACGTAGTTATAGTAATGGATTGGTTGGAACAACATGAGGCACTCCTAGACTACAAAGACAAGATTCTACATTTCACAGACGATGACGGCCAAAGAAAATCATTGAGGGTGGTCTTGAAAACCTTGATAAACATCCAATTCTTGTTGAATTTAAGGATGTATTTCCCAAAGAACTACCTGGGCTACCCCCAAAAAGGGAAATTGATTTCACCATCGACCTTAAACCAGGCACTAAGCCTATTACAAAGGCACCATATCATATGTCGGCTCCAGAGCTAAAGGAATTGCAAATCCAATTAAAGGAACTGTTGGACTTGGGGTTCATACGACCTAACATATCTCCATGGGGAGCCCCTGTGATTTTCGTTAAGAAGGATGGGTCTTGGCAATTATGCATTGACTACCGCTAGTTGAAAAAAGTGACAATAAAAAATCAATACCCTCTGCCAAGGATAGATGACTTGTTTGATCAAATGAGAAGGGAATTTTTGTTTTCAAAGATAGATATGAGGTCTGGATATCATCAGTTGAGAATTAGGGAAGAAGATATCCCAAATACAACCTTTAAGATAATATTTGGGCATTATGAATTTGTAGTTTTACCCTTTGGACTGACAAATTCCCTGGGTGTTTTCATGAGTTTGATGAACGGAATATTTCGAGATTACTTAGACAATTTTGTACAAGTCTTTATCGATGACATTTTGATCTACTCAAAGACCCCAGAAGAGCATGATGAACACTTGAGGATAGTTCTACAATGTCTTAGAGAAAACCATTTATACGGTAAGTTGTGAAAGTGTTCCTTTTACCAAACCAATATTCATTATCTTGGGAATATTATCTCTGGGGATGGTATCGCAGTAGACCCAGAAAAGATCGAGGCGATCATGGAATGGCCAACACCAACCAATGTTCATAAAATATGAAGTTTCATGAGCATGGCAGGGTATTATTGTAGATTTATCGAAGGGTTTTCGAAGATAGCAAGCCCCATTACCGAGCTCCAAAGAAAGAACAAGAAATTCATTTGGACTGGAAAATGTAAAGAGGCATTCCAAAGGTTAAAGGTGTTATTAACAACAACACCAATTTTGAAGGTGTCATATATGGAACAAGAATTTTTTGTTTGCATTGATGCCTCCAAGGAAGGGTTGGGTTGTGTATTGATGCAAGAAGGGAGAGTAATAGCTTATGCATAAAGGAAACTTAGAACCCATGAAGATAACTACGCAACTCGTGATCTAAAAATGGCAGAAATTGTTTATGCCCTAAAGATTTGGAGACACTACCTTCTAGGAAGGAAGTTTGATCTTAGGACTGACCATTGTGGGCTACAACACATATTCACTCAAGACCACTTAAATGCAAGACAAAGACGATGTTCTGAGCTAATTAGTGAATATGATTTTGATATTACTTACATAAAAGGAACGGTAAATAGGGTGGTTGATGATTTGAGTAGGAGGCCTCGGATATTTTTAGTGATTCCATTAAACACAAAGTTTAGGGAGAAATTTCTTGACTTACAATTTAAAGACACCTAGTACCAAGAGGTTAGTAAAAGTTTGAGGGAGGATGAAATGAGGGTCCCAAAACATGAAGAATACTCCCTTGATAATGATGGGCTACTATGATTTCAGGGAAGGATATATGTTCCATCGAATAAAGATATACGCTAGTTAATCTTGAATGAAGCACATCACGTAGTATACATGGCACACCCTGGTGTTAAGAAGATGAGTGCGGACCTAAAACCACTCTTCTTTTGGAAAGGGATGAAGAAGGACATCGTAAACTTGGTAGCAAGATGCTTAGAGTGTCAATGAGTAAAAGTTGAACATAGATATCCAATAGGGTTATTGTAACCCCATGAGATACCAAAATCTAAATGGGAAGTTATATCAATGGACTTCATTGTGGGACTACCAATGACCTCAAGAAGACATGGTTCCATATTTGTAGTGGTGGACACGTTGATCAAGAGCGCCCATTTCATACCAATTAAGACTACATATAAGGCACTAGAGATAGCCAGAGTTTTTATTGATGATATTGCATGGAGTGCCTAAGAAGATCATATTAGATAGGGGAGAAGTGTTTACAGGAAGGTTTTGGACCAGTTTCCAAGAAGCCTTGGGAACCCAGTTGAACTTCAGCACTTCTTATCACCCTGAGACAGATGGGCAAACAGAGAGGACTAATCAAATCCTCGAGGAATTTGCTTACAATAATAGTTATCAGAGTTCCATCAAGATGGCACCATTTGAGTTCTTGTACAGAAGACCTTGCAAAACACATCTCAGTTGGGACCGACTAGAGGAACAAGTATTAATAAGACCAGAAGTGGTGCAAGAGATGGAAGAACAAATGACTATGATTAGGGAGAGGTTAAAAGAAGCACAAGATCGACAAAAGAGCTATGCTAACGCTCATTGGGTAGACTGAAGTTATGAAGTGGGAGATAGGGTGTTCCTAAGAGTAAGGCCCCAAAAAAAACTCTATAAGATTTGGAAAGGGAGAAAAATTGTCGCCACGGTTTGTGGGACCTTTTGAAATCTTAGAAAGGAAAGGGTCGATGGAATATAGGCTTGCCTTACCTCCATATTTAGCATGTATTCATGATGTGTTTCATGTTTCTGTTTTGCGTCATTATATTTCAGATCCTTCGCATGTTATTTACTTTGGTCATTTGCAGGTTTCAGACAAGGGAACGGTGATGGCCGAACCGGTTCACATGCTAGACCAGTGAACTTTGCATCTTAGACGATGGTTAGTGGACAAGGTTAAGGTCCAGTGGGACACAATTATAGTCCCAGCCGAGCCACTTACCTAGGAGGACTTCGAGACAGAGTCTATTATTAAGAGGGGTGTATTTCCCTGCTATTGACTACTAATGAGACATTAAAATTATTAAGAGGGGGTGTTTATTCCCTGACCTCAGGTGACTGAGGATCAGGTCACATGACTCTATTAAATTTATTTTGTGATATTACTTGGTTCAGGATGGTTGATGTATGTTCTATTATTAATGGTTGTGATATTATGGTAATGTGATGGTTATGTATGTTCTATATATTGATTATGATGATTGTAGCATAATGGTTCTCTATTGATATTATGATGATGATAACAATAATGGATGATTATGCTCTCTATTGATATCATGATGATGATAGCTTTGATGGATAGATATGTTTTCTATTAATGTTACGATGATGATAGATTTGATGGATATGTATGTTTCCATTGATGCTATGATGATGCTAGCCATGATGGATGTGTCCCCTATGTTAACTACTTACATTAGTTCGAACAATGATGTGAATTACTAGGCGATGTTGATGATGCTATTATGACAATGACTAACACTGAGAAACCTTGTTACTGATGATTATTGAGTATGATAGGTAACCACCAGAGGCACTCGCATATGATGAGTTGAAAACACCTGGTTTGATGAAAATTAATATTTTGTCTTTGAAATTCTAAGTCAATTTTGAAACCTGCTATATATCTATATATATATATATATATATATATATATATATATAGATATTCTGATGATATGTTAGTGGTTGCAGGCACATATTAGTTGCTTCGCCGAATGACTCACATATGGGTGATGAGGTTGTCTAATTGGATGGAACTGCATGGGAGGGGTGGGACAGTAACCCTGATATCACCCACTAGCACTCTCACCGTGACTTGGGTTGGAAAGGTTGAAACATTGTCGCCTTGAAGATCACAATGTCATGGGGGCAGGTCCCAAATTTGGGTCGCTCATGAGGATTTTACTAGGGGGCACGCATCAAGGTGAATTCCTTGATCTCCAACACCATTAGTCTCACTATAGCAGGAAACATAAGAGAAGATAGTGGTCTCTGTCGTTGCGCCTATACTTCCCCTCGTAGCCACTAGATGCTTGAAGAGAAAGTGGCATGGCACTCTTGGAACTTCAAGGGAATTTCTTGAAGGGCACGACCAAATTGGCACCCTTGGCATCACAAATAAACTGTTATGTGTGACACCCTTGGAACTTCAAGGGAAGTTCTTGAAGGGTATGACCAACTTGGCACCCTTGGTATCATAAAAAAAAAAAAAAAATTAATAAATATAATCAAGATATGAAAACCATGTAAATTCACCTCAAGTGGTAATTGATGTAAGAACCAAGGTAATTAAATCAAGAATAAAATTTGGGTTAAGGGGATCATAGGAAGAAATAAAATATTTTACCTTGAAAAACCTACCCTTCCCATGTTGGAAAATATTAGGTAGATAATGTACTTAACTTAATTATTTAAAAGGGGGAAAGAGGGACATAGGTGTAAGTATAAATATTAATCCTAAAATAGTTAAACCTAATTAAGAGAAGAGGGTGGTGAATTAAAATAATATTAATAAATTAAATTTTAGAGAAATTTAAAGAAACTCCATGTGGCAACAACCAACATAAGAATATCCATCGAAGAGGCAAATTGAGTTAAATTAGGGAGTAGTTAGGGGATCAAATCTATGACTTATCAATTGACTTTAGTAATGAACACAATCTAAGGAGTGTAAAAGGGGGATCAAGAGACAACTAGGAGAAGAAATAGGAAGTCTTGTTGGGGGAAAAAAAAAATATAATTCTAAACTAAAATTTAAGTAAATAATTTTGGAGATCCTTGGTGAGAGAGTGACACATCGTGGGTGAATAATCAAACTATTGGATTAACAAAAATAATTAATTATGCTTGAAATGCCAAGTGTCACCTATGAAGACTCCTATAAAAGGATGGGAAAGCCATGGGAGAAAGGACTTTTCTTTTACCCTATTGTTGGATGGATGAGACTATGTCAGAGTAGTGACTACGAGCTATAGTGAGTTTGGTGAGGTAGAGGAATTTAGAGAGGGGACTCTTGAGCCAAATAGTGCTCTCCTCTACTAGCTAATACATTTCATCCATTGTACAACCCCATTGCAGCTCGGGGGTCCACGGGGAAGGAGAGTACCCAAGGAGTAGGCTGGGAGGTCAATTGATGGGTCACTACATTCATATTAAGCATGTTAACATTCACACTTGGAGGCGACCGACAACAAAGGAGTGCAAGTAGCAACAAGTCAAGATTGAATCTCGTCTCCTGGTGAATGGTACCTATGTTATTATAATGTTCTTTTATATGAATTCATTATGACTTTAGTTAATAACATATAAAATAGATGATGTGTTTAATGTAATGAAATTCAGGGATATTTTATATAAGTGCTTAATAGTTTTGAGTTCCCAATGCTAGTTTCTTTTCTTCTTTTTTTCCGAGGAAAAAGTGTAATTTTCATTAGGAAGATTTAAGAAAATTACATGTTGTATGCCAGCATATATGAAAAATGCTTTCACTACTATCCAAAGATTAACAGTCCACGAGTCATATGCAAAAATATTTACAGACCGTCCTTTTACAAACAGTAGAAACAATGGAAAACCAGGGCCATAATTCTATAACCTAGATAAGCTTAAAGAATCTAGAAAACTGCAAAAAAAGTAAATAAAAGCATAAAGAGTGATCTCATAGATCATTCCTAATGGATTATTGCCCCTTCAATGAAGGGCCGATGGTAGATTTGGAAGAAAGCCACATCCCTATACTCATGAATCAAACTATGTCCTCTAGTTAGTTGCACGACCTCTTTCGAAAGAATATCAACGAATTCATTCCTTTCCATGTATATATGAGAGAAAAAAAAAACTCAAACTGAGATTTTAAAAATAAAGCATCCTCCAAAAGATTCCTAAGTGTGCGCAAGTGACAGAGGTAGATCCCATTGATCCAATTTATGATAAACTGAGAGTCCCCGAAGATCTGAATTCTGTGGCAGTTTTGTT
Source organism: Pinus tabuliformis (assembly GCA_031772625.1). Classification (NCBI taxonomy): domain Eukaryota; kingdom Viridiplantae; phylum Streptophyta; class Pinopsida; order Pinales; family Pinaceae; genus Pinus; species Pinus tabuliformis. The sequence continues at coordinate 476,392,374 of CM062818.1, read as the reverse complement.
CTCTTGCGAAAAGGAGGAGGTGCCTAAGGTTGTTTAATTATGCATAGTTATTTGTTCCTCGCCCGAGACCCACTTTGATTTTGAAAAAAATAGAGTCATTTTAATGCAAAAATGCACCCCCACCACAGCCTTCAGGCTGCACCAAGCCATCAAAATAAGCCAAAGGCTAATTTCTGTCTATGATCTCTGGCCTGATGATTCTGATGGAATGTTGAATCAAATCCTCAGGGATCAAATTGTAAATGGCCAACATATGATTTCATGATATTTCCTAGAGGATGGGATTTTCCTGAAATATCTTATGATTTCTGATAAGCCAAATGCCCTAGCAAATGATGAGAGGTGGGTTTCTGATTTTCTGAGTGGCAGCACTCGTCCACCAACCATGCCAAGCATCATTTATATTCAAACCAACCCTGTGGGTGTTAATTGAGAGGGCCAAGATTATTTGATTCCAAATTTCAGACGAAACCGAACATCGAAGGAAAAGGTGGTCAATATCCTCCAACTATGCATTACATAGGCAGCAACGGGAGGGGCCATGAAGCATGCGTCTTCTCAAGTTTATTTCAACGGGAATCTTGTTTATGAGGATGCCCCACATGAAGAGGTGAGTTTTGTGGGGGGGCTTCAGCTTCCAAAGATGCCACCACCACTAGCAATTTTCACTCGCCGACCAAGCCTCCATGATCGAGGTCCATATTATGATATGATGTCCATGACTAGTCTTGTGAACCTCATGTGATCAAGGTCGATATTATGACCCCTATATCTGATCTTATACCTTCCAAGATTCAAGAAATCTATAGACCCTTAATATTTCCAAATACCTTCCATGATTTTCCTTCAAAACATTATAAATACCATCCCAAGTTTGATGAGGACCCTGATAGCTTTGCAGCTGAAAAACACATTCAAGACTTTGAGTATTTTATAGATCTTTTTAGAGTTGAGCATGATGATGTTTACTTGAGAACTTTTTCTCAATTATTATGGGAGGAACTAAGTGATATTTTTATGAAATTTTAGGGCGAAAGGAAATCCAAGTATTAACATTTTTCAGAGTTTCGTGGCATAAAGAAACAGAGGGATGAAATTGTCTCTATGTTCAATAGGAATTTTTTCAGTGTTTATCACAAGATGCCTAGAGAAATTAAACCTCCTGAAGTTGTTGTCATGTTGCACTATGCAATAGCCTTTCATTAAGATTTTCCTTACTATCTCATGAACAGGAGATCAATTACCTTACAACAAATGTTTATTGATGCTTAGGAAATAGATGAGAATCTTCAAGGATGTGAGAAGCTCCCAAAACAGGTCATGGATGAAACAAATGCAGATGAACAAGAGAGTGAGAATGTTTAAAAGAGACTTGTTCTAAATCCTAATCCATTTCATTATGAGCAAAGCATTGATAATATCATACATTTTATTGAAAGTCTCAATCATGATGTTTTTGCAAAGAGCAACAATAATATTGTTGAAAAACAAGTTGTTGCTCCAAATTTTGATTTTCCTATATATGATGAATATGATGATTATGATGATGACTTTCATGAACAACTAATTGTATTTCCTTCAACAAAAGATGTTCATTTTCAATAGTCTAATGAAAGTACTCAACCTATATATCACAGAACTTACTACATTGGACATAAAGAGAGTGATCAATTAGTTGAGTGTAACTCTTTGCCTTCATGCTTTTCTTCATTCAAGTTGTTGAAAGAGAAAATTAAAATCATAAATAAAGCAGATGAACGTGAACTGATGCAAAATCACATAGGTTTACTGGGACAAATTGACAACATTATAGATCAGCAGGAAGATTTTCATGTTTTTCATGATCCTATGGCTTTATATATGGAGAGTTTTTCCACTTCAGATTCATAACCATTAAATTACAAAGATTTTGAAAATGAGGATTGTAAAGATGTTAATTCTCAAAAGCAACCAAATATATTTTCTTTATCAAAAAGTATTCCATTGCAATTGTCATATGAATATTTTTGTCCTCTTTATGACAACCATCAGATTGAGATGCATGGAAGCAAATATGCAGTCCAAGGGATTACACATCAAAGTGATTGTCTTTTACATTGTTGTGAGATCGATTTGAAAGCATTTGAGGATCCTTTTGTAGTCTTTTGAGTCAATAAGCAGGCCCAAGTTTTTAGATTTTATCAACAATGAATTTGTTTTCAACTTTTTAAATAAGTTGCAAGAATAGAGTAAAGTGAAGAGTGATGGATTAATGCCTGCTAAAGCTTAGATTAAGAAAGGAAAATCTACTGATGTGGAGCAAGGAAAAAAGCACAATCAAGGAGCTAAATTATTTTAGCAACTACATAACTGGTTGCATTTGCATTTTTGTATTATTTGATTCAACAATTCTTTTAGCAGTTTAAAGTAGGATTGTATGTAATAAGCTTGTTGGGGCAAGCATGGATTTCAGTAGTGATTTTTGTTGTGCACCAATCTAGTTGACTGACAATGATGTGACATTAACATTTATTTAGCCCTAAGGCCCGCACTTTATTCTTTGAGGACCTAAGGTTGAGTATCCGGACACATGAGTCTATTATTAATGGTTGCGATATTAGTGGTTGTGATGGTTATGTCTATTCTCTATTGATATTATGGTGATTGTAGCATTAATGGTTATACATGTTCTATATTGATATTATGATGACTATAGCATAAATGGTTACGTTTGTTCTCTATTGATATTATGATAATGATAATAGTAAAGGATATGTATGCTCTCTATTGATATCATGATGATGATTGCTTTGATGGATAGATATGTTTTCTATTAATGTTATGATGATGATAGCTTTGATGGATATGTATGTTTCCATTGATGTTATGATGATGCTAGCAATGATGGATGTATCCCCTATGTTAGCTACTTACATTAGTTTTGGTTCAAAATGAACAATGATGTGAATGACTAGGTAATTTTGATGATGCTATTATGGCAATGACTAACACTAAGAAACCTTATTACTGATGATTGTTGAGTATGACAGGAAACCACGAGAGGCACTCGCATATGATGAGTTGACGACACCTGGTTTGATGAAAATTAATATTGTCTTTGAAATTCTAAGCTAATTTTGAAACCTGCTATATATATATATATATATATTCTAATGATATGTTAGTGGTTGCAGGCACATATTAGTTGCTTGGCCGAATGACTCACGTATGGGTGATGAGGTTGTACAATTGGATCGAACTACATGGGAGGGGTGGGACAGTATCCCTCGTCTAATCCACTAGCACTCCCACCGTGACTTGGGTTGGAAAGGTTGAAAGACCTTCGCCTTGAAGATCACGATGTCGTGGGGACAGGTCCCAAATTTGGGTCGCTCATGAGGATTTTACTAAGGGGAACGCATCAAGGTGAATTCTTTGTTCCCCGACACCATTAGTCTCACTATAGTAGGAAACATAAGAGATGATAGTGGTCTTTGTCATTGCACCTATACTTTCCCCTCGTAGCCACTAGACGCTTGAAAGGAAAGTGGTGTGGCATCCTTAGAACTTCAAGGGAATTTCTTGAAGGGCATGACCAACTTGGCACCCTTGACATCACAAATAAACTATTAGGTGTGACACCCTTGGAACTTCAAGGGAAGTTCTTGAAGGGCATGACCAAATTGGCACCCAGGAATCATAAAAAAATAAATAAATTAATATATATAATCAAGATATGAAAACCCTGTAAATTCACATCAAGCGGTAATTGATGTAAGAACCAAGGTAATTAAATCAAGAATAAAATTTGGGTTAAGGGGATCATAGGAAGAAATAAAATATTTTACCTTGAAAAGTCTACCCTTCCCATGTTGGAAAATATTAGGTAAATAATGTACTTAAGTAGCTTAATTAGGTAAAATGGGGAAAGAGGGACATAGATATAAGTATAAATATTAATCCTAAAATAGTTAAACCTAATAAAGAGAAGAGGGTGGTGAATTAAAATAAGATTAATAAATTAAATTTTAGAGAAATTTAGAGAACCTCCATGTGGCAACAACCAACATAAGAATATACATCTAAGAGGCAAATTGAGTTAAATTAGGGAGTAGTTAGGGGATAAAATTTGTGACTTATCAATTGACTTTAGTAATGAATACAATCTAAGGAGTAGAAAAGGGGGATCAAGATACAACTAGGAGAAGAAATAGGAAGCCTTGTTGGGGGGAGAAAAAATTATAATTCTAAACTAAAATTTAAATAAATAATTTTGGAGAACCTTGGTGAGAGAGTGACACATGGGTGGGTGAATAATCAAACTATTGGATTAACAAAAATAATTAATTATGCATGAAATGCCAAGTGTCACCTATGAAGACTTCTATAAAAGGAGGGGCAAGCCATGGGAGAAAGGACTTTTCTTTTACCCTATTGTTGGATGGATGAGACTATGTCAGAGTAGTAACTACGAGCTATAGTGAGTTTGGTGAGGTAGAGAAATTTAGAGAAGGGACTCTTGAGCCAAAGAGTGCTCTCCTCTACCAACTAATACATTTCTTCCATTGTACAACCCCATTGTAGCTCGGCGTTCCGCGGGGAAGGAGAGTACCCAAGGAGTAGGCTGGGAAGTCAACCAATGGGTCACTGCATTCAGATTAAGCACGTCAACATTCACACTTGGAGGCGACCGACAACAAAAGAGTGCAAGCAGTGGCAAGTCAAGATTGAATCTCATCTCCTAGTGAATGGTATCTATGTTATTATAATGTTCTTTTATATGACTTCATTATGAATTTAGTTAATAACATATAAAGTAGATGATGCGTTTAATGCAGTGAAATTCAGGGATGTTTTATATAAGTGCTTAATAGTTTTGAATTCCCAATGCTAGTTTCTAATGGTTTTATTCTTAGTATTATATATATATATATATATATATATATATATATATATTATAGGGTTGGTCCCTACACTTAGTATCAGAGCGGGTTCAACCTCTAGGACCTATGGACCCTTCTTATTGGCTTCCTTCTCAAATTGTTTCTTAATTTCCCTCCTCTTGCATACTCTAATTATTTTAAACTCAAAAGCCCCCTTTTTGGACTTTTTTTTTTTTTTAAGTGCACGCTCCTTCCAACAACAATCTGGTCAAGGTTTGAGCCCCTTCACTATTGTTGTAGGCTATGCTGACTCAACTTAGATGGCCCCTGTATAAATAATAATATTTAATATACACTCTAACCTTGCCACAACCATTGAAAATATAATAAACAGAAGTCCAAACTTATGGATCAGACTCTGCCAAGTGAAGAACAACTTCAGGGATAATTTCTTTGTCTTGAGGAAACCTCTTGTAGTACTTCTGGTTTTGCAATAAAACATTCTTGTAGCAGACCTATATACAGTATCTGTAGTGCATTCATTATCAACGAGTGGAAGGCCTCCTATCAAAAGGACATGTTTGAGACCCTTTGGGGCAAAGCTTAGATATGTAACAGCACAGAAACCACCAAATCTCCGTCCAAGAACTGTCCAAGGTTCTTCATGTGGTACTATAAGAACTCGAATAAACTCTGCATCATTTATTGTGTTATCTGCATGAAATGTTGCAAATAATCTAATGGTACAATGCAGAGGAGAACTGAGAAAGTGAAGACACTATTAAAGGAGTTGACAAGCTTATTGCACGTTGGTATAACAGAATCATAGAATTTAATAATGTCTCATGCGTATGCTTGGTAGCTTTACCAAACATACCAATGGTAAATTATTACACGACAAAAAAAAAAGCAAGATCATATTCTACCCTAAAATGACCTACGATAAAGAGACAGATCTCTAGGGTAATGCCTACCCTTCCTACACGAACTTCATAGCTCCGTACGCCTTGAAAGAACGAGCAATACAACACTTTAAATCAATGGAAAGAATTTTCAAGATCGTACGGAAAGAATTTTCAAGATCGTACAAATTAACACCTATATTTCACGTTATATTCTCATATGCTTTTTTTATCCTACTTGTATAAAGTGATCTGTTCCTTAAATTAACATAAAGTAATTTTAATTACGAATTAGAAATAAAATGTATATATATTAAAATGATTGTTTTATTTTGAATTTAAAGCAGATTATATATTAATATTTTAACTTTTTCGTAACTCGTGTTTAAAATAGCAAAAATAATATTGAGTCTAAAAGTTTTTAAGGAATCTATTTTTACAAAATTCTTAATTATGGCCGTTAACAAATTATAATATATTGAATTTGAGATATTACAATATGGTAATAATATTTTGTCAGTGATAAAATATGTTATACAAATGTACAATTTGGTCATACAACACGATTCCTTTAAATACAACATCAATAATTTTCTTATCTAAAATTACTCAACAACTTGCATAAATTTTAATGGGCATTAACCATGGTAAATCCATATATTGACATTTTACTCAAAGTTAAAAAAAAAAAATGCATAAATAATGGTGGGCAATAACTATCCGTAAATATGCTTCTTTACCTTAATGTAAATAATATCTCGAATAGTTCTTGCACTATTCTAGTCATTTACTTCTTTAAATATGCTTCTTTACCTTAATGTAAATAATATCTCAAATAATTCTTACACTATTCTAGTCAAATAGTTTTTGCACTATTCTAGTTATTTAAGCTTCATGGTTGTCCTAGTTTAACATTCTCATAATCATTACATTTTTTTAATTATTTGATTATTTTTCCATATAAATAATGGAATTTATTATTACATATTATTTCATTATTAATATTTGTTCTTAGATATCTTATATACCAAAGTATAACATTGTGTCATACCATACACTTTTAGCTATATACGCACTTATATATAAATAGTCATTAATATAAGCCCAGATTAATTATTGCTTCCAATTGGTATCCTATCATACATGCATGTAATATAATAATTACCCTGTTCTAGTGGTATGCTATATAACACAATATTTACCTATGCTTATTATTAATATTAGGGTTTTTAGTACATCCAATATTAAAATCATAAAACATTAGAAACGTATTCTCTCTCTCTTTTTACTAAAGACATTCTCAATTTATGTTATGATAATGCTACCAACCACCTCTACCATTTACATGACATAATGTAATCTAAGCATACTATTTCAGTAGATTGATGTTATTCTTTTGATTAAATCTTATAGGAATGTTTGAAATTGATAGGTGAATTATATAATCAAGAACTTATAAATGCATAGATTGTTCCTTTGGAAGTATATAAACATAACAGTAAATTATAGAACCACTGAGGTTGATTATGATTTTTATCTGTTTTTTATTTATTTATTTTTATCTTGTAAGGAAAAATTGTGTTAAATTGTGGCAGGATTCATTGGTGGACCATGGTTAGAAGAGGTACAAGGAGAAGTGGGGCAACTAAAGGGCGTAACATGGCACCACCACAACAACCAAATCTTACCATCCCACCCAATGATGGGGAAAACATCACAACACCAGAACAGATATTAGCTGGAGAAGTGTTGAACTTAATGAGATCGTTCCAACACATGTCTGAGGCATTAATAAATCGTTTGAAACAGGAGCATGGAGAACCTGTATACAAAATGAAGTACCCCAAAACACTACAAGAAATGATGTACGTCGAGATTTGGAAAAAGTGAAATTTCCAGAGTTTTGGGGCTACACATATGGTCAATCTGTAGAGGCATGGTTAGAAAACATGGTTATGTGCTTTACCCTGAGAGATTACACGACAAACATGAAGGCCAAGATGGGTATATTCCATCTAAAGGGAAACACACTACCTTGGTGGAAGACATTATTAACCCAATTAGGGATGGATATCTGAGAAGTAACTTGCGAACTATTTGAAGAAAAATTTAGAGAACATTACCTGTCAAAGGAGTTCCTTGAGAGGCAACTAAATGAATTCAATGCATTAAAGCAAGGGAGTCGCTCACTACCAGAGTATGAGGCTCGTTTCATGGAATTACTCTGTTATGCCCCTCACTTAAACACAGAAAAGCTCAAGGTGAACAAATTTGTGTATGGATTAAATGTTAACATTCGGGCCAAGGTTAGAATCTTAATGCCTCGCACCTTGCACGAGGCAGTTCAGCGGGCGATCATTGCAGAGGAGGAGATCATGAGCAATGGACCTAGTAAGTCAACAAGGCCCACAGGATCAGGAGTACCAAGTGGAAACAGTATGGAACGTAGAAATTTGCAAAGGGGTCTTGTGCTCAATCATCAAAAGTGGTCAACAAGAAATCAAAGAACACCATATAGGCATCCAGCTCAGCATTCGCACAAGGTACCTCAACAAACTCGTCAACCACAACAACATCGGCCTATGCGACAACACCAAGTCACACCACCTCAGCACTGATCCCAACAGTCTGGCTCTTTCCAGCAGAGTTCCAAGCCAACTCCCGGTTCAGTTGGTAGTAGGAGCCAAGCTCCTAAGAGGGGGTGTTGGACTTGTGGAGGTCCTCACTACGAGATGGATTTCCCTCAAAAGATAGGTAATACCAACTCAACTAAGAAAGCAACTACGCTAGAGGATCTGAGGAAGGCTCATTGCATCCATGCAGCAGTGAACAATTCTCAGGTCGAACACCAGTCCACTGTGTTGGAAACCTCAGGTAATATTGATGCTATGAGTTTTTTCATTTTAATAGATCCAGGAGCTACTGATTCCTTTATTTCTCTAAATGCATTATCAAGGATTAAACATAAATCAATTTCACAATGTGAATTTAGACATGTAGAAATGGCATGTGGTATGAAAAGAAATGTAGGAAAGATGGTAAAGGATTGTGAGGTGGACCTGGGTGTATGTAAGACCAAGGTATCCTTGTGCGCTACAATTTCAGGAGTCTATGACGTAGTTATAGGAATGGATTGGTTGGAACAACATGAGGCACTCCTAGACTACAAAGACAAGATTCTACATTTCACAGACAATGACGACCAAAGAAACTCATTGAGGGGAAAGAACCGAGAAGTGTCCCTGAGGTTCGTCTCCTCCATGCAACTAATGAAATATAGGCAAAATGGATGTCAAATTTTCTTGGTGGTAGCTCTAAACGATAAGGGTGGTCTTGAAAACCTTGATAAACATCCAATTCTTGTTGAATTTAAGGATGTATTTCCCAAAGAACTACCTGGGCTACCCCCAAAAAGGGAAATTGATTTCACCATCGACATTAAACCAGGCACTAAGCCTATTACAAAGGCACCATATCATATGTCGGCTCCAGAGCTAAAGGAATTGCAAATCCAATTAAAGGAACTGTTGGACTTGGGGTTCATACGACCTAACATATCTCCATGGGGAGCCCCTGTGATTTTCGTTAAGAAGGATGGGTCTTGGCAATTTTGCATTGACTAGCGCTAGTTGAAAAAAGTGACTAAAAAATCAATACCCTCTGCCAAGGATAGATGACTTGTTTGATCATATGAGGAGGGAAATTGTGTTTTCAAAGATAGATATGAGGTCTGGATATCATCAATTGAGAATTAGGGAAGAAGATATCCCAAAGACAACCTTTAAGATAATATTTGGGCATTATGAATTTGTAGTTTTACCCTTTGGACTGACAAATTCCCTGGGTGTTTTCATGACTTTGATGAACAGAATATTTCGAGATTACTTAGACAATTTTGTACAAGTCTTTATCGATGACATTTTGATCTACTCAAAGACCCCAGAAGAGCATGATGAACACTTGAGGATAGTTCTACAATGTCTTAGAGAAAACCATTTATAAGGTAAGTTGTCAAAGTATTCCTTTTACCAAACCAATATTCGTTATCTTGGGAATATTATCTCTGGGGATGGTATCGCAGTAGACCCAGAAAAGATCGAGGCAATCATGGAATGGCCAACACCAACCAATGTTCATAAAATATGAAGTTTCATGAGCATGGCAGGGTATTATTATAGATTTATCGAAGGGTTTTCGAAGATAGCAAGCCCCATTACCGAGCTCCAAAGAAAGAACAAGAAATTCATTTGGACTGGAAAATGTAAAGAGGCATTCCACAGGTTAAAGGTGTTATTAACGACAACACCAATTTTGAAGGTGTCATATATGGAACAAGATTTTTTTGTTTGCATTGATGCCTCCAAGGAAGGGTTGGGTTATGTATTGATGCAAGAAGGAAGAGTAATAGCTTATGCATAAAGGAAACTTAGAACCCATGAAGATAACTACGCAACTCGTGATCTAGAAATGGCAGAAATTGTTTATGCACTAAAGATTTGGAGACACTACCTTCTAGGAAGGAAGTATGATCTTAGGACTGACCATTGTGGGCTACAACACATATTCACTCAAGACCACTTAAATGCAAGACAAAGAGGATGTTCTGAGCTAATTAGTGAATATGATTTTGATATTACTTACATAAAAGGAATGGTAAATAGGGTGGTTGATGATTTGAGTAGGAGGCCTCGGATATTTTCAGTGATTCCATTAAAGACATATTTTAGGGAGAAATTTCTTGACTTACAATTTAAAGACACCTAGTGCAAGGAGGTTAGTAAAAGTTTAAGGGAGGATGAAATGAGGGTCCCAAAACATGAAGAATACTCCCTTGATAATGATGGGCTACTATGATTTCAGGGAAGGATATATGTTCCATCGAATAAAGATATACGCTAGTTAATCTTGAATGAAGCACATCACGCAGTATACATGGCACACCCTGGTGTTAAGAAGATGAGTGCGGCCCTGAAACCACTCTTCTTTTGGAAAGGGATGAAGAAGGACATCGTAAACTTGGTAGCAAGATGCTTAGAGTGTCAATGAGTAAAAGTTTAACATAGACATCCAGCAGGGTTATTGTAACCCCATGAGATACCAAAATCTAAATGGGAAGTTATATCAATGGACTTCATTGTGGGACTACCAATGACCTCAAGAAGACATGGTTCCATATTTGTAGTGGGGGACACATTGATCAAGAGCGCCCATTTCATACCAATTAAGACTACATATAAGGCACTAGAGATAGCCAGAGTTTTTATTGATGATATTGCATGGAGTGCCTAAGAAGATCATATTAGATAGGGGAGAAGTGTTTACAAGAAGGTTTTGGACCAGTTTCCAAGAAGCCTTGGGAACCAGTTGAACTTCAGTGCTTCTTATCACCCTGAGATAGATGGGCAAACAGAGAGGACTAATCAAATCCTCGAGGAATTTGCTTACAATAATAGTTATCAGAGTTCCATCAAGATGGCACCATTTGAGTTCTTGTACAGAAGACCTTGCAAAACACCTCTCAGTTGGGACCGACTAGAGGAACAAGTATTAATAAGACCATAAGTGGTGCAAGAGATGGAAGAACAAATGACTATGATTAGGGAGAGGTTAAAAGAAGAACAAGGTCGACAAAAGAGCTATGCTAACGCTCATCGGGTAGACTGAAGTTATGAAGTGGGAGATAGGGTGTTCCTAAGAGTAAGGCCCCAAAAAAACTCTATAAGATTTGGAAAGGGAGAAAAATTGTCTCCACGGCTTGTGGGACCTTTTGAAATCTTATAAAGGAAAGGGTTGATGGAATATAGGCTTGCCTTACCTCCATATTTAGCATGTATTCATGATGTGTTTCATGTTTCTGTTTTGCGTCATTATATTTCAGATCCTTCGCATGTTATTTACTTTGGTCATTTGCAGGTTTCAGACAAGGGAACGGTGATGGCCAAACCAGTTCGCATGCTAGACCAGTGAACTTTGCATCTTAGATGATGGTTAGTGGACAAGGTTAAGGTCCAGTGGGACAATTATAGTCCCAATTCAGCCACTTGGGAGGACGCCGAGGAGATGCATCACCATTTTCATTACCTATTCCAAGGACTTCAAGACAGAGTCTATTATTAAGAGGGGGTGTATGTAGTTCCCTGCTCTAGTTGACTGGCAGTGATGTGACATTAAAATTTATTTAGCCCTAAGGCCCGCACTTTATTCTTTGAGGACCTCAGGTTGAGGATCAGGTCACATGACTCTATTATTAATGGTTGTGATATTAGTGGTTGTGATGGTTATGCATGTTCTCTATTGATATTATGATGACTGTAGCATAATGGTTGTCTATTGAAATTATGATGATGATAACAATAAAGGATATTTATGCTCTCTATTGATATCATGATGATGATAGCTTTGATGGATAGATATGTTTTCTATTAATGTTACGATGATGATAGATTTGATGGATATGTATGTTTCCATTGATGTTATGATGATGCTAGCCATGATGGATGTGTCCCCTATGTTAACTACTTACGTTAGTTCGAACAATGATGTGAATGACTAGGCGATGTTGATGATGCTATTATGACAATGACTAACACTGAGAAACCTTGTTACTGATGATTATTGAGTATGATAGGTAACCACCAGAGGCACTCGCATATGATGAGTTGACAACACCTGGTTTGATGAAAATTAATATTTTGTCTTTGAAATTCTAAGTCAATTTTGAAACCTGCTATATATATATATATATATATATATATATATATATATATATTCATATTCTGATGATATGTTAGTGGTTGCAGGCACATATTAGTTTCTTCGCCGAATGACTCACATATGGGTGATGAGGTTGTCTAATTGGATGGAACTGCATGGGAGGGGTGGGACAATAACCCTAATATCACCCACTAGCACTCTCACCATGGCTTGGGCTGGAAAGGTTGAAACACCGTCGCCTTGAAGATCACAATGTCATGGGGGCAGGTCCCAAATTTGGGTCGCTCATGAGGATTTTACTAGGGGGAACGCATCAAGGTGAATTCCTTGATCTCCAACACCATTAGTTTCACTATAGCAGGAAACATAAGAGAAGATAGTGGTCTCTGTCGTTGCACCTATACTTCCCCTCGTAGCCACTAGATGCTTGAAGGGAAAGTGGCATGGCACTCTTGGAACTTCAAGGGAATTTCTTGAAGGGCACGACCAAATTGGCACCCTTGGCATCACAAATAAATTTTTATGTGTGACACCCTTGGAACTTCAAGGGAAGTTCTTGAAGGGCATGACCAACTTGGCACCCTTGGAATCATAAAAAAAATAAATAAATTAATAAATATAATCAAGATATGAAAACCATGTAAATTCACCTCAAGCGGTAATTGATGTAAGAACCAAGGTAATTAAATCAAGAATAAAATTTGGGTTAAGGGGATCATAGGAAGAAATAAAATATTTTACCTTGAAAACCCTACCCTTCCCATGTTGGAAAATATTAGGTAGATAATGTACTTAACTTAATTATGTAAAAGGGGGAAAGAGGGACATAGATGTAAGTATAAATATTAATCCTAAAATAGTTAAACCTAATTAAGAGAAGAGGGTGGTGAATTAAAATAATATTAATAAATTAAATTTTAGAGAAATTTAAAAGAAACTCCATGTGGCAACAACCAACATAAGAATATCCATCTAAGAGGCAAATTGAGTTAAATTAGGGAGTAGTTAGGGGATCAAATCTATGACTTATCAATTGACTTTAGTAATGAACACAATCTAAGGAGTAGAAAAGGGGGATCAAGAGACAACTAGGAGAAGAAATAGGAAGTCTTGTTGGGGGCAAAAAAAAATATAATTCTAAACTAAAATTTAAGTAAATAATTTTGGAGATCCTTGGTGAGAGAGTGACACATTGTGGGTGAATAATCAAACTATTGGATTAGCAAAAATAATTAATTATGCATGAAATGCCAAGTGTCACCTATGAAGACTCCTATAAAAGAAGGGGCAAGCCATGGGAGAAAGGACTTTTCTTTTACCCTATTGTTGGATGGATGAGACTATGTCAGAGTAGTGACTACGAGCTATAGTGAGTTTGGTGAGGTAGAGGACTTTAGACAGGGGACTCTTGAGCCAAATAGTCCTCTCCTCTACTAGCTAATACATTTCATCCATTGTACAACCCCATTGCAGCTCGGGGGTCCACGGGGAAGGAGAGTACCCAAGGAGTAGGCTGGGAGGTCAATCGATGGGTCACTACATTCATATTAAGCATGTCAACATTCACACTTGGAGGCGACCGACAACAAAGGAGTGCAAGTAACAACAAGTCAAGATTGAATCTCGTCTCCTGGTGAATGGTACCTATGTTATTATAATGTTCTTTTATATGAATTCATTATGACTTTAGTTAATAACATATAAAATAAATGATGTGTTTAATGCAATGAAATTCAGGGATATTTTATATAAGTGCTTAATAGTTTTGAGTTCCCAATGCTAGTTTCTTTTCTTTCTTTTTTTCCGAGGAAAAGGTGTAATTTTCATTAAGAAGATTTAAGAAAATTACATGTTGTATACCAGCATATATGAAAAATGCTTTCACTACTATCCAAAGATTAACAGTCCAAGAGTCATATGCAAAAATATTTACAGACCGTCCTTTTACAAACAGTAGAAACAATGGAAAACCAGGGCCATAATTCTATAACCTAGATAAGCTTAAAGAATCTACAAAACTGCAAAAAAAGTAAATAAAAGCATAAAGAGTGATCTCATAGATCATTCCTGATGGATTATTTCCCCTTCAATGAAGGGCCGATGGTAGATTTGGAAGAAAGCCCCATCCCTATACTCATGAATCAAACTATGTCCTCTAGTTAGTTGCGCGACCTCTTTGGAAAGAATATCAACGAATTCATTCCTTTCCATGTATATATGAGAGCAAAAAAAAAAACCCAAACTGAGATTTTAAAAATAAAGCATCCTCCAATAGATTCCTAAGTGTGCATAAGTGACAGAGGTAGATCCCATTTATCCAATTTATGATAAACTGAGAGTCCCCGAAGATCTGAATTCTGTGGCAGTTTTGTTCTCTTGCGAAAAGGAGGAGGTGCCTAAGGTTGTTTAATTATGCATAGTTATTTGTTCCTCGCCCGAGACCCACTTTGATTTTGAAAAAAATAGAGTCATTTTAATGAAAAAATGCACCCCCACCACAGCCTTCAGGCTGCGCCGAGCCATCAAAATAAGCCAAAGGCTAATTTCTGTCTATGATCTCTGGCCTGATGATTCTGATGGAATGCTGAATCAAATCGTCGGGGATCAAATTGTAAATGGCCAACATATGATTTCATGAGATTTCCTAGAGGATGGGCTTTTCCTGAAATATCTGATGATTTCTCATAAGCCAAATGCCCTGGCAAATGATGAGAGGCGGGTTTCTGATTTTCTGAGTGGCAGCACTCGTCCACCAACCATGCCAAGCATCGTTTATATTCAAACCAACCCTGCGGGTGTTAATTGAGAGGGCCAAGATTATGTGATTCCAAATTTCAGACGAAACCGAACATCGAAGGAAAAGGTGGTCAATATCCTCCAACTCTACATTACATAGGCAGCAATGGGAGGGGCCATGAAGCATGCGTCTTCTCAAGCTTATTTCAACGGGAATCTTGTTTATGAGGATGCCCCACATGAAGAGGTGAGTTTTGTGGGGGGCCTTCAGCTTCCAAAGATGCCACCACCACCAGCAATTTTCACTCGCCGACCGAGCCTCCATGATCGATGCAAAGCCAACTTTTGGGGAATATCTGCCTGTGGGGGCCTTTGCCCAAATAATTTCATCTTCCCTGTCAGAAACTCGGACGTTGGCTTCCTCCAAATCCCCCACAAACTGCAACCAAACCCTGTTCCATTTTCCCTCTATTCCCAGATTCTTGAAAGCTAGCCACTGCAGACTTGGCCAAGCAGGGTGCCCCACTTTCGCAATGTGAGGAAGCCATGTGAATCCCACCTCCAACAAGTCCTATCGCATTTCTCTAGGAAGGATGTGTGTGTTCCCATTACCAGTCCAAGCATTAGAGCCAATTCTGATCTGTGAACCATCACCAACTTTCCAAGCCAAGCCTTCCTTTATAATGCCAAAGGAGTGGGTAATGGCTTTCCAAATGCTCGATGCACCCGGGATGTAGTGACAGGGGCTGTGAATCCAGTCAGCAATTGATAAGGGATAAATGTATTTGTTGTAAACAACTTCCTTCCACAGGCTATTTGTGGTTATTATTTTCCATCCCATATATTCCCCGAGGGCTTTTGCAAATTCCTGGGGGTCCTTCAGCCCCCACTCACCCCATTTTTTGGGCTTGGCAATCCTTTCCCATTTTACCCAAGCAAAAGTTATTCCCGCATTTTGGCCCCACCAAAGAAATCTGCAACAAATCTGTTATATTCTATGTAGAATGCCTTTAGGAATCCATGCCAGGGACATC
The DNA here is from genome assembly GCA_031772625.1 of Pinus tabuliformis. Taxonomy (NCBI): domain Eukaryota; kingdom Viridiplantae; phylum Streptophyta; class Pinopsida; order Pinales; family Pinaceae; genus Pinus; species Pinus tabuliformis. The sequence goes on along the minus strand of CM062818.1, from coordinate 476,376,126 downwards.
CAATATACTGAGATTGCCTCTAACACTGATTTTATTAGGGTGATCCTACCGACACGAGAGAGCCATTTATGTTGCCATATTTTGATGCGGTTTTCAATTTTTGCTGAAAGCCATGACTAGTCATCAATACGATAATTGTTTGGCTTAAGCCTGAAGCCCAGATACTTTAAACTTGAATCCAGCTCCTGCCTAACGAAAGTGAAGTGTTGGGATGCATATCTTTGTTCATTTTGTAGACAAGAATTAAAAATGATAGTTGATTTGTCATAATTCGGCTCCATACCTGTGGCTTTACAAAACAGAGATAGTATGGACTTGAAGCATGAGGAATCATGGAAAGATCCATTTAAGAAAATAAGAACATCATCTACAAATAAAATATGTGAGAGAACAATTATGTCAGTGATTGCAACCCCTCCCAAGCTTCCATCTGATCTCGCCTTTTTTAATAACCTACTTAAGCCTTCCATAATCAGAAGAAACAACAAAGGAGAGAGGGGGCAGCCTTGTCTGAGACCTCTCTCAGCATGGAAGAAAGCCAAAGCTGCCCCATTAATTAGAACACTGAAAGACACATAGGTGAAGCAGCACAAAATCTAGTTGATAAACTGGTGAGGGAACCTGAGGTGAGTAAGCATGAGTTGTAAATAGGACCAACTCACACGATCAAAAGCCTTGGATAGGTTGATCTTGAGGATAGCAACCTTTTTGGAAAGAGTTTTAATCAAGTGGAGCGCTTCCTGGGTAGTGCCTATAGCTTCATGGATTTGACGGTGACTGAGGAAGGCAAATTGTTCCTTTGAGATCATCCTAGAGAGGATTGGCTTGATACGAAGGGAAATGATTTTGGAAGTCATCTTGTAAACAAAATCATAGAGGGAGATGGGCTGAAAGTCATCAAAAGTTTGGGGTTTATCCACCTTAGGGATGAGGGCAAGGAAAGTAGAATTGAAAGCCTCTGACATCCTTCCCGAAATCTGACAGTCCTCAATGGAAAATAGTAGGTCTTGCCCAATGAGCTCAAAAAAGGTAATGTAGAATTCAATTGGCCAACCATCAGGCCCTGAGCTTTTGTCTTTGCTGGAACCTTTCATAGCTACTTCGAATTCCCCCAAAGTGACAGGCTGATTTAGATACTCCTCTTCCTCTTCCTCAACAAACCTAGGCATAGCCTCTGCAACCCGGAGGATTTCGGCGATATTGGTTCCCCTTGGGTTCTTATAGATGTTTGAGAAGTGCCTAACTCCCATGTCAGCAAGCTGGGTGAAAGAACTGGCCTCTCTTCCAGTATGGTCTTTCAGTTCCCAGATCGTATTAATAGCTTTTCTGCCCCTGGCGAAATTTTGAAAAAAAATTGTATTCTCATCACCCGATTTTAGGCATAAAGCTCTGCTTTTCAATCACCAAGTCTCCTCATTCATTCCCAACAACCCCAATGATTCAAGATGTTTTAGCTCGCTTTCAATCCTAATCAGTTCCTCGCCCTCCCTTTTCTGCTTTGCTTTAGCCCAACTGATAGTTTTTTCCTTCAAGTGGGCTAGATTGTTTGAGATGACCACCGCTGGAGGGGACTGGAATCCCGATTACATTGAGTCTAGCAATCCTTGACAATAACATGGAATTCCTCCTCGAATAACCATGAAGCATTAAACTAAAAGGGGGATCCAGGTGTTAGGTTTGCATCCTCAATTTACAGAAATACCAGTGAACAATCCAAGTAGCCCCCCGAACCAACCCATTAACGAATGTGTGCAAGGTGATTTAGTAATGGGGATTTGATTAGGAAATGGTCGAGCCTTCGAGCCAGGGCATCCTCCCCCATTCTGCGATTCTGCCAGGTCGACATGATATGATCTGAATCAATGCTTATTAGGTCATGGGCATCTAGCAAGTTTTCAAGAAACCCTATTAAAATGTCTGACTGAGCTCTGTGGCCCCATGATTCCGCGAGCCCGAGTTAGAAATTGAGGTCACCACCAATGATTAGGTTCTCACCTTGTATAAAATCTGCCTGGAGCAGATTCTCCCAGAAAACCTCTCTATTCTGGCACGGCCCATAGATGTTAATAATCCTCAGGGGGATATTGAGCGAGATGGAGGTGAAATATGCTCCCAGAAAACCCTTTCCTCCCCAGGAATTTGAGATCCTGATCATTTTATTATTGAACCCAAGGGCACAACCCCCTGACCTCCCTCTCACATCCAAGAAGAAGAAATCCCAATCTGGCAGGAAGGATTTTAGGGCTTTATTTACAAGGGGACCATCGTCGAGGGTTTCTTGCAGTAAGAGAAAATCCAACTTTTCTGACAAACACAATCTTCTTAGTGCCAATTTTTTATCTGGGCTGGCCAAACCCCTACAATTAAAGGAGATGCCTTTCATGGGGCAACCTTTGCAGGGTTCCCCTTTGCTCTAAGGACCTGATCTATGGGCGACTAGATACTTGAAGCCACCTCAAAGCTTGCCCTTTTGATAACTTTTGAAAGACGAGATTGTCTGCCCCGAGGAGCCTTGGGAGGAAGGGATGGGTGTGGATCCTCATCCAGTCCGAAAGCATGGAGGGAGAGGGGAATGGAGTGCAAATTATATTGATGGGAAGTGCCAAAGGCCGAATCCCCAGAGGGGTCTTGAGAAAGGTCATTTTGGACAATAGAGTAGGGGGTACTGAGGAGAGGCGCATGTGCAGAGACCACAGGGTAGATAATGGGGCTCAGCTTACCAGATTTAGAAACAATATTTGACATACAAATTGAAGATGCAGAAATAGATAGCATGCAATCATTTGTAAAATGAGGATGGGGGGGAGAAGAAGAGGTACCTGATAACACATTGTTCTCCCTGGTGTGTGCTCTGGTGATGGGGCATCTGTGGTCCAGGCATCCAACTCAGACCACACAGAATTCGACCCTCCCTAACCCTACCTCAAACCGCCCTGAAGCACAACGAGATCATCCATCCCCAACTCTGTTTGTGTGCTTGCCACGACAAAACATTTCGAAGGGCTCGACCTTCTCCCTATTACCAAGGGACATGATTTGTAAAGATGGCCAACCTCATGGCATCTCCGGCACTTGAAGGGAATGCCCTCATAATCCAGCTCCTGCAATCTAATAATGTCGCCCATCTGAAAGCGATAACTCTCCACCAGGCCTCCTCTGGTATCCAGATGGACTAGAATTCTGGCCATTGCCAGATAGCCCAAGTCCAGGTATGATCTATCATGTTCAAGGTAAGTGCCCAAGTCATCACCTATACACTCAAAAATGTCTTCAAAACAAAATTGTAGTGGGAGCCCCGGCAAACGAACCCATATTGGTCCCGCACCCAGGTTTTCCTTCTCTAGTTTGAATAGAGGTGACCAACATTTAAGCAGGATGAGAATCATTTCAAGATGCCAATAGCTTGTTAGCACCCAATCAACCTGTTCTGGCTCTGAAAAGATAAGGGCGAACCAACCCCTGGACATCGACAAAACCGCAGGAAGCTTCTCCAACATATTACCCCATACCTCCATTGCCCATCTCTTCAAACGCCCTGGGGAGTAGTTCCTACCTCGAACCCTACCCACCAGCACTATGGTTTTTTTCAAAGTCGCTTTGCCCATGCATATGCCTTCCCTGAACACCAGAAAATAACCCCTCTCTTTTGATTTGGATAGCTTTGATTTCTTGCCAACCTTCTCCTTTAAGCCAAAGCCTGAAACTTGTTGCCTTTCAGCCCCCAAAGCGTTATCGTTCGAGTCTGAGGCACGGGCCTCATCCACCTTGGTGTCCTTGTTCACTATGCCATCGAAAAAACCGGAGGGAAGAGTGCTTCTCCCTAGAGGTATGCTCGTAAAACCTCCCGTGAAGAGTTTCGGCCTGCTAATGGGAAGGTTCATTGCCACTTGAAGGTCCACAAGATCATTTGAGTCCAGTCCCTATTACCGGAAAACCCTCATTGTTCTGAAAAACCTCAACATGGTGGTTTTTCTCATTCCACATTAACAGCTCCGATGGCGACGGTATTGAAAGAAAGGGCAATCTTGTGCCTTCTCCAAGGTTTATAAACCCCTCAGAAACCATTGTGGCCAGTTGTGTGAGGCCCATGCCCTGCAAAGACTCCTCCATATCAGCCAAAGCCGACCCTAAATCAATTACTTGGTCTTCTGGTGGAGGGGGTGATGTTGGTCTAAGCCCAACTTGTGACTCCACCTACATGTTCGAAGGCATAAGACTATCTAAGGAGTAATCGACTAGTTCCTGTAAGGGCATGTTTCCTATTATGAGAGCCTCAACCTATTATACACTAATAGATCTAATTTCCCGCTGGTTTAAAAGTTAAAAATAAAAGAACTTGTTGGTCTTCTCACATAGCTTCAAACATTTAACATCTTATCATTTGATCATAAGCAACATAAGTTGAGGTGAGCATTCTATTGATATCAACTTGACAAGAGTAGTCCATGGAAAAATACCTGTTACGGCGGTTGATGATGATACCTTTGTCTTATAGCTCCAGCTGAACGCTCCTTCTGACCGACCCAACCGGATTTGCCTCCCAGCCAACTAGGAAATAAATTCCTAGCCCAGGAAACCTCCACAGGTTCCCTAGCCCTCCGTGCCCAAGTCCAACCAGATATAGTGTGTCCTCAAGAAGAATGTGCAAAACTAGATAATGATACTTTCCTCCTCTCAAACCCAAGAAACCTCCACAGGTTTCCAAGGTCTCCCAAAAATCATAACAAGGCCAAACAATCACAACCAACCCCCACAATCCTAAGCAAGACTCCAACTCCCTTTTTCTTCCTTCCCCCTTCCCTTTTATACCCTCTTTCCTCAACCACCTCTCATTAATGTCATTAACTCTCACCCATCCTTGGTTGACTTCTCTTCTAAGCTAGGAGTACATTTGGAATTGTGATATGAATATAAAATTGAGAATTTAATGGGAAATGATCATGTCTTCTCCCAAGTAAATCTGAAAAGTACATTTGGGAATGTGAAGTGTAATTACATGGAGAGGACCATGTCTTCTCCTTAGTAAATGTGAGGGTACATTGGGGAATGTGAAATGAATAAATATATATTGATGATAAGATGGAGAGGACTATGTCTTCTCCCAAGTAAATTTGAGGGTACATTGGGGAATGTGAAATGAATAAATATATATTGATGATAAGATGGAGAGGACTATGTCTTCTCCCAAGTAAATGTGAGGGTACATTGGGGAATGTGAAATGTGCTTGCATGGAGAGGACCATGTCTTCTCCTTAGTAAATGTGAGGGTACATTGGGGTATGTGAATGAATAAATATATTTTGAATTAATGGAAGGAGACCATATCCTACACAATATTCAAATTGAGAAGGTAAGTGGGGAATTTGAATAATGGAAATCATAAATTTATTTTAGACCAATAGTTCTCCATATTTTCAGAGAATGTAAATATTAACACAATTTGTAGGATAAGATTTAAGTGGAGCATTACATACACCCCTCCTTCAGAAAACTTCGTCCCGAAGTTAGAATGAAAAGATACAAGGAGTTTGAAAGCATAGCAAACCAGAGAGAGTTATAGCATTAAAATTCGATAAGTCAGACAATGGCATTACTTCCCATCAAGAGTCTCCAACTGATCTTTATCTTCCTATCCACCCTGGCCTACTTCCGTTCCCACCCTATCCGTCCTCTGCTGCCTTATCAGTGGCAAAGGCCATACTGACCACTGATAAAACCGACATGGTGGGAGTGTCGAATGCCTCGACCAAACTTTCCCCAGCAGGAATCTGGCAATCGTCATCACACGTCTAGGGGGAGCGTTCAGCTGTCCTCCCCACGATTCCAGGTTTCGGAGGATACACGGTGGGAAACACCTCCACCCCTCCTTCAGAGCACAGACCACACTACAGAGCTGGTTGGACTTGTCATCGAATAATCCAGTCAGGTCGTCTTGCCACCTGTCATTTGCATTTTTTTTTTCTTGTGTCATAAGAGTGCATATCAAGTAGATACCAATAAAGTAAAATAATGTACATTATACCTTCCTCATGAGATGTCTCATCCTTCCCTCTTGGCTATCACATAGTTCTCCTCCCCTGCGGGTTAGCCTCTCATTCGTGCATTTATATAACAACAAGACACATAATCATCACATTACTAAGTCTAGTATCCATGTGTCAATCTAAGAATTCTCGCTAAGTCATTCATTTAAATAAATCATATCCACTTGAGCTATATATGAACCAAAGTAATTCTGATAAGTTACGCACTAGATAGTCCCTCACTAAGTGAGTCATACATGTAGTCCATACATCAACCATTTCTATCATTAATATCAATTCTATCAACTGATTCATATAAGTAGTTTTATGTGTCAACCAAATGCATCAATATTACATAATGTTCATAAATAAATAACATGGAAATAGGATCTTAACATAGGTAGCTATCTAAGTCAAAATAGGCATCACAGATGCTCAAAAAGTGAGGGGTAGTCACGATGCATAGTCTCTGCATCCTCCCAGGTAGCAGATCCTGGGTTATACTTGTCCCACTGGACCTTAACTTGGTCCACCGTGCGACGTCTGAGCTGTCGAACCCTACGGTCCAATATGCGTAATGGTTCTACCATTACGGTTCCCATGTCCGAGACCTGCAAGTCCTGCCAATCCAGTTTGTGAGATTCATCAGAAACATAATGTCGTAAAACAGATACATGAAAAACATCATGAGCTTTATGCAAATGGGGCGGCAGTACAAGACGATAGGCAACTGGTCCAATCTTCTCCTTGATCCTAAAAGGTCCTACAAACCGAGGTGACAATTTCGTCCCCTTCCCAAACCGGATGGTGCTTTTGTTGGGCCGGATACGAATAAAAACTTGGTCCCCTACTTCATAACTGCGATCAATCCTATGTGAATCAGCATAACTCTTCTGTCTATCTTGTGCTTCCTTTAACCTTTGCCGAACCTGTTTTACCTGTTCCTCCATTTCTTGAACTAATTCTGGGCCAACTATCACTCGGTCCTCCAACTTTTCCCAACTCAACGACGTCCTACAAGGTCTTCCATATAGAGCTTGATAAGGAGGCATCCCGATTGAACTATGATAACTGTTATTGTAGGCAAACTCTACCAATGGTAAGTACCTTTCCCACTGAGTCTGATTATCCATGACGTACATCCTAAGCATGTCCTCCAGAACCTGATTTACTCTTTCGGTCTGCCCATCTGTTTCTGGATGATATGCAGTGCTTAGGTTTAACTGAGTTCCCAGTGCTGACTGCAAACTTGTCCAAAACCTAGATGTAAATCGGGAATCTCTATCAGAAATGATCTTTGTGGGCAATCCGTGCAGTCGGATAACTTCATTGACAAACACTCGCGCCACATCCGTAACATCGTAAGTGTCCCTTACTGGGATGAAATGGGCCTGTTTCCTATTATGAGAGCCTCAACCTATTATACACTAATAGATCTAATTTCCCGTTGGTTTAAAAGTTAAAAATAAAAGAACTTGTTGGTCTTCTCACATAGCTTTAAACATTTAACATCTTATCATTTGATCATAAGCAACATAAGTTAAGGTGAGCATTCTATTGATATCAACTTGACAAGAGTAGTCCATGGAAAAATACCTGTTCCGGCGGTTGATGATGATACCTTTGTCTTATAGCTCCAGCTGAACGCTCCTTCTGACCGACCCAACCGGATTTGCCTCCCAGCCAACTAGGAAACAAATTCCTAGCCCAGGAAACCTCCACAGGATCCCTAGCCCTCCGTGCCCAAGTCCAACCAGATATAGTGTGTCCTCAAGAAGAATGTGCAAAACTAGATAATGATACTTTCCTCCTCTCAAACCCAAGAAACCTCCACAGGTTTCCAAGGTCTCCCAAAAATCATAACAAGGCCAAACAATCACAACCAACCCCCACAATCCTAAGCAAGACTCCAACTCCCTTTTTCCTCCTTCCCCCTTCCCTTTTATACCCTCTTTCCTCAACCACCTCTCATTAATGTCATTAACTCTCACCCATCCTTGGTTGACTTCTCTTCTAAGCTAGGAGTACATTTGGAATTGTGATATGAATATAAAATTGAGAATTTAATGGGAAAGGATCATGTCTTCTCCCAAGTAAATCTGAAAAGTACATTTGGGAATGTGAAGTGTAATTACATGGAGAGGACCATGTCTTCTCCTTAGTAAATGTGAGGGTACATTGGGGAATGTGAAATGAATAAATATATATTGATGATAAGATGGAGAGGACTATGTCTTCTCCCAAGTAAATGTGAGGGTACATTGGGGAATGTGAAATGTGCTTGCATGGAGAGGACCATGTCTTCTCCTTAGTAAATGTGAGGGTACATTGGGGTATGTGAATGAATAAATATATTTTGAATTAATGGAAGGAGACCATATCCTACACAATATTCAAATTGAGAAGGTAAGTGGGGAATTTGAATAATGGCAATCATAAATTTATTTTAGACCAATATTTCTCCATATTTTCGGAGAATGTAAATATTAACACAATTTGTAGGATAAGATTTAAGTGGGGCATTACAGTTCCTCCTCAAAACCTTCCTCCATTCATGCAAACCACATCTTAACTGAGGTGAAAAGACAACTTTGTCTTAGGAAACAGCGAGATACCCAAATCAAACCCCATAGAAAACTACCTTGGAACCCTTCACACAACTCTCGTTTCCCCACCGAGACTGCCACGGGTAGCTTGAGAACCTCAGCTAGCAAGGGAGCCACGCCAACAAACTGTTATGGAAAGTGGTAAAAAAAAACAGATCGAGCAAGCTTAAAATATTTGACTGGTGTAGGCGTAAACCCTCAAAACCTATAACTGTTGGCACCTTAATAAACTGAATAAATCAAGTCTTTCCCCGCTGACCCAAATGTAACCAAGTGCGCACAGAGGCGTTGGTCCCATACCCCATGGGAGTCCTTAAACAAAACTCAGGCAGATGAAAACTCCAGGTGAAACCCTAGGTCCCAAGTCGAAACCCATAGTCGTCCTTTTTTTTTTTATTCACTAGAGCTCGATCACAAACTCACTCCCTCCCAATGCTAGTTTCTTATGGTTGTATTCTTAGTATTTAAAAAATAAAAAATAAAAAATAAAAATTATAGGGTTGGTCCCTACAAGTTTTTCAATTTCAATTTTCAATTTGTAGTGTGCAGAAGTGTATGGTTTTCAGCTACAAAGTTAATTGGTTGCAAATAAGGTTTCTTGTTTCAGCTAAAAGATTGGGATCAACCTAATGGATCAGGCCTCTATCCTATGGGGTTCCTGCTTCCATCTATGATCCACAACATCCCCGTGAAGCCAACTGTTATCGCAATAAACTTTGTTTTTAAAGGTTTTTTTTAGAAAAGGCTGACAGTTTCAGTGTCAACTCTTTTAATGTAATAAATAGGGAAATTATCGATAGTGGGGCTATCAGCGCTTTTAAGTGTTCCCGATAAAATTGACAGGACGATTGTCTGCACCAAAAACAATTTAAAATTTAAAATTTGGAATTATGTTGACCACGTCAGCACAAATGATGAGGTATGTAAGTGTGCCACGAGTAAGTGTGAGGTTAAATCATAAATTTATCTTCCGCCATCAGTGTATGGTTCGCTGAATAATCATGGGTTAAAATGTGTTTCCTACAAATCATAATCAGTTTTCCAATTCGGAATGATTTCCCTTATCCAACGTTAAAATCATTTCATTTTGTAAGTTTGTGTTTTCATTTGTAAGTTTGGTAACTTTGTTTTTAAATTGGTAATGTTTGACAAGAGAAACTCTAACATCCCATTCTGACAAATTCTAAAAACAGGCAGAATGGAAATGCTCACAGTCAATCTGTCAGCGAAATTCCCAGTTAAAACTCCGGGTTTTAGTTAGCTTGTCTTTTCTATAAAGAAAGAGACTGAAGAATGAGAAAGGGTTGGGGTTTTTAATCAGAAACTTATTGTGCCCTACGTATTTTCTGAAGTTTTAATAAAGGAAGACTAATTTTGCAGCAACAATTCTTGTGTTGAGAGAGTTTGGATATTTTTTTCCTGTTTCTGTTTTCCTTCTATGTTGTCATATGTGTATTCTTCTATGATTGATAAGAGTAAATAATTGAAATCATATTTACTATGATTTGTTTATATGATCAGTCTATCACAAATTTCTGACTTATACTTTAAAATATTTCATCCTTGTGGTGCTCTTTTAAGTATACCATTGTCTTCTTATTATGCGTTCCATCTCAACATTTTTTAAATTTCAGAGTATCTCAACTACCCTGCCTCTATGAAGGTTTTAGTTTGCCTCCTTATTAAGCCAATTATTTGACTCCATGCCCAATGGAAATCTATCAAACCCTGCCACATTTTTGAAACCCTATTACAACATAGCTAGTCATTGTCTTAAGTACATAACCAATCATTTTGCTTGAGTTATAGAAGGGTCCCCCCTTCGGATTGAAAGGGCTAGTTTTCAATTCAAGATATTGGTTAGAGGTTACCTTAGTTATTTCCTTCCACAACCAGGGAGTTTTCTGAGTGAAAACATTTTGGCACCATTGTCGGGGAGCGAAGGTGAAAATTTTCCTTGGGAGAACGACAAGATCCATACCTTATTACTGATTGTGAAATACTTTCAGACATAAGCAAGTTGTGCATCATTCACCTAGAGACTCCAATCAAACTTCAAATCGAATTCAAAAACTCCACTTGAGCACGAGCCTTATTTACAAAGACATGAAAGGACAATACAGGAAAACTAGGTATCAAAGATTGAGTTTTATCCAAGATGTAATATTATTTTTTGTCAACTACTTCTTGTCCTTTCTTAAGCATATAAAAATAATTTTTTGTGGCTTACTATATTCAAATGTAGACCATAGATCTACACTTGTATATCCTTCTTTAAAATTTTTAGATATACCTTCTTCTTGCATTGTTGATCTTGACCAAGTTTTTTCATCTGAGCCATATGATGTCCATGACTAGTCTTGTGAGCCTCATGTGATCAAGGTTGATATTATTCCCCCTGTATCTGATCTTATACCTTCCAAGATTCAAGAAAGCTATATACCCTTAATATTTCCAAATACCTTTCGTGATTTTCCTTTGAAATACTATAAATACCATCCCAAGTTTGATGGGGGCACTGACAACTTTGCAGCTAAAAAACACATTCAAGCCTTCGAGCATTTTATAGATCTTTTTAGAGTTGAGCATGATGATGTTTACTTGAGAAATTTTTCTCAATCATTATGGGAGGAACTGAGTGATATTTTTATGAAATTTTAGGGCGAAAGGAAATCCAAGTATCAACATTTTTCAGAGTTTCATGGCATAAAGAAAGAGAGGGATGAAATTGTCTCTATGTTCAATAGGAATTTTTTCAGTGTTTATCACAAGATGCCTAGAGAAATTAAACCTCCCAAAGTTGTTGTCACGTTGTGCTATGAAATAGCATTTCATTAAGATTTTTCTTACCATCTCATGAACAGGAGATCTATGACCTTACAACAAATGTTTATTGATGCTCAAGAAATAGATGAGAATCTTCAAGCATGTAAGAAACTCCCAAAACAGGTCATGGATGAAACAAATGCAGATGAACAAGAGAGTGGGAATGTTTAAAAGAGACTTGTTCTAAATCCTGGTCCATTTCTTTATGAGCAAAGGATTGATAATATCATAAATTTTCTTGAAAGTCTCAATGATGATGTTTTTGCAAAGAGCAATAATAATATTGTTGAAAAGCAAGTTGTTGCTCCAAATTTTGTTTTCCTATATATGATGAATATGATGATTATGATGATGACTTTCATGAATAACCAACTGTATTTCCTTCATCAAAAAATGTTCATTTTCAATAGCCTAATACAAGTACTCAACCTATATATCACAGAACTTACCACATTGGACATTAAGAGAGTGATCAATTAGCTGAGGGTAACTCTTTGCCTTTATGCTTTTCTTCATTCAAGTTGTTGAAAGAGAAAATTAAAATCATGAATGAAGCAGAGGAATGTGAACTGATGCAAAATCACATAGGTTTTTTGGGACAAATTGAAAACATTATAGATCAGTAGGAAGATTTTCATGTTTTTCATGTTCCGGGGGCTTTATATATGGAGAGTTTTTCCACTTTAGATTCATAGCCATTAACTTACAAAGATTTTGAAAATGATGATTGTAAATATGTTAATTCTCAAAAGCAACCAGAGATATTTTCTTTACCAAAAAGTATTCCATTGCAGTTGTCATATGAATATTTTCATCCCTTTTATGGCAACCATCAGATTGAGATGCATGGAAGCAAATATGCAGTCTAAGGGATTACACATCAAAGTGATAGTCTTTTACATTTTTGTGAGATCGATTTGAAAGCATTTGAGGATCCTTTTGTAGTCTTTTTAGAGTCAATAAGCAGGCCCAAGTTTTCAAATTTTATCAATAATGATTTTTTTTCAACTTTTTAAATAAGTTACAAGAATAGAGTAAACTGAAGAGCGATGGATTTATGCCCGCTAGAGCTTAGATTATGAAAGGACAATCTACTGATGTGGATCAAGGAAAAAAGCACAATCAAGCAGCTACATTATTTGAGAAACTACTTGACTGGTTGTATTGGAATTTTGTATTATTTGATTCAACAATTATTTTAGCAGTTTAAAGTATGATTGTGTGTAATAAGCTTGCTCGGGCAAGCATGGGTTTCAATAGTGAGTTTTTCAATTTCAATTTTATGTTTGTAGTGTGCAGCAGTGTATGGTTTTCAGCTGCAAAATTAATTGATTGCAAACAAGGTTTCTGGTTTCAGCTAAAAGATTGGGATCAACCCAATGGATCAGGGCTTTGTCCTATGGGGTTCTTGCTGCCATCTATGATCGACAACATCCCACTGAAGAGAACTGTTATCGCAATAAAATTTGTTTTTAAAGGTTTCTTTTTAGAAAAGTCTGATAGTCTCAGTGTCATCACTTTTAATGTAATAAATAGGGAAATTATCGATAGCGGGGCTATCAGCACTTTAAGTGTTTCGATAATGTTTTCTAAATAAATTCGCTGACAACGGGTTTATCAGTGTTTTCGATAAAATTGATAGGTTGATTGTCTGCGCCAAAAACAAATTTAAAATTTAAAATTTGGAATTACGCTGACCACGTCAGCGTAAATGATGAGGTATGTAAGTGTGCCACGGGTAAGTGTGAGGTTAAATCATAAATTTATTCGCTGCCATCGATGTATGGTTTGTTGAATAATAATGGGTTAAAATGTGTTTCCTGCAAATCGTAATAATTTTTCCAATTCGGAATTATTTCCTTATCCACCGTAAACTCATTTCATTTTGTAAGTTTGTGTTTTCATTTGTAATTTTGGTAACTTTGCTGTTAAATTGGTGACATTTGACAAGAGAAACACTGACATTCCCACTGTCGACAAATTCTAAAAACTGGAAGAATGGAAATGCCGACAATCAGTCTGTCAACGAAATTGCCAGTTAAAACTCTGGCTTTTAGTTAGTTTTTATTTTCTAAAAAGAAAAAGATTGAAGAATGAGAAAGGGTTGTGGTTTTTTATCAGAAAATTATTGTGCCCTATGTATTTTCTGAAGTTTTAATAAAGGAAGACTAATTTTGCAACAACGATTCTTGTGTTGAGAGTGTTTGGATATGTGTTTTCTTGTTTCTATTTTCCTTCTATGTTGTCATATGTGCATTCTTTTATGAATCATAAGAGTAAATAAATTGAAATCATATTTACTATGATTTGTTTATATGATCAGTCTGTCACAAATTTCTGACTTATGCTTTAAAAAATTTCATCCTTGTGGTGCTCTTATAAGTATACCATTGTCTTCTTATTCTACATTCCATCTCAACATTTTTTAAATTTCAGAGTATCTCAGCTACCCTGTTTCTGTGAAGGTTTTGGTTTGCCTCCTTGTTAAGCCAATTATTTGACTCCATTCCTAATGAAAATCAATCAAACCCTACCGCATTTTTGAAACCCTATTACAACAGAGCTATTCATTGTGTTAAGTACATAACCAACTATTTTGACTGAGTTATAGAAGGGATCCCCCTTAGGATTGAAAGGGATAGCTTTCAATTAAAGAGATTGGTTAGAGTTTAGCTCAGTTATTTCCTTCCACAACCAGGGAGTTTTTTGAGTGACAACATTTTGGCACCATTGTCAGGGAACGAAGGTGAAATTTCCTCGGGGAGAACGATAAGATCCATATCTTATTGCTGATGGTGAATAATTTTCAGACATAAGCAAGTTGTGCATCATTCACCTAGAGACTCAATCAAACTTCAAATCGAATTCAAAGAATCCACTGAAGCATGAGCCTTATTGACAAATACATAAAATGACAATACAGGAAAACCAGGTATCAAAGATTGAGTTTTATCCAAGATGTAATATTATTTTTTGTCAACTACTTCTTGTCCTTTCCTGAGCATATCAAAATAATTTTCCATGGCTTATCATATTTGAATGCATACCATAGATCTACACTTGTATATCCTTCTTTAAAATTTGTAGATATACCTTCTTCTTACATTGCTGATCTTGACCAAGTTTTTTCATTTGAGCCATGTGATGTCCATGACCATTCTTGTGAGCCTCACGTGATCAAGGCTGATATTACTTCCCCTGTATATAATCTTATACCTTCCAAGATTCAAGAAAGATGTAGACCCTTAAGATTTCCAAATACCTTCCATGATTTTCCTCCAAAACATTATAAATACATACCCAAGTTTGATGGGGAACCTGACAACTTTGCAGCTGAAAAACACATTCAAGCCTTCGAGCATTTTATAGATCTTTTTGAAGTTGAGCATGATGATGTTTGCTTGAGAACTTTTTCTCAATCATTACAAGGGGATGCTAAAGAATGGTTTAGATATTTAGAGCCTAAATCAGTCGGTTCATGGGAGGAACTGAGTGATATTTTTCTGAAATTTTTGGGCAAAAGGAAATCCAAGTATCAACATTTTTCAGAGTTTCGTGGCATAGAGAAACAGAGGGATGAAATTGTCTCTATGTTCAATAGGAAATTTTCAGTCTTTATCACAAGATGCCTAGAGACATTCAACCTCCTGAAGCTACTGCCATGTTGCATTATGGAACAACCTTTCATTCAGATTTTTCTTACCATCTCATGAATAGGAGATCTGTGACCTTACAACAAATGTTTATTGATGCTCAGGAAATAGATGAGAATCTTCAAGCATGTGAGAAACTCCCAAAACAGGTCCTGGATGAAACAAATGCGGATGAACAAGAGAGTGAGCATGTTCAAAAGAGACTTGTTCTAAATCCTGATCCATTTCATTATGAGCAGAGGATTGATAATATCATACATTTTCTTGAAAGTCTCAATGATGATGTTTTTGCAGAGAGCAATAATAATCTTGTTGAAAAGCAAGTTGTTGCTCCAAATTTTGATTTTCCTATATATGATGAATATGATAAATATGATGATTATGATGATGACTTTCATGAACAACCAACTGTATTTCCTTCATAAAAAAATGTTCATTTTCAACAGTCTAATGAAAGCTCTCAACCTATATATCATAGTTACAACATTGGACATAAAGAGAGTGATCAATTAGTTGAGGGTAATTCTTTTCCTTTATGCTTTTCTTCATTCAAGTTGCTGAAAGAGAAAATTAAAATCATAAATGAAGCAGAGGAACATGAACCGATGCAAAATGACATAGGTTTACTGGGACAAACTGACAACAATATATATTAGCAGGAATATTTTCATGTTTTTCATGATCTTGTGGCTTTATATATGGAGAGTTTTTTCAATTCAAATTCAAAACCATTAACGTACAGATATTTGGAAAATGATGATTGTAAGGATGCTAATTCTCAAAAGAAAGCATAGATATTTTCTTTATCAGAAAGTATTCTATTGCAACTATCATATGAATATTTTCAGCCTCTTTATTACAACCATCAGATTGAGATGCATGGAAGCAAATATTCAGTCAAAGGGATTACACATCAAGGTGATAGTCTTTTACATTGTTGTGAGATCAATTTGCAAGCATTTGATGATCCTTTTCTAGTCTTTTTAGAGTCAATAAGTAGTCCCAAGTTTTCAATTTTATCAATAATGAATTTGTTTTCAACTTTTTAAATAAGTTGCAAGAATGGAGTAAAGTGGAGAGTGATGGATTTATGCCTACTAAAGCTAAGATTGAGAAAAGGAAATCTATTGATGTGGAGTAACGAAAAAAGCATAATCAAGGAGCTACATTATTTGAGCAGCGACTTGACTGGTTGTATTAGCATTTTTATATTATTTGATTCAACAATTATTTTAGCAGTTTAAAGTAGGAATGTGTGTAATAAGCTTTTTGGGGCAAGCATGAATTTTAGTTTGGTTTCTCGGTAGTGATTTTTTCAATTTCATTTTTTATTTTGTAGTGTGCAACAATGTCTGATTTCCAGCTGCAGAGTTAATTGGTTACAAATAAGGTTTTCGGTTTTAGGTAAAATATTGGGATCAACCCAATGGATGAAGCCTCTGATCCATGGGGATACTGCTGCCATCTATGATCTACAACATCCACGTGAAGCCAGTTGTTATGACAATAATCTTTGTTTTTAAATGTTTTTTTCAGAAAAGGGTGATAGTTTCAGTGTCAGCTCTTTTAATATAATAAACAGGGAAATTATTGATAGCGGGGCTATCAACACTTTAAGTGTTCTTATAATGTTTTCTAAAGAAATTCACTGACAATGGGCTTATCAGTGTTTCCTATAAAATTGACAGGTCGATTGTCAACACCAAAAACAAATTTAAAATTTAAAATTTGGAATTACTCAGCGTCAATGATGAGGTATGAAACTATTCCACAAGTAAGTGTGAGGTTAAATCATAAATTTATCCATCGCCATCGATGTATGGTTCATTGAATAATCATGGGTTAAAATGTGTTTCCTACAAATCGTAATCATTTTTCCAAATCATATTGATTTCCCTTATCCACTGTTAAACTCATTTCATTTTGTAAGTTCGTGTTTTCATTTGTAAGTTTGGTAAATATGTTGTTAAATTGGTAATGTTTGAGAAGAGAACTAATGAAATTCCCACTATAGGTGAATTCTAAAAACGGGCAGAAAGGAAATGCTGACAGTCAATCTGTCAGTGAAATCGCCAATTAAAACTTTGCTTTTCCTGTACAACACAGTAATTTCGGGCACACTTTCCAGACAAATGAGAACAAATTTTACGAAACTGAAAGAGGCTTTTGTCCAAAACTGACTCATTTAGAAAAACCTCTCTCGGTTTTCTAACAACTATCCCAGTTTTGGATTTTAGAATGGATTTCTGGACCTTACTTTCAGGATTTCGTGAGGAAAAAGCTCATGGACAGTTATTGACTTGGATGCCACGTCACCAAATTTGACTTGCTGATCCTTATCTCCAACCATGACTCTAGAAATAGCATGATCTTTAGATGCAGATAGGATTAGAAAGTTTTATATGCATGTATTTGAGATGTACACTATGATTATTTAGACTTTGTAATTAAAGCTTTGCTAAAAATTTGTTTTTAGTTAGTTTTTGTTTTCTATAAAGACAGAGATTGAAGAACGAGAAAGGGTTCGGGTTTTTTATTAGAAACTTATTGTGCCCTGTGTATTTTTTGAAGGTAAGGAAGACTAATTTTGTAGTAGTGATTCTTGTGTTGAGAGAGTTTGGATATGTGTTTTTTTGTTTCTGTTTTCCTTCTATGTTGTCATATGTGTATTCTTCTATGACTAATAAGAGTGAATAAATTGAAATCATATTTACTATGCTTTGTTTATATGATCAGTCTGTCACAAATTTCTAACTTATGCTTTAAAAGATTTCATCCTTGTGGTGATCTTATAAGTATACCATTGTCTTCTTATTATGCATTCCATCTCAACATTTTTTAAATTTCAGAGTATCTCAGATACCCTGCCTCTGTGAAGGTTTTAGTTTGCCTCCTTATTAAGCCCATTATTTGACTTCAAGCCCAATATAAATATATCAAACCCTAACACATTTTTGAAGCCCTATTACAACAAAGTTAGTCATTGTGTTAAGTACATAACTAGTCATTTTCACTGAGTTATAGAAGGAATCCCCCTTCGGATTGAAAGGGCTAGATTTCAATTCAAGAGATTGGTTAGAGGTTACCTCAGTTATTTCCTTCCACAACAAGGCAGTTTTTTAAGTGATAACATGGTGAAGTGTCAAGCCAACTACAAGGCTGGACATAATAAGCATCGTGTTAATCACAATTTTCAAGTTGGAGATGAAGGAAGGCTTTGCATCAATAAAGAAGAGCTTCAAAGTGAAGAGAACTTGAGATTATATGAGTCTCCTTTGATTGAAGATCAAGGAGAGAATGTTCATATTCCTTCAATAGAATATTTCTCTCTTGAATATCTTGAAGAATTGCAGCAAGATACTATCCTTGACAGAAAAACAAAAACTTCAAGAAGAGGGAATGTGGAGTACCTTTGTGTGGGGATCAAAGGTACAAAACCAAGAAAATTCAAATGGATTGAGATTGGAAGGGTGAGGGAACTGTACCCTCATCTATTTTTTGACCGAAAATAGTACTTTGGAGGTCCAAAAGCTTCTAGTGGGGAGGAGTGATCTAGGGGATTAGTAAAGTGCTAAAAAATGAAAGTGTTCAAAAGTGCTCGAAACTGTGCCAAAATGTAGATCTCATCGCCCTGAATCCAATGCAACTTGAATTGCTCAAAACTGATATCATATGCTCCCGATATTGCATTCTGCCCATTTTCCTAAACAATTAAAAATTTTGCAGGTTGGGTGCAAGACTACTGACTGGGCAGTCTATATGCTGACTTAGTAGGCTAGCTATGTTTCTCAGGCCAATGGAAGGCTTCCAAGTGGCCTCACCAGATTGGTTCGAATTGGCAGTTTATGATTGGTTGTGGATGGTTTTGGTTGGACCAATGAATGGGCGCCACATGGCCCAATCACAGGCTGCCATGTGGCACCCTAGGGTTGAACAAAATTTTGGTTATGGCCTAAACTAGCCTCCGTGGGGGTTGAACATGAGACCTTAAGCATATCAGTGCAACACTCTACTGTTACGTTGCCAGTGGGACTTAACTATCATAGTTCATAATTTCTATTTAAACCTTAGGCATATGACCATTAGGGAAAGTGGGGAAAGGGGCCAGGGCTAAACCCTTGGCCCTTGGTCACCTTACACCCACGAGACCGTAGGATAAAGGGAGTCGAGGGCTCAGGCTTAGCCTTGGTCTGGAACCCTCCATATAAATGAAGCAGAGGAGATGGGATAAGCGTTTGCAGAAAGGGGGCTTAAAATAAGGCCCCAGATTGAGGTCCTATGGCACAGTTCGGAACCATTGACGTAGAGGTTTGGAGCTACAGGTAAAGGGAGATAACCCTTAGCCCAGGCCCAAGTCACACGAGGTCGATGGAACCATGGGCGCGGGAACAAATAAGGTGTCGAGAGACAGGTGCAGAGTTTGGGGGGGCAGCCCGAGGTTATGTGGAACCATAAAACCAATGATGCAAGGTATGTAGGGCATAATTCGGCAGGGGCTGGAGGTTAGCCCCAGCCCCCAGGTGTATGGCCCATGTGGCCCTATTTTTCCACCCATATGGGTCATTGGGCATTTAAATTGATCGACATATTACACCTGAAATGACGCAAATCTCGTCGGTGTAGGGCGAAAATGTCGCTTGGCGGTTCTGGGAAAGGCAGAATTCGTAGAATAGTTAGTAGGGGAGTCCAGTTTGTAGAGCAGTTAGTAGCAAAACTTCTGTAGAGCATAACTTTCTCAATTTTTGGAAGAGCCAAGCTTGGGGTTTTTAACTGTTCTGGAGTCATTGGAGAGATTATTTTAACATTTCTAGCATTGTAAATCCATGAAATCACAAATTTGAGCACTTAATGAAAGAGACCCAGCATTGGAAGCTGGCCCAGGAGATGTAGCCCAAGAGGGGTGAACTCCTTTATCATTTTGTTATCTTCTGTTGTTGTGTATGGTATATTTGTCTTTATTTTTATGCTACAATCTGAGTTTAAAAACCTTTAATTTATGTACTTTTGCAAATTGGTCCATTGCCTAAAAGACATAAAAATTTACTTGCAAATTTTTAAGAAACCTTCAAGTTTGTAATACAGGTCAATTGAAGGTAGGAGTCATTTCTTTCTTGAAGTCCTATGGAATTAGCCTCTTAATGCTTCTCCCTAATGATGATATTTCTTCACTGCAAGATCTGATGATCAGTCAGGGTTGCTTGACTCTCTTTTCGAAGTGTTGAGTAGAACTTTTCCTTCATCTGCATGTCTATGTCTTTTCCTTGACTTATTGTCTCCTACCCTATTGGTATCCAACCCTTGCCTTTGGACCTCTAATGGGATAGGTTTGGACTTGTGTATATCCATATGGTTGGCACGAAGCCCCTCTTGTTTTTACCTTTCCAAGTATGATAGGATCTATAATGTTACAACATTTACCTTTGCTTCCCTTTCTTGTGCTCCAACAATCTTTTCATTATCTGCTTTGCAGCTTCTCGGTTCAACTCTTAGGCTTCTAAGGGTGTCCATTAATTAAGAGAGTCTTCTTCTTTCCTTTTCGCAACTGAATCTTCTTCCTAATCATGTTGGGATCTATTTGTGCCATACTGCTCCATTCAGCTACTCATCCTTTCTACTCTCTTGTTCTTCCTTGATGTATGCTTATGTGTTGTTACACACACATAGCTGTTAGCCAACAAAAAATGCAAATAAACACAATTACCCATCACATTGGCTTATTCGCAATAAGTATGTTGATGTGAAACCATTTGAAACATAAAATCTCAATTAGTATGTTGATTTATAGATAAAATAACCAATCGGTAATATGTCAAAACAAACATTATATCAACTATAATTTAAAATCAACACACATTTGTATATAGAAAAGAACTAGCAGATTAAATACTCATCCTGGTTGTGTGCATGAGAGCCTCTTCATGTCTAGTGTTGAACCTTCACTCTTATATCACTTGGTAACACACCCTCCCACGCCCTTAGGTTATTCTTGGGTAGTGGAATTTGTTACATCAAAATTTAACCAATCTCCAAGGTTTATTATAAAGATGGGGTCACAAAACCCTCTTTCTCCAATCTTGTCAACATCCAAAATAGATATTACCATTGTATTCACTGCGTCGATAACATTCCAATGATATACATTTTATTGCAATCTGATTCTCGGATTTAAAGTCATGTCAATTTGATATTTGCTCATTATTCCTTATCACATCAGCGAACATGTCCACATAGAAATGCCAAAAAACATATTTGGCTCTGCCACGTAACTCAAAATCTAGTGTGGCTCCTGCCACGTCATAGCGCCACTACATCATTGCATTGGAAAATACCCTGCTTAAACCTTTGTGACGCAATGGTGAATTTCCTATTATCTGTAGGAGAAATGCCCGTTTAGCGCTCTTTATTAGCCGTGCCCACACCCTAGAGGTGTTACGACAGACCCAACCATGGTCCCCTCATGAAATGTAATGTAAATATTTTTTTTTTTTCTAGATAAGACTATTCTATTATTCACATTAAAGGTGTACAATTACAACATGGCGAGAAAAAAGAACCAGTTGTCCAGAAGGATAGGCAGCATGAAACAGAAAGTGTCCAGAACATAGAGGTTGGACAAGACCGTGTTTTGCAGTCCCTCGCAGGGGATCCAGAGGAACACAATTTAGCCTTTCTGAGCTTACCAGTTTTACAAAAAAGACACACATGATTGACCTCGACACAACAGCAGATACAAAAAATTGTCAGTATTGACAAAAAGCCCTCGCTATTGGGCTGCATAACCTGAAAAGAAGCTGCATGGCTTGGATTAAGCTTCAGGAGTCTCCTCCACGATCCTGCACCATCCACCATCAGCTAGGTCCTGAGCTTGAGCCTCCTCGTTCGCAGTCGAACCCGGGGGCGCAGGCTCCATCATTGTGTCATTGACATTGCTGGCCGACGTTTCCATGTCTCACGAGGAACCTGCAATTGGCATCGAGACTGTTCCCTGGTCCTCCCAAAGAACTTTGGGTTCGCCCTGTTCTTGGGCTTCCTCGAGAAAGAGCACAGATACATGGGCAATGATCTGAGGATGGTTCAGGGAGCAGTTGAATGTGAAGATTGCAGAATCGAAGGAGGGCGAGGACGAGGAACCTAGAGAGCTAGGTTCAAGAAATTGACTGGGCCTCAGAATGCTCCCTCTTCCGCTGTGAGTGCGAGGGTGCTGACTAGAAGTAGCATCACCGGAAGAAGGTCGAGAAGGCGCACCCCGAGAGGTGCCTCTACGGCTGAGCATTCTTTGGCGGAGCTGAGGCATGACAGCAGAGACAGTGCCTTTGTGAATTATAGAACAGACCACCGGAGATATATGACTAAGACCATACACACAGACTATCGGACGGGAGCCCAAAGCAGTAGTGGGGGATGGGGAAATAGACAGAGGCTTTGAGCTAGCTGAGCAAAAGCCCAAACAACACAACACAAGGTACAACAGAAGAAACCCATGACGGAGTCTGGTTATTAGGCACCTTCCCCTACCTCGAGACGCTCCCGCCATAATTGTGGCATTCATGGGAGCTGAGAGCCAAAACAAGACAGCGTGTGTGGAGGTGAACGGATTATTAATATTGTCATCTTTCATTCCTTTAAACCAAGTGAAACCCACCTACTTGTGACCCTCCCTCCACATGGATTCGGCTCCGCTGTACAGGGTTGGCAGGTGGCGGCTCTTCTCAGCCCACTCCAGTCCCATCACAATGAAAACGGCCCTAGACACCCGCATCCGGGGAAATGTAATGTAAATATGATATATATATATATATATATATATATATATATATATATATATATATATATATATATATATATATATATATATATATATATATATATATATATATATCTATATATATATATATATATATATATATATATCTATATATATATATATATATATATATATATATATATATATATATATATATATAATTTTATTTTTCCCTCAAGGAAAAATCACAATTTTTATTAAGATGTTGAAAATTACATGTTGTAGATGCTTGGAAGCATATGTTGTAAGAGTGGTTGTTGCCACTAACTGTGTGATACTATCAAAAAACTATCCCAGGTTGGGAGACTAATAAGTTAATACATATGATATGTTTGATAAAAAATATATACATGAATAAACTAAGAAAATTATGATCACAGTGATATCTCAAAATATATATATATGAGGGCATGTCTGCCTCGAAATGTTGCTGATCATCATAATGTCTATTGAAGTATCTATAGAATTCTTGCTTTGTCTTCTCCTGGATCATCCAGAGCCCTCAAGGCTGGAGTGTGACCTCCTTGGATAATATGTCAGAAACCTGGTTGCGCTCCCCGTATATGTGGTGACAAGAGATATAGTCAAATTGATATTTCAGAAGCAAAGTCTCATCCAAAATATTTCGAAGTGTGTGCACGTGACATGAATATTGTTGGTTAAACCAATTTATGATGAGTTTGGAATCACCAAAAATATGAATGTGACGACATCCCTTCTCAAGTGCAAAATATAGCAAACGTCTGAGTGTAATAAGTTCTGCAAAGTTATTGGTTCCATCTCCCAACCCCATCTGGATTTTATAAAAATGATTTTTAGTAATATGAAGTAATACACCCCCTCCACAACCTTGTTGCTATGCTGAACCGCCGAAGTATGCCCAAGGGATGTTCCTGTCGATAATCTCAATAGAGATATTGCGTGGAGTGTGAGGGTGATCATCCTCTGGTATATTGTTATATATAGAGATGAGGTGTGTTGTTGCTTGAGGCCAAAGCAAAGAAGTGCCCAAAAAAAAAAGTTTATTTCTTTGAAGCCAAATGCACCAAGAAATAAGGAGGGGGAGGTTTGCAATCTTGATTAGATGTGCAGCAAACCACTACGATTGCCATGCTTCCAAATATTAGCTCCATGCCAACAATTGGGAAGGTGAATATTTGCAAATACATTATTCCATAAGGAGATGGTAATAGGACATAGAAGAAATAAGTGTTCAATAGATTCAGATGCTTGTTTGCATAGGATACACCAGGTTGGTCCAAAAAATGATCGCTTCTGAAGATTGTCCCCTGTAGGGGCTTTGTTGCGAAGTATACACCACATGAATAATTTTTCTTTGGGAGGTGCCTTCAGCTTCCAAAGAGCGCACCACCACCAATCAGAAGTAGGGGGTATGTGAGCAGAGTAGATGAGAGGATATCCCTCCTTAGGAGAATAGGAACCAAGCTGCGAGTGTGCCCAGATGAGCTCATCCTCTTCCTTAGTGATCCGAACATGTGATTCAGAGAGTGTGCTAATATAGGATTTCCAATCATTGTGCTAGATGTTAGGTACACCCAATAGTTCAGCAGATTTCCAGGCTTGATAGAAAATATTAGAATTGTCTGGATCAGCAATTTGAGCAAGTCTAGTGATACCTGTGTTCAAGAGGAAGTGTAGGATCTCAGGGGGAAGATGAAAATAATTCCCACATCTAGAACAAGGATCCATGCCAATACGAACCAGGTTACCAGATCCAATCCTCCGGGTTAATCCATCACAGATGTATGATAAAGAGTTCAATACCTCTCTCCAGACAGTAGATATATTTGTTTTGTTCCATGTAAGTTGCCTAATCCAATCAAGGAGATGGAGAGGGCTAATATACTTCTGAATGACCACCTCAGTCCATAGATTATTTGTAGTGAGGACATGCCATCCCATTTTTGTTGCTAATTCTTCTGCAAAGGCATCAAGATTTTTAATGCCCCGTCCTCCCTATTTCTTTGGGAGAGCAATGAGTTCCCATCTGACCCATGCATATGTATGACCTTCTTGATTTCCTTTCCATAAGAATCTGCAACATAGTTGTTGTATTCTATTCCAAATGCCCCTTGGAATCCAAGCCAAGGACATCCAGTACATCGGTGTAGCTTCTAATACAAATTTGATAAGAGTGAGTTGACCAACCCTAGAGATCCATCTATGATGCTAGATATTTAGTCACCTTTCAATTTTTTCCACAAGTCATATCCAATCAGTTATCTTGTATTATATGGGCTTGAGTCGAAAACCTAGATATTTAAGACCATCATCAAATGGGAGAATTGTGAAGGAAAATCTCTGATGAACAATGTGAGTTTCATTGTGGGAGAAACCAACAACAGTCAGTGTCAATTTATGTTGATTTCATTCCATGCTTGTAGCAAAGCAAAAGGATCTGAGAATAGAAGAAAATGCAGTTGTGTCACCAATCGATCCATTGAGGAAGATTAGGACATCATCAACAAATAGTAGATGGGTAAGGATGCAATTGTTGGTGATTTTAATACCCTGTAGTCTTCCCTGTCTTTTATCCTCAGATATAAGCCGACTCAAGCCTTCCATGACTAGCAAGAAAATCAGGGGAGAGAGAGGAAAACCCTATCTAAGGCCTCGTTCAGCATGGAAAAATGAAGAGGCAAAACCATTGATAAGAACACTATAAGAAACATTGGAAATACAACACATGATCCATTGGGTGAAGGCTATGGGGAAGCCCAAATGAGTCAAAAGCATTCTCAAGTATAGCCATCTAGTATGATCAAAAGCCTTTGCTAAGTAAATCTTTAGGATCATACCATTTAGCCTCTTGATTTTGATGGAATGGAGGACCTCCTCGGCGATGACAACAACTTCATGAATCTAACGATGATTAAGGAAGGAAAACTGTTTCTAAGAGATGTATTCAGATAAAATAGGTTTAAGGGGGTTGGCAATAATTTTGGTTATGATCTTATATATGAAATTGCATAGTGAGATGGGCGTAAAGTCATTGAAGGTCAGAGGGGAATAAAATTTGGGAATAAGTGCAATGAAGGTTGAGTTAAATGCATCATACATTCGGCCACTTACCTGAAAATCTTCAATAACCTGTAGCAGATCATTGCCAAGCACATCAAAAAAAGCTAGATAAAATTCAACAGGCCATCCATCCAGTCCAGGGCTCTTGTCTTTATTGAACCATTTAAGGGTTCCTTCCAATTCGCCCATAGAAACTGGCTTGATGAGATCCTTTGTAGCTTCTTGATTGACGAATCTAGGAAACAACCCTACCACTTTGATAATCTCAGCAAGAGTAGCTTCCTGTGGTGCTTTATAGAGCCAACTGAAATGAGAGGTACTAAGAGTGGCCAGATGATTGAATGATTGAACTCGGTGATCAGAATCATTCTCCAAACTCCAGATAATATTGATGCCTCGTCGACCATTTGCAGATTGATGATAAAACTTTGTATTGTCATCCCCAGATTGAAGCCAAATGGCTCAACTCCTAAGTCTCCAGGTTTCTTCTCTATCCTTTAGGATTCTGGTCCTCTCTACTTCAATTTTGATAAGGCGATCTTTTGCTTCAATAGATTCAAATCCCTAACCATCCGCTCCAACCAGATTAGAAAGTTCAAGTTCAATATCATTAAGGAGGTGATCGTCCCATACTAATTTTTCTCTGGCCCAATTGCTTGTTTTGTGCTTGAGGCAGAGAAGTTTTTTAGCAAAAAATTCAGTGTGTGTCTGTCCAGGAATAGGAGGAAGGGATTTCCAATAATCAATGACCATTTTGGTATACTCCTTATCCTTGAGCCAAGTCGAGTTAAACTTAAAAGGATATTTTGGCTTGCGATCTGCACTTCCAAATTCAAGGTAGATTGGAGAGTGGTTAGATAAACATCCTGATCCCACCCATTAGTTATACATGTATAATCGACCAAGAAGGGCTTCTTTGGTAAGGAAACAATCCAGCCTTCTCGCAAGAATTCCTCATCCTTGAGCCAGGTCGAGTTAAAATTAAAAGGATATTTTGGCTTGCGATCTATACTTCCAAATTCAAGGTACATTGGAGAGTGGTCAGATAAGCCTCCCGATCCCATCCATTGGCGTACAGGGATAATCGACTAATAAGGGATTCTTTAATAAGGAAACAGTCTAGCCTTCTGGCGAGCATAACCTCTCCATTCCTTTGATTATGCCAAGTATGTTGTGTTCAAGCCATAGGAATATCAACAAAGTGATGATCTTCCAAAAGGAGACTGATGGAATTAGAAAGTGGATCAACATGTGCATTGTGTCCCCAAGATTCCACATGGCCAATGGAGAAATTAAGATCTCCCCCCAAGATGATGTTATCTGCTTGAATATATGTAGTATTGAGGAGATTTTCCCAATAAGCAACCTGATTAATGCATGGACCATATACATTGATCAGTCTCAAATCCCTCCCAAGATCAGAAGAAAATATGTATGCCCCGATAATACCATCCCTTGCCAAATATTAAGCAGCTTGATTGCCCTAGGATTGTAACCAAAAGCAATGCCTCCATAGCGGCCATGAACTTCAAGAGCATGAAAGTGCCAACCAGATACAAGGGCTTCAAGGGTAGGGATGATCTAATCAATGAGAGAAGGGTTTCCTCAAGGAATATGATGTCTTTCCTCTCGAGTTCAACTAGTCTCCTAAAGGCTAGGTTTTTAGCAGGACTAGCCATCCCATGACAATTGTAGGATAACCACTTCATGGAGAACCAGAGGTAGGGTAGGTCATAGCTCTAAGGACCCTATCAATGGGAAGTTGTTTGCCTTGTGCTACATCTAATCCAGCTTGGATTATAGCCTTTGAGATATGGGAATGTCTGCCTCTGGTAGGTTTGGTGGTTTTAGGAGGGGGAACAATGCCAATACCGCAACAATTGTCTGATGAAGATTTGACTAGGGATCAGAGGAGGTATGGATGACTCGGTTGAGAATCATTTGAAGTCTCAGAAGAGGGTGCAGAGATAGGGGCATCATGGATGACAGGGGGGTATCAGAGAATGTGGTAGGAGAGGATACAAGGGAGCAGATAAGGGGGGAACGAACAAATGCAAGAGATGAGATGCAGTGTGATGAGAATCAGAAATAGAGGTAGAAAAAAGAGGGAGAGAAGAGGATGGATTACCCGAAATGATGCCATCCGTGACCACACATGATTTGGTGATTTGAGGAGAGGGTGGGCGAACAAGTTCCTTTCTCGTTCCATGCATCTATGCTTTTGTCTTTGGGGGGCGCCCAACAGCCTTTATGGGCCTCTTCTCCTGAGATCCTGATGGAATATCTGGTGCATTGTTATCAAGTTGAGATACATAAGTAGAGATGGAGGCAAGCAATGGAAAATCCTTGTACAGGTGTCCAATCTTATGGAACCGTCAACATATGTAGGGAACCCCC
Source organism: Pinus tabuliformis (assembly GCA_031772625.1). Classification (NCBI taxonomy): domain Eukaryota; kingdom Viridiplantae; phylum Streptophyta; class Pinopsida; order Pinales; family Pinaceae; genus Pinus; species Pinus tabuliformis. Next base: position 476,347,775 of record CM062818.1, on the reverse strand, counting down.
TCATAATCAAGAATCTTTAAGCGATTAGTGTTCCTCCACTATATATTTAAGTTTTCCTCCAAACCTTCACGAGTATCTAGATGAACCAAGATGCGAGACATAGCCATGTTTCTAGTGAATATAGGATTTATCATAGTCCAAAAACGTCCCCAATGCATTTCCGATGTGCTTAAATATGTCCTTGGACCAAAAGTGTAGCAGAAGGCTAGGCAGATGAACCTAGATTGGGCCAGCCCCCAGATGTTCATGATCCGAGTCAAAAAGAGGGATCCATCTCTTAAGTAAGACCAGATCAAGTTCTATGTGCCAAAATTTAGATAATACCGAGGGTACATAATCAAGCCATTGAAAGTGGAGCGTGAACCATCCACGAGATAAAGTAACCACCAAAGATAGATCTTCCAACTCTTGTCCCCAAATCTCCAAAATTTATTTCCTGAGACAGGAAACACTATAGGAACGTCCCCGAACCTGACCAACCAGAACCCTGTCTATAGTGTTGAGCACGTCTCCCATCTGTAAGTTGTCACCAAGGGTTAACGAAATCTTTTTGTTCCCAGCCTTAATTCCCTTGTACTTCTTCACGGTCCGGGCATTTTTCCAGTGGGAGGATTGACAGGGGAATTAGAGGCAATGGCTTGTTCTTCACGAATGCTAGAACCTTCTCCCAAGTCAAGAAGCGATAGGGAGGAACCTTCAAAATAGCCAGATGTGATAAGGATGGACACCAAAGATGGGGGTATCGGAGCAGATGGTGCCAATCAAAGAGTGCAATGAGGCCCAAATCCAAAGGGTAAGATTGGTAACGAAATGAAAAGGAAGGGGTACCTGAGAGATCTGGTGTATAAGTGGTTGGAGACGGGTCCAAGTAGTTGGCAAGGAAATGAAGGGAATCTAGAGAGGTAGGAGTATAGACAGAGCTCGGAAAGAAGAAGTATGCATCAGGTGATCCAGAAACTGACAAGGAGGAAGAGGAATGTCTGACCGGCGGTGAAAAATTTTAAGCTAGAGCACAAGGGTGAGAAAAAACAGATGCCGAGAAAACCCTAGGGTCGCCCGCCAGAGATGTAGGTAGCTGCAGAGAGATCGAAGAGGTTGTGACTGGCAGATGAGGTGGAGATATTGTCCATATACACACAGAGTTGAAGGGATCCTTGAAGTAGTCCACCATATCAACCTCCATCTCAGCCGACAAATAACGACAAGATATCCACAAGATATTCAGGCCAACCGACAGTTTCCAAGACTTCAAAAAAGTGCACCGATGTATTCCCTAGATGCCAGAAAATGGAAGGTGGCCAACAGGTAGCTGCAGTCACCAAGGGTGGATGGAAAGTATCTTAACCGTAGTCGCAAGAGAAGGGAACCCTAGCAGTATGCAGTCGAGGGCTAGGGTCCTTCTGTCGCAAAGCCATCAGGATCATCCAATAAAATCCCATGTCAAATTGAAATACCTTAAATGAACCATAACCCACAATACCTTATATCTATATAATAAAAATATGGGATGAATAATGGGACACAGATTCCAGAGCTAAGAAGGTTACTTGCTTCAGATGGGTTAAGTTTTCCTTGTTGAAGGAAAATTTGGATAGCTTCATGGAAACCATTGAATGCTAGTTGGTGCATTTTTAAATAGATTGGTCTTCTTAATTAAATTGGGCAGCAGGAGGATGCAGGCCATGCTTGGTTGGAATTGTTGACAAGGCAGATGAGGACAAAAAATTATGAAAAGAATGGGAAACCTGCCATCTTGTCAGAATGTGCAGGCCACCCACTGCACCAAGCTAACCAATAACAAATGATTTTGGAAAACAAATAGATAGGTGGAATCATTGGAAAGGTTGGAAAGACTGTGGTAGATAGAGGTAACTGTTTGAAGGTTGTGCAAAGTTTTTGGGAGCAACTGGGAAAAACTTTGTAGGAAGGAGAGGGGTGGATGCACTGGAACAAATAGGAAAGAGGAGAAAGAAAACATAGGAGAGTTAGTTCTCTGGTCTAGTAACAAAGTAGAGAAAAACATAGGAACTTGGAATGCAATTTTAGGGATAGAGAACTGGATTCGTTCTATTGTTCAGAGGGAGAAATTTGAACGATGCGTTCCAAAATTCCACTAGAGAAGCAAATTTTCTGGTTGGCAGAAGTCTGGAAGGAAACATTTAAGGTGAGGAGGAATTTGCCTCTCGAGTCCCCATGACCCAGAGGGTGGAGATGGCATTTCTCAAAAATCTGTGAGGGTTGGGGTGGAGGAAATTATCTTGGAAAAGTCCTGGAAGTTTTCTAAATACTTTTTGTTGCGTTTATTATTTTGGTTTTGATTCTGGAGTCCCTAGTTTTGGGTGGAACCTCTGTGTCTATGTGCACTAGTCTATTTGTAGCTCAGTTGAAGGGAGGAGATGGCAAAATCTTTGGTTCTTGGTACATTTAGTAGTTGTGCTATAGTCCCTAAGAATTAACCTCTTAGGCTCTAGAATCTAGCCTGGGGGTGATAGTTGTAAGTGAGGATTGGATACAACTTCTATGGTTGGGTGGAGAGTCCTTGTCCCAGACTCAGTTGCCCAAAGTTATTAAGATAAATGTTCTTCTTATATATGTGATGTTAATGAATGTATGTTTTCCCTTTCTGATTTGAATCAATGGTATTAATATATGATGAATACATGTGATAATGCTTTGGTCACAGTTCATAGTAATATGGTTTGGAAAAGAAAGTTTTGGTTACATGCAATGGTGTGATGTTTGTGGTATATGCTAACTTCACTAGTGTAAAATCATACCATTGTGTAACAATAAGATTCTCTCTGAATTGTAATCCTATTGATGTTATGTCGAATGACTTATCCAGTATTCATTAAAATATGTTGTGGTTTTGGGCTTGAAATCTGTTTATCTAAGAATAGGCAGCAGTAAACCTTGTTATATGTGTCATTGGATAAAATGCCCAAATGCTCGATATCCTGGTTTAATGTTTATGGTTAAATATTGGCGTGTGAAGTATATATATAGTCAAGCCATGTCATGGTGTTGAATCGTGTCACTGCACATGATACTACCAAAACTCTGGCATTGTATGTTTACTTATTGACTCTATTAGTGCAATCGCATGGCCTATAGGCTCGTAGGTGATCCAGTTCAATAGTAAAATGAATTGTATGCTATGACTAAATTCATACATGTTTGCAAGCCTCTTAAATGAGTGAACAATATTCTCTGATGCGACATGCTATTCCTCATTCAGTGCAAAACTGAGTGAAGATATGTTGACGCATTTTGGCATCGAATAGTGACCATGGGTCTACACAAATGAATACATGTATTTATTCGTATGAGAAGAACAATAGATCTCCTCTCATTTTTGTCATAGAGTAACTGAGAACACTTATATATGTAGATTGATATGTGTATTTGAATGATGATAAGTTTGGGCGTGGTTGAACCTAAGAGTTCCATGCCCAAGAAGTGGAACAATCCAGTCATTCGTAAAATGTGAAATCAAGGAAAATTAATACATGGTGTATTACCATGTCGAAATCCTTAATTTCCTAGTTGAAAACCTTTACATTGGATATTAAAAATATACATACATATATATATAGTCGTGGTGGAGGTTGGTGGCGAGTGGGAGACACCACACACTAATCGGACGGTCTGGAATCACTGCCCAGAAATTGACGATATGTGCCCCCCTCCTTGTGACGTCAACGAGGACGGTACCCCCTGCGCATACCGTCGATCTATTTTGAAGGAATGACAACCAAGCCCCCCCCCCCGCGCAAACCATCGATCTCCTCGATCAACCATGACCATGAAATATATAAATATGGTGTGGGGTCCATCACATATGGGTGACATGGCATATAATAGGTTGATATAATGTCTGCCAATAGTGTGGATTATGTGTGTGTGTGTGTGTGTAATGTTGTACGTCGGTTCAGGTATGGTATGGGGCGTGAGTACCTTCACTGGTTGGCAACATACAACATGGAACTTCCATGTACATATATGTGTGTGTGTGTGTGTTTTATATATTCTACATGCACAATGTCGATAAGGGAAGAGGTTACCTATAGAATGGTAAGCATGTACTATTTTATAAGGAGAAGGGCATAGTCTAAAGATTATGCCAAATTCTCAAAGCTATATATATATAGATATATAAACAAAAGTAAGTGATTGTGATCCAAGTTATAGTACTTTGGTGTAAAAGAAGAGTGGTAAACTTAATTAAATAAATTCAAATCCTTGAAAGGAGAATTGATAAGGAAAATGGATATAAGAGACAAAAAAAATGTATCCCATTTTTCTAAAAAAACAAGAAAAATTGGATTAGTAAGTGGACATCCCACTGAGGCAGGTGAGGTGTTTACAGGTGGAATCAGAGCATCCATGTTCAACACTTGCACTATATGGGCTTTGTTCGGGGAAAAATAATAGCAAATCTTTGCAATGGAAATTTAAGATGATTTCCAGAAATCTAGTAAGATAAATATTAGGTGTTAAAAGTCGGTCTAAACTACTTAACTACATGCCTAATTGATATATTGACTCTGTGATTTATCTAAGTAGCATAAAACTAAACAGTTGACATGTTTCACTATCATGAATAAATTAATAGTTAAAACAAATTTGAATTTTGCAGGCCTATATATCATAATCACAATTAATGATTTGTTGCCTTGTGAATAACCATGTGTTGATGTGGATTGTTTTGTTGTAGACAGTCTGTTACAACAACTCTGTAAGAGCAGGACCATGGGCATAATTTTGTTGTTTGTTTATTTCTTACATGCTAACAATTGTGTGTGATTGACAACACATCATAAGCAATAGAAGACAGAGAAAAATACAAAAGTGAGGACTGGAATGGTATCATATATTTCCGATCAGTCATAACCTGGACACGAAGAGGTCAGGACAAATGAAGAAGAATGATTAATTTACCAAGGGGGAGGGGCTCACTCTCCAGATTGGATGGATACTCTGAGGAGCCTAAGGGATGAATTTAGAAGCTTCAAGGCAGATAATGAGAGACTGGTGAGAGCCTAAGAGAAACAAGTTGAGGTAAATGTAATCATTCTACAAAGTCTCTCAGATTTGCAGATATAAAGGCAACTTGAGATGAGGGCTAGTCATAGAGATATGAGGAGCCTTCGAGATTCAGAAGAGAAAATAAATGGGGGAGATGGTAGTAGATACAGGAAGATGCATAGGGAGGGAAGTGAAGATACTATGCAAAGAAATGCACCATTGAGCACCCCAAGAGGAAGAACCAACACTTATATGCATCACTCTAGTAGACCATCTAGTTCTACTACCAGGAGGCACCACCATCACTCTCATCATCACCATCGTCATTATCAAGGAAGAAAGGAAAAGGATTATATGCTCGAGGAATTCAAGAAATCCAAGCCACCCACATTTGATGGGGATATGAATAAATCAGAATAGGCAGAAGCTTGGCTACTTGGCAATGAAGAATTTTTGTAGAATTCATGATTATTCTGAAAACATGAAAGCCAATATTTCCACCTATAACTTAATGAGAAAATTAGACATATGGTGGGAAGATTTGAAAAATTTCAGAGGCATTGTTAAGAAAGAATTGACTTGGAATGAATTTGAAAATCTCTTCAGAGATCAATATTTGTCCGAGCGATACTATGATGGCAAGGAAAAAAAGTTCTATGAACTCAAGATGAAACACTCAGACTTTGTATTGATTACAGGCAATTAAATAAAGTGACCATCAAGAACTAGTACCTGTTGCCACAGATAGATGACTTATTTGACTAGTTGAGGGGAGTAACAATGTTCTCCAAGATTGACTTGAGGTCTGGGTACCATCAGGTGCATATCAAAGATGAATATATTCATAAAACTGCCTTTTAGACAAGATATGGACACTATGATTTTGTAGTGGTACCCTTCGGGCTTACTGATGCCCTTGCCACGTTGATGTGTTTAATTAATAATGTGTTGTGTCCTTATCTGGACAAGTTCATGATTCTCTTCGTAGATGACATATTGGTGTCCTCGAAGACTGAAGAAGAGCATGAAAAGAATATGGTTGCAGTACTATAGTTGCTGAAGGAGCACAAGCTCTATGCAAAGCTCAGCAAGTGTGACTTATTCCAATCACAAATACATTATTTAGGGCATATTTCCTCCAAGGAAGGGATATCAATTGACCCAGAGAATATCAAGGCCATAATGGAGTGGCCAACACTGAAGAATGTGAGTGAGATCAAATCATTCATGGGATTGGCAGGTTATTATATGAGGTTCATCAGGAACTTCTCCAAGATAGGCCATCCTATCACATCGTTGTAGAGAAAAGGAAAGATACTTAAGGGGACAACTCAGTGTGCAACAAGCTTCAAGCAATTGAAACAGTTCCTCACAAATGCACCAGTGATGAGGATTGTAAATCTGGACAAGGATTTGGTGTATGCACAAATGCCTACAAGGTAGGTTTCTGTGGAGTCTTGATGCAGAAAGGATAGGTAGTTTGTTATGAGTCTATGAAATTGAATGAGCAAGGTGTAAATTACATGACTCGTGATTTAGAGTTGGACGCCATCATTCATGCATTTAAGATGTGGAGGCATTACCTCCTTGGCATGAAATTTACACTTATGATAGACCATAGTGAGCTCAAGTATTTGTTTGAGCAACCCAAGTTGAACGCGAGGCAAGCTAAATGGTTGGCCATACTTAGCAAGTTCAACTTTGAGATCAAGTACATCAAAGGCAAAGAGAATAGGGTTGTTGATGCACTTAGTAGGAGGATTTAAGTGAATCACCTGGCATTCATAAGCTCTTACGAAGTGGACCTAGTAGAAAGAGTAAAAAAATGCAGGGAAACATGATGAAAAATACTTGATTTTAGACTTTTGTGATCCATATTGATTATGAGATTGTCTTTTAGATTAATCACTTCATTAATTTTTATTCGACATTGACCAAAACTTAATGACATGATTAATCTAAAAGACAATCTCATATTGATGAAAAATATCAACAAATTAGAGAAAAGTTGCAACAAGATGGCAAGGATGGGGAATATCACCTCATTAATGACAACCTAATTAGGTTCAAGAACAAAATTTATGTGACAAATAATGATGAATTGAAAAGGTTCATAATGAGAGAGTTCCATGTCAAGCCATATTCAGGCCATCCAGGGTACCAAAAGATTCTCACAACCATTAAAAAGTTATACTATTGGCCAAATTTGAAGAAAGAAGTAGTTGATATTTTTGTTATATGCATAGAATGCCAACAAGTTAAAGTAGAATGAAAACATGCAACAAGTTTATTGCATCCCATTCCCATTATAGAATGGAAATGGAAGGTAATCTCCATGGATTTCATCATAGGTTTACCGAGAACCTTCAGACAACATGATGCAATTATGGTGGTGATTAACAAGTTGAGCAAGGTGGCTCATTTTGTGGTGGTCAAGTCCACCAATTCCACCTATGAGGTGGCCCAAATTTTCATAAAAGAGAACGTGAGGTTGCATGGAGTTCCAAAGAAAATCATCTCAGATAGAGATGCTAAGTTCACTTCAAGATTTTGGAAGGAATTGTTTGCAGGTTTGGGGACAGAGTTGGGATTCAGTACAACATATCATCCACAAATGGATGGGAAAACAAAGAGGAAAAATAGAATCATTGAAGACATGTTGAGGATGTATGTGATGCATCAACCCAAGAAGTGGGAGGAACATCTTCCACTTGTAGAGTTCGCATACAACAATGGGTACCAAGAATCCATTTGAGGCATTGTATGGGAGGATTTGCAATATTCCTATTAGCTAGAGTGATCCAGTGAACGGGGTCCTTATTGGGTTTGATATGATCAAGGAAATAGAGCAACAAATTTATATCATCAAGCAAAATTTAAAGGTGGCACATGACAGACATAAAAACTATGAAAATTAACATAGGGTAGATAAAGAGTTCCAAGTTGTGGAACATGTTTACTTAATAATCGAACCCAAGAAGAGTTCCTTGAAGATTGGGACACGTGACAAATTGGCACCACGATATTGTGGACCTTTTGAGATCCTTGAAAGGATTGGACCAATGGCCTATAGGTTGGCCTTACCTACATCAATTAAAGTCCATGATGTTTTTCATGTTTTTTTGCTCAAAAGATATGTGAAGGATTCTGATCATGTAATTGATTAGTTTGTGCTATAGGTGGAACCCAAGGGAAAATTCCAACCAGAGCCACTTTGCATACTATACTGAAGGACTCTCATGCTCTAGAATCGAGCAATAGAGAAAGTCATAGTGCAATGGGGGCACTTTGGGCCCGAGAAAGCCACTTTTGTTTAATGGTTGAATCAAATGTGTATATAATTGTAAATATTATATAGAGCAGTATATATGAAGCTCCACAAAACAATATGTGAGTTTTTATTATGTTTTTGTGTTGCATATGGACAAAGAACACCAAGGACGATGTTCCACCAAGGGGGAGGGGTTACTTGCTTGTGACGGGTTAAGTTTTCCTTGCTGTAGGAACATATGAACAACTTCTTGACAACCATTGAATGCTAGTTGGTGGATTTTTAAATAAACCAGTCTTTTGAATTAAATTGGGCAACAGGAGAAAGATGTAGGTCGTGCTTGGTTGGAATAGTTGACAAGGCAGATGAGGATAACAATTTATGAAAATAATGGGAAAATTGCCAACTTGTTAGAATGTGCAGGCCACCCACTGCACCAAGCTAACCAATAACAAATGATTTTGGAAAACAGATAGATATGTGGCACCATTGGAAAGGCTAGAAAGACTATAGTAGACAAAAGTAACTATCTAAAAGTTGCACAAGGGTTTTGGGAGTAGCTGGGGAAAATTGTACAAGAAGGAGAGGGGTGGATGGGTTGGAATAGATAAGCAAGAGGAGAACGATAACATAGGGGAGTTAGTTCTCTAATCCAATAATAGAGAAAAGAAAATCATAAGAGCCTGGAATAAAAATTTCGAGATAGAGAATGGGATTCGTTCTATTGGTTAGAGGGAGAAATCTGAACTGTGTATTTCAACATTCCACTAGAGAAGAAGATTTTCTGGTTGGCAGAAGTTTGGAAGGAAACATTTCAGGTGAGGAGGAATTTTCCTCTCGAGTCCCCATGACTCAAAGAGTGGAGATGGAATTTCTCATAAATTCCTGAGGGATGGGGTGGAGGAAATTCTCCTGGAAAAGTCCTGGAAGTTTTCTGAAGACTTTTTGTGGTGTTTACAGTTTTGGTTTTGGTTCTGGAGTCCCTAGTTTTAGGTGGAACCTTAGTGTCTATGTGCACTGGTCGATTTTCAACTCAGTTGGAGGGAGGAGATGGAAAAATATCTGGTTCTTGGTTCATTTGGTATCTGTGCTTTAGTCCTTGAGCATTAACCCCTCAGACTCTAGAATTTTCCTCGGGGGTGATAGCTACAAGTGAGGATTGGATACAACTATCTATGGTTGGGTGGACAGTCCTTGTCCAAAACTTAGCTGCCCTAAGTTCTTAAAATAAGCATTCTTCTTATTTCTGTGATGTTAATGAATGTATGTTCTCCCTTTCTATTTTGAATCAATGGTATTAATATATGATGAATACCCGTGATAATTCTTTGGTCACAATTCACAATAATCTGGTTTGGAAAATAAAGTTCTGGTTACATGCAATGGTGTGATGTCTGCGATAAATGCTAACTTCACCAGTGTAAAATCATACCACTTTGTAACAATATCGATAAAAGATTCTCTTTGACTTGTAATCCTATTGATGTTATTTGAAATGACTTCTCCACTCTCCATTAAAATATGTCATGGTTCTGGGCTTGAAATCCATTTATCTAAGAATAGGCAGCAGTGAACCCTTCTATCTATGTGGTTAGATAGAATGCCCAAATGTTCGATATCCTAGTTTAATGTTCTTGTTTAAAATATTGATGTACGCCTGTGAAGTATATATATAGTGGAGTCATGTCCTGGTGTTGAATCGTGTCACTGCACATGATACTGCCAAAACTATGGCATTGTATGTTTACTTATTGACTTTGTTGGTGCAATCGCATCGCCTATAGGCTCTTAGGTGATCCAGTTCAGCAGTGAAAGAAACTATATGTTATGACTACATTCATAAATGTTTGCAAGCCTATTAAATGAGCAGATGATATTCTCTGTTGTGGCATGTTATGCCTCATTCGGTGCGAAACTAAGTGAAGATATGTCGACACATTTATTCGTACGAGAAGAACAATAGATCTCCTCTCGTCGTTTTTATAGAGTAACTAAGAACACTTATATATGTAGATTGATATACGTATTCAAATGACAATAAGTCTGGGCGAGGTTGACCCTAGGATTTCCTTGCCCAAGAAGTAGAACAACCTAATCATTCGTAAAATGTGAAATTGAGGCAAATTACTACATGGTGTACTACCATGTCGAAATCCTTAATTGCCTCACCAAAAACCTTTACATTGGATATTAAAAATATATATACATATATATAGCCATGGTGGAGGTTGACGACATGGAATCACTGCCTGGAAATCGATGGTGTATGGGCCTCCCCCCATAAATGGGGAGGCGACTAGGATCTTTGTGGACCCCCCCTCCCCCTTGGTGATGTGAGCAAGGGTACCCCCCATGCAAATCATTGATCTCCTCGATCAACTGTGATTGTCAAATATATAAATGTGGTGTGGGGTCCATCACATATGGGTGACGTGGCATATAATAGGTCGATATAATGTAATCCAATAGCGTGGATTGTGGATAATGTGTGTGTGTGTGTGTGTGTGTATTGTTGAATGATGGTTCAGGTATGGTATGGGGTGTGAGTACCTTCACCTGTTGGCAACCTACAACATGGAACTTCCATGTAGGAATTTCCATATAATGCGGAACCTATAGATATGTGTGTGTGTGTGTTTTACATATTCTACATGCACAATGTCGATAAGGGAATAGGTTCCCTGTAGAATGGTAAGCCTATACTATTTTATAAGGAGAAGGTCATAGTCTAAATATTACGACAAATTCTCAAAGCTATATATATATTTGTGTGTGTGTGAGTGTGTATAACAAGCGACTATGATCCAAGTTCTAGTACTCTGGTGTAAAAGAAGAGTGGTAAGCTTAATTAAAATAAATTCAAATTCTTGAATTTAGGAGAATTGATAAGGAAGATGTATATAAGAGACAAAAAAAAAATATCCCATTTTTCTAACATAACAAGAAAAATTGGATTAGTAAGTGGACATCCAACTAAGGCAAGTGGGATTTTTGCAGGTGCTATATATGAGCTTGACACTAGATATGAGGCACGAACAAAAACTTTCCTATTCCTTAACCTCAAAAATTGATGCCACACCTTCTGTTACCTTCTATGTGGCATGACTTGTGGTGCCACCTAGAGGCATGTCATCCAACACCATATCACATGTCTCTCCTGCTCCTTGATGATGTCGGGTTGAAATAAGGTTGATGTCCCTTTGCCACATGACATCCTCTAATGGTGCCACATGTCATCCAAAAATGTACTCTTTGGCCACCCAAAGAGTGCCACATCAACAATATTCCACATCACCATCCATGCGGCATCCATGTAGCCTTGCCGAACCTATGTGGCACCTACCACCTTAGCCTTCGCGAGGGGGTCCCATAGGAACAAGCCCTTCATGAAAAACTATGATTTCACATTATATGAAAATTTGGTGCCTGAAGCATGATTTCAACATTAGCTATGAATTCATTCTTTGTCCCTCAGGATGGAGATATCGTTGTCCTGCCACACCATAGTGATATAGTGCCACAATGAGGCCTTATGCCAATCGGGCATGCATGCTACATGAAATTTCTTGTCAAGTGATAAGGGAAAACTTTGTCCTGCGCCCTTTGTCAATTGTGCCTGTGTCTAAAGAATCCACTATATATAACTGTCGAGGGAGGCGCAATGCACCATGAAGTTTCACGTCAGATGAGGAGAATAATTTCACTCCACGCCTTGTTAATAGTGCCCGAGTTTGAACGGCCAATGCATACCGCAAACCAGTGAAGGCGTGACACACCATATAAATTTTCCATCCAATGATAAGGAATTCCCTGTTTGTTCCCTCGTATCTTCATCGAGACTAAGTTACTTCATATAAGGTCATTAAAAGGCTTATACAACCAAATATAATCATGTAGTTTCAATACAAAAGCATAAAGAATCCAAGAGTTCCTAAGACTTTGTCAAGCTTTACTTGGGTATGAGTGAGACTTGGCACATACCCACAATGAGATTTAAATCTCCATTAAAAAAAACATGCATTACAGACGTCATATGAATGACTATAATGACATCAATAACTCACAAAACTAGTCTACCATTAAACATTGATTGTGAGTTAAGCACTGACAGATTACTTCTATGTAATTTTAGTTACAACAACATCTCATTAAACCTTTACATATGCCTATATTACACATTACACTAGGGAATAACAAAATACATTTCATTATTAAACAAGACAACACACCTTTCATTTCATAAGCATGCCAATTATCAGAGTACTGGAATTAGCAATCAATAGCATGTCTTTATGCAACCAGTCACATTTGCTTATAAAATCAAGAAACATTTATATCATCCACGTGATATTGATTTTCCAGTTTAGCCAAACGAGCATACATAGCAGGTAGCCCATCAAGGACTTGCAGTATTTTTTAATGATCATTCAAGAGTTAACATTGAGCCATACCTTAACCATTAACAAACTAGTCATGTAATCTCTCACATTCATATATACACATGTCATGGCACTTATATGAATGGATAGAGATGGTTGGAAACTCAAGGTGGTACTTCTACTCTCCACCCAACCATAGGCCAGCTACACCATAATATTTCTTCCAAATGTCCACCCTTGAGCCAGATGCACGATCTAAGGGATTGCTTTCTCAGGGATTCCAACTAGGTTTAGTTGGGGTATTGCTCAGTTTTCCATGAGTATGGGTTTTCTTTATAGGTGGTTTTATCAACTCTATTTTCAAGGAAAGCACTTCAGGAACCTATAGCACACTGTATGGGTGGTTTATTAACTTACTTGGCAAGCACTGAGTTGTTTATTAGCCATTTTTAGCAAGAATCCCAGTGGATTGCCACCCTTCCTAGTGGTTTAAGAACCTTACAACAAGCAATTGAGTGCTTTATTAGCTTACTTGGAAAGAACTAAGTGGTTTATCATCTTCCTCAACAAGCACTTAGTGGTTTATCAACCCTTTTCAACAAGCACTAATCACCCAATTCCTCCTCTTAGCCTCCCACTGATATTTGGACACACACAATCCAATAGCTCTAATGCATCAATATTGGGACTTACACCCCATTAGTGTCAACACACTTTCTCCAGCATGCAACCACCTTGCTCTTGCACTCTACGCTGGTTTCCTTCTCCAATGTTCTCGCACTCTATCTGTCTAGCATTTTGTTGTTCAAGTCCCCTATTTTTCTTACCATTCTTTCTTTTTCTTCCAAGCTCTTCATGTCCTCATGCAAGAATGTTTGTTTCCCCTTCCCTTCATGTTATGGAAGCAAGGAACATGTGCATCTCCTCTGCCCAACATTGCTAGCTAATTGTTTGGTGGTGGGCGCCTCGCTATGCTAGTCAACACCACTCACAACCCTCCCTCATACTGTGGATCCATCTTTCCCACTCTTCAGGCTAGCCAAATATAAAATTAATTTTATAATCACAGTCATCATTTATCATTACAAAATCAATGGCTAGTACAAGGGGTGTTACACTAACAACATTCTTAGGAAGATGATAAAATGTTACTCTAACATCATTCTTAGGAAGATGATAGATGGATTGTGAACTTTAATTAACCTTTTAATAGCCAATTTATTTGAGGAAATGGCTAGCTCTATATAGTTCAAATTTAAGAAAAGCATTTGGAAATGTCCCTAGGGGAATTTGCTCTATGTTCCTGTTGAGGGCCCCGAAGTCGGGTCAACAACAAAGGGGATACCCACCCGGTCCGGAACCTGGTTGGCGGCTCCTTACCCGTTTGGAGTAGCGGGTCCGACTGGGGATAACGGGACCAGCTTCCCGATGCATGGGATGTGTATGTGTGTGTAAAGTTTGATTATGTTAGTTCTGAAGACATTCTATAACTACTGTAAATCTGACTTGCAAACTGACTCTAAGCTACTGTAATCTAATGGGAACAACACACAAGATCTACATAAACCCGGGATACATCTTTTCCATTATGCAACCTAGAAAGATTTCATACGATAACTGGTAATAAAGATTATTCAGCTATCATAAGAATATAAACCATTTAAGATGAACTGCTCTGCCTAAGAAGTTAGACAAAACAGTTGTGAAAAGCACATCGCATAATCAAATCATTCGCATATCAAGCATAAATAAATAAGTCCACCGTACAGAAGTGCCAAATGATAACCCATGTGTTCATACATTAACATGCAAACAATATCAGCTGTATATCACTCTAAGAATGCAAGCAGGAATTTAATCAAGAGATAAAAGTACCATTTATGACTAATTCTTACTCACAGACTTCAAGCAATAACGATCTACCTCTACTTGCTCTAATATCTACCAAGAGTACAGAAGTGCAACATCAGTAGCAGACATTAAGACACAAACATAAATAAATCTCGATCCATCCATTCATCAAAACCTCCTCTGAGGGTGCAGAAGTGCATGTTCCGAGGACAAGTTTTCGACAAATTTCTGGACCCTTCTCCAATGCGATGAGAAGGGTTGAAATACTACTATCTAATCCTAATAATAGTATTATTACAAAATTTAGGACACGGTTCTCAAATGACCGCCCTTTTTCTAATTCAGTAAAACAAAAAACAAGAAAAAACAACTTTCTAAATGAAATTACTTCTTAATTTGGTCCCTGAAATTGCAGTTTTCAAGCATGGGCTTGAGAAGAGTCGGTTGGCCGACTTCTATGTTTAACTGGGCTGTGAAAACAGCATCCATAAGAGCTGGCGCTACTTTCTCGGCCACGTTCATGATGCACCTTACTGTCATGCATTGGCTGTGGGGCTTAACTAAGTAAGTCCAGTAACTTTCCCAGTTTAGTCTAGCCAATGTCTGAATTGTCTTCCCGTTTGCCTGTGCCTTCTGCTTCCATTCTGCCTCCAGCTGTAACGCGCTCGGTAAGTACCCCGGGGTGGACTCTGAAATCAAATTGGCCCTGTGTAAATTTTCATTTACACAGTCGATAAGTATGTTTGCCTGTGTCGCCGCTGACTCTGCTGCCTGTTCCGCCTGTGTGATTTGTTCGTCCCACTTATTGAAGAGCAGTTCCTTATGATTCTCATTAATCTTGGGTGCCCTTACTCTTTTCCCTTCCTCGTCATTTTTCCCAGCCAGATACTCTGTTACTCTTCTGTTGGCTTGGTCATAGTCATTCCGCAATTCCACCACCTGGCTGGTGATCTTGTCGCTTAGCTCACAAAAATGCCTCCACTGTGATATTCTGCGCACCATATCTTCCTGTTGCTATGATAGTTGGTCGTTCAAGCCGATGGACTCTGAAATAAACTCTGCCAGCTTGGGTTCATCCTTGTGCACTTCTTGCACCGAGTGCAGCTGCTTTTCTTTTTCTTCAATACTTATTTGGTGGCTCACCTGCATCTGGCGAAAGTCTTCTTGTAGCTTTTCAAGCTGCTTGGAAGCTTCAGCGTTCACACTGGCTTGTCGCAACTGTTGTTGCAGCAATTGTATTTGACTCTCACGTTCTTTTAGAAGTTGTTGAACTTTAGAAGCCTTATCGATAGTCGCAGAAGCGTATGCTCCTGCAATCTAAGACAATTTCGTGAGATTGTCGGTTGGATTGTTATTCGGGTCTTTCCACAAGACATCTAGGTGTTCAGCATTTTGAGATAGAGCGTCTTCGAGCTTTATTTTCTTTCTTTGTCTCCTTACAACTGCCCTGTGCTGTGGGCTGTAGAATACGTCCAGTGGAGGGATCTCTTCTACGCTAAGTAGAAGTTCTGAGGATGGAGCGATAGGAAGATGCTCCATTTCTGCGGCACTACTGACTATGGTTGAGAAGACCTCTTGCACCACCTGTGTATTGCTCACAGGTGTTTTCGGGGCTTGGCCTTCAAGATTAATTAGTTCATTGAAGGTCTCCCATTCTTTATCTAATTCTACTGTAACAAGAGGTGCTTCGGGGACGGGAGGGGGAACTTCTCTTGGTGGCGAGGTGGCAACTTGCTGCTGAGCCATCGAACTTGACTGAGCCGTGTCCTTGATTGTTTCTTAATTCTTGTCTTCTTTGTGGACAGACTCTTCAGGATCTGGAGATATTTCTTTTACGGCGCTGGAATCAAATTTGGAGGCGTTGGAGTGTTCACTGAGGCTGATGCTCGGAGTCGGTTCTCTGGTAGATACTCGCAGTCTTTCCAGTGGAACATTAACCAGCCTTCTTTCTCTATACAACATGAATTTCCGGAGGTCGTTCGGGGACAGCCTTAACTGAGCTTCCTGCAAAACTTCTTCGTGCGAGTTCTTGCCCTGAAAGAGATCGTCGAATAGATCTTTCTGCCCAGAGAACACACTTATCCTGACGTTAGTTTCAAATTCCTGGGCCACCTTATTTGGGTCAAATGGCCTTGGTGAGAATTTAAATAGTTGGAGACATGTCACATTCTCCGCCTCGCCAAAAGCGTGTCCCACATCGAATAAAGAGAAGGCCCCACATGTGACTGGGAATTGAGGCCAAATAGCTTTCTTTTTGTTCTTTAGGTCCTTAGTTAAACCGCCTTCAGAACAAGTCTGATAAGCGATCTCTCGGGCCAACAATTTATCTGGGATGTACAAGGGTAGGACATGAGGAGGTGCTGTGCTTCCAAAAACTCGGATGTAGGTAAACCATTCTTCCCCAAACCATCTTGCGATGGGGGTGATATCAATTTGTGCCTCGGGAGAGCACCTTGGGGGATCTTTATCATATATCATTCTATGCATGGGCAGTATGAGCCCATGGCAAATCTGGTAAAAATGGGGGGCAAACTGGGAGTCCCACAAGACTTTATGATAGACATGAATGGGCAATGGGTCCTGGGTAGTCCATTGCCAGCCCATAGTAGGGAATTTTGATACAAGACAGACAGAATCCATTATATAGGCAGACAAATAGAAAGGAGGGTAGAACCTTTGGGAGAAGGATCTCTTAGAACGGTAGTGGAGAACTGCCGTGTATAGAGTGTCAGAAAGGATTTTGGCCCAATCTACTATCTCGGAGTTAGTCGCGGCATCAATTAACGGTAGCCATTCAGATGGAAATTTATTGATATTGGGCTTACCAAATAGCCTACAGAGCATGGTTGCAGCAAAACAATACGGAGAGGTAAGAGAACCAGTGCTATACATACCGTTCTTATCGTTTTTCAGTGGTTCATCCCTTTTTGACCATTCCTTGGTAGTGTCTGATAGGTCCGGATTCTCTCCTGCGAACTTCCTAACAAAATCTGCATTGTAGGTCGTTTGTGGTTCAGGAAGGTGATACATGAGTTTCAGGTCTTGAGCCGCGAACGATCCCACGAGCCCATGTCCTTTGACTTTGAACTGCCTATGATGCAACTCCGCATCATCTAAAATCCACTTGATCATGTCTGTATATGGTAGGATCTTCGGCCTTGCCGCTATTCTGTGGAGGAAAGAGCACGCTAGGTCTTCCAGGGATGCTTCTGAAGGACGTGGTGCATCTGCGACAGCAGCAGTTGCCTTGATTATTCTAGGGTTCTCTTCTTCTAACAGCCTATACATGCCTTCCCATGTGGAAATGCCTGCATCTTTATTGCATGCGGTATCTGTGTAGAGGGGCGCCATCTCCTTGGTCTTTTCCCTTGTCTCTGAGCTCTGAGCTTTGTTCTTCTTCCCCATCTCGCTTATCGTTTCTGGTTGATTTTGCCTTCGCACTTTGCTCCTGCAGGTTATGAGTAAAATGGAAAGATTGATCAGAAAGGTGATGGGAGAGTTTTAAATGCAAGAGATAAATCAGATACACCACCTTACGTGAAGCAAATCCGCATTAAGGCACGCATCTTTATGCCACTTAATAACTGACAACTAATTCATTACTAACATTAAAAGCGCATAATTTCCAAGTCAGGTTATAGTAAGTGGATTTTCTTTGGGTGGCGTGCTCAAAGGAGTCGTACTAAGGTGCTTTTAAGACTTGCCAACGTATCCTTGCATGTCGCACGATCGCAAACGGTAGTGATCGCAACATCGCAGATTGCCATATCGCAGATCGCAATATCGCAGATCGCAATGATTCAAATGTTTGCCAACGTACCCTGCCTCATTTCTGCGATATGCGATCGCGCGATCGCAACATCGCAGATCGGCGGACTTGTAAGCTTTTCTTTATGGATGCTAGTGTATTGCGATGCGATGTTGTCTATTAATACCGAGGCGATGTGCATATATGGCTTTTTTAGAGGGGAGACGAAGGCGTTTATTTTTTCGCGATGCGACCTTGAAGGTTTGCTTTTATGAACACAGGTTTAGGCTTAAGTCGTCCAAGAAACCTTTCCTAAACTTATGCTTGTAACTTCAAAAGAAATCTTTGTTTTTTCTGAAAATTAACTAAGGGTCCCCATTCATTCTAGCATCATGGCCGATACTAGTTTGAACGAGGGGGGTTGTTGCTGGCCACAACAGTTCCCTCATTAGAGATAGTTGCCTTCCACGTTTAACTTAAGAGTTTGCTTGCTTTTGAGATAGGTATTCTACCCCTCTGAGCCACTTTGATGTATTTTTAATCTAGAAACCATAAACCTCCAACAATCATAACTAAGAAAGTAGATGTTCCCCTAATCCTTGGTTTTACTGGGAGTTACTATGTATTTACTCTAGTTATCTTTCCTAGAGAGCTTTTAGGTTTATCTTGAAAATTGGGCCAATTATTTTGAATCCCTCCCAATCCCCCAGTGTCATGAGAGGGGAGGTCGGGGAATAGAAAACCATGAAATACTAGGTGGAAATCATTTTATTAAGCCTTAGGCATATTTTCTAAACCTACCTCCCAAAACCCAAGAGCAAGAGCAAGTTTTTCAAAGGCAGGGGGAGGAGGAGAAATTTGCTTTCCCAAATCCTATCAATGAACAATCTTATTCTTTCGGTGCATGGTGTGCACCTCTTTCTAACCATATTCCTTAGTTGTTGATGTCATTAACATAAAATTTCCTTTCAAACATTTCTTAAGGGTTCTCCCAATGGTGACCTTCCTCGTTGGAAATTAGTCCAAGTCTTTGTTTTGTCGAAGAAGGCTTGTGAAACCAAATTTTCATTTTATTCAAGAGGGGACAATCCTTGGTAAAATGCCCATACTTGTGGCACCTCTAACACTTTGATCTAGGTGGATATTGGTGGCCACCCACCTATTCCACCTAGACCTCCAGTCGGTTTCATCAGTTTCCTTATTTATAGTAGCATTTACTATTTTTAGCAGTTTTTTGGGTCCTGAACTTTCAGAGCAGTTTTGACCCCCTAAACGACATTTTTTTGAGGTCTGCAGTGGGCTCGTCCCATTGGCACATGCAAGTAAGAAAATATTGTAGTACTCAGAGATACATTTCCAACGAGGTATCATACGTGCCAAACAAAGATAATATGACCAAGTTACGACCCTGAGAAGTTGGCTACCCAACTAACCCTAATGGGGCCCACAAACTCTTGGCGTTCCATCTCCTATGGTTAGGGTTTTGGTTATTTAGGGTTTTCCCTTGTTGTTCAATAATAAAAAGGCCCTTGAGCCTCATTGTAACATAATTCAAAGGCATGTAGCCATCACATCGCTTCTCATAGATAAGCTACCATCGCCCGAGCTAGTTTATTTCCATTTCTGTATGTAAGTATATTTCAATTCTTTGATATTGATGAAATGGAGTTTTATTTATGTTGCATCTCTGTGTTTATGTGTATATTTGTATTTTTTTGCATTCCTGCATAAGTCCATATTAGTGGTATTAGAGCGGTTTTCTCTTTCTTTGTTTTTCTTTGCATGTCCCCAACAAGATCAGGGTATAAGGAGTTAGGGCTCGAACTAGTTGAACCTTTGTAAGACCAACCTCGCAAACCTCGACAACCTCCCATGGTGGAAGAAAATAAATACGAGGGGGTAGGAGATCCTTTCAAAATATTACTTGGGGAAGCCCTCGAGCAACAAAGGAATGTGATGATGGATAAATTTTCCCAAATCCTTTGGAGGCGCCACTCCTTTTAAGGTAAAAGTTAACTTTGACATTACCATATTTGAAGGCCAAATAGATGCAGACGCCGTAGATAGATGGTTAAATCTATTGGAAGGATATTTTTCAGCTCATGACTCTTCCAATCGAGAAAATATTACTTTTGCATGCCTCAAAGACGCCCCACATGTCAAGGACTGATGGGAAATCTACTGTGAACAAAAGGACGAGAGGGAATCCTCACTGTTTTCAGCCACACCCACTTGGAATTGTTTCTGAGACGCCATCAAGGAACAATATTACCTTGTCGGGAGCTATGAAGATAAATACATAAAGTGGACCACATTGTGGTAAGGAAGGGACCAAGATGTGCTGGAGTTCACAAATGTTTTCCATACCCTTCGCACGAAGCTAGTACCAAGGATTCTGAGTGACATTTGGTACTCAAGTATGGCAACTTTATACAAAATTACATCTAGGACGAGATTAAGTTCCTAGACATCTCCTTGCTTGGCATTGCCTATCGATACGCTGTCAAGATTGAGCATAATTTTAATCAAAAGAAGTGAGACGTTGGATCTATGAATCAGAAGCAAGGGAAAGGCGCCCCCAAACTGTAGAACAAAGGACAAAGCCAAGGTGGGGAGACCCAGGACAACTTGTTGAAGTCATAAGCAAAGAACAACACCATAAAGACAAATAAGGACACAAGGAAATGGTGTGAGTTCCATAAGAGCCCAATCACAACACAAGTGAGTGTTGAGCCAAGCAATCACTGGTGGCTGAGCTAAAGGCTTTCGAATCAGATGCATGTTTCGACTCTGACTCATAAATTGACAAGGGGAATGACAAAGGGAAGCAAATTATTGATTCAGAGCCTAGTGCCACCTTTGCCACCACCAAGATCTAGAAGGATGAGCCCAAAGACCCAAGGGAGGGGGAGAAACTCTTCCACTCATAGATATGGGTGGAGGGTTCTCCGCTATAGTTCATTGTCAAAAGCGGAATCCAAAAGAAACTCATTTCAGCAGAGGTCGTGAAGTGGTTGGGCCTATCGACCACACCACATCTCTAGTCGTACACCATCGGGTGGCTTCACCAAGGGAAAGATCTCCGCGTCAGCGAACAATGTCACCTTCCCTACAACATCAAGCCCTTCATAAATGAAGTACTATGTGATGTTGTTCCTCTTGAAGTTTGTGATGTATTATTAGGCCAACCATACTTGTGTAAGCGACATGTTGTGTATGAGTCTAGGCCTCACACTGTTATTATTACTTTAGGCAATAAGTTGTACAGGATACTAAAGGTAGCACCGCCTACCACCATTTCTTTGATTACTACAAAACAATCCAGTAATATCATTTCCCAAACCAAGAAATTTTTTTTCCTTATGATTTTCCCTCAGGGTAAGAAGAATATTATGGCCACAACCTCCAGAAAAGGCTCCTTCGCACAACAACAACAAATGGACAAGGTTTTGGAGGAGTACAGGGACATCTTCACCTCACCCACATGGGTACCTCTACACTGTTAGGTCAAGCACTCCATTGATCTAACCCCAGGCACACCCCTACCCAATGGATTGATATATCAGTGCTCTATTATGGAGAATGATGAAATCAAGAAGCAAATTCAGGAGCTGTTGCAGAAAGGGAACATCAGGCCAAGTTCATCACTCTGTGGGAGCCTGATCGTGTTGGTACATAAGAAGGACGGGACCTGCAGACTTTGTATTGCATATCGGGCGCTGAACAAAATAATTGTCTGGAATAGGTATCCAATCCCACCAATTGATGACTTTCTGGACCATCTCAAGGGTGCCAAATATTTCAGCAATATTGACTTGAAGTCTGGCTATCACTAGGTACCAATCGAACCCTCCGATGTGTGGAAGACTGCCTTCAAATATAAGGAGGGGCTTTTTGAATGGTTGGTCATGCCTTTCAAGTTGATGAATGCCCCCAGAACCTGATAATATTAGGCCATGACACTAGTGCCCATTTCTTTACTTGCTATGCACCTCCCCATAGAAATTTTTTATAGATGTCCACCATTTTGGAGCAAGTTATTTTTGGGGCTACCATTCCTGAGAATTGATAAATCAGAATGGATTGAAGTACTACTTTGAGGAGAACTGTCCTGCCCGCTAGGTTGAGGAATCTAAAGGACCAACTGTTGAGTTTCCCACTGAGTTTTTGGAGCATGGATTGCCAACAAGAGGTCTTCAAGGAGTTCAACGACAAGGGAATTCCCAGATATTTAGTTGGAAGAGATCCAATACCAAACCCAAGGATCCAGGCAAGATAGGACTGAACATTCCCCAGGGTGTTAAAGAAGAAAATGCATGATTTTTCATTGTTGATCATTGTCCAGGATGCCTCTGTGAAGGTGTGCATGACCTCTTTTACTTGACGGGCTTCTCTCAACGAAACATGACAAAATAACATGATATCATCCACGAACTTTTGATGGGTGATGGGTAGGTCATTTCCCCATAGCCTCAGTCCTTTGATTCAAGAATTTTAGACTTCATTCTTAATGAGATGCCCCAGTCCTTCCACCGCAAGAATAAAGAGAAAAGGGGAGATAGGGTCCCCTTGTCGAAGACCCCGGGAGGAGTTGAAGGTAGGAGAAGGGGAGCCATTAAGCAGAATGGAGAACACTGGGGAGGAGACCATAGCAGAAATCGAGTTTATCCATCTCAGGTCAAACCCAAAGGCCTTGAGGATTCTATTTAAGTATTCCTAGCTTAAACGGTCATAGGCTTTAGAGAGGTCCAACTTAATCATCATGCCCAAGAGTTTTCTCGTCTTTAGAAAGTGAAAAATTTCTTGTGAAGTTACAAATCCATCTAGGATTTTTCTTCCTTCCATAAATCCAGTTTGCTCAGGTGATATAAGGTTAGGGAGAAGGGGTTTGAGATGCTTTACAATCACAGTGGCTATGATTTTATATATTACATTGCATAGGGAAATGGGTTGAAACCCTTGCAGATCTTCAGAACTCGACGATTTTGGAATAAGAGCAATAAAAATGGCATTTAGGCTAGGGCATACCTTCTGATTTCGATGTGACTCTTCCACCACCTCCAATATGTCTTGTCCCATGAAGCTCCAAGTTGCCTGGAATAATTCTATCGTGAAACCGTCTGGGCCAGGGGCCTTATTTTTTTGCATTCCTTTAACTACCTCTTCGACCTCCTGCAGTGTGATTGCTAGCATCAGGGCTAAATTCTGGTCTCTTGAGATGATTTGGGGAATATTTCTTGTAATCCTTTGTATAGCTTCCAAGCAATCCTCAGGTGGTTCAATGAGGAGATCTTTGATATGATCCACCAAAATCTTCTCCATATCCTCATGTTGTACCATTCGGTTCCCCCCGACATATTTTAAGGAGTAGATTCGATTATGTTGCTTATGTTGAATCATGGCTTTGTGGAATAAACGTGTATTTCATTCTCCTTCCCGCATACAGTTAACCCTTGATTTTTTCTTCCATAATATCTCCTCCTGCTTTCTTCTTTCCTCCAACTGGTTAATTAGTTGGCCTTCTTCTTTCACTAGGTTATCTGATCTTCCTTCCTGGATGATCTGTCGTTGCACTTCCTTGATTTTATTAGTCAGCTAGTTTTGGTCTCTCATAATATGCCCAAACTCTTCCTTGTTCCATTTCCTTATCTTATGTTTGAGTTCCTTTAGTTTTAGTTGAAAGGTGTGCATACACTTTCTCCCTTTCTCTTCACTATTCCTCCACCATTCTTCAATTATTTTTAGAAATTTTGGATCTCTTAACCAAAAGGCCTCGAATCAGAATGGTCGATTCTTGGGCCCTAGCTTCATGTCTACCTCCAGTCTTATCGGTCAATGGTGAGAGCCCATGCAGGGGAGAATTGAGGCCTCCATGAATATTTCCCTACTTGTGGTTTGCTCTGAGATCAGATATATGTCTAGTCGTTAGGCGATCTGGTGGCTTCCTCCCTATCTATTGTTCCAAGTATAAACTCCATTATTTGTCTGTAGGTCCATTAGGTGCAGCTCCACCATAAGGTCCCTGAAATATTCCATATCTACTTCTATTCGCCCAATCCCCCCCTTCTTTTCCGCTAGTGAAGTTATCATGTTGAAGTCACCTCCTACTACCCATAGATCGTCTGGGTACAAATTCCTCAGCTTTGTCAAATTCTGGAGGAACACCCCCTTTTCCCCTAGAATGTGAGGCCCATAAATCCCTTTTAGGAGAACCCACTCTCTAGATCTGATATGTCAAAATTTTCCAGAAAGTATCCTCAGTAAAATAATCCACTCTCCAAAAATTATCTCTCCAGGATTCCAAAGGATAACAAGGCCTCCTGCACTTCCATTGGCATCCTGAGCGATTACTTTGTAATGGGGTTTGTAATTTTTGAGGATCTCCTTCAGTTTACTCTGAGTAATCTTTGTTTCTTGTATTATCATTATACTTGGCTTATCTCTTTTTAATCTATCCTGAAGATACCTTTGTTTTCTTCTACTATTGAGGCCCCGTACATTCCAGGATGTAATGATCATTTCAATGGTTTATTGAGTTGGGGGAATACCTTTGATAGTGGCACCACCCTTCCAGAGTTTACCAGTATCTCTCCTACCATATGAATGGACTCCTTCAAAGTTCTCCTTGCTTGCTTCTTTCATCCTTTCCCTTGGGGTCTAGGTCTTGGGCTTGGATAGCTTGGGAGCCCAAATGCTCTGGTTGATCTATGATGGTTGTACCTTGCTTGGCTTTGTATTGTTGAAAAGTTTCTTTGTATAATTGTTTTTGGTCCTCTGGGATGAATCATTCATCTAAATTCCTCCATTCCTACAACAGACGTTTCATCAATTATTCTTCAACACTGAGACCTTCCTTCTGATTATCAATCTCCATATGGACCTATTCTACCACTTGCATGGGGGTTTCTTTCCCCTGAGGTTCCTCTTTCCGCCTTTCGCTTGGGCTTGTTCCCCACTAAAGGAGACTTTGGGTTATTTTCCGATTCCATTGTATTGTCAAGGATTGCCTCCCCCTCCTCTTCCTCTTGTAGGATTTCATAACGGTTATGGTTGTGTTGCCCTTTTCCACTATGTACTGGGTTGGGGTTCCCTAGATTCCTCTTGTTTCTTTTTCATCTTTGAATTTCTTGGAAACCCTCGCCATCTTCTTTTGCCTTATTTTCCCCATCTACTTTAGATGCTTCGTGTGCTCGGAACAGGTGCCCATATTCATGGCAATGACAACATCTGAAAGTTATATGCTCATAATCCATGGGTTGTTGCCTTACCTTATCATGGTATTCTATCTCTATGTAATTGAATAGTGGCTCTGTGATATTCATGTAGACATAGATCCTGGCATAAGAAGCATACGTTCCTCGCGTCGTGGAGTCTACAACCTTGAAAAAGGTTCCAATAGAGTTTCCAATCCCCTCAAAGATTCTTGGTCCCAAAAATCCAGTGGTAAGGAAAATAGTCGTACCCACACTAGAGCAACAAGGAGTTTTTCCTAATTTGGGTTGTAACATTCCTCCCAGTGTCTCATAAAACGTCCTGCATTGTTGAAAAAATATGGCCCATCCTTAAAGACTCTTTCCTTGTCCTCCAGGTTGGAGAATATCACTCTAAAGAAGCCTTTCTATCCCAGTTTAAGGTCGATATGGCACTTCGACTGCCATCTGAATTGGATCCATTTGATCAGGTCCTTTTCTGTCATCTAGACTTCAATAAATTTGCAGATGAGGGCTTGGTCCTTCATGTAATTCATGTATTCCTCTAGCTCGTTATTGGGGATGACGAATCTTGGTTTCTTAGCAGCCCATGGTAGGCACTATCCTCTCAAGCTCGCCTGCCACTGAGCTCCCAGGACCGTGTGTCCTTTACCACGGTCGCTGTGGTTGCCTGTTGCCACTCCATGTGAACTCGTTTCCCTTGCCGCTATGTTTCAGTAGGAGGGCATCTCCCCCCCCTATCAGATGACTCATGACCCTAGTCAGAAGGCGTGATCAATGTGATGTGATTGCAATGATTTCCTCTACCAAGTGTTTTTGTAGAGATGTCGGTTATGGCATTGACCACTGTGCTCAACTCTTGTGGGAACAAGACTGGGGGGTTGCCACATCTTTACAAGAGTAATCCAGAACTCAACAACACATACCAGATGCTCCTGGAAGGCAAGCAAGTTCCAAATTTTCATCTCCATGATGCACTGTTATGCCACCTGGGACACCTTTGTGTTCCTTCAAGTGAGCATGCCAAGATGATTTGGGAGGTGCAGTACAATCGGGTCGCTATAAATTTTGGGGTAGAGAAAACAGTGGCAATCCTACAGAAGTATTTTTATTGGCCAAACCTTTGACAGGATGTTGGGAAGTACATTAGATCCTGCACTGCCTGCGTCATTGTCAAGTCGACCATCAAGAAGAAAGGCTTATATACTCCTTTGCCTACTCCTAGTTGACCTTGGGAATCCATCTCCATGGATTACATGTCGGGCCTTCCTTCTACTAAGCATGACAATGACTATGTTTTCGTGGTCATCGATAGATTCTCTAAGATGGTATTCTGACAGCCTGCGAGAAGAGTATCACAACAGAAGCCATTGCTAAGCTCTTCTTTGAATGAGTGTGGGTGCACTTTGGGGTTCCACAGTCCATTATCTCAAATCAGGACAACAGGTTCCTAAGTACATTTTGGTCAAGTGTCTGTTCGATGTTGGATACCAAGCTAATTAAGTCCATGACTTTCCACCCCCAAACTGATGGCCAAACATAGGTTGTCAACATGATGATCATACACATTCTGCACATGTACAACTTGAAGCATCCATGCACATGGGATGAAAGCCATCCCTATGTCCAACACAACTACAACAGAGCTCTCCATAGCTCAACTAGCCACAACCCCTTTCAGGTGGGACTAGGATTCCAACCACTATGTCCCATTGATGTGGCCATACCATTTGAAGCTACTCAGGCAAATTTAGCTCATGTCCAGTCTGAATCTAACATGGATAACAAATTCATTGAGTGCATTCAACGCATCCATCAACAATTCCATGACATATTTGACAGAGCCAATGCTAAGTACAAGCAACAACATGATCAACATTGGGTGCCACACAAGTTCCAGGTGGATGACAAAGTTTGGCTACATATGCAGAAGGGACGCCTCGCTGGGCCTCACCGCAAGCTTAACCCGCTCTGATATGAGGCATACACCATCACCAAGGTTATAGGGGACAATGCCTTTGACCTCAACATTCCACCGTTCCTTGGCCTCACCCAGTATTCAATGTGGACTGCCTTCGGCCATACTTTCCACCATTGTTGGACACATTCGACATTGCAGAACAACTCACACCAATGGAGTTAAACCCAAACTGCATGGAACAAGCCACAATTGATCGGATCATGGACACGCAGATCAAGAACACTCGCCAACAGAGGATATAGCTATATCGAGTTGTCAAAGTGGACCAACTCCTTCACCAGGGCAAGTGGTTCACTAGGGACCAGGTTCAACAGAAATTTCCTCACCTCATGGAGGCTCTGAATGCAATGGGGACCATTGATTCCTAAGGAGGGAGGACTTATCCATGTGGATATTTGTATCCACCTGCCTATTCCACCTAGACCTCTAGTCGATTTCATCAGTTTCCTTGTTTATAACAACATTTACAATTTTTAGCAGTGATTCGGGTCCTGAACTTCTGGAGCAGTTTTGACCCCATTTTTTGAGGTCCGAAGTAGACCCATAACCATAGGTAAGGGCTTTTGATAAATCCTGTAGTACTCAGAGAGATATTTCCAACGAGGTATCGTACGTGCCAAATGAAGATAATATGACCAAGTTACGACCACGGGAAGTTAGTTGCCCAACTAACCCCAACGGGGCCCACAAACTCTTGGTGTTCCATCTCTTAGGGTTAGGGTTGGGTTTTGGTTGTTTAGGGTTTTCCCTTGTTGTTCAATAATAAGAAATCCCTTGAACCTCATTGTAACACAGTTCAGAGGCATGTAGCTGCCACATCTCTTCTCAGAGATAAGCTACCATCGCCCGAGCTAGTTTATTTCCATTTCTGTATGTAAGCATATTTTAGTTCTTTGATATTGATGAAATGAAGTTTGATTTATGTTGCATCTCTGTGTTTATGTGCATATTTTATTTTGTTGCGTTCCTGCATAAGTCCAGATCACACTTGAACATAATTTCTTCATTATCAACGGATTGGAAAAAAATTGTAGGTCCCTTTCAAATAATTATAGAGTCAACCGATCCTCTAGAAATTTCTATATCGACTAGAATCCTAGCCATTCCCATACAATCCATTTCAAAATAAGATTTTTGTTTTTCATAAAATTTTGAAAATGCAGCAAGAAAATCTCAGTTTGACATTCCCTTGGTCAAACTAGAGAAAATTCGAATTTCCATTTCAATAGAAATCTTGGAGGTAGTTAACTGAGGTGACATGGAACTTGTATTTGAGTTGGGGAAGCTTGACTTCAGTTCAATATGATTTATTGCTAATTTGTAGCAATCTATTTCAGTTAAATTGAGATATAATTAGTTAAACTAGTTCTAACTGTTGGAGGAACTAGTGGAAGGTCAAGTTGTGGAGTGTAACTTTAGCTCACTCAATGATCAACTAGTTGACTAATCAATCAACCCAAAATAATTGTTGCATGTAGAGAAGTCAAGTTACCCAGTTGAGATGGAGATTCTAAGGTAGTGTACTATCAGTTGTAGACTATTATGAAGTGTACAAGTGATGCATGCAGTCAGAGGATGAGCCTAAAGGGATTGCGCAATTCCAATTGAGGAATTTCCTAATTAATAAGGGCCTAATTCCTAAAGGAACAATGCAAGGAAATAGGAGCTTAGAGGGCTTGAAAATTGGGTAAGTGTTGAACATAGTCAGTTAGTCAGGCAGAGGGATATAGTATACACTTGTAGGTTGTTCTCCGAGCAACATATGTATTTCATCTCTATTCTTTGATTAATGCAATACATATCGAAAGGGATTTTGATCAGTTTCTTTCCCCTAGATAAATTTTTGTGTATGTGTAATAATTCTTCTAGCATGTTTATGATTTGTGTTCTCAATCGTGAATTAAGTTCTGCATAACAATAGAGTAGATTTGAGTCTTGTGTTTTAGTAAATTTCATGATCAGTTTTAGATCTACTCAATAATTTCTACATAAAATAGTCTTAAATCATTTCCAATTTTCTTGAAAACCTCCTTAGACCACATACTCAAGGGAACCCTTTGTAGGTTGACCTAGATTGGAAAAACAAGGAGGTTGGTTGAGTGGGCATCAAAATCCAAATGCCATTTTTTGTGGTATAGGGGCTACAAACCCAACTTCCATCTCTTATGAAGAATCATGTCTACATTTGTTGAAATCTTGAGAGTCCAAGCTAGCCAACCCTTAACTCAAACAATTCCATTGTTAGAGATTTTAGGGTATTTCCTACATACTTTCTCAGAAATAAACCTACAATGGTTGAATCCTCTCCATTATGTTAGGTAGTTTAATATTTTCCCCAGATACCAAATAAGTTGGATTGAATGTGTGGAGTAAATACTCGTGTTTCAAGGGTAGTTTCTCTAATGGTTATACATGTTAGAGAATAAGCCCCCTAGGCCACCAAATGTTACAAAATGTGCTTGGCTAATACCAATCTTGATTTGGATTATAACGAGATTGATCGATTGAGTCTAACATCATATCACACAAACATACCAAGTTGCAAATTTAGTTGTTGGCCTGGGTTCTAGCCATTTCTCCTAAGGTGGCTACTATCTTCTCTTCTTAAGTTTGGGACCCTATCTTCATGGATAATATTGAGGAGGATTTGAGACTATAAGGATTATCCATTGAATTGGACCATATATACTGGCCCTCTAGTGGATAATTTGTCAGAAAAATCAACTAAATCTTCCTCCATAATCCTTCTTCATGGTTTCAAACCTATAACTCGAAAATCCTATATCGAAGACCCCCCTTAGGCTCATGTAAACCCTAGCCATCTAGCGCATTCCCTAACAAGCCTAGCCAATTATTCCATCTCAATCTACCATGCCCCCTTTCCAAAATAATTCTATGATTATTGTTGCATGGTGATGGCCAACGCTTCATCTTTGAAACTCTAGTCTTTCGTATGATACACAATGTACAATTAAAGTACTTTATGTCCAGGGTTTGTTTATCCCTATCATTTTCCTAGATCACAATCTTTTGCTACATTAGGTCAATGTTTACACCAAGCTCTTAACTAAAAGTGGCATGGTTGGTGGTTTCCACTTGAATCCATGCATAAGAGATCATATGCACCATCAAATACACTAGATAAAAGCTCTTCTTAGTGGCATTGTCTTCTTACTCTCATTAAGCAAAGTTTTTATGGGCACTACTCTCTTAGTTAAACATGAATTTGAAACTCCAAACCAATGTGCACTTTACAAATATTAAATTCTACACTCCAACAATCTCTCCATACATCTAGTATCGACATATCTCTTAGAAGCTCTCTTTTGAGCCCATATTAATGGCAATTGGCCACATATCAATGTTGTCTTCTATGCTCTCAGATACTTATACTAGAGTTTCACCCATGGCACAATCTCTAGGTTTTCAACTTGAACATGCCACCACACATATTTGAGTCATAGTTGTGGTTTCTTATAAGGGTTTCATCTAACACCTCTAGTAGCAAGCTTAGATTGCATAATTTTCTACCTCACCATGTACACTATTCTTCAATTCACAAGAAATATAATTCACCTTAACCCTTAAAAACTAACTACAACATTATTCTTCAACTCACAAGAAATATAATTCACCTTAACCCTTAAAAACTAACTACAACATTATTCTTCAACTCACCAGAAATATAATTCATTAGCATTTATTTAAGGGTTGAGTTATTCTTAAATATCCATTAAAGTCCCCTCACTTAATTCTACATCAAAACAATTTAAATACACTATAAAAAGCTCTGAAAAATATGTATGAAGATCACATATTAAATGGACGTGAATAAACTTCTCCCATCTATTTGCTATACTTCTCTAAGAAAAAATGTTTAAAATTAATCTTAAGAAACTACAAATGGTTAAATATTCTATTGCTCGAATTCTAGGTAAGGGTCATGGAAGATAGTTTAATGATGCAAATATCATTAAATAAGAAGTTATTATGCTTTGATTGTATGATTCTAGAAGGTGATGGTGATGAATCCAAGGAAACCTGCCAAATGGATTTAAAATGTAATAGATCCCATGATAATTCATCACCTATCCACTCTCATTGTAACCCCCACTATTACTATTTCTTACACACGTGATTCATAAACTTGAGAATGCAACAATTATGAGCTAAGTACCAGAGTTAGCAATATCCATAGACCCTTTTTCTTGCTCTTTTATTCAATTGAACTCTATCAAGAAATGCATATGATGATATGTTGGAGTGGTGAACAAAGCATGTATGGTTAAAATAACGAGGTACATGCCCTTCATATATTGATTCAATGTTCAACTAACAATATAAAATGTACAATCATGTTGAGTAACAATGTAGTCAATAAGTGGTGATGATCTAACTATGAAATTATGGGGAGATTTGGGGAAAAAGTCAATGCAAGTAATGTCGATAATATGTTGGAAGACCTTATTCCTAAAGGATTTGTAGAAACTCAAATTAGTTGAGTCCATATTGGTTTTTGAAAGACATTATTTCCAATCAAGTGGTGTGAGCCGCCGCCACCTTTCTTCTCCATTTTTGGCATCTTTATGTATATTATAAGAGGATTTTTGTGTATAATTTGAGAGTTATGAAATAATAAAGGTCACCATGCATGCTAAGGAACCAAACATCTTACCTCACCATTTCAACAATCTTATAATAATATATAACAAGTGTAATATGCAATGTCGTTGCTTAGTACCTTCTTCTTATGCAAAAAATAGAGAACCCTTTGGGATGAATGTGATCATATAACTTAGTTATATTAAGTGCATAACTTAAGCACCACAACTTTGGTAGAGGGGGGATTAAATTGCTAATGATCTATTGGTACATGATTACATAGTTTTATGAAAAAATGTCAACAACAATTAAATAATTAAATTATCAAAAAAAATATTATGATTAATAAAATATATTAATGAAAAAAGTGAAAAAAACATTTTTATTAGAAAAAAACATTATTATTAGAAATAATACAACAATTAATAGATAGGTTAATAAATATTTATTGTTAAAAATAAATATGTTAACTAATGGAAGGATATATTAATTATAGAAAAATCCATATATTTATTTTTTCTCAAAAAAATATTAATTATGGAAAAATATATATTATGAAAAATTGATTTTAAACCACATAAAAATAATCATTAACCCATTAAAAATAAGAAATTCAAATTTCAAAATTTAATTTTCAATTTTTAAAAAATAAATTTAATATTTAATTTTACCAAAATTTTAATAAACATTAAAAATAATTTAATAGGCAAATTAATTAAAGCCAATTTTTTTTATGCACATTAATTACAATATATAATATATACTGTAGCAAGTATAAAAATTGAATCTCTATCTAATTATAAAATTATTTATATAAAAAAATATAAAAATTGAATTTCTATCTAATTATTAAATTATTTATATAAGAAACAAATCAAATCCAAATAAATGATTATCATCCCATCAAATTCAGAGAACACTTACAAAATACCCCCTAACGGTGCGTAACATAAAATAACTTAAAACATTCGCGATATATATCCTACACTTCTATGCGGCCGATGGAAACATCCGTCTCTTTTTTCCATGTCACCGCATACGATCCCTGAATCCTCATAAAACCCTAAACCTCATCTCACCACTGACGAACCCTAACTTAAATAAAACCCTAAATCCTCACAACACTCTGCTCGCTTCTGGTCTTCGAAAACATTTTGTCCCCTGAGCCATATACGACGACATTCATCCAGACATCCAGTGCTCCATCCAGGTAGTTATTTCTCTGTTAGTGCTTTTAATTTCAGTAAGGGTACGCTTTAATCTGCGATTTCACTGTTGCAAAGATAATGTCTATTCATCGAATATGGAAACTTTTGATAATGAAGAAAGGCCCCCTAGTATCTACTCGTGTATCGATCCCAATTTTGCCGTTTCGTCCTCTTGCAATTTATGCAAATCCCCACATAAAAATCGCCAAATTCTGCACGGAAACAGCAACCCCATCCCCAGCTCCACCAGATGGGGCAATTGTCACAGATTTTTTCATCAATAAATGCGGTATGACAGAGAAAGAGGTTTCAAAAGTCCTTAAACATCACAAGGGCTTGCTGCATAAACCAAGCCGGGATTTGGAAGAAGGTTTGGAGTTGTTAAGTGAATGTGGTTTGACCACCCCTGCTCAGATTCGAAGGCGGTTCTTTGCAATCCTGGATTTTCTTATATAGATCCAAAAAAGACTTAAAGTCTAGGCTCAGCTATCTAAGGTCTATCATCAACAAAGAGGATATGCGCAAGCTTGTTTATACCGATTCAAGAATTCTTAGAGTGAGTGAGGATAAGCTTAAATCTGCGTTTTCGCTCTTGCAAAGATTGGGTGTCGAGGGCGACGCATTATCGAAGTTGGTGGCAAGGCAGCCCCGTTTGGTTATGTATACAGAGGAAAAAGTTATGGAATCATTTAAAGTGGCTGAGGGTCTGGGGCTTGAGAGGGGATCACAGAAATTTGGGCACGCTTTGCGTGCGATACTAGGAATGGCAAAAGAAAAGATAGATCGAAAACTGCAGTGTTTGAGCAGTCTAGGTTTCTCTGAAAAACAAATTTACGAGTTCTCAAATCGGACGCCGTGGATTTTGGGACTTTCAGAGGAAAAACTGAAACGGAATGTAGATTTTCTGGTCAAATCACTGGGGCTTCCATTGGAAGATATTGTTACATGTTCCGTTTTGTTGTCATTGAACTTGGAGACGAGGATAATTCCTCGGTATAGAGTAATGGAGGCCTTGAAGTCCATGCAACTGTTAAAAACAGAGAGGATTTCCCCACATATTGTTAAATACACAGACAAACAGTTCTTGGAAAAGTATGTTAATGGGAATCCCGAATTCTCCTCCGTCCTGCGGGATATTTACTATGGAGAGAAAGCTGTGAAAGCTAATCATTGACAAGGAGACTTGCAGTGAGTGTGTTTCAGTCTAAAGGATTCAGCGAAAGTTGTGAGCAGTGTCAATAATATTGAGATTTCATTCACTGCCTTTATTTTTAAAGTCTTTTGTGCATGCAAGCAGAGAATGTAACAGTTTATGGATTCCTTGGCATAAAAGAAGGGTGCTTGTAACAGGGGCCAGCTAACAGTTCTGAGAAGCAGATTTAGCGATTCAACAGCATTGCTTTTAACCGAAGGTGCTTGACTCACCCTTCTTCGTTCCTCCATTGTTTTTTAATGCATAATTAAACTCGTTTTATCATCCTGAGAAAGAAAAATAACCAATATTGATTTGTAATTAACAGACATGATTATGTTGCAAACTTGTACTTTACAGAGTTCAGGGTGTCTCTGAGGACAAACTTGTATAGCAAACGCCTCGTCTTTGCAAATCATAAACATAGTTATCCTGTTATTTGAATGGATGTTATTAATGGTCTTAAATGAGTAGTTTAACTTTTATATAGTGGGGGATTTTCCTTTCCAATATATGCATTTTCGATGAAAAACAATATTTTTTATTTAACCTGGCAATCTGTCATTTTCTATGCATTTTCTTTTAGTATTATATGATTTTATAGTAAAATATGAAGTCCTTAACAATTGAATTCGAACCCTATTCAAATGACATAATCATTTTAGAATTCTGTGTCCTTGGGGCCTTGCAAGCCTGCTACTTTGTGCCTTGCACGTACAAGTTCCCTTGAATGAACCATTGTATTTAGAGATGGATGACCTATTTTTATGTTTGAACCATTGTATTGAATTCGAACCCTATTCAAATGACATAATCATTTTAGAATTCTATGTCCTTGGGGCCTTGCAAACCTGCTACTTTGTGCCTTGCACGTACAAGTTCCCTTGAATGAACCATTGTATTTAGAGATGGATGACCTATTTTTATGTTTGAACCATTGTATTTAGAGATGGATGACCTATTTTTATGTTTTAAAATCATTTTAGAATTGTGTGTCCTTGGGGCCTTGTAAGCCTGCTACTTTGTGCCTTGCACGTACAAGTTCCCTTGAATGAACCATTGTATTTAGAGATGGATGACCTATTTTTATGTTTGAACCATTGTATTTAGAGATGGATGACCTATTTTTATGTTTTAATAGAATTAGAGATGAATGAACTATTTTATTTTTTTGATAGAATTTTAAATAATAGTTGAGTAAATTCAACTTTGTTTATAGGTTTGTAATACTTTTCAAAAACATGGTTTGGATGAGCTGTGGATCATAATCTGGAGTATAATTCTATTCTGATTTGAGCTTTAGCCACAACACAATTTATAATGTTTGTGTTAGAAAATTGTCATTTACTAGTGAGACCTCAATATGGTAGCAAGAGTCATGATTCTTTAATGTCTTATTATTTAGAATGGAGAGCATTGGCATTGTGTGAGCCTACGGTTTTAAGATATAATTGGATTATAGATAAAATTATTGTGTTTTATATTTTTAGTAGAAAAAGTCATTGAATTGCTTGAGTACTCTTATATTAATTTTTTTTTGCCTTCTTGATTTTATGTTTTACCATTTTTTTAACCATCTAGGCTTAACCCTAATGTTGAATGAAAAACTATCTATCCACTAGTGGATGCTCTCACCAAGTTTGTGCAAGATTGGGTCAAGCTTGAATGCCCCTTAGTTATTATGTTTGAATATCTATCAACTACTTGTGGATGAGTCAAACTCGGAAGTGACAAGTCAATGCATAAGTTACTAACCAATGAGTGTCATGGGCTCCTTTGTGCTAGATATAAATTGCAAAAGCAAAAAAACACTTTCATTTTTAGTGAACCTTGTTTGTGTTGAACTCTTAATTGAAAATTTGACTTCATAAAAAACAAATAAAGACTCCTCAAACTTTGAATTTGTCTATAATTAAATGTAAATCTTTGCTAGATGTTAAACCTTTGAAAATAGTTCATTGAATGATTATAGCATAATCCCATATAACATGGATGTTGCATGGATATTGTCACATAGCATGGCTAATATTGATTGTATATTAAAATATAATAGAAATAATGCAATTAATATTATATATCAATATATTAAAAAATTAATATAATATTATATGTCAAGAATATATGTGTGTAAACAAACTAGATTCTAGATACTTATTCATTTAATAAATCCTTGAATAGCTTATGCGTGGAAATAAATTTAATGGCATCCATTTTTAAAAAGTGTAATTACCATTATGTAAACAATTGGCAAGGTCAAAGCATTGATAGCTTGAGTGAATAAGGAGGGGGCCAAAATGTGAGCGCTAATGCATCCAAGAAGCTATCTTTTTCGAGATCCTATTGTAGTCTAAATTAGCATAATTTAGTAAGATTTGAGGAACAACCATATCAACAATTTTTTAGGATAGAAAAAACCAATGATTTTCTATTAATAGAAACAAATTTACATATTATCAAGCAACGTTTTCATCCATGTACCCCATTGCCCAAATTCCAACTTACATATTCCACATCGATTTTGTTGTCACTGGTATTCATACTAAAAACTGGGTAGATACCTATAACTATAGATCAAAAAATTGCCCCATTGCATGCATTAATATATGTGAAGTACATGCGTTAATATATGTGAAGTACTACGTTATATGACCAAAATATATATATATATATATATATATATATATATATATATATATTAGTGAAATATAAAAAGCATGACAAAAAAAATAAAAAAGATACATCAACTCCTTTTGACACTACCTCTTTTATTTGAATATACCCAAAATCCCGCATTCTATCATTGAAAATAGTAGTGTAAAATATACTACCCAAAAGTTGCTAAAGACCTTTTTTGGATACTTCATCAATAATTGTGTTTTGCTCACGATATAGGTGGGAGAAAGTCAAGTCTAGGTATTCCTCCTGAATCTTTTTGATATGTTGCATCCAATTTATGAGGTTGTGTCCAAAAGTTGATTGACATTGAACCCATTCTATGGCCACCTTTGAATCTTTGTATACAACCAATTTGTCAATGGAGAGCCATTTTGTGCAGAACAATACCACCCGTAGAGCAATGACCTTCGCGGGAGTGTTTGTACCTTGTCCACAATTCCACATAAAATGATAATAATGACATGGATTGATAACGATATATACCCTGCACCCACAGTTCCCACTGTTGGCCGCCCTGTCAAAAATACCGATCGGGAACTTGTCCCACATGTTAATGAGATGTGTTTCTGATTAGCCATTGGGCCATACTCATTGAAATATGCAGCAATAGAATAACAACTATGCTTGATGTCCAAACTGAATCCTTGAAAATACGTGCATTCCTGTTGCGCCAGATGCCCCAAAAAATAAATAAAGGAAGAGTACACCACTCCTTGTTCCACGAACCAATTTTGTAGGCAAGCAACAATAGAAACAATGTTCCAAGTTACCTTTAGCTTAAGCATATCCAACACACCCAACCATATGGAAATTGCAAGTGGACATTTAAAAAACGATGCACCACATCTTTACATGTTGAGGCACACATGACACACCTCCCAGGTCCACAAATATCATGTCTGCATAAATTTTCCCATGTCAAAATCTTATTCCACCATAACAATGAACCAAAAAACTTGAGTTTTAATGGATAGTTCCAGTTCCAAATTTTTCTTATAAGCCTGAGGGGCTCACACCTGTGGAGAGTAGAAGTGATGTAGTCATAAGCCCCCTGTACAAAAATATGCCCATTTTTAGTACAACAATCCCATTGAAGAGTGTCCTCCTTGCTATTTAAGGTTAAGCCAGATTTTAATTTTCATCATATTAGACCAAATGTATTAGGGCATCTTTGTTACCACAACCCCAATCTCAATCCGTTCCTGCAAAGATAAGTTTTTTAATATTTTGCATATATAATACTCTGCCATATCCTAGAACCATTAAGGGCACACCATAGGCTCTTCATTAGTAGAGCCCAACTGAAATACTCTATAATTAAAATAATCCGACCTCTGTCCTCCTTCATGGACATGTATTCCAAACGAGCAAGATGAAATTTTGTTGGGCCCTTGGAACCAGCCTCGATGAAATTTCAAATAACAGAATTAATCATGTTGATAATATCCTTTAGCAGAAGGTAGAGGTGCATCCTAGTAAACATAAATACTTTGAAGGACTGACTAGACGAGAGTCAACCTACCCCCCAAA